>OV277349.1:53001871-53609371 GCA_922984085.1 Sicus ferrugineus
GTTGCATTTTATCGGACAGCCAACACGACAGCTAACAAGGAGTGCCCTGCCGGTAGAAAAAAAACGGCCAACAACACTTTTAATGCACTCATCGATTAAACCTCAGGTTTGGGGCAACAAAGTAGGATTTCCAGCTTTACAGAGACGGCGATAGAGGCGCTAGAAAGCATAAAAATGGCAAAAGAAAGAGCAAAATTGAGGAACGGCATAAAATATATAGCGCCAGCACTCGTTTCATCGGGAAAAAATTCCAGCCAGCCAACAAAAAATATAATAACATAATGAAACTAAGAAAGGAAAGAAATCAGTAGGAGAAGAAGAAAAAAATTAATACTCGGAATCAGAAACGAAACTGAGTAAAATATGATGCCTTTGCATGAGAGGAAGGTGTGGGCCGCCGAATATAAAATGGTTATAGGGTTATTGAAGCCACCGCTGTTCAAGGTCTGGATATGACTCTGTCATAAGTGTATACTATACAACTCGCAGGAAATCTATGTACAATCCTTGATATTGTTGCTGGATTGTTGTTAAAGATTTTAAATTAATCTTGACTGTTTTGAGTCAAGAGGATGACTGATATGGAGACAACGAGATTGATTTACAACGATATCGGCTCAAAATCGAAATGGTCTTTTTAGTTGAGGCGACTTCAACCTGATTCATAATTTATATCATTCTAATTTAACTTGACTGTTTTAATTTATTTATTTATTGTAAGAAATAAAGAAGAAATATATTTTAATTTTTAATTTATAACTTCAGCGAGAAACTGAATGATTTATAAAATTAATTAAGATGTAAAAATATATAAAATATGCATAGAGGTGTGAAAAAGGAAAACATGGTATTGTTTTCATTCGAAAAATTTATACGAGGTAACTACGAATAACGTATAGATAAGATAATTAAATCTAATTTGAATATCATATAAATCTTGTTGAAGTTATAAAGCAGCTGAAGCGTGACGGAAACCTAATTTGCTTACATAATTAGATATGTAATACATGTAAACATATATTTTGCAACATGAAACGTATTATAAAATACCAGGTTCAACATACTAGGAAACTTGAAAGAAATCAACGCAGCACGAAAAATCAATATTTGTAAAACTGAAAAAACAGTTTTACAAAATTTGTTATGGAAAAACTTAACAGCTGTGCAAACGTTTTTAAACAGCTGTTTCTAAAATATTCAAACGCACATATTTAAAAGTTTTAAAATCGTTTTAATGTTTACAACCCGAAAAAGCATATATAGTACATTACGAAAAGCTCAACCTACTATATATAACCTCCAATAACCTCAAGATATAATTTAGAAATAATAATACTTTAAGATCTCATTAGCACTTCATTAATCAAAAGCTCTCTAAATAAACTGAGTGATAAACTCAACTCATACAATTTGTGCAAAATGCCGTCATACAGCGTTTTATAGAAATGAAAAATCAATGAACTCATGCTGAGGAAACTTAAAGAAAATCAAAAAAGAGAGCAAGCATTACGTAGAAGAATTGTAAAGAAAATATTTGGGTCAAAACACAACATGCAGCCAAGATGTTAAAGATGACATTAAACAATGACACTAAAACACTGGGAAACATTTTATCAAGTAATTTGATATAATTTTTTTTCAATTTTATTGATTTCCTTAAACTTAAAAATGCGATTTTATTACCCAATTGATTTGTACTTGTATAAGTAGACGTCCCACGCCCATTTTTGGCAAACATTTTGCTAATGTCTCTAGGTACCCCGAGATAAAATCACTTATTAATATTTTTAACCGTCAATGAGATATTGACAACTTTATTATGAGTGGTAGTGCCACGCCCACTTCTGGAAAACTGATAAGTAATGCCTCCAGATACGTCGTGATAAAATTACGTCTTAATATCTTATACGGTTCATGAGATATTGCCAACTTTTTATTAGTGGGCGGGCCACGCCCATTTTTTTTAAAATTTTCTAATTTTCTATGTCTTATAGAATTATACCTCAATATCTCGCACAGTTTATGAGATATTCACCTTATAAAATTTTTTAAAACGAGGTGCCTTCACATTCCGTATTTAAAGTAGGCGTGTTTGTTAACAGATTTCGCCCATTTTTAATCCCAAACTGCCCTACATAACAACGAATATTTGTGCCAAATTTCATCGCGATATTTCCACTCCCTTCGGGTGTAGGGTATAAAATTTTGTAGTTGAAGTGTTTACTTATTATAGTTGTGGAAACTGTAAACAAATTCCCTCATTACAGGCAATAATGACACGAAATTGCCATCTGTACACATATCACCAGGTTCAGGGTCACCGTAATTTAATAAATTAATTTTAACTTCTCAACTTTTACGCCTAAAAAAGCAAACAATTCTGATGTAAAAAAAACAAGAAGCGAATTACGCAATCAACAGAAGTCTGTCGTCACCATTCTTTCTGTTAATTGAGCGAGAACCATCACACATAAATCCAATTATCTAACAAAATTTGAAGAGAAATTTAAGGACAACTTCGGCATTAATTAAAAAATAGATGCAATTAAATAAGTCACAATAAGTTCCAGTAATTTACGCTTTTAACTGCACATACTTACTATTAGTTAATTAAATAATTAGAAATAAATTAGGATAAATGAGTCAAAATAAATCAAAAGTGTCTAGCTAATTATTTCGTAAAATTAATACTATTTTAGGTTTAAGGTTGAAATTTCTTTAGAGTTAAATCTTTTAAATTAACAATTTTAAATATTCATAATTCCGATAAGTTTTTGCTTTCAAAAATGTTTTAACTTTGTTCATTATGCGAAAATATTTTAGAAAATTTAAAGAAAATAAAATCATCAAACTGTTTTAGTACGAATTATTTTAGAATTCAGAAATTTCAGAAATCTTAAAAATTTAAAATAATGCACCATGTTTAAAATTTTATAAAACTTTCATAAATCTGACATATATTTATAAACCTAATAAATATTTAAAACAAATAATAGACCGAATGCCGCGTTCAATTTTAAATATTTTTATGTTATTTTAGAGTCAACCAAATTCAAATATGGATTTTTACTAAACAGCAAGAATTCAAAACAGGACTGCCAACTTAGCGAATTTTATTCTTTATTCAGGTTGCTTTTTGTAAACGTATTTAGTTTTCGAAGCAGTTCGGATGAATTAGTTTTATAGAACCAGTTTATAAGTTTTATAGAACCAGTTGCAAATAACCGGTTACTTTACTGGCTTTAACTATATGCAACTCATTATTTATTACCCTTTTTCGGGTATAGGGTACACCCGAAGAGAGAGGATGTCTCGACTTTGTTCTCCAGTTTGTAACGCAGAGAAGGAGCGAATATATCGTATATAGATATAATCCTACTCCAAATAGAATTACTCCAAATACTTCCTGATATGTAAAGCGGTTTGAGGTTGAAAAGGGCCGTAATCGGTTAATAATCACGCCTACTTTTTGAATGTTCGAAAATTGGTTTGTTTTCTGTTTGCTTAATTGATTTCCAGAGAAACATATGCAATTTAAAGCTTCTAAGTTTTATGACGGCAATATTTCGCGTGATTTTTATAGCGGCCTATATGTCGTACAATCAAATCTGGAAAATACTCTACATTTCTAGCTTATTCGTAAATCGTTACTGCAAATTTCTGTGGATGATATTAAATGATGCAAATTTCTATCGAGTTGCTATACGAATCCTGTACTGAATACACCGAACGGACCAGAGTCATCATAAAGGCGTTTTGAAAGAAGTTTACCTCGTTTCTCCTTGATGTGGCTATCGTACTGTGAATTACTGCGTGCGTAATTTATCGCCGCCATCGTGGATTGGAATTCTTGATATTCGTCCGCGGTGCTACCGTATTGCTGGGAGTATTGGGTGGACGCACTCTTGCTAGCTGCACCCGCACTTGCACTTGCGTCCGCGCCAGGCGGCTGGGCATTCGTTGGTGTTGTTGCAGTCGACAGGATAACCAATCTACTTGCTGCCGTACCCTCTGTATCTGAATCGTCTTCTTCTAATTCTGAGTCCTTTTCAACGTTTTTACCACGAAGCACAGAACCGGAACCGCTACCGAAACCGAACCCGAACCCGACGTTGCCGGCACCCACACTTTGTATGCGTTTCCGCGTTGCACTTCCTTCCTCTTTGTTGGAATGACTTCTTGTAGTTGTTACCGTTAATATTGTAGTTTCCTTGTGTGCGTTTATTTTTTCGGTCTTTTCCGCTGAAGAACCTTTCAATCGACGAGCCACCGGCTGACTGGCTGCTCCTTCGTAACTGTTAGGTGAAATCCTTTCCGTGGTTGTCGAGGTTTTAGTTTTCCATGGCAGCGGTATTGTTTGCTGCCGTTGCTGTTGTTGCGTTTCCACGGCCACGTCATCATACACATGTTGTTGCTCGTGGTAATGGCCCTGTTCTTCGTAAAGTCTGCGCCTGGTGGTGCTGCTGCTGCCTACAATTATGTCGATGTCGCCGGCTGGCTTGGTCACAGCCGCGTTCTTTCCGGTGAGAACGTCATCGTCCACCGAATCATCAGCTGTTCGTGTGCGTTGGAAGCCTTGACGGCTTGGCTGCGCCGTATCAGTAACATCTTCAGCCTGAACCTGTTCCATCTCATCTTCGAGACGTATCAGTATTCTACGGCCACCTGCGGTCAGGTCCACGCTATGCGGCGTCGAAGTACTGACGCGTTCGCTCGAAGCCGAACGCCGACTTGGCGAATGTGGCACTCCAGTCACCTCGCCACCATCAGCGCCACCACCGGTGCGACCCATAAAAAACCCGTGCACCTCGTGCTGCGGAAAGCTGCGTGGCGAAATGTAGCCGGCGCCGTGTCGAAAGATCTTCTCCTCATGTTGGCGTCCATCGCTGGTCATCGATGAGGTGACGATGGTGCGCACGCCATCAGCGGCCTGCACCTCACGCACCGTATTCTCGTATTCCAGAAATCGTGCCGTGGCTACCTTAGGATCCAAACAGCTACTCGGCCCAATGGCAGGACTCCGCGTGGTATGTCGTAAAGTCACATTAAAAGGACTTGTGGTCTCTTGCTGCGTTGTGGTGCTGGCCGTGACATCCTTCTTAGCAACGCGACGTGTGGTACGCAACGTAACGTTGAAAGGGCTGTGGCCGGCCTCCTCGTTGGCGTCACGACGCGACTCATCGTGCCGCATGTGCAGCAACTCCGGCCCGGCGCTCAGCTTGCTTGTAGTTCGGAGCGTCACATTGAAGGGGCTGACAGAGTGTTCTTCATGAACCTCAACGCGCCTCGACGATGGTTGTGGTGTTGCGCGCAGTTGCACTTGTTGAAATGCCAACTTGGCGGATTCGGCTTCGGCCAAACCGCGTTGACGTTCCTCGCGCAAACGCTTCTCAATCGCATGTACATCGAACTCGAAAAAGCTTTCGTCCTGCTGACCGTAGGCATCAGCATGACGTAATTCTTCGGGTGAGGAGTGCTCGTGGCTGCGTTTTGTGCCAGAGCTACTCCCGGAGGACCAAACTTTTTCGTAAAGAGCAACCTTTTTACGTAAGTGTTGAGGTGAAACAGATGATGACGACGAGATTTCCTCCGATTGTTCGGAATGTTCAACTTTTTCTTCTTCTTCTTCCATAAACTGACTCGTGGAAGAGGATTCAAGTATTTCGGACGAGCTCACGGAAGTCGTGGTCGTGCTCGTGCTCGAGTACGTTTTTACTACTCTAGAGGACTCACGCACTTCAACTACTCTAGAGGACTCACGCACACAGCCGTCTTCGCCGGAAGTGACGGCAACTTGAGTGTCGCCATTGTTGTTGCTACCGTTGGTGTTTCCTACAGCTGATGAGTGCTGCTGTTTGCGTCTCTGACGAACGGCTGGTATGGGAGTCGATGTTCCCATACCAGCTCCTTCCCTACCTTCTTCTCCTCCTGCTCCAGCAGTTGGATCCTTATTTTGATCGGGATCCATTGCATAAAGTTGGTTGTAATTCGAGGCTCAATTTTATCCACACAAACGTAACGCATCGAATACCGAAAAAAAAAACTTCGTAGTTTTTCGTAGAGTAAACAAGAAATACGTAAAACGAACGAAGAAATCACCGTAAAATGAGTTTAAAATTTAAACTTCAAATCTGCTCATGAGTGATAACGTAAAAATTGATTTTCTCTCAGCCGTAGGGAGCGAATTAAGTTCAAGGAGAGCAACACTTAACAGAACTCGTTTAGTACGTTACGAGGGTACAAGAACAACAAGTGTAACATCACAAATCCCGATGACGTTTATAGATTTTTCCACTTGATTCGATTTAAAAAAAATTTTCAATCACAAAAGCTTTGCTTTTGAATTCACAAAAAATGTTAATTCAAAAATTAATTATTTGATTTTTAAACATTTGAAATGTTATCCACTGCTGAAGTAAGCGTTGATTTTAAAACTTCTTTAAGGACTTTGGTGTCCGATTATTATTTCACTTTTAAGTATTAAAAATCCCTTCAGTTTTTGGATCCAGCCAGTTTTTTAATTTTCATTTTTCGCGTGCAAGTGCCTCCTTTTTAAAGGAATTTGCGGATTTTTCACACATTCCATACATGTGGATATGTATGTAAAGCACCTCACATACATGCACATGTACATACATATATGTATTCCACTTTTAACAAAACTCCTCGTAATTCAGATTTCCCATTCCTTTCCAATCCGTAGTCGTTGAAAGCCGGTTCGATACTGATTTCTGAAGTGTGTAGAATTCAGTGACTGGCTTAAAGTTGTGCCGCAGCTGTTCACTACTATTCGGATTTCTTCGGAAATTAGTACTTTAACTCCCTTCTTTTTCGGCAAGTTTATTTCGCATTGGCCTTTTATCTCTTTTACTACTATTTTTCCATACTGCACTCTCTCCGGGAATACCATTTCAAAACCTCTCTGTAAAGTGAAGCAAAATAGAGTGAAAAACTTGTTTATGTTTTGTCGCTCTCATTCTCATTGTCTAGTCGCTCAAAAGAGATGAGCTTTACTACGTTAGTAACAACTAACAACTACTAAATTAGTTGACGCCACTCCGAAGTTTATCTCAGTGCTGCGCAATTCTCTCCCTCTTGCGGCGCTAATTCATTTGGGGTGGGTAACTTTGTTCTCTTTGCTGTTGACATCATTTCAAGCAGCGAATTTGCGCAGGCCGTCTCAGGCAGAGATTCTCATTCAGCAACTGTCTTTGTTTGCAGTTAGTTGTGAAAATTCTTAATTATATTTTTGTATTATTTAAGTTTTTATACGTGCTTGTCTGCATTTTCTGAAATTTTTTTAACCTTTCAATAAATTCACTTAACGTTTTCTTGCTTTGTAACCAATTGTTTATTGCTTTTACAATGAAAATAAAAAATATTTTTGTACCAATTATATGGATAGTTAAATAATATTCAAAAACTCATTTTGACTTCATTATTTTTAGATGTATCGTAATCGTAGTTCAGAAGTAATGATTACTTTCACAGCTCTGCTTTAAATTAATTTTTCGATTTATTCAGATAAGAATATAAACTGCTATTTACTGTTATATTTACTGCCTACACTTAATTCCTCTCTGTAAAAAGAACTTCCAAGTGCTTGTGTTCTCACTTTTTCTATTTATCTACTCAACTTATTTAATCTGATAACAATTAAATGTAGACCAATTATTAAGGTTCATAATTTTTTTACTCTGCCACGTTCATTCATTAATCATAACGTAGAGTATTTATTTATAAAGTGAACACTGTACGTTATGGGTAACTTCTAATATTGAGTTTTTTACATTAGGGTTAAAGACGTAATGTTACCCATGTGTATTTACGTTTTCTCAGCAGCAGTGAGAGTTATGTGTTTGTGTATTTTTCTGTGGTGGTTTGTTACATGACGTCACAGCTACATACACGATCACCTCGTTGTTAAACACATTCACGTGCATATTGTTGTTGTAGCTTCTGTTATTGTTGTTGATCTCGTTATTGTTGTGCTTTGAAGCAAATCTCTAAAAAAAGGGGTTCACCTTCTGCGTTACCTTCAATCAAGGAAAGCACAATTTTTCTAACGTATATTTTACAACTTCTGTACCTGGATCAATTCGTATTCTAAAAGATTTTTCAATTCTACCGTTTCAGACGGTCGTTGCCAGCCTTCTTCTTACATTAAAATTGGGCTTCATTCCAACAAGCGGACATATAAAAATATATGTGTGAATGTCTATCAAATCTTTATTTACATTCAGTTTCTTAGCTGCTTTTAGAAGTTGGGATTCTCGTGTAGAAGGCAAAAACTTGATGCTTGAGAACAAAATGGAAAAACCTGAAATCCGTAATCCTGGCCTAACATATTTAAAATCCTTGATTTGCTAAAATTTAGGAACTAAACAGAAAATAACTCAAATACGTGAAAATTACATTAAAAACGGTGTAGAATTAACTCTGAGAACTATTGAAATTTTTGTATCAAATAGAGTTTAATTGAAGTTTAAATAAATGAGAAATTCGTAATTAATAATCTGTTTCTTAATTTGTAAATTAAATTGTGGTTTTTGATATTTGCGCGATCAAAAGTGTAAAAACTTGCATTCATAACAAATTAATGTACTAAAAGTAAAACTACGAACTTCCCCATCGATCTCAATAAACTATTTAGTTCCGTTTAATTTTGGACGAAACAGAGACTCATTTTATTCGTTCTTTTTATAATTGTTCTTAAAAAATTCGCCTGCATTTAGTTAAAATTGAACTAAACAAAGAAAAACTACTATTTGAAAACTAAAATGTAATTTCAACGAAACGGAAACGTTTTCGTTCTCCGGCCGATTGATCAACTTCTCATTCAATATTGCTATCGCCTCTCAAATCGCTGAAATGCCTTCCCCTGGAATTGATTAGCATTTAAGTGGACGCTATTATTTACACGTAGTTACAGAAAGTTTCAGAAGATCTTATCATCGAAAAACAGTTCCATTATTTCATTAGCTCGACACCAGCCCGATCTGTTAAATGCTCGCAATGGTTTCATTTCAACGAATTGCCAAGTGATGATCACATCCGACCGTGATCAGTGTATCGTTCCGTGTATCGGTCGGAGTGTCAGCGGGTGGGTCTGTTGGTGAGTCGGTCGGTGGGTCGGTCGGTGTGTCGGTCGGTGTGTCGGTCGGTGTGTCGGTCGGTGTGTCGGTCGGTAGACTGGTCAGCGGATCGTTTGTTGGTTCGCTGTTTCAGTCAATCAGTGTTGACGGCAATGAGATCACTTTTTATTAAAATAAACAAATCTTTTCTACTCGTAATGCTTGCAGTTATTTTTAAGCAACCAATACATTTACGCGAAGTGAAATCACAAGGATAAAACTTTTTATTCATTGCGTCTGTGAAATCAAAGAAGAAAATTAGAGTGCAAAGATCTTTCGAAAAGAAGGAAAGAAGAAGAAAATGCGACCCATTTACGAAATTTAGTTGTTGCAGTTGTTTTCATGAATCATCGAATGCGTTATTTAAGGGTGGTTTTTTCATCTGCATGCCATGAAAATTTTCACGTTACATTCTTGTTACATGAATAATCCATTACATGATTTCTTGTTACCTACAAGAAACTGGAGCAGTGAAATACAGATTACGGCTCCTTTTTTGTTTTGACAGCTTAGATATTTCGAAATTTCCAAAAATTTAAAACACCATAAAGTAGTTTTTTACAAACCTCTGACTATTTAAGTCTTTATCATAACGTGAAAATAAACAGAAACTTTTATCTTCTGAACGTTTTAGTGGTCTCAAAATAATCAGAACAACGAAATTAAAATTAGTCTTCTAATAATATGTAATTATAAAGCGAAATGTTTAATTGTTTATAACGTAAAGTAGAATTTAAATTCATTTAAATTGCATTTTCCAGTCATAAATATATTTAAAATACTTAAAAGTTGATCACTTGTTCCAAAAATAGAAAACAAACCCAATTTTTCTGAATATTCATTCAAGTTCCATTCCATTCTATACGGAAAATGAAAACTTGACGAGAAAATAAAGTTCTCTTAAAGTTGACGTCAGTATTTTTGAAATTGTGCAAATTTCTAATAATAGCACACGTAACAGTTTATACAGATTTTGCTCTTCTGTTCTTCCAGTCTGCAATAATTTAAAAATTTGCTAAAAATATATACGCAAAAAAGCCGTAATGACTTCTGTGGATGGATGTGCGAATCTGAAGAGACACAGAAAACAGAAATACACCCACGGAGGACCATGAATGTTCAAATGGAAGATTTCATAATTTATATTTATTGCATTTAGAAATTTGCTCACTTAAATTTTAGCTGATAATTTGGGAAAATTTTAGAGGTTTAGGAATTGCACATTTCGGCAAAATTGTAGTTTTTGTGTTTCAATTTCTTGTCAAAATGCTAACATAAAATTTGTACAGCAACCTTAATAGTCTTACAATATCTTGGCACTGAAATAATTCTAATTTGATTATCTGTACTCATACGATTACCACTGAAAGTTTAAGTTTTATTAACACTTTTAACCAAATTGACGAAAATTATTCAAAAATTTCGCTTCAATAATTCTTTTTAATTTTCTTTTTCAAAACAAGTATTTTACTTTCATCAATTTGTACCTAAATATAGCAATATTTAGAGCATTCAAGGCACTTTCAATCCTTTTAGAAAATCATTTAAGTGGTTTTTCTTTCACTTCTTTGAAGTGTAAAAACCTTTTATGTAAGTGTGAAACATTAAAATTTGAGAACAGACATTTTTATAATCCAAAAATAACTTTCAGATACAAAAATACTTTTAATGGTATTTCCAAAACGCTAGAAAATAAAAAAATTATGTTTCTTTTTCACTAATATTTTTTTTAATAAGTTAGAGATTTAGAAATAGTTATAGCACAGGATATATAATTTTCCTTAATATTACATATTTTACTAGAACACCTTGACTGTCAAATAATGTAATCTGTAAACTATAAATCAGTGATAACCGAGTGTATTAAAATATTCGTTGACTTTATAAATTACTTTAGTTCTAAGGTAAAATTTTAATCTACTTATTTAGTGTAATCTATTATTCAGTATTACCTTTTATCTATCATAGAATGATCCACTTATTTAGCAAACTATTTTATATCCACCAACTGTAAATATAATTACTAAAAGGAAATTTCGTAATACTTAAGGGAACTTTTGAAAAATCAAGACAATCATAGAGCTCTGGCAATCTTTAAAGTTTAAATCCTACTGAAATCTTGCAGTCTACCTGTACTTTCTCATTGCGGTCACTTAAAATGAGAATTACGTCATTTTACTCACTTTTCATGCTCGAAAAAACTTGAGGGAAGTGCGCGCACTTGCTTTCGAAGTCGTATTAGACACGATTGCTAAATAAATAATTTAAAGCAGTTCTAAACTTCAATAAGTTCAATAAGTTGCACTTATCGCAGTTTAAAAAATGCGTAATTTCGTAATGTCGCCCGTTAAAATTGGTCATAAAAGCTTCCTTCTATTTTCCCAATATGATATCGGTAGTTGTAAAATTAAAAATTCCGAAGATTGCGACTTTAAAACAGAATTTTTTTAATCTTATCACCATGTTCTTTTAATATAAGATAATTTATTTGTAATTTCCAAGTAATACAATTTTAAATTTTTTAATGAAAAAATGATTTTTTCAACATTGTTGAAATTACAAGTTTTATAGTGTACGATATTTTCTAATTTTTTCTGATACCTAATCAATTCGGAGTAAATGAAATTTTGAAGGTTCTTGTTGAAATTTGTTTGTTTCATTTGATCAATTGATGACTAGTTTGTAATGCTTTAACTACTGTATTTAGTTTTTAATTTATATCTTTTTTATTATATTCCTCGAGCGTTATTGAATTTATACGTTGAATTTACACATTGACATTCACATAAAACCTTCAGCTTTTAAAAAATCTCATTAATCAGAGAATATTGCATAAAACTCAACCAAAAGCAAGAAATTGAAAGAGAAAGATTGTTTTTTGTTGTTTTCAAATTATGTCATTAACTGACTTTAGTCAGAAACGCAAGCAGCATATTAAACATGGCTAAAAATTAGTTACTAAAAGTGGCATTAATATCAGCACTGTAAAAGACAGAAAAGAAACTACGGAAGTATTGCTAACCAGTGGAAGCAAGTAAATCTTCAGCACAGTTTTGGATCCCATTGCAGACGAATCCCATTCACTGGCCGGCCTGCCTTTGAATGTGCAAAATTGGCAATCAGCCCGTTTCTATACGTTCTTTTGATCGATGTGTGCGTGCGGATACCTGTGTGTGGGTCAAGTTCGCGCCACTGCAACTGAAATCGAATTTGACTTTTCTTAGTCAGCGCAAAACAGCGAAGTGCACACTTTCTACAAAAATAACCAAACAACGATTTTTCTGTCGCTCAACAGTTGGCAGGGCGTTGGATGCAACGGCACCTGCTGCTGCTGTCGCGATTCCGACGGTGGGCGTGAGTGCCAAATTAATGTCTGCAATGCAAGTGATTTATTTACGCATGTTGCAACAACGAGCGACGCGGCGGCGCCTGAATTGTGTGGCTCACAAGTTTGTCTTGTTCGAATAGCAGTTGAGTAATAAATAAAAATAAATATGTTTTAACGTTTGCTTTATGTTTATTACATTTTTAAATTATATTTATATTTTAGCTTATAGTTGGGGTTTTTTCTTTGCTTAGAGGAAATATTCCAAATTTTATTAAGGAATTTACCTTTTATGTTAATCTAAAAATTATTTTGCAAAAAATTATTTATACAAAATTTATACAAATAATAGTTATGGAATATTTTTAATTAGTGGATAATATTTTTATTATATTAATCAAATTTCATATTTATATCCGCTTTTTACCTCACGATTACTTTGTTTTTTTTTCAATTGATTTTTTGGGATTGTTTTTGTGATTCTAATTGAAATCTAAAAAGACTTTGTTGGAAGCACATTGCAGTGAGTCCACAGCAGTCGGATTATGTCCAGTATACTGAGACGTTCCCGTTTTTTAGTAAACCAAAGCTGGATTCGAACCCGCGACCTAAGATACACCAGTCAGTGCGCTACCTCGTGTAGGCCTCCGGAAGCAGTCTTAAAAATTACTTTGTATTCCTAATCAGAATGTAATCATAGTCTAAATTCTCCGTTTTCGCCCATAGCAAAATCCCATATTTTACCCTCCCGTCCGCTGCTTAAACTATATTAAATATTTATAGACTCATGACAGAATAATCTGCTTCTCACAATAAAAGTGTACTCACCCTGTAGTTGCAGTATAGTCATCTGGTATTCGGCCAATTTCTCGTCGATGTAATCCTGGGACTGATTCGCTATAATCTCGGCCGTCGAAGGCCCGTACTCCTCCTCGTCATCATAAATCACGTACGATTTAGGCTGGGGAGGTTCCAGCGGGGCCCCGATGAAGTCGTATTGCGGCTGCGGTTGTTGTCTCGGATATGACTGTTGCTGCAATCGCGGTGGTGGTTGTTGGTAACGTGGTGCTGGTTGTTGTTGTTGTTGTTGTTGTGCTTCGTACAAGTGCGACATGGGTGGAGTCTGACGTTGATTGCTGTACATGAAGTCCGTGTTAGGCGCCTGGAACACTGTCGGCGAGGGTGTGGGGGACAGCTGGAAGGAACTGGTGGGTCCGCTATAGGAACTCTGATGTTGCAGCGTCGCACGCAATGGACGGAAGGGTTTGGGTCCATTGACGCCACCGTAGGCGGCGGCGGTAGGTGATGGGCAGACGGTCGGCTGTAGTGGCGGTGCTGCTGGATGATTTGGATAGAAAGTGGGCTGAAAAGTCGGCGTCTGACAGGGTGACGGTGGTTGGGTGCGTTTCAGCGGGGTGCCACCAACACCGCCGCCGGTTAGCTGCTGTGGCCATTGAGGGCGTGGATGTGGTATACTGTTCGGGCCACGTGTGCCTCGCAAACCGTTGCCATTCGGTCCCGGTGAAATGGCAGGCATGAAGGGAGTGGGACTCATCATGCCGGGTGCGGGTGACTGCATCGTCGCGGGACGGCGTGGTCCAGAGATGATGGGCGGTGGGCTGGGTGCAACCGGCGTCCAAGGCGAGGGGGGGCGGTACATCAGAGTCGTTGGCGTAGGGGAGGCGGGGGTAGAGGCGCGTGGATTCCAAGCACCACGCGGTCCTACGTAAGGTCCATTAACAGGGGGTGGCGGCGGCTGCTGCCTGGACATGATTACAGCGTTTCGAAATTTATGTTCAATCGGGATTTACTTTCAATGTGGCCAATATTTTCTAAATCTTTTAATTAGAAATACTTTTTATTGTAAATTTTTAACACTTGTTTGAACTTCTTCTAAAATTATTTTAAATTCTTTGTCAGAGTTTTGTGTCAGGTAAATATACACAATACTGAACAAAAATTATTTCACTTCATTTTTGGCTTAAATTCGTAAAATACACTGGCAAAAATTAAAAATTTCGTTTTTGTACTCAGTGACCGAATGTAGAGCTATTTCGTCATTCATTAATATATTTTAGTTTTCACTTTTCTTTATACTTTAATAAATTACTAAACCTCTTTGCATTCAAGAATTGCTCACAAATACTTAAAAGGATCAGATGATCAAAAGTAAAGTTAAATGAAAGTGAAAAGTAAATGATGAGAAAATGGAAAAATAGGTGATTGTAGAGAAAAAATTTGCCGCAATAATAAAAGCTAATAAAATAAATATTCAGAAAGAAGAGTTTAAACACACACACACACACACACATTATCTTGAACATTAACGAAAATCCATTTCAACATGGAATTCGTTTTTCGCATTTCTGACTAACGGAAATGTTCTGAAAATAACAAATTGAATAATGGGGTAGCTGACGCCATCCGTAATTTATATTATTAAAAATGTCTAAATTTAAATTTTTTATTAGCATAGAAATTTCAGTTTTTTATTTCTGCAATCCTAAATTTGTCTCCTGCACACTATGATTTCATACATTCTACTTAATTAGAATTTTATTGCTTAAAATATAGCGTAAAAATGTTTAGTTTATGAAATCAAAGCACGTCTGCATGGCGCAGATATATTGCGTCAGTTGGCTTTGAAAATAGAAGTGATGTATTAAAAAGTCACCTTTGAAAGTCGAGCTGAACTATAGGTCAGAACTGAGGTCGAAATGATTGAATCACTTATATAACAAATTTGGTTTAATAAGCTTTTAAAATCATTATCTTGCGTGTGAGTGGTGGATGAATATCAAAACCATATTACGAATATTTCATATATAGTTTAACATACATTTTCAAGTAGTTTGAAATAAAAGAAATTAATCTCAATAGAAGTTGCAATGAAGCAAATGAATTTAATATGTGATTCGAAATTACAAAACTCTATCGAATCCAAGAATGAAAATTAATACGATTTCTTAACGATTTGATGAATTCAATGTTGATAGTTAAATTTTTTGTATTTAGGCGAAGATTGAAAGATCATCCAAATAGAATTTATAAATCAGCAAATTGCCAAAAGAATGCATTTTTATTGCAAAAATTTTGAATGATCTTATTTTAATCACTTTTGCAACTAAAATTAAACTCATTATAAATTATAATGATTGCGGAATTGTATTCAACGTGCTTCACAGAAAATCTACTTGATGAGACAATTTTCAGTTTAAGCATATAAATTCAATTTTATTATTCCCTCTTTGAAATTCATAAGTGGAAATCTTCACACTTCCTTTATGAAAGTTACAGGGTGAAAATTTGAAACTAAAACTCTTTAGTTTTATCTTTTATAGAGTCTTTAAATTTCATTTTGTATTCGGAATACATTTTCTATTATTAACTTTTGTGTTACTCATATGTGAAGAAATGCAATTTTCCTTTTTATCAACTTAACAGTAAGTCAAAAAATCATTCACCAAACTCATCGAAATTATTTCCAAAAGAAAATCATTGATAAGAAATCATATCACAAATCATTACAAATCATTACAAAAAGAAAATCTTTTCTTTCGATTCTATGTGGAGGAAATTCGTGCCAGACTAAATGCGTTTTTAACATAAACTAAAAATAGATGAGGAGATTGGGATAACTATTTTTGTCGTATTTGATCTGATTTTAAGGCCATTACGCTTTTTATAAAAAATTATAAATTATAAAAAAATCGTACATTTTGTTTAAAGAGCGTTTTAAAAAGATTTCCAAAGAGAAACAATAATTTTTTCGGTAAGAACTTCAAAGTTAGACAAAGTCTGATCAAACGCTAGAGATTTTCATGTCAAGTGAGTTATTTTTATGAAAAACAATTTTGTGTGCTTGTAAATCAGTTCACTTAGAAATTACTTGTTTATTTTCAAACGTTTACAAGTCAAAACACCATTCTATTTGAATACTTTTCTTATTTAAACCGGCATTATTTAAAATATAATAATAAAATTGCCTCTGAAGTTCAAATAAAGCAAATATAAAGACAAATATAAAGAATTTCTAATTTTTGGAAGCCCACGTGTGTACATTTTTTGCCGTGCGTCCTGCATCACGTACATATATTAAAATTTCGTGCAGGGTACGGTAAAGCAGAGACCCCATCTACACTATGGCACACGCACAAGCACACTCACACAAACAAACACGCAGTATTTGTGAGCAATTCAAAAATAGAAATGAACTCAGTTCGTTAAACTTATGCGGCGGCTACGAAGACAATTTCTGGATTTTTTCGATTTTCGCTTATGAAAATTTCGAATCTTTTTGAAAATCGTTAAAGAAATTTTACAATTCCAGTAATTTATATGATAACTGCATAATTTTTTTGAAAGCGTTCAAACTTTTCACAACTTTTTGCTTTTGGATTTTCCGTTGCGATCTTCGTGTGATCGCAAAGTTTGCTATACTGATTATGTAACTTTTCACTTGAGTGAAAAATTGTGCTTTATTTTTAACCAACCGTTAACTTCTCCAATGATATTGTACGCGCACAAAACACGAACTTAATTTAGTTAAAAAAATCTTCTAAAAAGAAACACTTAGGGATGTTTTTCTAAACTATCAAAAATTCCACTGATTGGATTCTATTTCTGTGATGAGTAATGAGGTAGGAAAAACAAAAACGATCTTCAAGACAACGAATCCTCTCGAGAAAACCAAGCACAACACTCGACGAGAACGAAACACTAACTGACAGAACCGAAATTGATTACGGCTGAAAATGAAAAGCGCTACAGGCGAAAACTCATCAGCGAAGGAAAGAAAATTTCCAACCGAACACTAAGGAAAAATTAAGAAAAGAACTTTAAGAAAATCACAACAACTACAAGCGGCAGCATTTTCACTGCAAGATCACAACGACGCAACGAGCACGCACACTCTTACATGCACCGGATGTTGCTTCTCTCCATCGCAACAGAAGACTTTGGCGCGCACGCTTTCCAACGCGCCTGCGTTCTGCGTTTGTTTGAAACTAATTTTCGCGAAATTTTTTTCCGAACGGCTTGGTGGGAAAAACATTCATCAATTTTCACCGGCTTTTTCTGCAATTTGCGCTCGCAAATAAACAAAACTTACTTAATTGAAATAATAACACGTATGAGTGCTTCGGCCTGGCCGAAGCTTATCTACCCTACGCCCGTAGGACAAACTTACAGTTGAATTCTAATAATAAAACTTTCATATATATATATTTCTATATCTAGCCCATTTCCTTAAATACGTTACAAATGAAAAAACAAAGTGAACATACCCATCTCCATTCGAGTGTAGAGTATAAAAACATAAAAATAGTTTGGCGGGTACAAAAAATAAAAACAACACAAAACATTTGCTAATTTAATTTTTTTTATTATTTGTTTAACTTTCGCTTAAAATATTTGTTTAAAAACCTAAAATAAGAGGAATTTTTAACATATATACTTAATTTTTTATATATTTTCTTCCTTGTTCTCTTATTGTTATTATAAATTCTAAATCAAGATATTTAAATAATTCTTTATAATAAAACAAAGTTCGCTACAAATTTAACATTTCGAAAAAAATTTACACGACTTGATAACTACTAAATAATATAAAATATAATAACTAAATAATAATACAAAATATAACAACTAAATAATAATAAAAATATAATAATTAAATAATAAATAGGGATTATCAAAATTATTAAATCTCCTGAGATTTTTATAGGAAAATTCCCGTCGGATTTTTCGAGAGTATATATAGACAATAGGTTTACTGGAATTTATGGTATTGAAGTTGGCAAGAATATCCAGTAAATTTGATGTGAATAAGCATGGACTAAAACCAAATTTCACATTGCGTACTTTCACCAGTTTGGAGAATTTTGGTGAAAATCATCCAGACGGCAATGACTGATAAATTAAATGAGTGCTAATAACAAATTGCATTTAACTTCTTTATAATATCAAATGAAAAAATAATAGCAAAAATATTAAAGGTTTGCAAAGTATTCGTTTATAATAGTTTGGATACAAATTTACATACATTAAACTGCAGTTGTTCTCCCAGATTTTGTAAACAGAATAATATCAGAACGAAAATACACTAACTAATCATGTAGTTTATCACCTACGTCGTTCTAGGGCAAATGTGATCTTGTTGACTAAAGACAGCACATAAATGTAATTTAATTAGTTCTTTTTTATAGGCTTATTTTTATTAGCTTATTTTTACATATAAAATAAGCCCAAACAATGTTCTTATAAATTAACAAACTAAAATTTTTGTGTACTGAAATTTTCGTAAGATTTCAGAATCAAATTTAAGTAATCAAGTAGGATTTAAACTCCAAGTACGAAGGTGGCTTTCATTGCAGAATTTTTCTGATATGGTAATATCGGTGCTGTCAGTAAGCAAATGGCATCACAAAATAAAACGTCAAAAGAAGAATAATTTACCTGCCTGCTGTTTTGGTTTTAAGGTGAATGAGAAAGTATTAAATATTTCAGAAATTGTTAACAAATTTGAATCAGTTTGCTAGAAAATTAAACGGTAACAAGGTTGGAGCCAAAGAACACAGATCAGCTATCCGGAGAGGCCAACAAAGTGACACGAAAACAAAACGCTGGAGCGAATAATCTGAAATCCAAAGTATTAAATGGTAAATAAAATTGTTTTTATAAATTAAAATACGAACTTAAAAGCGTAACTAATACTAGAGACCACATTGCTTTTAATGCGATAACAAATAACAAGTTGGATTAAAGCGGAAGTCGTCCAAATCTAGCGCCACGGATTTTCATCGATTTTACGCTTACTGGCAGGAGGGCGAGCGCTACACACTCAGCTTGCCTGAAATTTGCATTGTTTTTAAGAACAACCCAAATACGAAAGAGCACCGCCATGATATGAAGTGAAGTCCTATGTGTGAGCCGCTTGCACTGAATCCTTGGCAAAAGTAAATTGTATTAGAAAAACCTCGGTTACCTATTTCACCGGCTTCTTTCAGATCTCCACGTCTGGCAATGAATGCAGTGGGACTCTATGTGTCAGCAGCCCGGTTGGTTCTTCAGAACGATGGCCGCGACTACGGACCCAGTAACACTAACGCATCACTTATCGACGAACAGGACGTGCTGGATTTGTTTCGCCTGCTGCCACACCTGCGACAATCGCTCTCATGTGCCGTCTGCACGCGAATTCTCAGCGATCCATTCGCACCCAGGGATGCGCGATGTCAACACAACGTCTGCCGTCTGTGTGTGCGCGGACGCAAGCAGATACGCCCCACGTGTGCTGCCTGTAAAGACTGTCAGGACTTTAAGGTCTACGAGGAAAATAAGCAGATGCGCTGCTTGCTGCTTTGCTACAAGAGCTTGTGTGAGCATCTGATGGGCTCACCGCTATTCCAACAGATTAGCATGCACCGCGGCACACCTCTGTGTATCAGCTCAGGCATAGCTGTACCCACGATGAGTGCTAAGGAGTTCATCATGGAAGGCGCTAGCTACGAAGACATACTCAGTGCGTTCTCCATCGATTTGCCACGGCCGAAGTTGGCTCCAGCTGCCGTGCTGCCACCCATAACATACTCAAACAGCACCGCGGCCTCCCTGGTACCCATATCGGCCGCCGCTTTGCCTCTGTCTAAAAATGCCGCTACTCCTACCACACCGCAGCCACAGCAGCAACTATCTTTACCTCTTCCCATGGTAATCAAGCAAGAGGATCACAGTACGTCAAATTCCTGCACCAGCATATCACAAGCGAAGACCTCGCAATTAACCACATCAGCAGCCCCGGTGCAAACAATAAAATCGCGTAAAAACGTTGTGGATCTATCGTGCGCCGTGCAACTTACAGCTGCTTCGATGGCTTCGTTATCTTCGCTGCCGCAAACAGTTACCTACGTTGGCCATCCCCCAACGGGTAATGTGGTCGTTCCTCTGCTCTCATCCTCTTCTGCAGCGCAAACGGTTACCACCGCACCACTGACGATCGCCTCTGCTAAGCTGCAATCGTTAAGTCGCCAACTAGCAGCACAACAACAGCGGAACCTAATAAGCGCCTCAACTAGTTCGCAGGATGTCAAGCCGTCACTACCATTCAAGCTGGCATCAACAACATTCACAACGCCAGCAACAACGGCACCCAATGCCTCGAGCGCCTCGTTGGGTGTTACAACAACCTCTGCTACGGTGACGTCGCAGCAAGTACGTAATCCGCCGCCAATCAAAACGGTTTCCAATGGATCTGCTATGTACTCGGTGCTCTACGCTGGCATCGGCAACAAAATCACCATTAAACGCAAAACGGATGGCGATGATGATAGTGCGCAAAAGGTATTCAAAATATTTCAATTAAAAGTAACATAATTTCATTGACTTTTTTATTTTAAGAAAAATTTCAGTTCTTCAACGGCTGCGACCTCTCAAAACTCCACAGTTTATCGGCCACAAGTATCCAAAACGAATGCCAAACGACGCGGTTGTCGCTGCGGAAATGCGACACCCACTCCAGGCAAGCTAACATGCTGTGGTCAGCGGTGTCCTTGCTACGTTGACTCAAAATCGTGCATTGGCTGCAAGTGCCGCGGCTGCCGCAATCCTCATCGGCCTGATGGTGGCAAGGTGCGTCCTATTATACCCGAGCTGGCTTGCTACGAAATACAAATGGCAGACTCAGAGCACTCAGCTTTAAGTCCCGGCGAACTTCCGATAGCCACAAGTAATGCGAGTAACAAGATTCCAGCATCATCCGCCAGCTCAGTAGGCCAGTCAGTAAATATGCCGCTAGAAAATTTCGTCTCCACAACATCGCAGCCGCAGCCACAAGTACCCCCAACATCGCGCCTTACGATTGTAGCAACGTCTTCCCCAACTACGACTACCGCGAGTGTCATACCCTTCCGGAACATGCAACATCTCAGTGCTCTTCAGCAGCAACATCACCAACAAACGCATGTATCAATAAGTGCGCTTAGTGGGCAGCCGCAACAGCAATCGCAGCAAGCAAATGTGTTGCAGCTGGAAAAGCTGCAGCGTGAATCGCTATTGATTCAATCAGCTGAAGGAAAATATCAAGGTTAGTTCAGTTGTGGAATGTTTTCAATAGCTCGCCTTCCTAAGTTCTAAGTAAACATGCAGTTTTCCTCGGTTATCGAAACCCTGTGATTGATTAATTCTTCTCTGATTCTCCTTCCGCAGTAGTGAACGTTTTCACCGCAACCAACCCACAGCACAATCATGCCAACTCTGCCTTGCAACGCATACATCAGCTACCGCAGCTTCAAACTGTAGGCAATTCGGGCAGCAATGTTATTCCCAACAACAACAACGCCACCTTCCTGATACAATCGTCCAACAGCAATCCTCCGTCTGCGGCGGGCTCAGTGCATCAGATGCATCAAATACCGGAAATAAGCACTACCTTGCCACAAATAATAATGCAACAGGCGCACCCACTTGTAGCGAGCACCACTCAACAGCAGCAAGCGCAACGCGTCCACTTACAACAACAGTTTAAGGCACAGAACAACGTTATCACCGTGCATCCCATCTCAAGCCCAGTGAAGCCGACTGCAACAGCAACAATTGCACCTTCAACTATCACGCTTTCACCCATTATAGTCACCTCACCCAACAGCACCTACACGTCGACAGACTTGTTCAGTGAATCATCCTCAGAGGAATTCCTGAACGATATTAACGTCAACAGCGCAGTGCTGCAACCGACAACCACGATTTCGGTTTCAACAACGCCGCATGTTCGCGCAGCACTCGGGTCTCCATTCGCAATGAGCAGCAGCAGCAACAGTGGGGCTACAATCGTTGGTGGAATCAGCGGTGGACAGCATCAACAATACGTCGAGTTAATTGAGTCAACAGATTTGTAAGCATTTTTTAATTATATCTTTCTAATTCTTTATTTAACTTCTAGTTTTGTAAAGATTTTAATTCCAAATAAGAACGTTTTTTGCTATACGGCTTGATTTTCTAAAGAGATTTTGATAGACTTTGTGTTGTCGTTAGTTACGTACTGTAAGTAGGAATTTAAAGTTACATTTGAAATACCTTTAGGACCAACTATATAAGTACAAAAGCTGATTTTGTCTAGTTTATTTAACGAAATTGCAATAATTGAATTAAGGTGTGAATAAGACTTAGCAGAGGTTTTGTGTGAAATAATTGCAATATTTTTAAAAATAAGGAGAAAATTTTTAGAAAATCACATACTGCACCAAAAATTAGAGGAAGCACTTTTTAATAGAATAATTAAATTTAACTCCTGAATGCTGGATATTTTATAGTTGCGCTCAGAAGTAGTTGACTTTTGAGTTACGATAGTTATAGTTATCATACTCGCACTTATGATGACAGACCTCTTAGACTCGAAGTAATGATTTAATAACACCAGAACTGCAAAACTTAGGCTGCGATAACATTTTTACTGAAATTACTTTGTAATCGTAACGACTACTTATTTTATAATTAGCAGTTTCCTTTAATTACTTTAATATTACTTAAGTAATTTGTTCATTTTTATATAAATTATTATAAACAATCTCAGCTCTTTTCTCTAATTGAGAAAATTAGAAACTAATGTATAATCGAATGAAATGCCATGAATTTCGAGATCAATTAAATTCACAATTTGAAACAATTTCAAATATTTTATCCATGCCGGTATTTTTGAATTCATGTTAGAATTTTCAAAATGTTGAGGTTAAATTTGATTAAATTCGAATGCCATGAGTTGTTAAGATAACGAGGTTTCGTGATTTTCTTGATTATTCATTTTTCGTATTTAAATCTCTGATTTGAGATTCTTATTTAAGTAGTCTGAAATATTTCTGCTATTATTTATTATTGAATACTTATTACTTATTCGTCTAAATAAGTTTTCTTATTGATTAAAATTCACGGAATTAAAATCCTTTTTGATTATTTTTAATGAATAGTATAAAAATGAACCTAATTACCGAAGTAATAATTTCTGTCATTTAACTCGTTTAAATAGAATTTAAATTTGCATTGAATGACATTAACTTCCTTCGGCAGCCTTAAGTTATTTCCTTTATGTTAAAATTAATAAAATACTATGAGCAGTTCGTAAGTTTTTCTGCTTTCCCCGTTTCATTTCATCTATTAAAGTTAACTTCGTTTTCATCTACTTCTTCTCACGGAAGTATTGTCAAACGGTGTATTGTCAAATTTAATTGTAAGATATTTTCAGTTTTTTTTTCCTTCTTTTGAGAAAATCGCAGTATTGGCTATATGTACGAGAATGTTATGTATTTGTGTTGCCTTCGTTAAGCATTAATTAGAACTGAACATATCTATTGAAAAATTAGAACTAACTAACTAGTTGAATTTTATCACTGTAGCTTTATCTCTGTAATTTTCTTTACATGTCACTATTATTAGTTTAGCATACCTTAATTTATGGGCAAGAGCAACATTTATCTGAACTATGTTTTTATTTTCTTCCATACCTTCTAGGCGCCTATTTCCGGCTGACGACGTATTTCTAGCTTCTAGTTAATTTTATTTTCGCAACTAAAGCTTTATATTTTTTAAAAGTTTATAGAATTTGTTACAGTTTGATTAATTTGATATGTTAGCATCATTTATATAAGTCCGGTTTAATATTACGTTGAATCTGTTTTATAGCTTCAATTTAATAAGTTGAAAAATGAAAATATTTGGACATTTAGCATGTATATAAGTTCAATACATGATTGCAAGATAATATATTAAAGTAATAACAAAAAAGCAAGTTGCAGTACACATTTAAGCTAATTTTAGACCTTAAGTTATATAATAAAATACGCTAACAGTTATGAATGTTTACTGTTTACTTAGTTTTAAGAATGCTAGTTCGTTAATGCGAAAATATACAACCTTTGTAAAAATATACAAGACTCTTTAAAATTGGTTGAAGGACAGAATAAAAATTCAACTCTCGCCAAAAAAAGTTAGGATAGAATGTTTGAAGTAATTTAAATTCTAGATTTCATAAAAAAAGGTTTGTTTTACATGCTTATCTAACATTTGATTGAATTTTCGAACCTCGGTGAATTCATTTAAAGATATTCAGGTATTAAATTAAAGGGCTTCGATTAGCAAAAGTTCCTAGAATTTAACAATCTACTTTAAACTTCAAAGACGTATTTTTTATTTGTAATAATATAATTTATATTAATAGTTTTGTTAGAACAAATAGAAGTGAATAGAAATAGAGCATAAATTATCAAAGTTATTAAATACTACAAATGCAAAACAACAAATTTTTTAAACATTGATTGGTTTATTGATTAAGCTTAAATTTTGAACTCATTTAGTCTAGGTTAAAAACTATAAACTCGCTACAAAATAAATAAAAAAACAATAAAGTATTTAATAAAGTATTTTAAATAAAATTCAACAGAAAATTTGTGAAAATGTGAAATAAAATTGAAAAAATTAAATTATTGTAATTTAGGCAAAAAATAAATCAAATAAAACTTAAATCAAATAAAATTTTAATTAAATAAAATTAAATTAACATAAAATATACAAAATAAAAGTTCGATACATAAAATAAAAAAATATTTTAAAATCTAAAAAATTATTTTTGACAATTTTTGTCAAATTCCTGGACTCTATTTTGCTCCACTGTTTTCTAAACTCGAACTCTGATTTTCTCATTCATCTACGATGTTGAGCCTTCCTTATCTGTAGCTTCCACAACTTTATCAATCAGCGTCTAGTCAGTATTATTTGAGTGCTAAGCTGGGCCTGTCGTCGTATGCTGCTACTGCTATCTCTTCGAGAGTTTAATTGTTCAATTTAATTCCGACAGATTATTATTTAAGAAAATACAAAGAAGCTAATCTGAAATGAGGATATTAGAACTCGAGTTTGTTAGTTTCGGTACGTGTCTGATCTTCCTTTTGTGTTGTTGTTATCGGATTCAGGCGCAGGATGAAGGTATGAGCACGAACTCACTCACGAAGCATTTAATAACCTCACATATGTTGCTTATAGACGATCATGACGAACATCTTTCGAATATAATTGACGAATATAATTTCGAAGTAAGCGAAAATCGTTTGGCTGCTCAACTCTTTGCCGTCCTCGAGCATTACAAACAGGATGATCCTGTTGGCTTTCCTGGAGCACCTATTCCGGATCCGCTGCAGGTGCCTGACATGAAAAAAAGCCTCGGCATGGCCAACCTGAATATGATGAAAGTGATGGCGCACGGTTTGTCCAAATTTCGCATACACAGCATTAATGTGGATTTAAATGCAATGAAGGTTTGTAAGGGTATAAACAAGACTCAGGTCTCAATATTTTCTAAAAGAAATAAGTGAAATTATGCATGCTTCCTACATACGCGAACAAAATATTATCAGTGATAATGATAAGGGGAAAATGCATTTTTGAACTACGTTATGCGATTCAATATAGTCTATTAGAGACGTGGAACATGGTATCACAAGTTGGAATACGAAATAGCAAAGATCTCTCATATCTAAACTCACATTTTGGTTGAGAAAATTCTATACAGAAAGACTTTAATGATATTTATATGCACTAAATCTTCCTCAATATAAAAGCGTTTTTTTGGCAACCCCTAACAAAGAATAAGGTGTTCAATATACATATATATAAAACATATATATACACGTTTCTTTCGCTCTATAGATTGCTTTTTTAACTTTTCAAAAACTCCATTATTTCATACATACATCATCCCCAATAAGCAGTACTGCAACTTATTATTCTAGGTCGAAGCTGGTATACAGCTGGACGAAATGCTTGTTAAGGGCCTCTACACCCTCAGTTCTTTCTTTTCCAAAGCGAATGGCCCATTTACGGTAACTCTCAAGAAGGTGTACGTCAAGTGTTTAGCGACCTTATCCGTGCAGCGCGATGGGCATCTAACCACGGAGCGCATCAAAATGGACATCACATTCGCTGGCATGTCAATGGACTTCCAGAACCTCGGCTTTCTCGGTAGCGTCTTCCAGAGTATTGTAAATTCGGCTCCGAATTTGGTTTTCGATGCCATGAAGCCTTTCATGATGCAGGAAGCCGACAGAAAGCTACGCCAGGAGATTAATACCAATATCGAGAAACTAATGGGTGATCGTCGATTACCCAACTCCATCACTCCATTGGACATGGCCATCGCTGAGGGTCGGAAAAAGGTGCGCGCCATGGGTTACGATCCGTATCGTTTGCCCGACTACAATCGCACGGTCGGTGTGTTCAGCATGCAACTGGTTAACACTTGGATAACAGGCATCTCCAGCTTCTATCGTGTCGGCAACATGACCGTAGCTATGGAAAATAATACAGTAGCCCTACGCTTTCAAGTTGGTACGCAACAAATTGCTGGAGCTGGCCAGTGGGAGGTTGGCTGTGGTCTGATGACACGCATTGGCCATGTGCAGTTCTCATTGCAATACATACGCGTAACAGTAGCTGTAAGCCAGGCATTGGACACACGACAGCGGCCCCAGATTGATGATCTTCAAATCGATTTAGGCAACATACAAGTACGCTGCGATGGCGCTGGCACCCTGGACTACATAATGGAGTTTGCGGTGAACATCTTGCCCAATTTACTGCGTTATCAAATCATGGATGCCTTGGAGAACCCAATAAAGATGCGCATTCAAGAGAAATTCAACACAATCGATGTGGAGGAAGCAATCAAGCAAAACTTCGATAAGTTCCAAGCATTAGGAAAGGATTTTTCTTTTGACTTTAAAATTTAAGACAAGATTTAAAGTTAGTTAAGTAATTTTTAATTGCTTAATTTAAGTGTGCTTAAATATAAATATGTGAGAAATATGTATGTGTTTCACTGAGTATATGAGGCCATTTTATTCCTGCCTTATTTATATCATATATTTTTAAACTATAGAAAGGTGGTTATCTTCATGAGATATTGTAGTTTTATTTTATCATAAGTTTTTTAAGAGTACTCTGAGAGTACTGGTACACCTCAAAAGTACTATTTTTTATTTTTTTATTTTTATTTTACTGCTACTCCACTCAAATGATTAACCCTTCACGTTGACGCAATTATGTCATACATAATAACGTTCTAGTGCAGAGCACAGCTTTGACTCCCATTGCATCAATTCTGCAATCGGGCTTGTGTTCAGTTCTTTAAAAGTAAAGTAACAGATGGTCCACTCTATACATAATGCAAAATATAATAACATCTTTTGCACCATGGTAACGGGAAATATAAATCGCTTCCTTTTTTTCTTTGAGTGAGGATTGAATGAATAACGCCTAAACACTGCAAGCTGTATATCACGTAGAGTCAGTTCACCATCAAATAAATCCTAAGCGAAAATATGTATCAATCGTAAACAATGTATCAATCGAAAATATGTATCAATTGAACAAGTAAAAGAGTTGACTTCGGCCAGGCCAAAATCTAAATAACCCGACTAGCTAAAAAAATAATACGATATTTTCGCCAGTTGCCACCTTTTGTATAAGAGGCGGACCACGCCCATTTATAGCAAACATTTTAGTAATGTCCCTAGATACTCCAAGATAGTCACGTACCAATATTCTGCACCGTTCATGAGATATTGCCAATTTTTGTATGAGTGGACGTACCACGCTCGTTTTTAGCAAAAATTTTAGCAATGGCGCAATATGTTCCGGAATAGAATTTTGCCTCAATATCTCACAGGGTTTATGAGATATAAAATTTTTATATGGTGTATTTACATTCCGTAAAAGAGGTGCCTTTACATTCCGTATGTAAAGTTGGGGTGGTTTTTAACCAATTCGCCCATAAACCACAAACTACCCTACATAACATAAAATATTTGTATCGAATTTCATCCCGATATCTCTTTTCGTTTTTCCGTAATCGTGATTTCAAAGAACAGACAGACGGCCGGACGGGAAAGGCTAAATCGGTTCATGTGGCGCTGAGCAAGAATATACTTTTCTATATCTACCTCGTCTCCTTTTCTGCGTTACAAATGGTAGAATAAAGTGAATATACCCTTCCGCTCCGAGTGTAGGGTATAAAAATACTCTGTGTAAAAAGTAATACATTGTATATTCGAGTTCACAAAAATTATTGAAGATTGTGTAGAAATATACTGAAATAAATAAAAATAATAAAAAAACAACGAGTAAAACAAGAAGTAATTGAGTATATTTAAAAAATAGTACATAGTGTAAAAATAGTTTTGATTTTATGATAGTTAAAGCACAATTACTACTATGGTAATTGTCATAATTCAAAAATACTTTAAAAAATACTGCACCCCTTTAATGTCGCGATTCCGTTCCAACGAACCACGCATTACCGTCAGAGTTCGTTTTTCGGTCGCGTCGTTAGATTGTGGAATAATCTCCCTGCGAATGTCTTCCCACCCACTTACAGCGTCGAAACATTTAAGTGAAGTGTAAACCATCACTACTCCCTCTTTCCCCCTTCCCACTACTTGGGTCCCTTCGGACCCAACAAATGCTGTGTATGGATAGGGGGCATTCCCTGAGCTGTCATAAAAAAAAAAAAATAATAAAAAACGACATTTTATCATTAATTTTTAATTATACTTACTTTATTGTTATATACTTCATTATACAATATATTATTTATTTATTTGCAGATTTTTAGATTATTTTTAAAAGAACTCAGTTAAGTATTCTAAAATTTACTAAATTAATGAAATTCCGAAATAACACTCTCTACAGTCTGCATTTGTATGGACATTTTAACAGTTTGGAAATAGATAAGTAGAGTTGATTTTGCGACATTCGCCTTAAATATAATTCATTAAGAAAAACTTTTTTAATACCAAAATATTCTTTAAGTCGAAAAATTAGGGATCCTTTACGGAGAAGCACATAAGTTGCAACTTCATACATTGCTTTACCTTCTCGAGTATTTCGTCTGCTTTACGTTGCTGCTCTGCATTAAGAGGCGGATTGATAGCCTCCAGAGCTTCCAGAAAGTAATTTCTGTAACGAATGTCAATTTGTTCAGTTTAAGGATAAGGTTTATCCTCTCCATCCCTTCGAATACTCACTTTGCCGTTTCGTTAGTATAAAATTTTAGTGCATCACGTATCAGACGAATATCTACATTAGCTTGTATAGCGCCTGTATAACTGAATTTCTGCACGCAGCTCATGAGGCGTGCCAATTCTTCGGACACAGTCAATATAATGGGTTCTAAGATAGGTCTCAGAAGAGCGGGCGATATTGTGTACACTTCTGAATAGACGCCCACTAAATTGTCGCAGCACTCATGAGCGTACGGACGCAGTTTCCCGATTTCCATTTCGTTGTCCCATTGAAAGCGACCCAAATACATCGACGGCTCAATAGTGCCAACTAGCGGATCACCTTTGTGCTCAACGTAAGCCTCTAAGAGGTTTGTAAATAATTGATTAACCGAATAACGAGAGGTTTCAATGGCCAGCGTGGGCAGGGGATAACCATATCTAAAAGAGAAATTGTTTTTGGATAAAATCAACGTTTGCTACTTCTCAGTATACGCACTTGACGAACAAATCGCCGACATGAGGAAAGAAACTTTTATTGCAATATGCGCAATTGGCCAAACAGCAGAGCATACGCTGTTCCCAGGCCACTACAGATGCGCTCCAAAAGCGTCCGGACGAAGGACCGCTTTGTTGTGCATTCGGAAAGCCAATCAGTTGCGAGACATTATGGGTGGGTGATTCGTCATCATGTGTTTGGAAGGCCAATTCTTCAACGACACCGCAAAACGATGAAAGGAACTCCTGCAAGCGTTGCGACACTTCACGTTGACCATCTGATTGTGGCTCTAGCAGGTTTCCTTCCCTAAAAAATTTTAATTTTTTTCAATTTTGAAAATGACAATTTTGAGCGCTCGCTCAAGCTCTAAAATGCCATATACGCATTTTGACGGGTTTGATACCAAATAAGCTAAAACTAAATTGTCTAAATATTAAGCTGGTCAAAAATATTAAATTAGCCAACTAGTTATAATCTCGGATGATTTCTGAATTTTCCTTCTAAGCTGCTGACAGAAAGCCAAAACACACCTTATTTCCGGCTGCATGCATGCATTTTGAGCCTCATCCAGTGTTTCAATCAACAATTCTTCCAAGCACGCCGGCAGCTGTGTTGCCCCAGGGAATTCCTCTACACACATATCCCAAGTTTCACGCTCTGCCAGCTTCTTGCAACGATCTGTAGCCCGTTTAAATATTATCGAGAAGCAGAATAGGCGTACTTCATCGATTAGCTTTTGTATTATGTCTAGAGCTTCCGACGGTAAATCCAAACGTATTAACGTAGCATACGAGATGCGTGTAAAGCGCAAACACTGTGGAATCCAAGGTAGAAATTGATGCGTTGCTGAAGAGGAACCGATGGGCCAGGATAGGCCTGTAGTTTGACGCAACAAGCGCTGGTCGGATGCAATAAGAATAGCTACGCGCAAGTAGGCGCAAAATTTTTCGATGGCATTGAGGATAATGCGCTGGAAAAACCCAACATATGTTTAAGATTTTGTATAAAGACACAAGCATAATTGGTTTTTTGTGATCACCTTAAAGTCACCAGGTTTAGGATCATGAGGGCCACGTAGTTCCCCAGTGAAATACGACTGGCCCAGACGCCATAAATCCGGCAACTGTGAGGCAGCTATATCGCAGACATCCTCACAAAATATGACGCGATTTGGTGCTTGATTAGGATCGCGTGTTTTTGATTCTGCAAATAACATACTCTCATTTTGTTTAAAAAATCTGCAGTATGTATGTGTGTACTTTCTTGTCCGCCGGCATCCTTATTGGCAAATAAATCGAACGTTTGCTTAAAGGTTGCTTCCAGATACTTAGCACGTGCGTCGATAGCATCCCAAGCTGGATCGATATTGCGCAGCTTATCTCCAATAGCAGTACCGCACTGTTGAATCTATCAAGGAAAACAATTGTACTTCCATATTACACGTAATACATGTACAGCTTGAATAATATAAAATAGAATATATTTATTTATTTACTATATTGTCATTAATTAACCTATAAATAAATTTTAAAAAACAAGAGGATTAAAAAAGAAAATAGAACAAAAACAAGTGGTGGGCAAATACACAAAACCAGCTCACCTCTAAACTAGTCAGCGCTTTAATCAGCTTCTTCTGCTGTTCGACACTCTGCGGCATTTTAATGACCTTCTCATGTAGCTGCTTTCGTATTTGTAAAATACGGTTGTCGACTTCCTCTAGAACTTTACGGAAAATCTAATTATATGAAAATTTAAAAACCGCTGACACGCAAGTTCCAATTGAGACTCACTGGGATCTCCGTTTTACCGAATAAATTTTTGGCCCGAGAATAATCGTTAACCAGAATATCATAGTCGCCTGATTCTGCACGCCTATCAACTGAGTTGGGCAGACAGAAGAGGAACTTATGACGTGAGAGTGCAAAGAGGACAGCACGAGTAGAGTCTGCCTTTTCCTTGCGCACCAGTACGTCTGTAAATATCGTTTGTGACTCCATAATTGAGCCTAGAACAATATATGCATATATATTTGCAACAGTTCAGAGACCAAGAGCATCATTACTCTCAATTGAAGATTCCAAATCCTTTAATGGCTCGCTGCCGTATAGCTTCCCATCCTCTTGAAGTTTATCTCGTATATTCATTAGCGTATCCAGCTGGTCAATGACCGAGCCCGCATTTGATTTTAAAAACGAAAGCTGGCCTTCTTTCTGACTTTCCACTTTACGTTTTAAATAAGCCAAGCCAGCCTTTAGATCCTCAAACGATGTTGCTAAGTGATTCTCAAGCAAAAACCAGGCGGGGGAAAAGTTTTCTTGCGACAAATCTCCGCTAGAGTCCGGAAAAAGATCTCGGAAGTCCTCCGGTATCTTCTGCTCATTACCTTCAATAGAAAGGCCGAGCGGATCGTCCTGCGCGTAACCAGATTGCGCCAATGTACGCCTCCCCCAGACGAAGTTCTGCGAAGGCGACTCCTCAATCCATACGGCAGACTCCTTGAGCGGCCCAATGGTTTCATGGTAAGCACGAAACTGAACAGTGGATGTGCCCGCACCACCACTTATAGTAGTCACAATTATGTCACCTTTACCCTTCGCTGGACCAGTACGGGCTATAATTTTATTGGACGATTTCCACTCCGCGGAAAGCAGACAGTCAGATCCACATATCTTCAGACCTACATGTTTCAATGTGTAGTAAATATAAAGATTTATTCTGTCTTACCGATGAGATCGCTGGCTTTAGTGCCCAAAAATTCACCGCGAATTATCACCCTTGTGCCTGGCGGTCCCTCTTTTGGCGAAAGCCCTGTTACTACCGGTTGTGGAGCCATTTATTTTAAAAGGCCAAAATCCCTGCCGCTCATAGCAGGTTTAAAATTCAGATTTCAAAGTAGAGACCTGTGCCGATATTTAAACACTGCCGAACTTAAGACGCGATGAATATTTTCTCTCGATATTTCGAGCGCAATACCATTCGAATAGCAAAACCATTTTTTAAAGTGATCTTCGATAAGAAGTCGTTCTAATTAGTGTGTTCTCTCGTCTGGCTTCTAAGTTATTGACTTTGTCAGTTTTATTGTTTATATTTTACAATTATTGATAATGCCATTTTAGCAAGACCTTCCAAGTACAGCAAGTATAGCACACGATATTAACACTTCTGACAGAAACCCTTCTCCAAAAGGTTGCCAACATCCCTGAGGAAGCTCCGTAAACGGAGAAATTCGTCATATAGCCGACCCTCTTCCCCAGATCCGGTCCACTGTGCCCACACCTGCTGCCCTTTTACAATAAAAAAATTCGACACATACACTAAAATGTACTATTTTTCAATAATTTCCGGTATAACAAAAAAAAAACCTAGCACAAGCCATGGAGCTAGCACAACTGTTAGATCGCCTCATGGTTCTGCGTATATGCCAGGACTGGAAAGAGTTCATCAGTGCCGAACTGATGCATGAAGGCCTCAAAGTGCAGGAGCACCAGTAAAGCAAAGAGATAATTCGATCTTTACGCCAGACGCAGACACCACACCTCGCACTTATTTTTAAGGTAATCTATAATATATCGATTCTTTGCTTCACTGGTGCTTCTGTACTTTGAGGACTTCATGCATCATTGAAGGCTTTAAATAAAAACTACGCGACAATTCAAGACCCACAAATGCCTGCTTCGCTACCAAAAGCATGTCGACAGTGCGCCGCCTCCAAAAACCGCCAGAGATTTGCCTATCGAAACCGTGTCGAAGATTCGCCTATGCGGGCAAGTTTCAAGATGCTTATCAGAACTACGATTAGTTGATTAAACGATTAGTTGATTATTACGATTCTTGCCAAAGACATCCTCCCATTCGAAACTACAGCGTCCGACTTTCTAAAAATTCATCACACTAGCACAAAACTTGTCAAACTTCGATATTTATTTGATCTAGACTTTTTGAACCAATAAACCAACAACTGAAATTTTCTCCCATGCCGTAATGTAATACAGGTTCTACAGATCCATTGTTGAACTTTGTTCTCCATGATCCGGTAAGGGGTCACTTCTTTCAGCAGGATCACTAGAGCGGGGTTTTTCTCTCATATTGCTTGCTATATCAATATAGTGCATAACTTCCGCGTCACCAAATATTTTAAAAGGTTGTTTCTTTCCCACAATCGCCACAGATATATTCTGCCAAATAATTAAAATTTAAAAAAAAAACGATAAAAAGATTACGCAAATCAATACCGGGCAATCATCTTTCGAAATATTGTCGTCGTTAGGCAGTGAAGACCAAATTGCTAGAATACCATGGCAAATCAAATCGTCTTTGGTACAATTGGTTATTATTCCCAAATTCCGTTCCAAATAAGTTCGAGCGCTTTGGGACCGAGAGCCGATAGACATTGCTTTGCAATTAAAAAAGTTTGCGGATGGCACCACTTGGTAGATGTGGGGGCCCTGATCATCATATCCAGCAACTAACAGACCAACGCCGTAGGGCCGACGATCATATCTCTGCGTGGTCATTTGCATTTTATCCCCTAAGTTCATTATAAGACGTGAAACTGGATATGCAGAATCATAAGTGTATCTATAGTTAAGACACTCTGTACGTAAATATCGGCTGAGTACACGAGCATCTGCAGTTATTCCTGATATAGATATTCCAAGATGATCATCTATTGGTATGATTTTCCGCTGTGATGAAGAGAGCTCCGATGAAGACCGCCGAAGCCCTATCAGTACAGCGAAGTCACCGTTCTTTACGCCCACAGTGGCAGCACCCAGTTTCACAGCTTCCATGGCATATTCCACTTGATGTAATCGTCCTTGCGGGCTCCAAACAGTTACATCGCTATCGTACTGATTTCGAAACTATAAAAAGAAATTTTACATATTCTACGCATTATACGCAGCTATTTATATTGAAATACCATTTCACACACAAAACGCAATCAAAATTTCAACGTTAAACCAAAGTTGTTCCTTGCGGCAAACTTGCTTGCAATAGACACGAAACTTCTTATTTCAGTCAAAAATGCTTGTCATGGGTGCTCGAAACATTGTTGAAATCACACACAGTCTATGCGAATTCACCAAATTGAATTTCCCACCTCAGATTAGACTGTAACCTGCTTAAACTTTTTGGCTGCTGAATACTGTTTAGCAATTTATAACCATTTAGTATTTAAATTAACAAATCATTACTAAATGATCTATTTCAAAATGAAAAAAATTTGTATTTACATTACACACCCGATTGTGAGTTGAAGTATATCGTTTTATGAAATCAAGTTAGCATAATTAGCCCTTAACTTGATTTCATAAAGCGAATTGAATTGACTGGTTGTTTGCAATTCTGTGGACGTTGTAGCAAAGTATGCAAAATATGTTATATTTTATTTTCTTTTAACTGCAATTTCATGTTATTTATAGGTTTTTTACTTTTTTACTCCTTATTACTATTACAGAATTTCTATTCGCTTATACTCTAATTATAAATTAAATTTTTGAAAAATGAATCTGTCATGAAAGGGCGACTACAAAAGTGTCTGGAAACTTATGGAAAATCAATGGCAGCAAGTACACTTGAATCTTACGGTAGGTAAGGCACCTATGGCACCTAGAAAATATTTTGGTATCACTTTTGTGCTCTGTCTTCATTGTCCTTTGTTTACAATTTTTCTTTTTTAAACGAAGGAAAAGAATTGGACTATGACAGCTTTATTTATTTAATTTGTGTAAACATATAGGATTGGGAAGGTTTGGTTTTGACAACAGTCTGAAAATCTAATGTCTAATGCCTTAAACCCAATTGGAAGCACAAACCACTAAACAAAAAATCAGCTGTCAAAATTACACAGGCTCTTATGGGAAACGAGAAAAAAATCATTTATCTGAGAACAATTATCCATAGATAATAATACAAATGTCTTTGGGTTAGATCTATTTCTAATTTGACACACACAAAGTGGTCTCCATCCTCTATTGTCATTCTTTTGTTTACTATTTCAACATAGGAATTGACAGCAAATGATTCCCATAAGAACCTGTGTAATTTGAACTGCTGATTTTGTGTTTAGTATTTAGTGCTTCCAATTGTGTTTTAAGAATATTGCCTTAAACACAATTGGAAGCACTAAACACTAAACACAAAATAATTTCGCGATTTGCGAAAATTTTTTTTTTCGTTTTCCATATGAGTCCACGTAATTTTGACGGCGAAAGTCTTCGCTATGATTTTGTTCAGGCAATAAAGCTGAAAGCCTGATTTAAATTGCATTTACAATATATATGTTCTGGTGGGTCCAATGCAAAGCGACTTTGAAAACTGTAAATGAAAGTTGCATTCGAGTTTGAAATTTTTTTATTGGTCCGAGATTGGGAGGGGCCGCAAAATACTTAGCAGCCCATAAATTTAATGCAGTAGCAATTTCTTCCACATTTCCACAGTTTTCTTTAACAATTATTTCCTTAAAGTCGGAATTACGATACCATTTCTCTGAATGGTATTATTTAATATTTTTTTTATAAAGAAATAAAATACAATACTTAGGAGTGCTAATTAAACTCTATTAAACAAGAAAAATGTGAACCTCATCTTTTTTACTCTGTTTATGGGTTCTCTTTTAATACCTTCTTTTCAATCTTGTAATTTGACCCGGATTCCTATTTCAAACTTTGTTTAAATTTTTGTATTTATTAACTATGTTTGAGAAAAAATTAATAGCAGAACTCAAGCAGAAAGCAAGTCTTTGTTATTAAGACTAAAAAGTTATTAAGAATTAATAAAATAATATTATAAAGAATCAACTACACAAAATGTTAAATAGCCACCAAACAGGCGGAATCAGGAAGACCCATCTATCTCTCAATATGGAATCCAACGATATCCCCTAAATACTTGAAGGCAAATAAGGAGTTTCCTTGTTCTGAGCGTATCTGTGGTTCAATTCCATTTTGTAGCATTGCTAGGTGACTGTTCTAGCAACATTGCTATCTTAGCGCAGGTGGTTGACAGTTTAATAACATCTGTTAGCCTATGTTTATAAACGCCGTTTGTTTGAGCAGGGAACCAAAAATTTAATTAATTATAAACGACCACTAAGATTAACAAAAAAATTCAGAAAGATGTCGTATATGTTACCGCATTTACACAACGGTTGGCAGGTGGACCAAGCCATACTATCGGAAGAGGATCGCGTTGTGGTAGGTGTGATCTAACTGGCCAGTGGCCAGTGGCTATACATGCACTTGAAATATTCATGGAATCTAATTCTCTCGACTTATAGGTCATACGCTTCGGTCATGACTGGGATCCTGCCTGTATGAAAATGGACGAAGTTATGTACAGCATCGCTGAGAAGGTGAAGAACTTTGCGGTCATCTATCTGGTGGACATCACTGAGGTGCCCGACTTCAATAAAATGTACGAATTATACGACCCCTGCACTGTGATGTTCTTCTTTCGCAATAAACACATCATGATCGATTTGGGCACCGGTAACAACAACAAAATCAACTGGCCTCTGGAAGATAAGCAGGAGATGATCGATATTGTTGAGACCGTCTATCGTGGAGCACGTAAGGGTCGAGGTTTAGTGGTATCTCCTAAGGATTATTCGACAAAATATAGATATTAAAATGGGTAGAAAAACCTTTTGTTTCCTCTTGTGTTTTTTTTAATGTATAATGTGATTAATTGAATAGAAGAATTAAGCACATTCAAATCAAATCCTTTTTCATTTATTTTAATTACAACTCCAATTTAAAGTCATTTATTCTAAATAAGAACAATTGTTACTTCTCGTAAATACATTTGTGTTTTATTGGTTTTCATTTCAATTTAATACCACTAACAAGTACATATATATCCATTTTTATATATTTAATTTGTGGTTTCTTTTCTGATCAATTATATTAAACTTTTTTATTATATTCGTCCTTTATTTTAATTTATCACCCCTAATATCAGCTAAATTTTTCGTTTGTTTTGCACTTTAATTCTGACTACTTGACAATTTTTTATTTGCATGCTTAATTAGCGTTATGCAAGCAACAGAAATACATACAATTTAATATTTTTTTTTCAATAAACACTTCAGTATTTGTTGCGATTTGAGCTTTTATTATAAGTATTTCTTAATTGTATAGTAAACAAATTATTTAATACCACTAACAATATTAATTATTTAATAAATATATACATTAATAAATTATTTTTGCATTAAATAAACGATGAAAATAAATTTAATAAATGAAAACACTTTTTTTACAATAAAAGCTATTCAATAAATAATTAAGAAATGTTTAGCAACAAACATAAATTGAATTCGTTCAAAACTTTATAAATAATTAAGAAATAACTTTTACATGCGCGAACAATTGAATTTCTAGTTTGTGAAAAGTATACAAATACCAGGATTTCAACAGAAAAGAAAATTATAAATAAAATTTTATTTAGTAACTAATCTTCAAATATTTTCTTTTTTCGTTTTACACATTTGGTTCGTCTACAATTTTTACTTTCATTTTCACATATATTCTATCTTAATTAATTAATTAATTCGTTTTCTTATAAATATTATGTATTCATTTTATATTTCTTGCTTTGCTAGCGTTTTTCACTTTATTAAATCTACTGATACACATTTTTTACTTTCGATATTTTTCATTTAATTGTTTTTTAATTTTGTATAAAAGGCTTTTTTATTTTTATTTTCTTTGTCGCTTTTCGTTTTAGTTTTCTCAACAACATTCAAGGTACAGATGAGGTTCTAGATAAAGTCTATTCAAGTAGATAAATTCTTCTATGAATTGAAAATGATGATAGCTTTTGGATATAAATTTTCTGCGCAAAATTTTGTTTTTTTAGTTATATAAAAACAATTTTTTAGCTGTTTTTTAATTGTGATTGCTGAGTTTGTAGCGTTTTTTGAGATTATATTTTGTCTAGAAAAATAGAAGAAGGTGGGCTGAAAACCCAGGAAGATTCATCCTAATATCTGTAATTTTTTATCAAAATTATCTTTATAAATATAATTTTGATTTATCTTACTCAAAAGTTATTAATATTCTATTGAAAAATTTAAATATTACGTTTCAGTTATTGAGGTGTTAGAATTTTACTCAATTACTAAGATTTTACACCAAATTATGAGGATCTTTATTATTTTAATTGTATATCTTTTAATTTCTGTATCTAAATTAATTAAGTTTACCCTGACATTTGTAAGCTAAAATTATAGTTGTAAACAAGTTGTATTTGTTACTTCTGCTTTAGAGTTGTATCTACAGAATAGAGTGTGGTATTTACATGGCTCAGGAATAATCAAAAGATCGTTTTTAAAATTCTAAAATACATATTTTCTGCCTCGAATTAATTCTTCAGTTACTGTTGGTGGGTTGGTGTTGATTTTCTCTTCTGTTACTTAAAATTTGATATGGAAATAAGACCGCTGTATGGCGAAAAATAGGTCTCTCATATTTACTACGCTAAATAATAAAGCGGGAGCAGTTGAGGGTCTTATAATTAATATAATTACATTTAATTAATAACTAATTTCTTATTGTACGAGTAATAATTGAATAAATGAAAATGAAATTAAAAACTAGTATTAAATAACGTTTCAACTGAAATTCTTGTGTACGGGAATTATACCCAAATTATTTACTTTAAATACAAATTAGATTTAGTTATATTTGATATTTCACTTGCTGAATTCAAGCTTATATGACAACCCTACCGCTAGTAGGAAATCTATAACTCGTACTCACATTTAATACATCAATTTAATTCGTAAGCAGTCTCTAATTACAATAACAATGCAAATGTGTACGACAGTATTTCGTAATTATTACATACTTAATATAATTAGGCTTCCAGTAATAATTCTTCACTACATAATAGATATCTTATTTCTTCACCTTTCTCTCAACTTACAAAATCTTACATTTGTTACTTAAAGCTATAGTTTTTCATTTCATCATCATAATCATTGTCGTACGTGATTATGATTTGGTTCGAAGTCGTATTAATAATTTAACATCAATCAAATTTTCTTTCTTTAAGTAAGTCCAAGCACTAAAAGCCACTTAAGAGCTCGAAAAAGCTTTTGAAGAGACTTGCGGGGAAGAGAAAGAAGCATTTTTAATTAATTATGACATTTAAAAACTATAAAAACTTATTTAAATTAGTTGTTCATATACATTCACTAACATTTTACGCTTCTACTGAAAAGCTTTAAAAACGCAAAGACTTATTAAGCTTTTTATAAGAAAACTGAATGAAAACTAGAACTAGAGGATTCTGAAAATGCTGGAGATATTGTAGCTTATTATCCTCATTTCAGATAAGCCCAAAAAAGAAAGAATTGAAACCAGCTCACCAATTTTATTGCAAAAGCTTCCCAAACTCTGATTAAAATTCAACTGAGGTTCTTTAAGAGTTTTTTAAATTAGTCTGTCTCATGGTACAACATCTTTGTACATCAGATTTCAGTGCTGAAAAGATGAAAATATTCTATGCTCATACGTCGGCTGCTGAGTTCATTGCGGTAGAATGAAAGGTTGCTCTAAACAACGGAATGGTGAGGACGATGGTCGAAGGGTGGTTGGAATCCTGCCATCTGGAAAGGCGGAACTAACCACCTGCAGACAGTCGAGGACTATTTTACGCAAGCCTATGAGCGGTTCAGCAAAGTGGGTAATATAACTTTAAAGAAGGACCCTAAGCTGGTTAAGAACTTTTGTCACTGGATATGGCAACTTCAAATACCACTTCCATAGGTTGGAACTCGCTGAGGAAAGTGTCTGTGGGCTGTGTATAGAGAAGGACGAGACGGCGATACATGTTATGTACCAATGTTCGGCAGACTGGAGGACAACCATACTGAGTCGTCACTTCATCGGTGACGGCTAAGTTTGTGGTCTCACGCTTAGGGAATGCAATAACACTGGACATAGTTATGAGGACATGTTCACTAACCCCAATCACTAGATACTTGTGGGATGGTGGTGAGACGAAAAAGGACTTAAGTGGTCTGCTTCAATTATCTCATTTCTGTTGTAAGGGAAGTTTAGGGTTTAGTATGAAGGCGCATTGACCAGCGAGTTCGGCATATACCGGGAGGGAGTCATGAGTGGCTCTGTGGACAGTGTGAATTGTGCACGCCTAGTCTGCTATCTTTTATAAGATTCCTCCTCCTACATAAAGAAATGCTCTCATACATCAGAAATTTATTTAACAATACCAAAAGAACTCCATAAATATAATAAATCCGATAAATGTCAAGTTCTCCGAGCTTTTGAAGATGACACAGTGTTGTTATAGATCTTATCTATTTTTAACGTTTATTCGCACTAATTCTAAAAAGCCACATTAAATTAATAAATAGTGTTTAAAGCTTTCCAAAAGCTTTCTTTGCTAATATACCGTAATCAACCCCAGACTTTTTCTTTGTGGCTAAAATAGTGTCTCTCTAGACCACTTCCGTGATGATCCTGGTAGACTTGGATCGCGTGACTCATCACTTGCGCTGCGACTGCGCTCAGCATCATTTGAGACTGAAGAGCTTTCAGAGCTCTCCTCAGTGGGCAGCTTTATCAGTGGCAATTCTAACATTACAGAGTGGCAAGCCGAACTTTCGGTACCACAGTCGAAGCTCTCCTTCGCCTCAAGTTCCTTTTCATAGGGATCTCCTCTCTCCGAACCAAAGCCTGTGGAAGAGGAAGGAAGCTTTTCCGTTTGTGCGAATGATGAACCGCGGATTATGAGGTTTTTGAGTGAAGATGGTACACAAATGATAGGTTGTCTCGTGGTGGCACTGTTGGTAGTGACGACCACAGAGTCCAATGCGGAAGAGGCACGGTCGGATACGTCAGCGAGTTGTGTAGGCAGTTGTTCTTTTCTCGATGTTTGATCAGAAGCTGCGTGCCCGGAGCCAGCCGACTGCGAGCTGCAACGACTTGAGCGACTGTCGAAGATGAGAGTTTGTGGCGTCACCGTGCCGGAACCGTTTGCGTTAGCGGCGCACACTTCTGTATTCAGAGTGGAGTAGGTGTCGTCCTCTGTGTTGGTGGCGGTGTTCGTTGGCAGACTGTGTGGATCGCTGTATTGCTGCAAAAGTTGTGCACGTCGTGGATGAGGTGGCGGGCTGTTCGTCGTTATAACCGGGCCAAAGTGAGTCTCAAACGCATGCGTCTGCTGTGTCAGTTTAGCGGGTGATTCATTACCTACACCACCAAGAAATATAGGCTGGGATCCGCTGGCAAAATCCTTCTGCTGTTGGTCAATCAGTGATATGCGGTCACTTGATGAGGCGCTAATGGTGTGATCACGCTGCAACAGCGGTCGTCTTGGTCGAATACTGGCAGGCGGTTCACCGGCGCTGATATCACCGACGCCACAACGTTCATCGGCGGTGACAAGCTTCCGTTTTTCTCTGGCTACAGCAAGGATTGACGGTGGTTCCACTGCGGCGGACCCAACTCTACTCAGAACCACTTCCGATTCACCCAGGCTGGCAATCTCATCACTTTCGCTGCTGAACTGCTCGATGTCGTCGTCCGTATCGGCCACGCTGTCCAGGAACACTGAGTGCTCGTTCAGCGAACGCATGTCTGAATCCGGACATTCAAGCGATGAAATCTTAAAGGAACTTAAAGAGGCAAGCGGCGCGCGCTTCTCGGCGTTAAAAAACATTTTTGCCGTGCCAAAACTGACGCTGCCGTTCAGTTTATCAATGCTGGCCCGTGTACTGTCCATGCTGAGACTGCCGGAGTTGACCACTGGCGCCGGTGTTGTCGCATTATTGTTGCTTGTGCTCTCAAAAATCAGCGACGCAGGTTCGGCGCGCTGCAGTTCGACGACAGCGATTTTACGATGCACATTCAAACGCAGCTCCTCTGTTGGTAAGTCTGTACAAGGAAAGCTCGGATTTGCAGTTTGAAAATCTCTTCCCGCTAATACTTCCGACCTGTGGGGAAAAATATCCGCGGTGTCGGCGCTAATCGAGAGTATTTGCTGTTGGCGTCCCGCTTGCGCGCTTTCAGGATCGTAATAGGCGATGCTGTGCTTGCGCACAAAAGCCGGTTGAGAAGGAGGAGGAGGAGGGAGACAACGCTGGCTGTTTCCACCGCCTCCGTTGGCAGCTGTGATTGTCTTCGAAGCAGTCTTGATCGTTGTTTGGTTTGTGTTTGCAAGTGATTTCGTAGTTGCTGTGATCTGCGAGTCAGCGAAGGCGAGCTGGGCGCTTTGTGTACCGCGCTCTGAGGGGCAGGGAGAGGCTTTTGGTGTTGGCTGTATAACTTGTATATCGGGGTAAAAATAGTCCCAGTTGTCGGTGTTGGAAGTTCGAGACGCCGTCGAAAGTTTCCGCTGCAGCGAAGGCAAGTTGCTGAGTCCCAGTGTGAACGCCGAAGAGCGGCGTTCCAGATACGAGCTTTCAGTGCTGCAACATGTTATGCCACTGCTGCGCCGAGAATCGTAACCCTGCGAAAAGACAGATATTCAGTCAACATAAGCATCAATTCTTGATCGATGGACTATGGAATCAACTGCCGAAAAATCGGAAAAAGCTCAGTAAGTAGCATTAATTCCCCCGCTTTTTTGGCAAATGGCCCCAGAGTGTAGAGAAGGCTGACTTACGACAGGAGGAACTGAAAGGAAACCGGCGTTGCTTTTCTGAGAGTCGGTACGCTTATGATGCCCACCATCAGCCCGATCTATCAGTCGACTTCCCGTGTCGTAGAGCCGAAAGTCGGCATTATCTAATTCGTCATCGGTTTCAATAAAATAATCATCTGTACCGTAGCTATTACCCATCGCGTAGTTACTGAGGATACGTAAGGAGTCGCATCCACTTTTACGCCGTCGCCGTTCTCCGCCGCCACCAACACCGCCATCACCACCAACACCACCCACACCACCACCACCACCACCAGCACTGTCACCGCTGATTAATAAGCTGCTGACCGAGTTGCCGCCGTAAGAGTATGAAAAACGCCGAGGTGCCTCTAGCAAACTGCTATAACCACCTCCTGCAAAGATTCAACAATTAAAACAAAAACAAAAGTTGTGTACTTTCGAGCGCCTACCAACTGAAGAAAACCGATAACCGCGATGTAAGACGGGCGGAGCGCTAACGTTGCCCAGCGAAAGCATTCTTTGGCGACGGTAGAGGATGGCATCGTACTCATCTGGATATATTGACATGCCCGTGGCTACCATGGCTTCCTGTATTTTGCGCTCCTCTTCTTCTTGCATGCAGACGGCAGCCACGGCAGCCATTTTAGGGTCCTAAAAACAGGAAAAAGGTTCAATAGGTCAAATCTCAACTTTCGAAACTCCACGCAGCGGACCTTTAAAACTTTCAGCGTTTCGTTCGAACTGCTACGACTCTTCCAGACAATCAGGAAAACCATGAGGCCGAAGAAGCCGCTAAGAGTGGCTGCTATGCGCACACCGGTCATGACGTCATAGGTGGCAAAGAACTCGGCTCGTATGCGTTCGCGTTCAGCGGCTTGAATTTGCGCCAAGATGGTTTTATTCTGCAAGAAGGGCGGTGAGGAAGACGACGTGACAGGGTTTGCAGTAGCCGTAGGAAGGGCAGTACTAAAGGGCAAGGAGGGGACGCTACAAAGGAAGAGACATACTTAGAAGTCAATTAGAATTTATTCTCACTCTACTCACCCCTGAGCATCTGAGGATTCATAATCGTAAATAGGTTGTGCTGCAAATTGTTCCCTGGTACCGTAGTAGCCTCGTAATGGGCCGGGATAAAGGAAGGCGGCTCCTGGTCGCAATGGAGAGGCACCATTAACGTCATTTTTCGCAAGGTGATTAGCGCTGAGAGTTTTAAGGTTGTTGACACTACGGATTGGCTGTCTCGAGGAAGACGATGACGCTGAGGATGATTCAACTGCAGAGGCTGAAGAGGAAGACGCTACAGCACGTCGGGATATCTTTGCCATCTCTAAAGGAACATATTCTGAAAGAGAAGATGGAAGAAGATGAGACGGGTATAATAAAGGATTTGGCTATATCGAGATCGATTCTCGACTCGACTGTAAAACGCTGTCTCGAACTTGATTTTTGTCTTTCATTCGAATTATTTTTGTAATTGAAGTAATTTTAAAGTAATGGTTCTCTTTTCGAATTTAGACTCTATTATTTATTGCAGACTTAAAATTCTACATAGCAAAATTTTAATTTTCTCACACAGGAACGTTACACGATATCTCTCATCTCTCCACACTTGTTGCAAGGTTGGCTCGTTGATTGCTCTTTTTTGTCTGAAGACTTCAAACAATGCCTCGTTCACGTGTTTGACTTTAATACCCTGAAGCATCCGAAAAGCACAATAATTACCATTGTTTTCCATCGTCTGTCGTGGCACGCTGTCCTTGGGCGTAGGATTGCGCTCTCTCTCCACCCCTATTCGGGAAATTTAAATGCAACTTGTTTGGCTGTATTGTTGCTGACGATTGTTTAGTTTTTTAGGTGAGGCGTATGCATTTGCGATTCTGTGCAAACAACAGTGAAGAGAGTAAGAAGGGGGGGGGTAAGATTGTTGAGAACGCGAAACAATAGGAAACAATTTGAAGTGAACGTATTAACCAGCTACTTAAGAGGGAAAGAGGAATATAAAGATCTTTGGAGGTACAAGTAAATGGCTGCTTGATGATTCTACGAGTGTTTAAAATGTAGCTTGAATTTTGCTTTCGACTTACATTCATTCGGTGGAATTTTATATGAAAGTGCAGCTAGCGATTGTTTTCTTCTCTATAGCGAATGCTTCCCTTCTCCATATTTTATTTAGTTCACGATGTCGTCGCTACAACATGGCTGATGCTAGAGCACCAACAAAATCTAAAATACCTTTCTTGTACCCAATTTTTTTAATCTTGCTACTGAACGTCTTCTTAAGCAATGCAAAGTTATTCCTTGCTTATATACATGCTTTTGGGGAGTTTCTCTTTCTTACATGCAATATAATGGGCTTCCGTGCTCTCCCACTTTATTTATCCAAGGCATTTCTCATCAGTTCCTTTCGGTGATTCCTTTTTCTTTCCTTCGAAAGTTGATGAATAATTTGACCATTAATTAGGGAAAATATACAATTCATTAATTAAGTAAAATATACTGAGTTTCTTCTAACCATCTCTTTCCACAGCGAAGTCAGAATCAAACCGAGTTTATCTGGCAAATCGTGAAAGAGCAAATCTTTACAAATCTTAGTAGACTCAGCAGTGTATATTGATGGTTTCTGGTTATAATGAAATATCGTTTATTTGCATTTCGGCTATAAAAAATTACATCCACGAGCATCTGGCTCACAAGTCCATTCAGAAATGGTACAAACACAACAAAAAAAATCATTAGTGACAATGTATTTATTATCACAATTTATTACTTCGCAGTTACTTTCTATTACCATTTTTGTAAAGACATCTTGTACATGGCAAATGAAACAAACGTTTAAGGTAATAAATCTGAAGATAAACATAAAAAGGTTTAGGATGGAGAAAGACTAGATAAGACATAGAAAGAGTGGGGAAAAGAAGGAGGACAGGTTTTAGTTGTATTCTGCAAATGCTGCAAATGTTTTATTTTGTTTTCATTTCATTTAGGGAGAATTTAAACGGAGCAACTTTAACGGGGAAGGAAACTCTGTACTCAGGGATTTGTTGACTTCTCTTCATTCAGTGCTATTGTAGATCACTAAATAGCAATGCGACTTAATTAGCGGACAAGCGTACTAAAGTAATATGCAATCTATGCAATTAAGAGCTGAATTTAAGTCCAGTCCATGTTTTTTAATAATAAAAAATGTTCTGAATTCAAACAATGAAAGTAATAGCTACGCATATTCAGAACAAAAGTCTAACTACCCTCCTACCTCCGCTCATAGGTCAAGCTCTACTTGTGCTTTTACCTCCACCTCACCTCTACCTGTGAATCTCTACTTGTATCACCACTAATTTACCTCGCCATCTCCACCACAACCTCCACCACTACCTCAGCCTCTACCTCGACCTCTACCTCGACCTCTACCTTGGCCACTAACTCTGTCTCTGCTTGTGCCTCTACCTACACTCCAACATATACAACTACTTCTACCAAAATCTGTGCTTACCAACCTACTCGTATTACCACTACATCTACCTTTACCTCAACCTCAACCTCAACCTCCACCTACTGCTACTGCTATCTCTTCCTCCACCTTTACCACTACATCTCCCTCCCTACGCCCATCACTACCATCACCTCGATCTTTACTTCTCTCACTAAACTTACGAGTATTTTGCAGTCAGTAATCTCATTTCACTTTTCACATTTTAAGCTCACTTAAAACTCAAGTGAAAACTTGAATTCAGATAATGAAGGTGCAAATCGGAAATACACAAAGCACAACTGCAGAAATTACTAGTTAAAACTCCTAAAAGCATGCTACAGATGCCAAACCGAACGCAGCCACGTTAAACACAATCGCAAATAAAGAAGCAGCTGAAAAGATACACACAGCCGTACACGCAGATAAGGATGCAGAGCATGAAGCGGAGGTGTATGCTGTTGCCTCTCAATTACTGACGCCATTAAAGCTGGATACCTCGTGTTAGCGCACTTTTGTGTTGCTGCTGCTTCCCGACTTTCTCTTCCCTTTTTTCTTGTTGCACATTTCCTATTTGTGTATCGTGGGTTGTTGAATGTGTTTTGTGTTCCGGCAGCTGCCACAGATTTCTATGATATTCCAGCCGTGAAAATGCTTTTGTGATACTTGTTTGTTGCCACAGTGGTGTTGGTGGTAATGGTGTTGGTGTTGGTGTTGGTGATAGAGGAGAGAAGAATATAGGAGTCGGAGATGTTTGATTACGATTTAAAATGTTTACCGAGTGAAGCAGTGTTAAAAGATTTTACTATTGATTTTAAAATAATTAATTTTAAAATAATGTTGATAATAAATATATATAATTAGTAGTTATTATTACTGATTATTTTAAAATAATCAGAAATAAGTTTATAAAACCATCGTGAACGGTTTACTCAGCAGCACCAACCTGTCACTCCCACCTCCTCACTTATCACCCGTCTTACACACCACAGCGCCGACCTCGAACAATACAAAAGCTATTTCTTTCATATTTTCGCAGCTCGCTCTGCTGCGCTGGCTTTGTTTTAAGTAACATCAACAGATTTTCTACAAATTCATCGTCTTCTTCTTTTCATTCTGCACCCCTCCCGTTAAACCCCTCCCAACACAACATTTATCAACCCTTTATTCTCACATTTTCCGCTTACCTTCAGCAGTTCCATTAAATCACAGTCCGCAGTGTTTTACGTGATTCGCCAACGCAACAACAACAAGAACAAACGGCAGCGAAAACAACAACAAAGACTCAGCCGGACGATTCAACATAAATGTTTCCTTTTAACAGTTTTGCAAGGAAGTCGCTACGTAACGAATCCAGCACGTAATCCAAGTAATCCGTTCACTGCAACGAAAGAGAAGGCAAATTTTAGCTGCAGCTCAAGAAGTAGGAGTGAGAAAGAGAATGAGCACTTTCGTCAACTGTTAAATTTTTAATAGAAAATCTTGCAGTTGTGTTTCTTTGTTTTGTTTCTTAACTTTAATTTGGAATATCCGCATTAAAAAAGTTGGTGAAAGAAACAGTGATGAGGATGTCGTCAATATCGTTTCGAATTCGAGACGTTAATCGAGATCGAAACGACTTTTTTTGGTCGAAGTCGGAGACAGAGTCTCTCATTGCCGTATCACCAAGGACTTCTATTAAGTTATAATTTTAATTTCTTTTCAAATGCTCTGTACTTACTGAAATACTATTGTTGTTTCCTTAAAAAATTAATTGTTTTTAATTCAACGTCGATTGTTCCCCATTAATATTCAGCCTACTGTTCTCAGACTTTTATTTTCTTGTTAAATATAGTAGTTTCCTTAGATTTATTTTTTCTGTTTAGTTATTTAATTAAATAATTTCATCCATCCACTAAAGCAGGTCGCCGCCAATCATCCAAATTTACTCAACAGCGACGCCCATAGCAACCCCTTCATCCTACCAACTACAAAAACTTGATTAAAAACGAAGATGCATACACACGATGCACCTCAGACCTGTTTGAAGCGTTTCAGTAGTAAGCGAAGAGGCGGATAAAATCAAATCCTCTGAAGATTGCGAAAGTTTGCTACAAGTTTGAGTAAACTTCTGCGATTTTTAACTGTTGGTGGTTGTTTTTGAAGTGCAACTTTTCTCACCTCAAAGATTTTCCCACTTCACACATTTCAAGATTTTTACTTACCTCAATTTGAACACTTTAAACTCGTTGTGAGGTTTAAAATTTACACTAAAAGATGCTTATTTAGAAAAACAGCAGCCGCAGACGCAGCAGAAAGCAGAGTAAAAAGTTGTGAGGTCAGGGTTACATCGATCTCCGAATTCCGACTTGATAACTCTTGCGGTTTCTTTATTTTCGTATTCAGCAAACTGAAAACGATTTAATTAATCATGATTCTTCAAATAACTTAGTTTAGCTAAATCGCATTAAAGTCGTGCATTGAGAACTCTTGATGGCACTTTAGATTTTGCGTACACTTGTTCCCTAACAGACTGATTATGCCACCGTTCCCTCGGAGGGGTGAGGGAACGTACGAATCCGTTGCATGTACTTGTTGTTCATCCAGCTGTTCAGAGCTTTTCTTCTTCATTTAATTCGGTTTCACATTATCGCACCTTTTGCAATAAAAGTAGGTAAGAACGATTCAAGTATGTTTCGAAAGGATTTAAAGAGATTTTATGATGATGAAGAGATTTATCGGTGACAACTCATCGATTGACTGGGGTTCTGCGATATCTTTCTTCTGTGATATACGATATATAGTTAATAAGAAATCACGGTGTGGAAATAACTTAAATTTAAAACCTTTGAAACTTATTCCAGGTATATATTAATAAAAAGTAAAGCATTTGTTTACCCTTAACGAAAACCATTACATTAGACGATCATCTCAAAAAGAGTTTCTGTCTTCCAAAAATATTCGTTCTAGCATGTCGTTTTAATTCCATGATGACATAAAATACCACTACAAACATCATCACCTTATCGCCATAATCATTATTATAGTTACCACCAACGTCATATGCTATATTATCGTCATTATTTGCTGCCATATTATCGTCCTTTGTTACAATACCACTGAAACCATTACCATCAACTTAGTCCTCGTCATCTTTGGGATTCTGTTCATGTGGCAACATTACTGTCCGCACTGTCGCCTTCTTTAGGCAAATCAATTAGCTATCATTATCTTGAAATTATTATATATATAAATAGAAATATATTACTTTTATTTGGCAACTTCAAATCAGAAAATTAAAAGCCAAATTAAATTTCAACTTAATTATTTCTGAAATTATTTTAAAATAAATATTGTGAACCGCCTCATATCCTCTTAATTTCAAGTAATTTCAAAACCAATCATTTCAATGTGTCTTCTACACTGACAATGCGAAATTAAAAGATATTTCATTCTGAACGAAATTCACCTTGACTGCGGATTTGTGTGCGCGTGTAGGTCTGTCGATGTATTGCAATAATCAAAGAATAACTGTAAGAGCAAACGAAATCCTTTTCTTGTGCACTCGACTGAAATGTGAAATGTATTCGATTTTACTCGATTGAAAATGAATTCTTATAGCAAAAAATGCAAGAATTTAAAAAAAAATTTAAATATAAAAAAAGAGTTCTGAATGCAAAATAAAAACTCTTTTCTCCTAAAAAAAGAATTTTCTGGTGTTCATTTGCTGAGTAACGAAATAATTTGCTGTCCAAATCCATTAAAATGATTATCATCCGCGCCGTTGTACTCATTAAAATCTTCTCTTTTGTAAATTCTATTTGTTTGTATTCTTTTTAAATACTATATACAAAAATTCCATTGGAATTTCTTGAGCTTCATAGCTTCAACTTGCCATATTTCCCTCTTCTACTTCATCTTCTTCTTCCTCAAACCTTTCGTAATCTAAGCAAAAGTGAGGCACATTAATTTAAAGAAAAATAAAGCAAAAACTCTCCAAATTGAAAATTAATAGCATTTTGATTGTTTATGAAAAATCAAAGACGTAATTATATTGTCGATAAAAATAGTAGGGAGAAGCAGCTTGAGGTGTGATTAAAATCGCCGTCCGGCCAGACATTTCACTGCGGAGAAGCGCCAAGTTTGAGGTCATCATAAAAAAATTAAATGAGTTCATGTGGATTTTGTGTTGCTGTTATTTTGTTAGTAGTGTTGATGTAGCCATTGCTTTTGTAGTTGTTATTGTTGTCGTCACTTCTGCATTTAATGTTCTTGCCTTTCCACGCAGTTTCCGTAACAAACAAAAAAAAAGTACACACAAAGGCTGAATTTTCACATGCTGACCTTGTAGCATACATTTAGTAATACACAATCACATACATACATATATGCATACTCTTTACTCTGCAAAATGCCTCTTCTAGGGTACTCGTATTGTACTTTTTTGGCCTAAAAAAATCACGTTTGATGCTGCTGTTTATGTGATGCTCATAGTGAATTTTAATTGAATTCTTTGAAAACGTTGATGTGTGTGTCGCTCGTTGTGCCTTGCACAGGGATGTGTAAGTCATCTATTTTATCTTTGCGAATGTAGAGTATTTAGATTTTGGCCTAGCTAGCGAGAGCTTTCTTACTCGTTTTTATTTTATTTTATTTTTGTAGACACGAATACATTTCAGTGTGAATTTAAGTACCTCGGAGATTTCTAATATAGTATGTATAAATGAAGCCTCCGGGGAAAGCTTCTCAGTCATTAACAGTAACAACGACACCGTTAGCAGTGAAAACACGAGACATCAATACCACAAACACAACTACACTGACATGAAACGCACACATTTCTGCAGGTCGAAGGCCATTGAGATTGAGCAAAAAAAAAAGAGTTATTGATTTATGTGAAAAACCTGTGTAACCAATACTTGAACAATCATTACAACAATAACAACCGCCAGCATCACTTCAATAACAACAACAATATGAGCCTTAAAAAGGTTTTATGTTTTTTATCCTTTAACTGGAAACTCAGGAAAATGTTGAAAATGTCAAATCAAGAAAGGTTTTTGCGGTTTCTTCTATTTAACTTTTTTATTCAGTAAGTGTGCTCGTATGTGTGTATGTGCGTGAATGCTAGTGTGTGTGTGTGTGTGTGAGTGTGTGTCTCTGTCTGTGTGTGAATGTAACTCTTGTTTGGTGATATAAAACAGAAATAACTTTTTTTGACACTACATTAGAAAATTTTCATTCTCAAGAAATTTAAAGCTAAAAAAATCTTAAAAAAAAATCGAAAAAAATCTAAAGGAAATCTCACACTGCACTGGAGTTTATTTACTCTTAATACTTTTCTTAGAATTCTTGAATTAAGTTTAATTGAAATTTTTTTATAAAGAATTTACCAGGTGGGTAATACATCCTCACGGAAAATTAACTTTATTAAAATTTGTGTAATTGGCTCATGACACGATACGAAAAGGGATCCATGAAACCTAAATATATTTTCTCACCTTTTGCACCTCCTGTCATTCCATGTCATTCTCCGAATTTACATTTATATAGATTTATTTATCCTCATTTTTTTTAGTCATAACACGTTTCTTTTTTTTTTTTTTTTTTGAGCAATCCATGTTGCGCTTTTTTAAGCTCTAAAAGCAAGTTAAAATATGCAAACTGAATGCTTCAAATGCAGGTTTCAATGTTGTTGCTGTGATAGTAAATGTTACAACAGCAACAACAGTGTCAACAGCCCGAACACCGCGACACAGAACCAGTAGCGAAATCCACTGTAGAAACAACCAGTGACGCCACATATTGAAAAAAGGCTTGCTATTTAACTATCCGTGTGGAAGGAACGCACGATACATTCAAGGAACAGAAAGATTACTACATGAATTGGAAGTCTTGCAAAGAAATTAAATATTCCTATTTTCATTTATTTAATTCTTCCTCAAATACATTCCCAAAATCTGCACACACATTTTTGTAAAATTTTTTCGGTTAACTTTTATCATCTATAATAAATTTTAGCCAAACTATCTGTAATTTCTACTGGAAATTAATTGGAGAAAGGAATAGAAATAAATCGCTCTTAACCGTGGCATGACAGTGGAAGAGGCGTTACTCCGTATCAAACAAAAAGCATGTTTGAATTCAACTTAGAAAGTGGTTGTTGAATACTCAGCATTGAACGACACTCACTAAGATGAGGAGAGAAGTTTTTATTTAAACCCTGAAATCACAGTACAAATTTTGGATTGAACGATTTCAGTCTGAATTTTACGAAATGTCCTTTGCCTCCTTCTCCATCCCCGCTTTCCTTCTTTCCTTCCTTTCTTCTTTCCTTCCTTCCTTCCTTCCTTCTTTCCTTCCTTCTTTTCTTCCTTCCTTCCGTCCTTCGTCCTTCCCGCCATCCAACTGCCATTAAAAACATACAATTTTTCGTTTACAACATTCAGGATAATCGCGTGAGGTATCCTCATATCCTCCAATGACGCACTCAGAGGTCAAACAATTCTCCATACCACAGCTGAAAAATTGAATACCACATTATAGTTGACAGAAATTCTCCAAAGATTGCATTGACAAACGTTTGAATTTCAGCAAGCCCCGAACTTCTGCATAATATGCGACCACATTCTGTACGTGGATCTTTAATGGTATCGCCCGATGACAAAATCAAATCTGGTCCGATTACACATTTATCTGGATGATCTTCGAGAAAAGAAGAGTCACTTGAGCAATTATTTTAAAACAATTTATCCGCGAATGACACCCACTTGGATCGTTGCAAAAATATCTTGCAGTCGCACCAAAACACGCGGTGTTGATAGTAAACAACAATGTTATCAACAATAAGTCACACACCAGAAAGTTCATTTTGACATTAATATTTAAAACAAAAATTTGTAAATGCTAACTGAGAAAATTTAAAAGTTTTTCAAAGTATGGTAGAATTTTTATATAATAATATATTTCGTTTTAAATTGAATTCAATCATCGATGACTGAAGGATGTAGGAAGGCAATGGGTGAGACATAGACGTGTACCACCCATCTATCGGATTAATGTACATACAGGAATGATGGCAACGAGAAAGTCGGTCGAGCCAGCAAAACCTACGGGTAATTTGCCCCCTGTTGAACGGAGGGTTGATATTCCTATACCGCTACAAACACTGAAACAAGCTTTGACTCTGAAAAGGTGAGAGAATCAGGAATGGGTGGGGGGGGGTTGGAACTCACACCTCAAACATTTCGAAGACCATGTGGAGACGTTACCACTTATCACCACGTAGCTCTCTTATTGGAATGGTAGCAGGATATTACTAAGCTTCAGTTTATGCAGCCAAAATTGGTCAATCAGTGGGCGATTCCTGTACTAAGTAAAAAATCGTATTTGAATGCAAAATCGCAAAAAAATCTGCATCAGCTTTAGTAAAGTATAGAGTAATCGACACAACTTCAAGATCACTAACTTCGAATTGAAATCTCATGGGAGGTTTTCAAAACGCAATATAGATAAATTCGGCAAGTCTGTTTATTCATTTAATTTTTATCAAATAAGCTTTTTATTCATTTTATTTTAAGATGTTTTACAATATTTTTCACAACATTGTGGAAAAGGCCGCGACACATCAACATAATTAGCCTCGCCTACAGAGCAAATCGTCTCATCGTAGTCATCACAACTGTAAAAAATATATTAATATTTGAAATTTTATGAAACTGAGCGAAAGAGGATCTCCTTACTTGTGGAACTTTACTTCTCCGTTTTCGTTACAAGTGAGGTGTCCACAGTCAACGAAGGGACTTCTGACATCATCACCCGGTCTTAGAATAAAGTGTGGATTGACTATACATCGCATAAGCTTATCTAAAGAGGAAACGGCATTTATATGTTATTAACACATTTTGCTTTACTGATAGATACATTTTTCGCTTACGCGAGCGACCCAAAGCACCGAACGTTTCAATGATAAATAACATCAGTATGAAAAATATGTGGAATAAGACTTTCATTATTTTAGTTATATCACTTAATACGCTATTACTATTAAGAGTTTGGCACAAGAATGTGGTTAATTTAGTTTACCGCTTTTATATATCAGTAAATTTTTACGGATGAAATTATCTTTACATGCTACAATGCATGGTAATTTTTATTTTTAAGCGTAAGTAGTTTTTGCTAGCTCGACCGACTTTTTTGTTGCCATGGTAATTATTATTTGAAGCGTAAATTACCGTTCATAATTCTTTAGCAAATGTCTTGAAGATATATCGTAAGGTGTTCTCAAATGCGGATATTTTAAGTCTTAAATTTTTATTCTGTATAATAAACACAAAGAAAGTGTTTTTAATAAAAATGTCCAACCAGCCAAAAAATCCAGGAAATCCGCAAATTTTTTATCAGAACTATTCACGATTCAGCAAAATTTTAAGTAACGGGTTGAAAAAGAGATGAATTATGCTTTGTTTTGGAATTGAAATTAAGAAAAATAAGTAAAAGTGTTGTCTTCGTCCAGGCCGAAGTATAAAACCCCTATACCCAAGTAGATACAAAAAACTGACAACTTTTGTATAAGTGGGGAGACCACGCCAATTTTTGGCACACCCCATGATATGATTGCGTCTCTTAATATCTTATATCCTTTATAACATATTGCCAACTTTTGTATGAGTGAGCGGACCACCACCAACAATTTTTTTTCATGTTTTGAAAAAATTTTAGTAATGGCGCTATTTGTTCCTGAATAGAATTATTCCTATTATTATTTTTGGTGTCTACAGTTGTTGTAGGTTACTAACCTGATTATTTTTGATTTTTTCAAAAGCAGTGCGTTTAACATAAACTCGAACCCACGCAAATATTGTATTAATATTTCACATAGCATGGACATCCTATATATCAATACTGCGTGACATATTGCTTAATGTTCTTACAAATGCAATCCCCATCCTAATATCGCAATAATATAAACAAAATAGCTATTTACAATTAATATTTAAAATTTTTAGCGCTTTAGCGCTAATTAATTGAATAAATTTCTTGTTTTCCACTTGTATGTGCACAGAAATACAATAAAAATTCTAGGTGTGAATGACACGGATTTGGGAAAACAGCAAAAAAATTAGTCGACATTTGAAATAAGTCGTTTTTCTGGGAAACTATTTTATTAATTCCTTTAATATAAATTACAACAGAATACTCTCATACAATAAAGAAAGAAACAACCACCAGCTATTAAGCTGAAGCAAAGACGTCAGCTTTATTAATTGTATTTAATCTACGCAACTCAGCTTTGGCTCGCAACAATCTGGATAGTCGAGACCTGTGTCCACATAGCCGTCCATGGTGCACCCAGGAAATTTGATTAAGATTGGAGAGCAACTGCAATTAAGACTTGGAGTTTAGAAGGCAATGCAATTAAGGAAATTATCGTTTAATTTAAGGTGGAGAATTCGCCTGACCTGTGGAAGACAGCAACTCCATTGCTGCTACAGAGAATTTTCCCACAGAAAATGAATGGGTCCCTGTGCTCACCGGCGGACAGTACCAAACCATTAATAAAGCACTTGCCGGGATAATCTGTACAATATTAAACTTAAAGTATCAGAATAATCTCCCTTATTTCGTATTCACTTACTGGGATGACCGAAGAACCCGAGTGATGTGGCCGCAAACGTATTGGCTGCCAGAGTAAGCGAAAGTAAAGTGAAAAAGCGGATTATCATTGTATTGCTTTTTCACGTCTGCTATGCAACAGAATTTCGATGCTTTCTCTTCAAGTTCTATTTGTCTATAAACTTATACAGCCTTTTTATATATTTACTCGTACAATCGGTTCTGATGTCACGGTAGAGAAGACCATAACTAATTACGGTTAAAACAAAAATTAATAATGCAGAGTTATATATGTATATTTAATAAATACTGGTTATATTACCGAGTATGTTTCGGTAACCGCAACGTTAAAATGTATTTCTCTTTACTCCTAAAAGTACAATATTATCAATTCTTCAACATGTTATTTTTTATATTTTGTAGAACTTTTCATACCTATAGGAGAGGAATAGAGTATTTTCCACGTCACTATCAATCAGTCTACTATTAAAAATAGTGCGCGATCGGGATACCCTGATTTTTGATATTACAAATATATAGTGATTTGGTTACACTTCATAAAAGGACCGAAAATGCCTTGAATTTTGTGTACTGAAAATTAGCGCACTCCAGATAAGAACACGACAATTTTTTATTATACATTACAAGGATATTGTTGTCAGATAGATATAACGTCCAAATCACATTTTACTTACATGAAATATTTGTTGCCAAGTTTTATCCTTGGCATTTAAGCGACACACTTCTCAAAAGTGTCTCAGCTTTTGGCCTCAGTTTTTAAACTCTTCTTATGACGCGTTTATGCGTCCCTTGATATATCTATGTGAGGATGAGAATCTTTATATGTACATCTGCAAAAAGTACAACAAAACTACAAGGATATAACAAGAACAATAACAAGGACAAGCATAAAATTACCGACATAGAGAATGCGACTCATCAGCATTTCTTTCAACGCAAGTGATAGAAAGTAAGAAATAAAAAGAAAAGAAAAGAAAAAAAAGAAAAGAAAGTAAGAAATTTAAATAAAAATAAATTTGAAAATACCACGTTTTAAGGCAGACTAAACAGTTTAAAATATTTTTTCTTAGTACCACACAGATTTAAAACGAAAAACGTGGGGCGCTACGTTACCCTTTTCTACCCTTTTCTAGCGCCCTACGTTTTTCGTTTTAAATCTGTATGGGGCTAGGAAGAACTATTTTAAACTTTTTAGTCCGTCTTGTAAACATGGTCTTTAAAAATTTATTTTTATTTAAATAATTATTTTCTACTCTTTGGTATTGTGCGTGTGAAGTTATTACATAAACCGTGTGAGATATTGAGGTGTAATTTTATTCCAGAACATATAGCGCCATTACCAAAATGTTTGCAAAAAGTAGGCGTGGTCCCCCTACTTCCACAAAAGTTGTACGTATTTTGATAAAGATTTTAAATTTATGAATTCGACGAAATCTCACAGTGCTGCACTTTTTATTGGCTTAAATGCGCATCCTACATTGAGTTTTTATAGCAAAAAGCCTTATAATATACATTGGTATTCCCTAAAATCTGTTATTAGTACTGACAGATTGGCACACGATGGAAAATTGGGTTTGGCTTCAGTTTTGTTTTCAAAATTCATAATACTAAAACCGAATGCAAACTTAATTTTCATAGAATATAGTTTATATACCCGGTATTGCTCAGGGTCATAACTTCTTATGTATTGTACTCCAGATACGACGATGTCCAAGATTAGTTTCTACGGTAGATGCCACATCCCCCCTGATCAATACCGCCCACACTTTGTCAGTATTATTTTGATATTAGTAAATGGGAAATGCTGCGGCTTAAGGGGAGTTATGATGCCAACTTCATATCCGTCGTCCACTGCCACGTCCACTTCTATATCTATTGTGTCATGTTACTTTGAAGCCCTTATAGTAGTGAAGTCTTATATAGTTTATTATCAACTCGTTATATAATTTTAAAGATTATATTTACACTGTCGCATAGCACAAACAATAAAGTTTCTAGGAGCAAACAACATGCTAGTTATCTGATAAGAGCTCTTATCTTATTACTGCGGAGAATTTCCTTTGGTTTTGAAAACTAAAATTCCTAGAATCCAGCTTCTTGCTAATTATTCAAATACCATCCAACATATTATAGTATATGCTAAAACAAGCATGACACTTTTATATGAGCTTTGCAGATAATGATCGCCTTGTGAGCTTCTTGTGATTTATCTGCTTGCTATTTGTTTTATTCAAAAAATTACTGTCAGCGCTTATCAATCCACTCACATTTTTGCACTAAACTTCCGATAGCAAAGGACTTTGCTGTAAAATAAAAATATTAAAATGATTAAATTATTCGTTCTGTTATTACTGCTGGCTGTCGTCGTCACCCCTTGAACGATATGTGGAATAAGATTTTCAATATTTTAGTTATTGTACATCACTTATTACGCTATTAATGTTAAGAGTTCAACACAAAAATGTGGTTAATTTAGTTAACCTGTTTTTTTTAGTTGTATATCTGTAAATTTTTACGGAGTAAAATTTAAGGAATTTTTATTATATTTCCGTACAATTTATTTTAAGCGTAAACTACCATTCATAATTCTTTATGTTATTGTAGTTGTATCTGTTTTTGGATGCAAATGATTTTGAAGATGTATCTGAAAATGTTCTCAAATGAGAACGTACTAAAAAGCTTACATTTTTATTCTGTATAATAAACACAAAGTATTTTTAATAAAGATCTCTAACCAGCCAAAAAATCCAGGAAATCCATAACTTTTTATCAGGACTCTTTAGGATTCAGGTAAGTATAGGGTTGAAGTAGAGTATGGTTTGGTTTGGAAAATTAAAAATGTAAAAGTGCTGTCTTCGGCCAGGCCGAAGTCTGAAAGCCCTACACCCGAGTAGCTAAAAAATTATAATTTCGCCAGTTGACAAATTTTGTATAAGTAGGCAGACACGCCCATTTTTGGCATACCTCATGATGAAATTACATCTCCTAATATCTTATATCGTTTATAAGATATTGCCAACTTTTGCATGGACGAGCGGACCACGCCTCGAATTCTCTCGATACGTAATCGGACGTAATTCTCAAGACCAGGGAGGTAAGAACTACTTCAGGTGCTCATTTACCTAGTAACGGTAAAATAATATCGAAGAATAAAAGCTAACAGTTTAGTGTTTTTCCGGACTCTGTTAGATATTGTAGAGTATAGTTTAGTCTAGTTGTTGTATAATTGACTTACTAATTAAACACTTCCAGATAGCTTCACTCTATAACGCATTATTTGAAATGATATTATCGCACCTATATAATAAAACAAAATCACCATAAATTAGAAGGATTATTTCTGTTATTATTATTTTCTCCAGGAAAAAATAGGACAAGCCACGTTTGAAAAACGCAAATTAAATACTTCAGTCATAAAAACTCTTATCGGAGAATAAAAGCTAACAGTTTAGTGTTTTTCCGGACTCTGTTAGATATTGTTTAGTATAGTTTAGTCTAGTTGTTGTATAATTGACTTACTAATTAAACACTTCCAGATAGCTTCACTCTATGAAGCATTATTTCATATGATATTATCGCATCTAGATGATAAAACAAAATCATCATAAATTAGAAAGATTATTTCTGTTATAATTATTTTCTCTAGAGAAAAGTAGGACAACCCACGTTTGAAGAACGCAAATTAAATACTTTAGTCATAAAAACTCTTATCGGAGAATAAAAGCTAACAGTTTAGTATTTTTCCGGACTTTGTTAGATATTGTTTAGTATAGTTTAGTCTAGTTGTTGTATAATTGACTTACTAATTAAACACTTCCAGATAGCTTCACTCTATAACGCATTATTTGAAACGATATTATCGCAGCATAAAAAGTAGTATAAAGTAGTAGTAAAAGGCAGTATAAAAAGTAGTAAAAACATAAAAAGTAATGACGACAGCCAACACGAAAACTTTAACACTTTAATGTCCTATCATACATCCCTTTCTTATCCCCCGAAGGTTGTATAGTTCGTTTCGGAAAAAGTAGCACCTTTTAGTTTATAGTGGCGAAAAAATTGCTAGTTTTCTGATAAGCATCCTAAGCTTATCACTGCGGCGGGTTTCCTTTGGTTTTGAAAGCTAAAATTCTTATAATCCCTTAGGAATGGATTCTGTACAACAGAAACAAGTAAAAGTGTTAAATACCCTAGACCCGAGTAACTGAAAAAATTATAATTTCGCCACTTAACAACTTTTGTATAAGTAGGCGGACCACGCCCATTTCGGGCAAATGTTTTTACAATGTCTCTAGATACTGAACTGAACACACTGCTAGATAAAATTACGTATTAATATTATGAACCGTTTATGGGATAATGACAACTTTTGTATAAGTGGGCGGACCACGCACATTTTTTGCATACAAATTGGTAACACCTGTAGATACCGCGTGATAAAATTAATCGTGTTAATATCTTATACCATTTACAAGATATTGACAACTTTTGTATGTGTGGGCGTGGCAAGCTTATTGGTAATGCTTCCCTATATATCCTGATAAAATTACATCTCAATATCTTATACCGTTCATGAGATATTGCCAACTTTGTTGTCAGTGGACGTGGCACGCCCATTTTTTTACGTTTTAGTAATGTCGCTATATTTTCCGGAATAAATTTATACCTTAATAGCTCACACGGTTTATGAATTATTTAGATTATAAAATTTTTTGTAACGATGTGCCTTTAACTTCCGTATGTAAAGTTGGCGTGGCTGTTTTCCGATCTCGCCTATTTTCAATCCCAAACGCCCCTACGAATATTTGTGTAAAATTTCTTCGCGATATATCTTTTCGTTCTCCCTTAATCGTGATTTCAACAGACAGACAGACAGACAGACAGACGGACGGACAGGGATAAATCGATTCAGGAGGTGACGCTGTGCAAGAATATCCATACTTTTCTATATCTAACTCGTCTCCTTCTCTGCGTTATAAACGGAAGAACAAGTGAATATACCCTACTCCCTTCGGGTGTAGGGTATTATATATTTTAAAATACCACGTTTTAAGACAGACTAAACGGCTTAAAATAATTTTTCCTGGTCCCACACATATTTAAAACGAAAAACGTAATCATGCATCAGCTACTATCTACATTCCTTAATATTATCTAACGCCCCACGTTTTTGTTTTAAATCTGTATGGGGCCAGGAAAAACTATTTTAAACTATTTAGTCCGTCTTATAAACATGGCCTTAAAAATTTATTTTTATACACCCGAAGCGGGTATTTTTATTTCAGTTTTTATTCATCTCAATATTTTTTCAAAATGTCCTGCCTCAAAGTGGGTATCGGGTGGTCAGTTTATACCTAATAATGCATTGTCATTCAGTTTTGACCTATTGTTAAAGTTTCAAGTCTCTAACTCTGCGGGAAGTTAGATGAGTTAAATCAATTACAAAATTTGTACCCGAACAGACAACTTCTGGCCGAAAACAACACTTTCACTTGTTTACTTTCTTTCTTATTCGCTATTCTGATTTTGCTATTTTTTCTGCTCTTAATGAGGACACCTGGGATCCACAGGGTTGCTTAATTACGTCGAAATCTCACAGTACTTCACTTTTTAATGGCTTACCCGCGCGTCCTAGATTGAGTTTTTATAGCAAAAAGCCTTATAATAAACATTGGTATTTCCTAAAATCTGTTTTTAGTACTGACAGATTGGCACACGACGGAAAATTGGGTTTGGCTTCAGTTTTGTTTCCAAAATTCATGATACTAAAACTTAATGCAAATTTAATTTTTATAGAATATAGTTTATATACGGTATTGCTCAGGGTCATAATTACTTATGTATTGTACTCCAGATACGACGATTTGCAAGTTTAGTTTCTACGGGAGATGCCACAACCCCCTGATCAATACCGCACACACCTTATCAGTATTATTTTGATATTAATAAATAGGAAATGCTGTGGCTTAAGAGAAGTTATGATGCCAACTTCATATCCGTCGTCCACTGCCACGCCCACTTCTATATCTATCACATATCTGACTTGACGGCAAAATATTTACTAAAAAGGCTTGAATTTGGTGGATTTGGTTTGCCTATTGCCACGCCCAAACGTCTGTATCATTATCAAACTCCGCTTAAAAATTAGCTTAGTTTATTTACTGACACCCCCAATATGTAAATTGAAACTCAAACGACTTAATTTGGAACTTATTATTCTAAAAAATGTTATAAAACTTTATTACATGTAGTTATTTTACTTTAAAATAATTTCAGGAACTTTCATTAAGTTTAGAATTCTTTGCCATCCAAGTCTTTGTTGTCTGGACAAACTAATTTCCGACTACAGCAATCGGGATAATCGCGTGAAATATCAGCGTAGTCACCCAAAGTGCAACCAGGCATGTTGATACTCAAGACACCACAACTGAAATTATATTAATTACAATTAAATTTGATAAATCATATAATATATGGTAGACGACAGAAGTCTTCTCACCTGTAGAACCAAACCATTCCCTTACTTCCGCACATAACGCGTCCACAGGGTCTAAAGGGATCTTTAATTTTCTCACCGGGTGACAGTATTAAATTCGTATTAAGTACGCACTTATCGGGATGATCTGAAATGGATATAGTATATTGCAATTTAGTTTAACTTCCATTTGAAACTCTTCCTTTTTAGTTACAAAGGCAGTAAATTAAAAGTTCTACTTACTTGGATCGCTGTAATTCCCAATTCCTACGCTAGCAAGCCCAGAGGTCAACAGAATCATAAAAAGTGAAAAAATTAATACAAATTTCATTTCTAAGTTTTAGTTTTTTTTGTCTTGTTTAAAGATCTCCACGCGCAAAAACCCGGCCCTCAAATGTATCATGTCAGTTTGAAACCCCCGTCTTATATAGTTTATTATCAACTCGTTATATAATTTTTAAGATTATATTAAAACCGTCACGTAGCACAAACATTGTAGTTTATAGTGGCGAACAAGTTGCTAGTTTTCTGATAAGCATCCTAAGCTTATCACTGCGGCGGGTTTCCTTTGGTTTTGAAAGCTAAAATTCTTATAATCCCTTGGGAATGGATTCTGTACAACAGAAACAAGTAAAAGTGTTGTCTTCGGCCTGGCCGAAATCTAAATACCCTAGACCGGGTAACTGAAAAAATTATAATTTCGCCACTTAACAACTTTTGTATAAGTAGGCGGACCACGCCCATTTCGGGCAAATGTTTTTACAACGTCTCTAGATACTGAACTGAACATACTGCTACATAGAATTACGTATTAATATTATGAACCGTTTATGGGATAATGACAACTTTTGTATAAGTAGGCGGACCACGCCCATTTTTTGCATACAAATTGGTAACACCTGTAGATACCTCGTGTTAATATCTTATACCATTTACAAGATATTGACAACTTTTGTTTGTAATATCTTATACCGTTCATGAGATATTGCCAAATTTGTTATCAGTGGGCGTGGCGCGCCCATTTTTTTACGTTTTAGTAATGTCACTATATGTTCCGGAATAAAATGATACCTTAATATTTCACACGGTTTATGAAATATTCAGATTATAACATTTTTTGAAACTAGGTGCCTTTACATTCCGTATGTAAAGTAGGCGTGACTGTTTACCGATATCGCCCATTTTCAATCCCAAATAGCTCTACATAGCAAAGAATATTTGTGCCAAATTTCATCGCGATATTTCTTTTCGATCTCCCGTAATCGTGATTTCAACAGACAGACGGACGGATAGGGCTAAATCGATTCAGGAGGTGACGCTGAGCAAGAATATATATACTTTTCTATATCTAACTCGTCTCCTTCTCTGCGTTACAAACGGAGGAAAAAAGTGAATATTCGGATATTCCTATTCCCTATTCCCTTCGGATATAAAAAAAGCACACAGAAAGATATACAGACTTCGCTTCTTGCAAATAATACAAATACCATCCAACTTATGATTTGGTCAAACAAGCAATATATGTGACCTTCACAGGTAGTGATCGCCTTATGAGCTTCTTGTGCTCTATAAACTATAAGGAAAATTTTCTTATACGATTACCGCACCTCGGATTTAAATACGTATTTTGTTTAATTTAACTATTTGTTTTTTTATATAAAAATCACTGTCAGCCACTATTATAAGTAGCGCCTCCCAATGTATTCACTTACATTTCTGCACTAAACTACCGATAGGAAAGATCTTTGGTGTAAAATGAAAACAATAAAATTAATCAATTATTCGTTTTCTCATTACTGCTGGCTGTCGTCGCCACCCCTTGCATAAGCAAAATAATCTCAGATTTCAGTATTCCAAGTACTATAAGTTCATTAATTAATTATAGGCATTGATCGATCGAAGATTCCTTACAGAATAAGAACATTATTGAAAATGGGGTTCAAACGAGTGGATCCAGAACATCCAAAGAATCCAGAACGTCCAGAGCGATGTGTTCTGTGTTATCGGCGATGTACTTTTAACAGCCGGCGAACATGCGGATCCCTCTTCGCCATGTAAAAAAATTCTGTGCAACAGGGACGGAATAGTTGAATTCAAAATGTAAGTAATGTGATGTAATGTAATCTAAAGCTTCATGCTAATGGTCGGGTTTTCTATGGCAGTTTTAACTTTTTAACTAAAGTTTTAAACTCTCCTGTTTCACTTAAATGTCAAAATAATCGGGACTGTTTAAACAGACGGTTAACTTAACTGCCGGGAGATGACGACTAATTGAACTGAATACTTCTGTAATCAGTTATTGAATTTAAATTTTGTTGTTTCTTTTGGTTAAGACGAAATTGAAAATTTCAGTTTCAAATGAATATTTTCAAACATTGCGAAAACGTTCAGTTAAATTTGAAAAAAAAAAAGTTCAACTGAGAAACAATTTTATTGTGCTCAATAATATTTAGAACTTCATTTTCAGATGTGGTGTTCAAAGCGTCGACGAAACTGGTTACAAAAAGATACCGCCGACGAAAAAGAGAAAGTTCGGAGGAGTTGGAATTTATTTTTTTGATGTTTTAATTTATCAGGCTCTGGTTACAAAATAATACCGCTGACGAAAAAGAGACATTTCGGATGAGTTTAAATATATTTTTCTAATGTTTTCATCAAGCTTTTATACTTTGAATTTATACTATGAATTTATACTATGAAATTATTATTAAATACTAGAAACTTGAAGAATTGAATGGATAAAATACATAATATCAGAGATTTAAAAGACTTTCTTACATTTAGTTATTTTTGACTTTCTTACATTTAGTTATTTCACATTAAAATAATTTCAGGAACTTTTATTAAACTTAAAATGCTTTGCCATCCAAGTCTTTGTTATCTCGACAAACTCATTTCCGCCTATAGATAATCGGGATAACCGCGAGAAGTATCCGCGTAGTCACCCAAAGTGCACCCAGGTATATTGATTCTTATTCTTCTTCTCTTTGCTTTTTCCTATTCTTCATCTTTCCCTCTCTTATAATTACTCTTTCATGAAGTCACTTGCAATGGGCCAATTATGGCCTACGTGGAAATGATCTTTTCACGCGCCTTCCTAACCTAAGTTGATACTTATGGCACCACAACTGAAATTATATTAATGTCAATTAAATTTCATAAATCATAATATATGATAGGCGACGGAGGTCTTCTCTCTTGTAAAACCAAACCATTTGGGACTTTCGACACTAGCGCGTCCACAGGGTGTAAAGGAATTTTTCATTTGCTCACCGGATGACAGCATTAAATCGGGTTTAAAAACGCACTTGTCGGTATGATCTGAAAGGGATTGAGTATATTGCACTCAAGTTTAACTCCCCTTTGAAACTCTTCTTTTTTAGTTACAAGGACTGTAAATGAAAAGTTCTACAATATTTACTTGGGTCGCTCTAATTTCCCATTCCCATGTTGGCAAGCCAAGTGGCCAACAGAATCATAAATGTGAACAAATATTAATACAATTTTCATTTCTGAGTTTTAGTTTTTCGTCTTGTTTAATGATCTCTACGCGCAAAAATCCAGGTATACATATTTTGAAACCTCCGTCTTATATAGTTTCTTATCAACTCGTTATATAGCTTTGAAGATTTTATTTAAAACGTCGCTTAGCACAAACATTTTACTTTATAGTACCGAACAAGTTGCTAGTTATTTGATAAGCCTTCTAAGCTTATCACTGGTTGGATTTAAAAACTAAAATTCCTATAATCCATTAGTATCTTAGATTTTATACAAACATTCTGAAAAACAAACAGACAGATACACAGACTTCGCTTCTTGGAAATCATTTAAATACCATCCAACTTGTGATTTCCTCAAACAAGCATAACACTTTTATGTGAGCCTCACAGATACTAATCGCCTTGTGATTCTTGTGATTTAAGATGCATGCCAGAATGAGATATAATATAAAATTTCAGATACGATTACCGCTCTTAAGGTTTCAATACGTACTTTTTCTTGTCAAACTATTTTTTTATCTCATAAAAACTACTGTCAGCCACAACTATAAGAAGCGCTCCTTAACCCACTCACTCACATTTCTGCACTAAACTACCGATAGCAAAGATCTTTGGTGTGAAGTAAAAACATTAAAATGAATAAATTATTCGTTTTATCATTACTGCTGGCTGTCGTCGCCACGCCCTGCGCAAGTAGAGCAGTCGTTGATTTTTGGATTGGAAGTAAGTTTATTAATTAATTATACGTTTCCTCCTCGATTGAAGATTCGTTACATAATAAGAATATTCTTGAAAGATTATCCAGGGCCTTCAAAGCATGCACCCTACACGTGTGTTTTCGGCGATCTACTTTTATCAGCCGGCGAACATGCGGATCCCTCTTCACCATGTGGAAAAATTCTGTGCAGCAGCGACGGAACGGTTGAACACGTAATGTAAGATATGTGATGTATTGTAATATAATGTAATGTAATGTAATGTAAAGCTTTAAGCTAAAGTCGAGTTTTCTATGGCAGTTTTAATTTTTTAGCTAAAGTTTTGAACTCTCCTCTGTTTCACTTCAAAGAATAATGTCGAAATAATCGGCACTATTTAAACTGACGGTTAATTTAACTGCCGGGAGATGACGAGTAATTGAACTGAATACTTCTGTAATCAGTTATATATAAAACTTTAACAATTTTATTGTACTCAATAATATTTAGAACTCCATTTTCAGATGTGGTGTTCAAAGCGTCAACGAACCTGGTTACAAAGGGATAAGAGAGGAAGAGGATGTTTCCGAATGAGTGTGAATTTAGTTTTCTGATGTTTTACTTATCAAGCTTTTATACAATAAAATTATAATTGACTAGACATTTGGAGAATTGAATAAATAAAATACATAATATTAGAGATTTATGAATAAAGTGTAATGAAGTCTAAATGATCTAATTATTTCTAAACCACAATTTTCGGTCAAAAAGCGAAATGTGCGTCGACGGAATCTTATATTCGAAATATTTCTTAACTCTTCGCGGAAACAATAAAAACTTATGATTGCGAGTATTTCCGAGGTTGTAAAATGATAACAAGTTGAATTTATTTAAATGTTGTTTGTTTTCTCGCACCCAAAAAACTATCAGCGGATGGTATAAAAGCCGCTTCCGAACCTGACCAATTACATTCCCGAACTATAGTTCTGAGAGTAAACTTCTCCAACGTAGAAAACAAAAGAACATTTAAAATGAATAAATTATTCAGTCTTTCATTGCTGCTGGCTGTCGTCGCCACCGCTTGCGCAAGCACTTCTACTGGCGATTTCAGTGATCCAAGTATGGAGAGAGTAACTAATTAATTATAATCACATCTTTCGAAATAAATACCCTTCATATTAAGATTTCTTGAGAAAAATTATGTTAAAAACGTATTTCTTTCCAGAGCATCCCGGCAAATGCGTTGTCGGAGGTGCAGTTTTGGCACCCGGTGAACATAAGGATCCCAATTCACCATGTGGACGCATTCTCTGCAGCAGTAACGGATGGGCAGACTTCCAAGAGTTAGTAGAGATTCATTCAAATTTAGATTTGTGTAAAATTTATTTTGAATCACTGAGTGGCGTCAGTTTAAGATTTTTTCAAGGCCTTTGGTTCAGCCTTTTAATGTTAAAGTTAAAGTTAAATAAGTTTAAGCTAAATTTAGAGTAATTGTATTTGTAGGTTACAGTTTGAATTATCTCAAACGTGTTTAAACTTAGTTAAACTAAGTTAAACTATGTTTAAACTAACACATAAACAGTAAAAGATAAAACAGTAACAGATAAAACTTAACTCAATCCAAGTTACCTTTATTTAGTTTAAACCGATTTTAATTATACACTATATATTGGGTTGCATTATGAGTAGAACTCATTAGATTTAGTTTAAACTAATATCAAACTGAAATTTTTTACTTCATTTATTTTCAGCTGTGGTGTTGTTCATGTTGATGGTTGCACTTTGGGCGATTTTGCTGACAAATCCCTCAATTACCCCGAATGCTGTAAAAGAAAGTTGGTTTGCCCAGACAATAAAGAATTGGACGGCACGTTGGTTTAGTTAATATATTTGTTAATAACAGATTTGTTATAACAGATTTTAAAGATTCATTTGACGTTTATACTTATGATACGACTTTGTATTTTGTGGTAATAAATAAAATGAAATAATTATCTTTTATAAACAGATTTTGAACTTTTGTCCAAAACAGCCATTTTGTCGAAAGCTTATCATTCTCATGACGAAAGTCTAAAAGAAGGTCATCACTTCAAATAATACAGTAATATAATTAATTGAACTATTGAATTTCTGTACACGTTTTGTACTGGAAAAGCGATATCACTTCAGTGAAGCACAGAGGTGTAAATAGCCTTGGAGAGAAGGGTGAAGATGGGGAGGCCGCCTGTCTGGACTTAGCGGTTTTAGTGTCTATAATTCGAGGTTTTCGATTAGATTTTAGTGTGAAGACTAACTTTTACAAAAACAACTCATGTTTGCAAGCTGTTATTATTAAATTTTACTTTATGCCATATTTAAAGTTTTATTTATCTGCCCAAGTTCCAAAGTTGATTGTAACTTCGCATTTAATGTGTAGAAGGTCCAGTATCGCACATCATGTCTTTGCAATTATGTTTGTAGCGAAGGATTTGAAATCCACATCCCATACACATGCACAAATGCAAAAATTAAAATTATTACAGAACTCAGACCATACACAACCGCGCCGGGTGACACCATGGATGCACATCATTTAGTAAATTTAGTTATTGAGTTCAATATTCGATGTTCTGACCCTTCGCTCGATTATTCTGATTGATGTACAGTAAATTAGTTTGTTGGGATAACAAAGAATTTGATGGCGCTGTATTTCAGGTCACCAAAAAAAAGTGGAAAGGAATTCTTCGAAGAATTTACATTAATGAATTTTTCTTGTTTACGACGTTTTCAAATAAAATTTATTGCAATAAAGGAGAAAGTAAATTATAACTGCTATATTAGCTATAGAATAAATTCATAAAAATTTCATTTCTAAGTTTTAGTTTTTTCCGTCTTGTTTAAAGATCTCCACGCGCAAAAACATAGTTCTAAAATGTATTGTGTCATGTTAGTTTGAAGCCCCCGTCTTATTTAGTTTATTATCAACTCGTTATATAATTTTAAAGATTATATTTACACTGTCGCATAGCACAAACAATTAAGTTTATAGGAGCAAACAACATGCTAGTTATCTGATAAGAGTTCTTATCTTATTACTGCGGAGAATTTCCTTTAGTTTTGAAAACTAAAATTCCTAGAATCCAGCTTCTTGCTAATTATTCAAATACCATCCAACATATTATATGCTAAAACAAGCATGACACTTTTATGTGAGCTTTGCAGATAATGATCGCCTTGTGAGCTTCTTGTGATTTATCTGCTTGCTATTTGTTTTATTCATAAAAATTACTGTCAGCGCTTATCAATCCACTCACCTTTTTGCACTAAACTTCCGATAGCAAAGGACTTTGCTGTAAAATAAAAATATTAAAATGATTAAATTATTCGTTCTGTCATTACTGCTGGCTGTCGTCGTCACCCCTTGAACGATATGTGGAATAAGATTCTCAATATTTTAGTTATTGTACATCACTTATTACGCTATTAATGTTAAGAGTTCAACACAAAAATGTGGTTTATTTAGTTTACCTGTTTTTTTAGTTGTATATCTGTAAATTTTTACGGACTAAAATTTTACGAATTTTTATTATATTTCCGTACAATTTATTTTAAGCGTAAACTACCATTCATAATTCTTTATGTTTTTGTAGTTCTATCTGTTTTTGGATGCAAATGATTTTGAAGATGTATCTGAAAATGTTCTCTAATGAGAACGTACTAAAAAGCTTACATTTTTATTCTGTATAATAAACACAAAGTCACAAAGTATTTTTAATAAAAATCTCTAACCAGCCAAAAAATCCAGGAAATCCATAACTTTTTATCAGAACTCTTTAGGATTCAGGTAAGTAAAGGGTTGAAGTAGAGTATGGTTTGGTTTGGAAAATTAGAAATGTAAAATTGCTGTCTTCGGCCAGGCCGAAGTCTAAAAGCCCTACACCCGAGTAGCTAAAAAATTATAATTTCGCCAGTTGACAAATTTTGTATAAGTAGGCAGACACGCCCATTTTTGGCATATATCATGATGAAATTACTTCTCCTAATATCTTATATCGTTTATAATATATTGCCAAATTTTGCATGGGCGAGCGGACCACGCATCTGTTTTACAAAAATTTTAGTATTGGCGCTATATGTTCCGAAATAGAATTATGCCGCAATAACGTAATATAACGAAATAGAATTATGCAAATTTATAACGTGCCTTTACTTTCCGTAGGTAAAGTAGGCGAAGTTGTTAAGCGATTTAGCCCATTCTCAACCCCAAACGTATGTTACGGTAACCGGAATTGTAAAGTGTATTTCTCTTTACTCATAACAGTATTATATTCACTTTGTTCTTCCGTTTGTAACGCAGAGAAGGAGTTAGCCCTGTCCGTCCGTATGTCTGTCTGTCTGTCTGTGTCTCTGTCTGTCTGTTAAAATCACGATTACGAGAAAACGAAAAGAGATATCGCGATGAAATTTTGCACAAATATTCTTTCTTATGCAGGGCTGTTTGGGATTAAAAATGGACGAGATCGGTAAACAGCCACGCCTATTACTTTACATACGGAATGTAAAGGCACCTCGTTTCAAAAAATGTTATAATCTGAATATTTCATAAACCGTGTGAGATATTAAGGTATAATTTTATTCAGGAACATATAGCGTCATTTATAAAACGTTTGAAAAACTGGCGGCCCCACGCCCACTGATAACAAAGTTGGCAATGTCTCATGAACGGTATAAGATATTGAGATGTAATTTTATCAGGATATTTGCGGTTCTCGGTGGCTCGGTGGTGTAGTGTGTGGCACACTAGCCATCGGTTTCCGGGGACGCGGGTCCCGAGTCCCGCCTTGCGCATGGTTGTTAACTTTCCTTATCGTGACGTCTCAAATTCTAATGCGTACTTAAGGCCTCGCCTAACGCTAATTGTGAAAAATAAGGACCATTCGTTGTCTCCGGCAGTGTTTGCAGTAATAAAATAAGCAAAAATAAGCAGTTCTTTAGGAAGCTTTGCTTCGCAACACTTGCCGGAGTATGTAGAATGCGAAACAGTTACCTTTCCCTTCCGCTCCCTCTGTCAGCCATTCCATCAGTAGCCAATCATGGAAAAAGAGATTGATCTCTTAAGGGCTACTGCTAGATTCTGATATAAAAAAAAAAAAATATATATATATAGGGAAGTATTACGAAAAAGCTTGGCAAAAATGGGCGTGCCACGCAATTTTTGTGACCTTCACAGATAGTGATCGCCTTATGAGTTTCTTGTGATTTATAATATTTGCCAGAATAAAACCATAATCAAAAATGTCTTATACGATTACCGCTCCTCAGATCTAAATACGTATTTTGTGTAATTAAACTACATATTTGTTTTTTTATAAAAAAACTACTGTGAGCCACTATTATAAGAAGCGCCTCCACTCACATTTCTGCACTAAACTACCGATAGCAAAGATCTTTGCTGTAAAATAAAAACATTAAAATTAATAAATTATTCGTTTTCTCATTACTGCTGGCTGTAATGATTTCAGTATTCCAAGTAAGTTCATTAATTAATTATAGGCATTCGATTGGAGATTCCTTACAGAATAAGAACATTTTTGAAAATGGGTTTCAAACGAATGGATCCAGAACATCCAGAGATTCTAGACGGGATGGAACAGGGACGGAACAGTTGAATACGAAATGTTAGTAATGAAATGTGATGTAATCTAAAGCTTAATGCTAATGGTCGGGTTTTTTTATGGCAGTTTTAATTTTTTAACTAAAGTTTTAAACTATCCTCTATTTCACTTCAAAGAATAATGTCGAAATAATCGGGACTGACGGTTAATTTAACTGCCGGGAGATGACGAGTAATTGAACTGAATACTTCTGTAATCAGTTATTGAATTTAAGATTTGTTGTTTCTTTTGGTTAAGATGAAATTGCAAATTTCAGTTTCGAAAGAACATTTTCAAACATTGGGGAAAACGTTAACTCAGTTAAATTTGACAAAAATTTCAACTGAGAAACTGAGCATAAAACTTCAACTATTTTATTGTACTCAATAATATTTAGAACTCCATTTTCAGATGTGGTGTTCAAAGCGTCAACGTACCTGGTTACAAAATAATACCGCTGACGAAAAAGAGACATTTCGGAGGAGTTTAAATATATTTTTCTGATGTTTTCATTTATCAAGCTTTTATACTATTAAATTATAATTAAATACCAGAAACTTGAAGAATTTAATAGATAAAATAAATAATATCAGAGATTTAAAAGACTTTCTTACATTTAGTTATTTTTTACTTTCTTACATTTAGTTATTTCACATTAAAAAATTTCAGGAATTACTTTAATTCCTTTGCCATCCAAGTCTTGGTTATCTGGACAAACTAATTTCCGCCTATAGATAATCGGGATAACCGCGAGAAGTATCCGCGTAGTCACCCAAAGTACATCCAGGTATATTGATTCTTATTCATCTTCTCTTTGCTTTTTCCTATTCTTCATCTTTCCCTCTCTTATAATTACTCTTTCATGAAGTCACTTGCAATGGGCCAATTGTGGCCTACGTGGAAATGATCTTTTCACGCGCCTTCCTAACCTAAGTTGATACTTATGGCACCACAACTGAAATTATATTAATGTCAATTAAATTTCATAAATCATAATATATGATAGACGACGGAGGTCTTCTCTCTTGTAAAACTAAACCATTTGGTACTTCCGAACTAGCGCGTCCACAGGGTGTAAAGGAATTTTTCATTTGCTCACCGGATGACAGCATTAAATCGGGTCTAAAAACGCACTTGTCGGTATGATCTGAAAGGGATTGAGTATATTGCACTCTAGTTTAACTCCCCTTTGAAACTCTTCTTTTTTAGTTACAAGGGCTGTACATGAAAAGTTCTACAATATTTACTTGGATCGCTCTAATTTCCCATTCCCATGTTGGCAAGCCAAGTGGCCAACAGAATCATAAATGTGAAGAAATATTAATACAATTTTCATTTCTGAGTTTTAGTTTTTCGTCTTGTTTAAAGGTCTCTACGCGCAAAAATCTAGGTATACATATTTTGAAACCTCCGTCTTATATAGTTTATTATCAACTCGTTATATAGCTTTGAAGATTTTATTTAAAACGTCGCTTAGCACAAACATTTTACTTTATAGTACCGAACAAGTTGCTAGTTATTTGATAAGCCTTCTAAGCTTATCACTGTTTGGATTTAAAAACTAAAATTCCTATAATCCATTAGTATCTTAGATTTTATACAAACATCCTGAAAAGCAAACAGACAGATACACAGACTTCGCTTCTTGGAAATCATTTAAATACCATCCAACTTGTGATTTGCTCAAACAAGCATAACACTTTTATGTGAGCTTCACAGATAGCAATCGCCTTATGAGCTTATAATAATAAGATATAATATAAAATTTCTGATACGATTACCGCTCTTCAGGTTTGAATACGTACTTTGTCTTATCAAACTATTTGTTTTATCTCATAAAAAATACTGTCAGCCACTACTATAAGAAGCACTTCTCAATTCACTCACTCACAGTTCTGCACTAAACTACCGATAGCAAAGATCTTTGGTGTGAAATAAAAACATTAAAATGAAAAAATTATTCGTTTTATCATTACTGCTGGCTGCCGTCGCCACGCCCTGCGCAAGTAGAGCAGTCGTTGATGATAGTAGCCCAAGTAAGTTTATTAATTAAATACGTTTCCTCCTCGATTGAAGATTCCTTACATAATACTATTCTTGAAAAAATTAGGTATCCAACGAGTGGATTTAGAGCATCCAAAGCATCCACCCTACGCATGTGTTTTCGGTGGTGTACTTTTAACAGTCGGCGAACATGCGGATCCCTCTACGCCATGTGGAAAAATTCTGTGCAGCAGCGACGGAACGGTTGAACACGTAATGTAAGTAATGTGATGTATTGTAATGTAATGTTATGTAATGTAATGTAAAACTTTATGCTAAAGTCGAGTTTTCTATGGCAGTTTAATTTTTTAAAGTTTTACACTATCCTCTGTTTCACTTCATAGAATAATGTCGAAATAATCGGGACTGTTTAAACTGACGGTTAATTTAACTGGCGGGAGATGACGAGTAATTGAATTTAAGATTTGTTGCTTCTCTTAATTAAGACGAATTTGGAAATTTCAATTTCGAATGAATATTTTCAAACATTCGAGAAAACGTTAACTCAGTTAAATTTGACAAGAATTTCAACTGAGAAACTGAGCATAAAACTTTAACAATTTTATTGTACTCAATAATATTTAGAACTCCATTTTCAGATGTGGTGTTCAAAGCGTTGACGAACCTGGTTACAAAGTGCTAAGAGAGGAAGAGGATGTTACCGAATGAGTATGAATTTAGTTTTCTGATGTTTTACTTATACAGCTTTTATACAATAAAATTATAATTGACTAGACATTTGGAGAATTGAATAAATAAAATACATAATATTAGAGATTTATGAATAAAGTCTAATGAAGTCTAAATGATCTAATTATTTCCAAACCACAATTTTCGGTCAAAAAGAGAAATGTGCGTCGACGGAATCTTATATTCGAAATATTTCTTAACTCTTCGCGGAAACAATAAAAATTTATGATTGCGAGTATTTTCGAGGTTGTAAACTGATAACAAGTTGAATTTATTTAAATGTTGTTTGTTTTCTCGCACCCAAAAAACTATCAGCGGATGGTATAAAAGCCGCTTCCGAACCTGACCAAATACATTCCCGAACTATAGTTCTGAGAGTAAACTTCTCCAACGTAGAAAACAAAAGAACATTTAAAATGAATAAATTATTCAGTCTTTCATTGCTGCTGGCTGTCGTCGCCACCGCTTGCGCAAGCACTTCTACTGGCGATTTCAGTGATCCAAGTATGGAGAGAGTAACTAATTAATTATAATCACATCTTTCGAAATAAATACCCTTCATATTAAGATTTCTTGAGAAAAATTATGTTAAAAACGTATTTTTTTCCAGAGCATCCCGGCAAATGCGTTGTCGGAGGTGCAGTTTTGGCACCCGGTGAACATAAGGATCCCAATTCACCATGTGGACGCATTCTCTGCAGCAGTAACGGATGGGCAGACTTCCAAGAGTTAGTAGAGATTCATTCAAATTTAGATTTGTGTAAAATTTATTTTGAATCACTGAGTGGCGTCAGTTTAATATTTTTTCGGGACTTTTGTTCAGCCTTTTAATGTTAAAGTTAAAGTTAAACTAAGTTTAAACTAAATTTAGAGTAACTGTATTTGTAGGTTACAGTTTGAATTATCTCAAACGTGTTTAAACTTAGTTAAACTAAGTTAAACTATTTTTAAACTAACACATAATAGTAACAGATAAAACTTAACTCAATCCAAGTTACCTTTATTTAGTTTAAACCGACTTTAATTATACACTATATATTGGGTTGCATTATGAGTAGAAACTCATTAGATTTAGTTTAAACTAATATCAAACTGATATTTTTTTCTTCATTTATTTTCAGCTGTGGTGTTGTTCATGTTGATGGTTGCACTTTGGGCGATTTTGCTGACAAATCCCTCAATTACCCCGAATGCTGTAAAAGAAAGTTGGTTTGCCCAGACAATAAAGAATTGGACGGCACGTTGGTTTAGTTAATATATTTGTTAATAACAGATTTGTTATAACAGATTTTAAAGATTCATTTGACGTTTATACTCATGATACGACTTTGTATTTTGTGGTAATAAATAAAATGAAATAATTATCTTTTATAAACAGATTTTGAACTTTTGTCCAAAACAGTCATTTTGTCGAAAGCTTATCATTCTCATGACGAAAGTCTAAAAGAAGTAATATCAAATAATACAGTAATATAATTAATTGAACTATTGAATTTCTGTACACGTTTTGTACTGGAAAAGCGATATCACTTCAATGAAGCACAGAGGTGTACATAGCCCGGGGAGAGAAGGGTGAAGATGGGGAGGCCGCCTGTCTGGACTTAGCGGTTTTAGTGTCTATAATTCGAGGTTTTCGATTAGATTTTAGTGTGAAGAGTAACTTTTACAAAAACAACTCATGTTTGCAAGCTGTTATTATTAAATTTTACTTTATGCCATATTTAAAATTTTATTTATCTGCCCAAGTTCCAAAGTTGATTGTAACTTCGCATTTAATGTGTAGAAGGTCCAGTATCGCACATCATGTCTTTGCAATTATATTTGTAGCGAAGGATTTGAAATCCACATCCCATACACATGCACAAATGCAAAAATTAAAATTGTTACAGAACTCAGACCATACACAACCGCGCCGGGTGACACCATGGATGCACATCATTTAGTAAATTTAGTTATTGAGTTCAATATTCGATGTTCTGACCCTTCGCTCGATTATTCTGATTGATGTACAGTAAATTAGTTTGTTGGGATAACAAAGAATTGGATGGCGCTGTATTTCAGGTAACCAAAAAAAAGTGGAAAAGAATTCTTCGAAGAATTTACATTAATGAATTTTTCTTGTTTACGACGTTTTCAAATAAAATTTATTGCAATAAAGGAGAAAGTAAATTACAGCTGCCATTTGCAACCATCCGAATGATGAAGGGCTCGTGAGACCTCCTCCGAAAAACCAATCCATATTCACTATTTCTTGCAAATCAGAAAACACTGCATTGTTACAAGGACTATCGGGACTAACTATCGGATAAACTATATCCTGAATACCATTAGCTAAGGACCCTCGAAACTCCATACATTTCGGGAAATTACTAGACCTCCTCTTAGCGTTATATAACAATCTAAAACTACTTATATAACGGGTGATATAGAAATCTCCGGCTTAAAGCGAAGATAGAACTCAGAATCAGTTGTTTCAGGGTTTTTCGTTCGTAGCCTGTAGTGGAATAAACTAGCGAATATTTATTCATTTCTCTGATTAATTTAGTGAAATCTAAGTAAGTTGCTTCTAAATACACACTTCGTTTTATTATCTATTCGGCTCTAAGGTCAGAACTGGCTGTAACTTACGATTTAATTGTGTAGAAAAAACAATCGTTTTATTGAAGAAATGTCCTATGTATGAACTTAGCTTTTTGCAAGTCTTTACAGTCATCATGATTATGTTTTCCCTTATCATCTTCTTGTGTATGTTGTTTATAGTAAATTAAAATTAACCCTTGAAAATAAACTCGTTTTCAACAGTTTGTATTTTGTTTTAATTTGTTGTAAAATTCCAATGTAATGGGCGTGCTCCTTATACAAAAGTTGTTAAGAAACGAAATTATAGTTTTTTTAGTTACTCGGGTGTAGGGTATTTAGACTTCGGCCAGGCCGAAGACAACACTTCTACTTGTTCAATTATGAATTTTAGGCAAAGATTAATTAAAATAATCTTTTTTACATTCAGAGATGAAAGGGCTCATGATTTGTATGAAAAGTTCAGTGATATTTTCCCCTTAAAGTTCATATGATATGAAATATGATTCTAAGCTATTGTAAATTCAATCTTTGCAGGAAGTAATAAAACTTAAGAAAAGCGGGAATTTTTGAGGTTAAAAATTGATAACAAGTTCAAGTTACTAAAATGTTGTTTGTATCCTCGCACAAAAACCACTGCCGGCGGAGGGCATAAAAGTCGCTGTCAACTTGACCAAACACACTTCTGTACTAAACTTCTATTAGTAACGATCCTCTGTAGAAAACAAAATTGTGAAATGAATAAATTGTTCAGTCTCTCTTTACTGCTGGCTGTCGTGGCTACCGCTTGCGCAAGCACTGCTATTGGCAATTACAGTGATCCAAGTATGTAGAGAATTAAATAATCAATTACAATCACACAACTACCTTCAAAATAGGATTTTCTATAAGAAGATTTTCGAATAACGAAGGTCTCTTTTAGAATAAGATGTTAAAAAAGTTATCTTTTTCAGTGCATCCTGGCAAATGTCTTATTCGTGGTGAAGTTTTTTCACCCGGCGAGTATATTAATCCCTTCTCACAATGTTTACGCATTTTCTGCAGCAGTAACGGATGGGTCACTACCCACAGGTTAGTAGACCTTTATTAAAATTTTTAAATTTTTTACTTAATGTGTTCAATGTTAGCTTAAACTTTTCTGAATATATATATTAGCTTAAATTTTAACTTAGCTTAAATTGATTTGAATAGTTTTACTCAATTGAAATCTATCCTGAAATACAATATTCGCAATTTCTTTTCAGCTGTCCTTATAGGGAAGTTTTATACCCCGGTTGCACTTCGGTTCGTTATTCTGACCCCTCCTTCGATTACCCTAAATGCTGTAAAGTGAAACTAATTTGTCCAGACAACAAAGAAATGGATGGCACTGTACACTGAGTTACAAAAAAAAGTGGATTTATTTAAAAGCATTTAAATTAATTAATTTTTATTGTTTATGAAGTTTTCAAATAAAATATATTACAATTGAAAATTTTTTAGGAAATTTAAGCATTTAAAATTCAACGAGAGTTAGATACCAGGCTACTTTGTGACCTTCTTCACCTCTGGAAAAAAGAAAACTGAACAAGACATCAGACCAAAATAGGAGGCCATAAAAGACTTACAAGCTACTTTATATCCAAACTTGGATCCAAACAGAAATTACGTTTTACAGTTTTACCATAACTGAATAACTTGTGCACATTTCTACCAACAACAATAAAGAAATCCCAACCATAAAAACAACATCAACAACAGAAACACCAATAACAACAATGACAACAAAGTATCAACTCAATACATACTCCTATTTATCCTAAGGAAATAAAAGTGTTATAAAATCGTGGCAAAACATTTCGCCCAAATATCGCTCCCAACAACAACAACGGAACTAACAACACCTACAACAATGAGAAGGACATTGTTAAAGGATACGACATGAAGAAAAAGTACTAAAAAGTGTAAAAGTCATAGAAAAGTACGGGAAATTAATGTGAAATCTACATTTTGTTAATTTTCGGCAGCTACTTATTCCGAAACAAACTATACAACCTTCGGGGGATAAGAACGGATGTATGATAGGACATTAAAGTATTAAAGTTACTACCTTTATCCTGTCAACAACAATGGCAGGTTGTAGAGATAAAAGTACTTTTTACATAAAAATAGGAGGAATTATGAGGAATAAAGAAATATTATTGAATTTTAAGCAGAAATATGAGTATTAGTAAAGGAAGCAAATCAGTAAAATAGCGTTGCTATTATAGATACAATAAAATCATTAAATATTATCAATACACAGAAATAATCTGTTTAATTTATGATGATTTTGTTTTATCATCTAGATGCGATAATACCGTTTCAAATAATGCGTTATAGAGTGAAGGTATCTCGAAGTGTTTAATTAGTAAGTCAATTATACAACAACTAGACTAAACTATACTAAACAATATCTAACAAAGTCCGGAAAAATACTAAACTGTTAGCTTTTATTCTCCGATAAGAGTTTTTATGACTAAAGTATTTAATTTGCGTTTTTCAAACGTGGGTTGACCTATTTTTCTCTAGATAAAATAATACAATAATAACAGAAATAATCTGCAAAACGCTTATCAGATAGCTAGCAACTTATCCGGTACTATAAAGTAAAAGGTTTGTGCTACGCGACGTTTCAAATAAAATCTTGAAAGCTATATAACGAGTTCATAATAAACTATATAAGACAGAGGTTTCAAAATATATATACCTAGATTTTTGCGCGTAGAGATCTTTAAAGGAGACGAAAAACTAAAACTTAGAAATGAAAATTTTATTAATTTGTTCACATTTATGATTCTGGTGGCCACTGGGCTTGCCAAAATGGGAATGGGAAATTACAGCGATCCAAGTAAATATTGTAGAAGTTTTCATGTACAGCCCTTGTAACTAAAAAAGAAGAGTTTCAAAGGGGAGTTAAACTAGAGTGCAATATACTCAATCCCTTTCAGATCATACCGACAAGTGCGTTTTTAGACCCGATTTAATGCTGTCATCCGGTGGGCAAATGAAAAATTCCTTTACACCCTGTGGACGCGCTAGTTGCGGAAGTACCAAATGGTTTGGTTTTACAAGAGAGAAGACCTCCGTCGTCTATCATATATTATGATTTATGAAATTTAATTGACATTAATATAATTTCAGTTGTGGTGCCATAAGTATCAACTTAGGTTAGGAAGGCGCGTGAAAAGATCATTTCCACGTAGGCCACAATTGGCCCATTGCAAGTGCCTTCATGAAAGTGTAATTATAAGAGAGGGAAAGATGAAGAATAGGAAAAAGCAAAGAGAAGAAGAATAAGAATCAATATACCTGGATGCACTTTGGGTGACTACGCGGATACTTCTCGCGGTTATCCCGATTATCTATAGGCGGAAATTAGTTTGTCCAGATAACCAAGACTTGGATGGCAAAGGAATTAAAGTAATTCCTGAAATTTTTTAATGTGAAATAACTAAATGTAAGAAAGTAAAAAATAACTAAATGTAAGAAAGTCTTCTAAATCTCTGATATTATTTATTTTATCTATTAAATTCTTCAAGTTTCTGGTATTTAATTATAATTTAATAGTATAAAAGCATGATAAATGAAAACATCAGAAAAATATATTTAAACTCCTCCGAAATGTCTCTTTTTCGTCAGCGGTATTATTTTGTAACCAGGTTCGTTGACGCTTTGAACACCACATCTGAAAATGGAGTTCTAAATATTATTGAGTACAATAAAATAGTTGAAGTTTTATGCTCAGTTTCTCAGTTGAAATTTTTGTCAAATTTAACTGAGTTAACGTTTCCTCGAATGCTTGAAAATATTCATTCGAAATTGAAATTTCCAATTTCGTTTTAATTAAGAGAAGCAACAAATCTTAAATTCAATTACTCGTCATCTACCGCCAGTTAAATTAACCGTCAGTTTAAACAGTCCCGATTATTTTGACATTATTCTTTGAAGTGAAACAGAGGACAGTTCAAAACTTTAGCTAAAAAATTAAAACTGCCATAGAAAACTAGACTTTAGCTTAATGCTTAACATTACATTACATTACATTACATTACATTACATTACATTACATTACATTACATTACATTACATTACATTACATTACATTACATTACATTACATTACATTACATTACATTACATTACATTACATTACATTACATTACATTACATTACATTACATTACATCACATTACTTACATTACGTGTTCAACCGTTCCGTCGCTGCTGCACAGAATTTTTCCACATGGCGAAGAGGGATCCGCATGTTCGCCGGCTGATAAAAGTAGATCGCCGAAAACACACGTGTAGGGTGCATGCTTTGGACGCTCTGGATAATCTTTCAAGAATATTCTTATTATGTAACGAATCTTCAATCGAGGAGGAAACGTATAATTAATTAATAAACTTACTTCGAGTCCAAAAATCGCTGTCTGCTCTACATGCGCAGGGCGTGGCGACGACAGCCAGCAGTAATGATAAAACGAATAATTTATTCATTTTAATGTTTTTATTTCACACCAAAAATCTTTGCTATCGGTAATTTAGTGCAGAAATGTGAGTAAGTGGATTGAGAAGCGTTTCTTATAGTACTGGCTGACAGTAGTATTTATGAGATAAAACAAATAGTTTGATAAGACAAAGTACGTATTCAAACCTGAAGACCGGTAATCGTATCAGAAATTTTATATTACATCTTATTCTGGCTAACATCATAAATCACAAGAAGCTCTCAAGGCGGTTCTATCTGTGAAGCTCACATAAAAGTGTTATGCCAGTTTGAGCAGATCACAAGTTGGATGGTATTTTAATGATTTCCAAGAGGCGAAGTCTGTGTATCTGTCTGTTTGCTTTTCAGAATGTTTGTATAAAATCTAAGATACTAATGGATTATAGGAATTTTAGTTTTTAAATCCAAACAGTGATAAGCTTAGAAGGCTTATCAAATAACTAGCAACTTGTTCGGTACTATAAAGTAAAATGTTTGTGCTAAGCGACGTTTTAAATAAAATCTTCAAAGCTATATAACGAGTTGATAATAAACTATATAAGACGGAGATTACAAAATATGTATACCTGGATTTTTGCGCTTAGATATCTTTAAACGAGACCAAAAACTAAAACTTAGAAATGAAATTTGTATTAATTTGTTCACATTTTTGATTCTGTAACTGAGTTAACGTTTTCCCCAATGTTTTAAAATGTTCATTCAAAACTGAAATTTTCAATTTCTTCTTAATCAAAAGAAACAACAGATCTTAAATTCAATGACGGATTACAGAAGTATTTAGTTCAATTACTCGTCATCTTCCGGTAGTTAAATTAACTGTCTGTTTATACAGTCCCGATTATTACGACGGGATTACGATGAGTTTAAGGGGTGTGTGATTGTGTGCACGTAGGCATTTGTTATGTAGGGCAGTTTGGGATTGAAAATGGGCGAGGTCAGTTAACAACCACAACTACTTTACATACGGAATGTAAAGGCACCTCGTTTCAAAAAATGTTATAATTTTAATATTTCATAAACCGTGTGAGATATTAGGGTATAATTTTATTCCGAAACATATAGCGCCATTACTAGCATTTTTGCAAAAATAAGTGTGTCACGCCCACTCATAACAAAGTTGGCAATATCTCACGAATGGTATAAGATATTGAAGATATAAAATTACAGACGTAATTTTATCACGATGTATCTGGAAACATTACCAATCGGCTTGCCAGAAATGGACGAGCCACGCTTACTCGTGCAACAGTTGTCAATATCTTGTAAACGGTATAAGATATTAACACGCTATTTTATCATAAGGTATCTACAGGTATTACCAAATTGTATACCAAAAATGGGCGTGGTTTGCCCATTTATACAATAGTTGTTAAGTGGCGAAATAATAATTTTTTTAGTTACTCGTGTGTAGGGTATTTACACCTCGGCCAGGCCGAAAACAACACTTTTACCTGTTTTATGGTTTAAAAGCTATTAAAAATCTACATAACAACCCACGTTTGAAAGACGCAAATTAAATACTTTAGTCATAAAAACTCTTATCGGAGAATAAAAGCTAACAGTTTAGTATTTTTCCGGACTTTGTTAGATATTGTTTAGTATAGTTTAGTCTAGTTGTTGTATAATTGACTTACTAATTAAACACTTCCAGATACCTTCACTCTATAACGCATTATTTGAAACGGTATTATCGCATCTAGATGATAAAACAAAATCATCATAAATTAAAAAGATTATTTCTGTGTATTGATAATATTTAATGATTTTATTGTATCTATAATAGCAACGCTATTTTACTGATTTGCTTCCTTTACTAATACTCATATTTCTGCTTAAAATTCAATAATATTTCTTTATTCCTCATAATTCCTCCTATTTTTATGTAAAAAGTACTTTTATCTCTACAACCTGCCATTGTTGTTGACAGGATAAAAAGTAGTAAAAACATAAAAAGTAATGACGACAGCCAACACGAAAACTTTAACACTTTAATGTCCTATCATACATCCGTTCTTACCCCCGAAGGTTGTATAGTTCGTTTCGGAAAAAGTAGCTGCCGAAAATTAACAAAATGTAGATTTCACATTAATTTCCCGCACTTTTCGATGACTTTTACACTTTTTAGTACTTTTTCTTCATGTCGTATCCTTTAACAATGTCCTTCTCATTGTTGTAGGTGTTGTTAGTTCCGTTGTTGCTGTGAGCGAATACCGTCTTCGAATAGGTTGCTCATGTATTTGGACGAAATGTTTTTGCCACGATTTTATTACACTTTTATTTCCTTAGAATAAATAGGAGTATGGCTTGAGTTGATACTTTGTTGTCGTTGTTGTTATTGTTGTTGTTGTTGTTGTTGTTGTTGTTGTTGTTGTTGTTGTTGTTGTTGTTGTTGTTGTTGTTATGGTTGGGATTTCTTTATTGTTGTTGGTAGAAATGTGACACGAGTTATTCAGTTATGGTAAATCTGTAAAACGTAATTTCTGTCAAACTTTTATTTTTTGCGTTTATTTGCGCAAAGTTTGGATATAAAGTAGATTGTAAGTTTTTTATGGTGCTTATTTTAGTCTGATACCTTATTGAGGTTTTTTTTCAGAGGGGAAGAAGGTCACAAAGTAACCTGGTATCTAACTTTCGTTATATTTGAAATGCTCTACTTTCCTAGAAAATTTTCAATTGTAATCTATTTTATTGCATGGTCGCTTTCGGGAGTGCATTAAACTTACTGAGGACAATCTTAGGAAAGTAGTAAGAATTTCTAGCAGACCGAGAACTCAAACTACTAAAGCTGAGGTCTGTAATCAGTTTTCTAGGTAAAATCGGGTTACATAGGGAACAGTAAATCTCATGAGCAGAAGTATACATGAGCAGAAGTATAGAAAATTTTGCTACTCTCGACTGTAAAAAGCTCTCTCGATTCCGATACTCGTCTCGATTGGTAAATGTCTAAGTCTCGATTATTGTTCCAAATTTAAGAGAAGAAGAAATATAATTCAATCTAGATAATCTATTAAAAATTACTGTGTAGATAATTTCGACAAAAAAGAGCTATCTCGATCTTGATCTCGATACTTATCTCAGCTCTAAAAAGCTATTTCAGTCTCGGTACTCATCTCGACTGGAAACTATCGTTTATATTACTCTAAATTCAAGACGAATAAGAGCTATATCGACTTCGGTTTTTGTTTCGGTCGCGATTATAATCTCTACATAAAGTTACTGTTTCGGCCTGAGTTCTGATCTCGACTGAAAAAAGCTGTCTCGATCTCGATACTCGTCTCGCGTGCAAAAGCACAGTCTCGACCTCGATTATTGCCCCGAATTCAAAACGAGAAGAAGGCTGTATAAATCCAAATTCTCCTCTCAACTAAGAAAAGTCTGCTTCTATCTAGATTCTCATCTCGGATTCGAGAAGTACTAACAGTTGCGAACAATTTAGCCTTTAATGCCTTACAAATTTTACTATAGTAAAGTATCGTAGGGTAAAGAATATTTTCGTAGAATGAAAAATGAAGACCATCCAACAAGAAAAAAGCTGAGGAATGCAGGAACTGCAATGTGTGCAGGAAATGGATCAAGCTGATTTATCAGATGTTTTTATTGAGGCAATTTATTTGTTACTGAATATTAATTCAATAGATGAGGATATAGCGCCAACTTGTCCACCGCTACCTACTCTTCCACCACCACCAACTCCTGCATCACCACAAACATCACGACCTCCAACTGTGCAAGCCACAAATTCAACAATAGCAATTATCTAAAAATAAACCAAAAAAAGACCACGATCACCAATGCTTGCGATGGAGGATAATGGCCCTCAAATCGCACCATCAGCCAGTGGTTTTACTGGAAAAGATCTGTTTGAAATAGTTACCAAGTAGAAAAGTTGCCAAGTATTCTATTGCGTAAGAAAAGTATGCACTCGAATGTAAAACAAGTTGCTTTCCGAGGTAACTGTGCACTGCCTAGTTCAATCAAGAGTCTTCAGACGCCATTGGAATTTTTAAAATATTTTTTACGAACGACATCTCGAGTATGGTTATTGCTGAAACCAACCGAGCAGCATACGCCAAGATATAAACAAAGTCCGCAGTAACCCTTGAACAGATTCGCCTAAATTGGTATCCTTATGTATGTATATGTCTGTTTATCGGTACCCAAATATGGAGTTATTGGGTTAAAATGCTTTCTCGCCGTCCGAAATATGAAGTCTCGTCCGAAAATATGAAGCTATAAAACAACATTTGTCGCATCATCTATAAAATATCGCATCATCTATAAAATATCGCATCATTTACGTCACTACATGAAGAATAAACGTAATAAATTAGGTATAAAGTTATTTGTGTTTTGTGACTCGCATGGATTTTCGTATCGTTTCGAAATTTATAATGGTGCTGATGACAATGTTGCTTTACCGGGGACACCTGATCTTGGTGCAACTAGTAATGTTGTTGTTCGCCTGTCGCAGACAATACCTAGTTTTGACAATCATATTATATACTTTGGTAATTTTTATACTTCGTTGCCCATATTGGTGTATCTTCGTGTTCGTAGTATTTATTCTCTTGGAACATAAAATCCAAAAAGAATACCGCATTCCAAACATCCGACATATAAGCGACAAAACGCTTGCCGAAGAAGATACAGGATATTCATTGGAATTTATGTGCTGCTTGTATAGAATAGAAATAGCAACGGTATTGTAGAAGGACACTAAAATTGCCAGACTGGCATCAACGTACGTTGAAACTGCTCCATTTGCAAAGTCAAAACCCTCGGGTCAGTCATCTAAAATACCAAGATATTAGCGAAAATGTAAGGAACGGGCTGAAGTTGACTGCCCTCAAATCATACGCGAATAATAGTCATATGGGCGGTGTAGACTTTCTAGACAGATTGAGGATTTGCACTTCAAGAAGGCATTTAGGGAAGATGGGACGAAAAATATGAGTTATCTTTGTTCCACAAAACAAAGGATATTTCATGGCGACATCTTTATTCCTTTCCCTCGCTCCCTGTCTAAAAATAAAATAGTTCTCATAAGTTTAACTAATGATTTCTCTCTCATTATTGAGAAATAAATGAAGAGAAGTGAGTATAAATGAACAGAAGCTTCTGTATTGTCATCGCCAGATGCCAAGATGGATACAAGTTCTATTTATTGTTTGTAACTGTGTTTATTTTTATGGGCGTCTGGCATGCATGTATGTTCATTCAAGTTTTCGTTCATTCCTCAACTCCACCATCTCACCGTCATGAATTTCAACAAGTTCCGTCCTTCATGCGCACAATCGCTAAGAACCCTCTGCGTCCTCAAGATGCAGTCATGTTAACAACTAACATGACAAGAAATGGTATCTCAAGGTTGTCAGTGCAAAACCGAACTAAAGAATATGTTAACAAACTAACAAACTTTATCATAATGCGTAAGTGTGTATCATCATTTAAGTGTGCTTGAAGCCCTAACGTGCTTGCGTAACTTTTGGTTGAATGTATTTGTGTATTGAAACTTTTGGATGTTGTGGAAATGAATTCAAAAACTAGTTTAATCCAATTTTATCTATATTTTCTTGTTAGAAATGTTGATACCTTGGCAGAAAGAAAAAGCTTTGATGATTGAAAAGTAACTTAAATAGTTTAATATAATTTAGCCTCTACACTGAGACTTTAGCTTCTACACTGAGAGAAATCTTTGCTTTGTTTTATTAAACATGTTTTTATTTTGTGCTCTGATTTGTACTTTGAATTATTTAGAAGTTGTGTGGTATCTATTGTATAATTCTAAGGCAGCTATCGGGTCTAATGTATTTTGCAATATTTCATTTATATTTTTTTAACCCTTTATTTCCCTTTTTTTGGCTTTTTGACACTAAAACAAAACTTTCACACACTATGTAAACTTTTTCCGAGTTGAAAAAAATACCAATTTTCTCATCGGTCTCATTGAGTTCAGTAATTTAAATTAAAAAATGCTTACTCAAATAATAGCATGAACCAAAAGAAACTAAAAATTGATTTAAAAATGTAAAGAAAAATAAAAAAAACAGTAAGCAAATAAGTAAATTTCAGAAAATAAACAAAAATCTTATAAAATCCCTATAAAACTTTATATAATCAACACTAAAAAAAAAAACTATAAATAGTTTTTTTCATATTATATAAACTCTAAATATGCAAAACTGTAAAATAAACTCTAAATATGCAAAACAAAGATGTACAACGTCTTTAGAAACCAATTAAAAATGTTTAATCTTAATTGAATACGTTTCAGAATTTATTTAGATAAATTCAAGGTCGAATTCAATATAAACGAAAGATATTTTCAAACTATTTTTTGAATACTTTTGAGGGGAAGAAAGAATTAGAAAACATTCAATTTGCAATTTGAATTGAAAATAAAAATTTCCATTTATAATGAAGGGCAAACGTGTTTAATAAATTCATTTCAATCTTTTGTATATTTCAACAGAATAACTTTTAAAATTGCTTTTATTGACTGTCGGTTTGTGTCTGCGAACCGTTTTGTTGCTGCTTTTGTTGTTGTTATTGAACAAAGTCAATTAACAGTTGGTTTTTATGTTTCGTTTTTCGGATTTTTGGTTTTATTCTTAATATTGTAGTTTTATAGATTTTGTTGTTGTTGGATTCGAATTCAGTGAAAATGCTTTCGTACCGTATATTATTCTGACGTCATAAAATTGGGAATTGAAAATTTGTTTAAATGATTTCAAGGTGCCAACAATAATAAACTTTAAAGGTTAACTCCGAGTGAAGCTAATTTTAATACTAAGTAATTTTTAGAAAATAAAAAACATTTTAAAATTTGCCCTTACCTTCAAATCACTTCGAATCACAGGTTTCACCGCGTTACAAATGTTGCGAGCACATTGAATTCTGCTTTTACTTAAGTAATTTAAGTTAATCTCTTCACTTCTGTAGTCAACTTTTCCGATTTATTTCGCTTTTCTATCTCTTTCTGGTGTTTTATTTATGCTGTCGACCTTTTCATTAAAACTGCTCTTCGATGCATATTACAATGCTGCTGGTTGCCTATTATCCTGCCACATATCCTGTCACACTTCAACAACAGGCAACACAATTCAGCATTCCAGCGAGTATTTTTCAGAATTGAAAGCTACACTTGATTTGCAAGTTTAATATTCTTGCAATTGCTATAGCATTGCGGTTGCTTTTTTATTATTATCATTTTCGTTTTTATTATTATCATTTGAAAGTTGATTATTAGCATTTACATATTATTTGCCATTCCTCGTACACTTTCATTTTATTTTTTACACTTTCTTCACTTTTACACTTTTCAATATTTTCATTTCTTATTTGTGTCAGAATCATTCCTGTGTGAGTTATAAAATTTGAAATTCTTTCAACTTTTTGTTGCAATAAAGTACTCGTTAGTACAACAGGACGAATGAGTAGCATTTTCAATGATTATAAATTAATATCACGTATACGGACTGGAGTACAAAAAAGTTCGTGACACACGTAAAATAAATAAAAGCAACATAACAAATAACAAATTAAAACACAAGAAATCATATCAATCGTACAAACATGTTTTTCAATATTTACAATTAAAACAATTTATGATGATAGAAAATCCGCGATTTTCATTTTTCCATATCATCAAGCTTATTCAATATAAACAGTTGATTTTGCAAAGGAAAAATCTGAGAGAGAAAAAGCCGATAACAAATTGTGTGAGCCGAAACAATTAGAGAAGCGCAAAGAGAATAGAGCAAACACTCAAAACTACCCTGAAAACAATTTTCAGGTATTAGAAGCTCAACAGTGCTGCCAGTCCGAAATTTTTAAAAAAAGGATAAAATATATTTGATAAAATATATTTGATAAAATATATTTGATAAAATATAAGATATATTTGGTATAAAATATTTGTTATAATGTAAGTTATATTTGATATAAAAGGATTTAGTTTAGATGTTTTGTTATTATTTCACAATAATTTTTTTACTATATAATTTATGTTTTCACTTCATCATACTCCAAACATTCAAAAGTATTTCTATTTTAAATTCTTTGATAACAAAAACCGAGCAATTTGAAGCCAAAGAGATCCTAGTGGCAACAGTGACGTGTGTTTGTGTGTGTGTGTGTGTGGTTGTTCACTATATAATCCTTGAATGAAGGTTTCTCATACTCAGTAGCATGTATGTGTAATGTCAAACTCTCCAACACATACACGCAAATTCAAGCCTGTTGGCCTCGCTGTTGGTAGTGGTGAGAATTTTCTCTTTATAATAAGTAAAATTTACTCAGTATGTATGCGAGAGCATTTTCAGTTCGAGTAGAAAAAATCGCATTCAATTTTCATATTGTAAATTTCACTTTTAATTACTACTTTGGTAATTTTAGTGAGTACAACTTTTCATTTTTTACTTTTTTTGGATTAAGTAATTTTTCTTATTCACATTTCTCTTGAATCATGAATTTTACCTTTTTTTGCAGTTAAATCTTAATTTTTTTCTATATTGGATTCAATAATATTAACGCTCACTCACTAAAACTCAAAACCGAACTGTTTCTGGCTGCAGCACCCAATCTGATTGCAGGTAACCAGCGCACTTTGACGTCTCCACTGCATAGCGGCAGAGATGCTCTTGTGGTGGTCCAGCTGCTGCTCTCGCTCTACAGTCCAAGCGAGAGGATCGACTGACAGCTGTCAGCAGAGACTATCTGGGTGTTTTTTACCCGATTTTTTACTATTGCTGCCCTGAGTTTAATTGCATTGACTGGACCGCTAAATTTAACATAGTTGCCACAGCCAGTATCAACAGGAATGAGCAAATTGAGAGCACAAAGAAAGCTCAGTGCGTTTCGTACAGTAGCGGCCGAAAATGTGGTGCATAGAAATTTTAAAGTGATGTATTAAAAATAACTTTTAGTTGCTCTTCAGTTTTAGCATATAATTATTTAATTTTGATTCATTAGTAAATTTTAAGTCACCTTAGCACGTGCCAAGAGCTTTTAGATTTTCAATGGGTAATTCTTGTATTTCCAAAATAAGGTATGAAATTTACATTTTCAAATAAATTTGGGACTTGAAACTTTGCAATACAACCTTTGAAATATGTTGTAACTAGTACTTTTTTCATTCAGAGATTAAATCGGAAAATATCATTAAAATACGATTTCAAGTGAAATTCATATTAAATTACTTATCGTTACTAAAATTGAGACAATAATATTAACACCTTAATTTAATATGTCATCATTTCTTTCTTTTTTTGATTTTACACGTTTCTAATTGATGATAAAGCTGAAATTTCTTTGCATGGATACTTTTTTACTTCAAATACAATCCCTTTATGTTTGAAATGCATTTTAATTTTATATTTTTTCCTTTTTTTATAAATGCTGTATTAACCACCACTTTACACTTCTTTTACTTTTAATTTTCCAAGGCGATTTTTTGCTTAAACTATTCACATTTTATTAGCCATCACTGTATACATTGGCTATTCAGCTATTTCCAAAAACAAATGAATTTCCAACAGAGTTCTGCCATTGCATCAGCAACAACAGCAGCAAAACCAAGAAAATTTTGTAAATTTTCAATTTCTTTGCATATAATAAAAATGTTCACTCCATTGTTGATAACCAAATTGAATTTTTACTAGACATACTTTAGTTGCACTGATATTTTTAATATTTTATCAAATTATTAGTTTTTATTTCCACAATCCTGCAAAATATAATATCTCCCCAAATATTGTAACCAGCGAGACGTTAGCCCAACTAATCAGAATTGTCCACTAAACTATGCAACAGCCTGAAAATTGTTCGTTTGGAAAATTCCAAGTAAGGTAGCAAAAAAAGTGAGAGAGAGGGAAAGCAAAACTTCAGAGAGTAAAGTTGAGCAGCGGGAAATTGTTATATTTTCCACGTTCTCTTCGGTTTTGTGAAAAGCAGAACAATTTGCAAAAATCCAAGAGATTATAAGTTATTCATATCAAATATGTAGGCGAATGTTAATGTTTGTAAGTGATATTCTATGTTGAAACGTATTATGTATTATGGAAAATAAACAAAATTCCTTATTTTTAAAAGATTCCATTTAATTTAACACAAAAAGTACTTCATATTGATTCGGTTGAAAATGATTTGAAATGAAATAATAAATAATCTAATGAATAAGAGTTTTAAAGTAATTTGGAAGTACAATTCTTTTTGTTTCAAATTTTATGAAACTTTACTAATTTAATCAGTTTATTTATGTAACCAGAAGTTTGGACCGATTTGAATACGATTTTCGCCCTTATATTTTGTGACCTTTCGGGCGTAACTTAGACTATACAAAGTTTGAAGTCGCCACTAGAGGGTGCTGTGCACTTTTATGTTGAACCGGAATGCAAAACCAATACCCACGAAGTAACCGATCTCGATGCGGATTTAAACATTATGTTATAAACATTTTCCGGAGTTATATAGCCCATTAGAGCTTCCTAAATGCACCACTGGAGGGTGCTGTGGACAACTAAAATATGTTAAATCCAGTTCCATTGTCCACTAAGTCTACTTAAATTCATATTAGTTCATTTTGAAAAAATTACTAATGTATTTTATACGCACTGCCGATACGAAGAAGCAGACAAAAGCAAAGGATTCTCGGCCTTAAATACATATATGTATATCTCCGTAAATGTATATTTGTTCATTTTGCTCACATATAACATTTAATGATTTATCTCTAGTCCTTAGTTATGAAAGAATTGATTTTATTATTTTTCTGATGAGAATGAAAATTCAGTTCCGAAATGGCACACTTAAAACTAGTTTTAAAACTAATCAATAATTACTGCAGGACTTCTTAACTGGTGTCCTCAAATATGTCTCAACCAAAGCCAACGTGTGGCCGCTAGAATTTTTAACGTGGTGGTATCACTTCAAACATTGCATACTTCCAAGTCCAAGAGCGTGCCAAATTTTCAAAACGTCTTTGATTGTGTTCATACATATGGCCGAGTTCGGGCTCCATGCATACCTGAGTTAAGGAAGACATTAGTTAGAAGTTTTCCTCATAAATCAGTAACAAAAGTAAACCTCTGTGTAGGGATCTGTGAGCAAGCTTTGTACGGAAAGTAGAACTTTTGATACGCTCAAAGCTAAGGACCAATTGTGCTGGAATATATCGATGCCCACATCACCATGGCGTGAGACATTGGGGTGTAGGATTTTAGTCAGAAAACGCACAGTCGGCGGACACATAGGATATCTTGAAGCAAAAATATCCGTATTAAAATTGTATTTACAACACAAAATCTTACGCTTCGTACCGATCTGGAAAGAAGATGTATAAGAAGAATTTGCCGCCTTCATATGGACTGCCTGCTGGTCCGAGGATACTGGCCTGCCAGTACGTGTTCTGCTTATCAAGAGGTACAGCCTCAATACCCTCTGAGGCATAGCCATTCAGCAGGCGGAAATCGTTTCGCATACAATTCAAACGCATTGCATTCTGCCGCGCACGTGGCGGTGACTTCAAAGCCATCTGCAGCAAGCAAGTGCGGCAGAAACACGATGACATCAGAGCGCCGTACATTTTCAGCCAGTTGGGTACTCCGACGACGTTCTTGAATAACGGCCAGCGTTCTTTCAGATACTTGCGCCACATTAACTGCGAAGTATTCTGCTCCAAAATGTTATGCCACTGTCGGCACACCTGGCTCACCTTCCACATGGACATATCATCCAAATAAGAAAATATAATCACCATAATTTCGACGGGCAAAGCGGTTATATTGTTCAAAGCGTCTCTGGCAGCAGTGCCACCCTGCCATGCCGCAGCATTAGCCCGTGCCTCACTCAACAACTCAACGTATTGCGGCAGAGCTGGTGGCGCCATCGGACGTGGACGCTTAATGGGCAGCATCAATACAGCATCACGGGGGCTCTCCTGATCCTGTGCTGACGGATGTGGCATCTCTTCTCCTGCAAGTGCCATGTGATTTCGGCCATTGTCTGCTGCCGGTATAGCTTCAGCATTTATGTCATCACCATCCACATCATCGACCAGAACGGCGTCATCCACCTCTTCAACTTCGTCATCATCATCGTCGACGTCCTCGTCATCGTCATCGACCTCCAACTTGTCTTTAAATGGTGGCTCATCGTTGCCAGAATCTTCATCGTCGGAGATCGCTGTCTGGGGTTCTTCCGTTGGATGTGTGGTATACAGGAAGGAATGGCATGTACCACAAAGTGGTTCATCAAAGTTCGGTCCATAATAACCGTTGCACACCCAACAAGTGGTACTGTTCTGTGGAGTATTTTATTGTTTCAAGTGCATGAAATAATTTTAATTGTTGCATACTTACTGGGAATGTAAATTCTTCCTCGGACGCTTCTAACTTGAGTTCTGCGTCGCTGGTTTTTTCCATGTCTGAATCGGTATCACTCAACTCCTGGATTTCTTTGGATTCCTTCAGTTGTTGTTCAGGCAAGCAAGTTGCCATTTTAATTGTTTATTCTATATAATTAATATTGTTTATTTGACTCGATCCCGAATTTGCGAGTTCTGTTTACATGCTTTTCCACTCAGCTGTTACCCGGAAAACTAGAATTCGCAATAACTATGGCTACACGGGGATTCTTTTGAAGCCGGATTCAAAAGTTTTTATAAAAGAGAGTTGATGAGGAAAGAGAAAAGTTTCCAACTGGGTTCAAATGCAGATATTTTCAACAAACCAAAATTATGTCGGATTCTCGATTCTTCTTACGCTTACAATTAAACAGTTACCCCACGAATTTTAAATTAAATTTTACTCACATACATTTATGAATCACACGTATTCGACTTTTAACAACAAACGAGAAACTACGTGTAGCCACGAATTCTTCAAGAACCCAGTTTAAAAAAGAAGAATCTTACATCTTCGTGTAGCCAGGACCGGTCTCAATGTTCACACAAGAGTGTTAGTTAGCCCTTCTGGTTGCAAGCAACGTAACAAAATTCTTTATAAGATATTTTGTAACTTTATAAGATAAAGATTTTGTGGATCTATTACTTGACCGATATAAAAAATATTCCTTTAAATTTATTAACTCTATACATTTCCCAGCCGTTTAAGAAAATGTGGACGTAATGAAGACATCTATCTATAAGAGTAGTTGAAAAACTATATAAAATTCAATTCTAGTATGGCTTCAATTATAGATTAATTAAAGTTTTTAAATAATTATGAGATGTTTGCGGGAATTATTTATCATCATGAGATTTTTTAAGTGGGAAAGTCCGTGAAATTTTCGGAAAGACTTGTAAACTACAGGGGAAAACAGTTTAATAGATTTCTGGCATTAACATTCCGTTTTATGTGTTCATTTTCAAATAATAAATAAAAATGGGTTTTCCAACAGGGTAATACGAATTGTGAATTACACATTTCTTTTTTCAACTGTCTAGTGTATTTCTGCCATTTATCTGTTCTATCATATGAACATCACACCATAGATGATCATCTTTGCATTGCACAAACATTCTGATCGAACAGTTTACACGTGTTGATTAATTAATTAAATCGAATTATTGAACTACTTTTTTACAATGAAACCTAAGAAGAAACTTGGTAAGTTCGAATTATATTCCCGCCACTTTGTGGTTTCAAATTCAGTTCTTCGCAGGTGTTGGTCTCAGTCTGGAGGAGCGAAAAGTGATCGTGATCGGCGAAATCATACAGGAACTTCTACGCGCACAGGAATGTAAGAAGAATGTCGATCTAAATCGCATGAAGTCGCGCATTTCATCCAAATATGGTTTGGAGAGCTCTCCTCGCTTGGTGGATATCATTGCTGCGGTGCCGCAGGATGCAAAAAAAGTTCTTCTGCCCAAGCTGCGAGCAAAGCCCATACGCACAGCAAGCGGTGTAAGATTCTGTTGTCTTGTTGTGGTTTCTTGTTGATAGTGGTTCTTTCTTAGATTGCTGTTGTTGCAGTCATGTGCAAACCGCATCGGTGTCCACATATCAACATGACGGGCAACATTTGTGTCTACTGTCCCGGGGGTCCGGATAGCGACTTTGAGTACTCCACACAAAGTTACACCGGCTATGAACCCACATCGATGCGAGCGATACGAGCCCGCTACAATCCATTTCTGCAAACACGTCATCGCATTGAACAGCTTAAGCAGCTGGGCCACAGTGTTGATAAGGTTGAATTTATTGTAATGGGTGGCACGTTTATGTGTCTGCCGGAGGATTATCGTGACTACTTTATACGGAACTTACACGATGCACTTTCAGGGCACACGAGTGCCAATGTCGCTGAAGCCGTACGGTACTCAGAAAAGTCGCGCACCAAATGCATTGGAATCACAATTGAAACGCGCCCCGATTACTGCCTTAAGCGTCATTTGTCCGATATGCTGTCATACGGTTGTACGCGTCTGGAAATCGGTGTGCAGTCCGTTTATGAGGATGTGGCTCGCGATACAAATCGCGGCCACACTGTGAAGGCAGTCTGTGAGAGCTTCCAACTGGGCAAAGATGCAGGCTTCAAAATTGTGGCGCATATGATGCCAGACTTACCGAATGTTGACTTCGAAAGAGATATCGAACAGTTTATTGTATGTTTCATTCAATTTCAAATGGTTTTTAATTTCCTATTTCTTACTTTTAATATTAGGAATATTTTGAAAATCCTGCCTTTCGCTCAGATGGCCTAAAAATATATCCCACCCTTGTTATACGAGGAACCGGACTGTATGAGCTTTGGAAAACTGGAAGATACAAGTCATACCCGCCTTCTATGCTGGTGGATTTGGTAGCAAAAATACTGGCTTTGGTGCCTCCGTGGACTCGTGTATATCGTGTACAGCGCGACATTCCAATGCCGCTTGTAAGGTATTTCGAATATAATCGGAAATAGCTTTAAGAAAAGTAATTTTGATATTTCCATCAGTTCTGGTGTGGAACACGGTAACTTGCGGGAATTGGCACTGGCACGAATGAAAGATCTCGGCACTGAATGCCGTGATGTTCGCACCCGTGAGGTTGGCATACAAGAGATTCACAATAAGGTCCGCCCATACGAAATTGAACTAATAAGGCGTGACTATGTTGCCAATGGTGGTTGGGAGACATTCCTATCCTATGAAGATCCAGATCAAGATATTCTAGTGGGTTTATTGCGTTTGCGCAAATGTTCACCAGAAACTTTCCGGCCAGAACTGAAGGGTGGCAAATGCTCGATAATACGTGAGCTGCACGTTTATGGCTCTGTGGTGCCGGTAAATGCGCGCGACCCTACCAAATTTCAACATCAGGTAAATAAATTATTTCATCCTGTCTACTTGAGGCAAATGTCGAATCATTTCTTCAAAAAAATAAAAGAAACACCTTTGTTTTTTTTAATTTTAATATTATGATCTAATACTATTAAAATCTTATTCGTCATTAATTTTTATATTTCAAAAATTCCCTAAAATTAAGTTATTCTAAAATTACACAGGTATAAATTTCACATGCTATGCATTTAAATTTAAATGAAGTTTAGTGATTTCGGTTTTATTTTACAGGGTTTTGGCATGCTTCTCATGGAAGAAGCTGAACGCATCGCACGCGATGAGCATGAGAGCACAAAGATAGCGGTTATATCAGGTGTAGGCACGCGCAATTACTATCGCAAGATGGGCTACGAACTGGATGGGCCCTACATGTCTAAAATGCTCGTCTAAACAAATATCTACTTTTATGACGTATTACTCTAACTCATGCATTAATTTACTCTAATAATTATGTATTCTAAAATCTAATTACTTAACAGTAAAATACTACTTAAAATCCTAATAGAGGAAAGCTATTTAAAACTTAAATTCTTGTGCAGATCATACAAAATTTATGAAGTTATTAAACTTAAAATCACACAATAGCATCAGCAGAACCGAAGACGACAAAAAGCATCCAGCCAGTTAAATTTATTGCGGCCGCTGCGCTGAACACCATGGGCCAGCTCTGCGTCACCTCCAAAATATGACCAGCCAGATAGACGCCCAGGAAACCAGGCACTGCACCGACGGTGTTCATCAAACCGAAAACACTGCCCGAGTGTGAAGGAGCCAAATCTTGAGGATTCACTGTGACAGCGTTGTTATGAAAACCTGTTCCACCTGAGAAATTAAGAAAAGGGGTTAAATTCTAGAAACAGCTAACTTCATCTCCAACACATACCAATAATTACAGTCATGCAAATTAAAGCTGTACGAAAATCAGTTGTGCGACTCATTATGAACAACGCCAGATTCTGTGCCGCAAAGCAACAGCTTTGTATGATTTTTCGCACTGCCGATGTGGACCACTCGCGTTCCAAAAGCTTACTGGACAAGCACTTCGCAAAGAAAGTGCATGGAGGTAAAGCTAACCAGGGGATCATGTTAACCACCCAGCCTTTGGCGTGCGGAAAACCATCATGGAAGTATGTAGGCAGCCATGAGAGAAGCACAAAGAAGCAATTCATCTCACAAGCATGTGTCAGCACGCAAGCCCAAAACGAAAGGCGACGAAAATAACGCAGCCATGGTACAGCTTCTGTTGGTTTACTGATGGCAGTGCATAAGCGCAGAGGCGCCGAAACGTTAATAATTCGATTGCGATCACTAGCCATGACGTAGTACCGTAATATCAGAGCCCATGCGATACCCATGAAGCCAATAACACGAAACACATACGGCCAGCCAAGGTATTCCAAAATAAAAGATCCCAAACTACCAGTTAGCAAGGTGCCCATAGCAGAGCCGGATGTAAGTAAACCAAAGAAGCTTGAGCGTTCGCTGGAACAAAGATTCTATACGAAAAAACTTGAGATGGAAACGGAATGACGAAGAACTAAACACGTACTTGACTAGTTAAGCTGATCATGCTGGGAAAATGCACACCCTGAAAGGCTCCATTAACTATACGAACGGTCACAATGAAAGGAATGGAGTAGGATTTAAATGTAGGTGCCAGCCAAATAATGTTGGGCATGAAGAATGTCAGCAGCGACCAACCAATGGCAGCAAAGAGAATAACGCGATGACCACCAAAACGATCACTGAAATAACCACCGACGACCTAATGATTGAGATGATATAGTAAGCACTTTACAAGGACGACATGTTGATTTTCATCCACCTGAGTTAATGTGTATCCCCAGAAGAATGAACTGAGCACTGTGCCGGAGTCAGTCTTGCTCCACTTCCTCTCGGATGCTACGGCAGGCACCAGCAGAGGCATTGTTGTGCGCGTTGAGTACAGCATGCAGGTTCCAGTAATGAGTGTGATGAACCAAATGCGCTTCTCTTGTCTAAAATTTCGCCAATTAACAGCAATTATTAAAAAATTATCCCTAAAAGCTGTTTACCGCGTCCAAACACTCTGCGTATCTACAAGCTCACCACGTAAAAGTGAATATTTCAATTTTTCATCCATTACTTTCAAAATATTTCCGTGTTTGTTTAATAAAATCACTTAACTCTAAATTTATAAAAATCGCCCAACTCATAAACAATGAATTTGCCACGAATTATTTTAAACCAAACAAGCAACAACATATGTTAGTTTTTGACAACCATGATCGTCGTTGCCAACATATTTTTCCAAAGAATTCGCTCCTATAGCCTTTGGAAATTTTCAATCAAATTATCACAAAAAGAAGAACGTCGTATTTCTGCTAATCTAAACATCATTTATAGATAAACAGTAAATTTTAATGTAATAAAATATGCAATCAACGTTGGAAGATTAAATGACTTGGTAAGAGGACCTTAAAAAAGAGACGTAAAATAAAAAGTCGAGAGCGTTATTTCATTCATTCACAAGGTTCACATCACAAACCTTGAAGGTATAATTTATCAACGTTTCATTTTTAAAAAGCTTCTATTAAAATTTAGGCTACTCCATAAGCGTCTGTTACGGTATCTCTAAAAGGAAAATACGGTTGACAGGATTAGAGACGATGACACGCAATATACATTGTTACAATGCACAATGCACAATGTAGAAATATAATTCTCTAAAGATGGTCGTATGTTAATTACAAATAAATTTAATTAATATACAAATGTATTCGTTTAACAGGAAAAAAGGAAATCAAGTAAGGCCACATACGATTAGATCTCAGCAAACACATGGATGGATAGCAAATAATAAATCCCGTTTCCTTATTTGTTGTAAGATATGTGAGTTTTCGTTAGACTGTTTAAAGCAGAGAGTAATTTCAAACATTTTATTAATAATTGCAGAATTTCTTGTGGGATACGAAATTGTGTAAATTAAAAAAATTAGAAAGCTTTAATTAGAACTAAATGCTTGCTTTAGCAATTTGCTTTTATTCAGACAAAATTAACTATTTAAATATATTAAAATAAAAAATTATATGAAGAATTTATTAACTTTGATTTACAATATACATAAAAAATTAAAGTACAAAAAATTAAACAAATATGTGGATAAATTAAAAATATATGCTTCCAAAAAAAAATTTATCACAGTAGGCTCGACGTCATTAGGAAACGAGTGGAATAAGAAAAACAAATTGATAGGAAGAACAGAAAGGTTAAAAATTCTTCTGCAGTTTTCTGGAAAAGGTATTTTTTTTTAGGAAACAGATTGGCAACATGCTTATAATTAAAATCGGACGCCATTCTAGGAAGTCCTGAGTTTAGATCTTAATTTAGAATTAGGTTTGCAAAAAACACATAATGTATTAAAGAAGTCATTCACCGGTTTAATTAACTATTATTCAGTTTAACGAAATAAATAATGGCTCCATTCAAACGCGTACGGCAACCAAAAATGACAACACAGGCGTTGCTCGATTTCGACTTGGGTGAGAGCTCCTCAGACAGCGACTTCCGCATTGAGGACCACAATGCCAGTGACGACGAATTTTCCGATGGCTCCAAGGGTGATGAGAGTGACAAGTCTGAAGATTCCGATGATAAGGATGAAGACGACGATGAGAGTGAAGAAGATTCTGATGGGAGTGAAACCCTTCAACAAATAAAAATGCAAGCCAATGGAGGAGGGAAGAAGGACGATTTAGAGAGTATACTCAAAAAGTTGGATTCATCCAAAGCAGCTGCTCCTATAGTACCGACGAAACCTATCTGCTGCGTTTGCTTGGGCGATCGCAGTGACGATTCCAACGAAATCATAGAATGCGACGGATGTGGCGTTTCTGTGCACGAAGGGTGCTACGGTGTCAGCGACAATGTTAGCATTTCGAGCACAAATTCCACTTGTTCTACGGAGCCATGGTTTTGTGAGGCTTGTCGCGCTGGCGTGTCGGAGCCTGTGTGCGAACTCTGTCCTAACAAGGGTGGCATCTACAAGGAGACGGATGTTGGGAAGTGGGTACATCTGGTTTGTGCACTGTATGTGCCCGGTGTAGCATTCGGAGAAGTCGATCAGTTATCGTCGGTGACCCTCTTTGAGATGCAGTACAGTAAATGGGGCGCCAAAGTGTGCTCACTCTGCGAGCAGGCACGTTTTGCACGCACCGGCGTCTGTATAGGTTGCGATGCGGGCATGTGCAAAACGTACTTTCATGTTACATGCGCCCAAGCGGCCGGCTTCCTTACTGAAGCTCATCATGAGGAAGCAGATGTTGCAGATCCGTTCTACGCTCACTGCAAGGTTCATTCCGAGAAAGAAATGGTAAAGAAACGTAAGCGGAACTTTCACACCTTTCACCTGAATATGCAACAAAAGATGGAAGAGAAGCGAGAACAACGTATGGATGCTTCTTGCCCAGCCCAAATGCGTATTCAGAGGAAGCTTTTAAAATACCAGCGCAAGTATTGCAGTAATAAAATGATGAAATCGGAGCCATGGGTTCCTACACAGAAGATGTCACGTTTGTTGACTACATCCGCGTCAGCTTGTAGACGCTTATTGGCGAAAGCTGAAATTATGTCAGTGGATGTGGAATCTATAGAGCGGCAGGAAGCACAGATCGCATCGCTGACTGATATACGAAAAAAGTGGCATATCGCACCTGCTTTCAGTGTGGAATTTATAGGCTATTATTTGGATCGAATATCCCGCAGCGAAGAGTTGAAGGAACAATTGAAGGAAATGATGGAAAATAACGCCGCCCTCTCCAATAAACAGGATGCATTACGGAAGGAATATGATGGGAAATTGGAAAAAAATAAACAGCTCAAAACTAAACAGGTTCATATACGAATATAGTTGAATACATATCAAGATGATTTACATAATTATCATTGCAGGAATCGCTCATGTCCAACATACAACAGCTGCACAAGCAACTAAGCACACTCTGTCCCAGTAAGAATCTGCTTAATCCCGCCAACATCGGACGGCCTCATATTGAGACACCAAAAACTGCAACGCCACCAACACGTCCCATCTCCGTACCGACTGCAGCTGCTCTTAAGATGGGAGTTGGTTTTCCACTCGCTCACCTTGGCCCACCAGGCACAAAAGTGGATTCCACCCGGTTGCTGAGTACTCATGCAAAGAGTTCTCCAACAACATGCGCCAGCGCAGTATCAGCCCCTATCACTCCTACTCTAGGCGTGCAAGCCTACGAATGTGGTATCTGCAAACGTTGTAGTGACCAACATCTGCTGGCCAAGTGTGACACTTGTCAGATGCATTACCACTTGGGTTGCTTAAACCCACCTCTTACACGCCATCCTAAAAAATCCAAACTATACGGATGGCAATGTTCTGAATGCGATAAATCCGATGATTCGGATGCGATGTCCGAATTGCCGAAAGGGCCGCGAAAATCACGAACTCGTTTCAACAAGGATGGTGCTATCGTACCAGTGCTTAACTTTGAAAGTGTCCAAGATGAACAGTCTAATAAGGAATCTACAGGCCTTTCACAGCCCAGCAAATGCAGTAGCTTGGATTTGAAGTCGCCTAACAACCCCGTTACTGCCAACAAGAAGGTGTTGGATAAGTCTGTGCCAGCAATAATGGGTGACGGACTCAGTACTTTGAAGCCGTTAAGTGTTATATCAACACCAAGCATCGCTAAAAAATCCAAGCTATCATTGAGTTATGTTTCGCCCAAGAATGATAAGGATAAAATGGAAATCATTAGTAAAACTGCGCCCGAAACTGCCAGGAAACCTATGCAGGCCTCACCAACAGGTAAATTCCTAGTATAGAAATAACATATTTTACATAGTATAGAAATAACATTTTCAAGATTGTTCTAGTGCACGTTTTTCATAAGACTAACTTTCCCATATCTGAAATAATTTTCGGGAATCCATGGCGGAATTAATTAATTTTTCAATTTTGATTTTTAATATTTTTCTCCTTTCTAAGCTCCACTTAGAAGCTAACTTTTGTAACTTGTTTAATTTAATTTTTTTGTTAATTTTAAGATCTTTTAAGAGAAGTACTCTTCATTTGAAAATAAACATCATATCGAGAAGATGAAAGATGTTTTTGCTTTCTATCTGAAAAATTCGTCAGTAGTAAATTTTCCATAACCTTTTTGTATTAACCTTCTTTTCTGGAATATAATGTTTCCAGCCCAAAAATTTAAAATCAACTAATGAGCTTCTATCAGTAGTTCCAGCACCTGCTGCTCCGACCACGGCTGATGTACAAATCATCGACGCCGATCCGCTTGCTCTGCCACCACCAGTGGAAGACGATGACGTTATCATTCTGGATGATTGCATTGAAACCAGTAAACCAACACGCAAGCAGAAGCGTAAGGAAAAGCATCGCAACAAACACATATGTCTCTCTTCAGACACTGACAAATCGCCTAATAAGGAGCACAAGCGAAAACGCAAGAAGAAGCTTCACAGCCATGATGTGGAGACTCCCAGTGCTGCAGGTGGAATTCCAAAAATTAAAATCAAGTTTAAAACTCTGCCGCTGCCCGGTGAAGTAACTCCGGAGGCGCGATTCTTTTACGTTTCAGCCGATACGGTGCGCTCTGCTGAAGAAGCTTCGCGCCCCTCATCAGCAGAGACTGTGGAAGACTGTGTAATAACGAATGTTAGTACTTCTGAAAACGTGACACCAAAGGAAGCGAAGTCAGCAGCAACGCCATTGCAAGAAACGTCGGTTCAAGCTACTGTCGTTGCTCCTGTAACACGTAAATCAAGTCCACGTAAAGCTAACCAACGTTCCTCTCAAAATGGTCGGCCGAAATCTCTTCCATCGGCAACGCCACAGCAGTTAAATTGCAGCGTTTGCCACGCAACGGGTGTAGCCTCCAACACCGTTACATGCGATGAATGTCTCAAGAATTACCATTTCACGTGCTTGGAGCCACCTCTGAAGAAGACCCCGAAAATACGTGGCTATTCCTGGCATTGTGCCGACTGCGATCCGACTGAGGAAGAGCGCTAAGCAGCAGACGATCGCTTATCTGCTGAGTATATCGTAGCTTTTATAAAGGTTTGTAGAACTTTATCATTGCGCTGTTTTTATTACATGTATGTACGTATTTTTACAAGATTTACAATTACAACAAATAAACATTATTGTCCCAATACTTTCAAACACATGCTGTAAATGAATGCTATATTTAGATTACAGCTAAAATAAGTGCATTAAGAACAAAATCGAAATCATAAAGTGGAAAAATTCCTTCGACGGGTGTCAGTGTGTTGAAACCAAGACCTTTATTATCATTCCAAGGCCTTTATTAAAGTGGCTTTGTGCCTATTCTTATAGAAGAAGTGTAGACTTTGTATTATAGATTATTGAAATTCCGTTCGTGCAACACTAACTCAAATGACATCGCCTTGAGATACTCGAAATAAAATTGTGTATATTTTTCTATTACTTGCTCTGAACAATTATGTTTAAAATTTCATTCACTAAATTGAAAGTACTTTGGGAAGTCTTTTTTTACTTTAAAATATATATGCAATTTTTTAACAAGTGTGCAATCATAGAGGTTATAAGACGTCTCTATAATATAAACTTTATGGTACAATCTATAGTCTGAAAAAATAAACTAGGCTCTGCAGTTATTGTAAAACAGTTTTTCGCCTTGATTACTCAGTGTTTTTCGCCTTGATTACTCAAAAAGTCTATTTCAGTATTTATTTATATTAAGATTGTGTTTTACTTCCTCAAATTAATTTGTCGTTTGAACAACTACTGCAATAAAATGCAAAACTCCTTGATCTTAACATCAAATTCATATATTTCAAGCTCCATCTAGTGTGTATTCAGCTTGTTTTTATTGCTTAATATTTACATATGTATTCAGTGCAATAATTGCGACACTTAACAACTATATAACATTTAGGATTTCTTCATAATAATATTTCAAAAAAATTTGTAAGCAGAAATATGGGAACAGCTCTTGGGGAAAACTATTCCATTCAATCCATATAAACACAAGTTTAACGTAAAAAATAACAACTTTACAAAAAGCACTTTCTTCCGAATGTATTATCGAGGTATTAAAAGTATGTGTATGTGGAATATATAATTCAACGCAAATTCTTTGCTCTTCGAACTCTACACAGTTTATGATAGAGCGACGACCGATTTATAGACCGGTGCCAGTGCTCGTTGTGCCGAGAATATGTTTGCAATACAAAATATTTAGTTGCTCCAAGAAAATAAATGTCAAAACTGTATGCGGACCCAGCCGACAGTAGTACGGAGTGAAACCCTTCCACAGAGCGAAGATGCCTTCATTGCGTGCCACTTTGGTGAGCACATCAATAGAGCCCTTGTACTCTGCGACGCCATTCACCATTTTCATATTCTGTATGCGTGTCTTGGCAATGTCAACAGGCATCGAAGCAGCAGTGGTTATTAATCCGGAGACCATGCTAGCAACGAAGTGCAATTTAATGCCATCCTTCAGCTCCCACGTCTGCATGAAATAGCTTTTGGCCTGTGAATACGATGCCAGCTGTGCCATGTTGACAACCATGGCACGTCCCACTGTTGGAATGCAACCACGCCAGAGTGCCGCCACACCCTCCTCGCGACTGATCCTAGCCAGTGCATTGGCTACATTTGTGTAATTGCGTCTTTCGTTCAACGGCAGCCTGCCGTCAGCCGTCATACGAATCAGAGCCACTTCCGCTGGCGTTCCAACGAACGCACCACAAGCGCCCGCTACCATACCCATGCCCATGCGTACCAACACAGTTGGATCAGCCTCGAATTTGACCTTGTATGCATCGTTGAGGTACGTATAGACGCCCAGACGTGATGTAGTGTACGTCGCTTGGCGCAACAGCGCGGCGCCAATTCCTTTATATAATGCCAATGGCCCCTCCTTCGAGATAACTGTTCGCAGGCAGTGGAGCGAGTTGTTGTACTCCTTCTTAGCGTCGCCGATGCCGGAAATCTGCATGCGGGTCTTCACCAGATCCAGTGGTTGGACCACACAAGTGGCTCCGATCCCGGAGAGGCCACCAAGAACAAATTTCATAGCACCGTCCATGACTTACTTTTGGTGTTAAACTTGCGTGGACGACGGCGAATTCCGCGATGGATGGTGGCTATGATGAACTGAAATACTGCGAGCTAAACCGAACCCTACTCTTCAGAGTTGCCAATGGATCAACTAAAAATGAAGATCGATTTATAAATAATATATTTTTAATCACACCGACTTTGTCAAGTGGTTCTTCGATAAGATGTATTTATGAAATGAAAATATATTTGCGAATCTGATAAAAGTATCTACATATGTGAAATAGAAATAAAATTGCGTTGCACATAAAAATCTGCTCTCGCTGCGGCAAGATAGTATGAGGCGCTCGCCTGTGCACGATTATGCGCCAACGTACTTTCAAGGTCATGTGGGGGCCAAAAATCGTATGTTGGTATTTTTATCATCCTTGATAATGAAAAATTGGTTTCATGGTAAACAAAAAAGAATCGCACAGGTTATGCAATATTACTTCAACAATTGTTTGTTTTAATCTATAAATTTTTCTATTTTAAAATCCTTGTCTAAGTATGTTTTTTATTTAAACCTGGGTGACGTATTTAGTTAAGGTAAATGGTCTTACTTGGATAAATTATTAGATATTTTACCTAAATTGAAACGCTGCAATTGAGTTTATATTAGAGTCGAGTCCCAATATTGCTATCATTTTGCTTGCGAAATTCAACAAATTGTGACTGGAAATATTAAGAATGGCTATAACATCAACCATATAAATTAACCGTTAACGGAAGTCGGACTTGTAAGAAAATAGAGACATGGATGGATTTCTGAGTTTTCTTGACGTAGTTAAGGAAAAGATCTAATAATTTATAATATAAAGGAAAGATGCAAAAGACTATTAAACAAGTAAAAGAGTTGTCTTCGGCCTGGCCGTAATCTAAATACCCTACACTCGAGTAACTGGAAAAATTATAATTTCGCCATTTAGAAAATTTTGTATAGGTAGGCGGACCACGCCCTTTCGGGAAAATGTTTTTGTAATGTCTCTAGATACTGATAGATACAATTACGTATAATATTTTGAACCGTTTATGGGATATTGACAACTTTTGTGTAAGTGGGCAGACCACGCCAATTTTTTGTATACGAATTGGTAATACCTGTGGATACCTCGTGATAAAATTACGTGTTAATATCTTATACCGTTTACAAGATATGGACCACTTTTGTATGAGTGGGCGTGACATACCTATTTTTGGCAGATTATTGGTAATGCGTGTGTGTTTGTGTGTATATATAAAAAATAATATTCGCCTGAATAAACTGTTAAATCATTAGATACAAATTCGTTTTTGTTCTTATAGGGACTTCGGAATTCGCTATTTCTTTCGTCAATAGGGCATGATTTTGTTTAGTCTTGTCAATATAGTTGACTTTAACTTAATTTTCGTTGACTCACTAAAGCCTTTGAAGTGTAAAAGTTTTGTTTTGAAGCAACAACTCCACAACTGAGACAGGTTTCTGATTTACTGATTTCCAGTGGTTTCGTTCCAAATTGTTTCATGACAGGAATTTATCATATTATAGACATTGACTGGGATCAATATATCATGCGAGATAATTTTCCTTTATGTCAGCAGTTTCCCTTTCGATTCATACCGGTTATGCACTCCATCGACGAGTTACTAAATGATATTACGCCGGGAATAAATAAATAACTTATGATAACTGAAATAATTAACTTATTACCAATTTGAATTTGTAAAAGCCCTTCCGTGTGTACTGTAAAACGTCTCGTAAATACGTTTTTAAAACGCGACGTAAAAACGCCTTCTATTTGACAAAGTTTTAAAACCAGCAGAAACATCTGTTTTGATTGTTTTCTGCATCTCTACAAATAAACGCAGCTGAGCAGGACTGTAGTGAAGAGTAATTTTGTTTACTGTGATAGATTCTTCACAAACATATCCATTTAAATGAATAGTTCAAGAAATAGTAACTCACTCTGTCATGAGGGGAAGCTGAGCTTGTCGTGCTTCCTAAGCACAGCCGCGTTGGTGCTGCTGCCATCTGTGCCACAGATATATTTCGGCATCGTACCAAACGTGTGGGGCGCCGTTGTATGGGGCCCATTCCTCTACTACGCATTGATAAACATGATTATACGTTTTATGCTGCGCGGCAATGACTACCAGGTGAAATTGATGAAACGTTTAGGGATGTGCTACGGAGCTGATTGATTTTGTTTCCAGATAGCTTTGCGCGCTTCATTTCTTGGCTTTGTGGAAGCTGTCAGCATTTTATTGATACTCTTTGCACCCACGCACTGGAAGCAGTTCGGAACTTATGGTTTCTTTATGGCGTTCTTTCATTACTCAGAATTTCTGGCAATCGCGTGGTCAAATCCTGATTCACTATCTGCGGACTCCTTTATACTGAATCATTCCTTCCAATACGTTGCTGCCGCAGCTGTGAGTTGGTTGGAGTTCCTGCTGGAAGTTTACACCTTGCCCAGCTTCAAAAGCAAATATGGAATTTGGACGTTTGGTGTTTTCTTGTGCACATTCGGTGAAGTGGTGCGCAAGACTGCCATCATTACAGCTCGAAAGAATTTTACGCACTTGGTACGTTTCAAACAAAGTTGTAAAATTTACAATGGGATACCCGGCCAATCGAGTAATCAGTGAATTCAAAATTGATTAGGACTACCTCGTAATATCATTTATTATATTTCTATTAAAAACAGAAAGAAATTAACTGCTTTAAGTCTTATTCCATCAAAAGTTAATGTGAAATAATTAAATAGTAACAGTATTCTAATTTCTAACTAACGTTAGATAATGAAAAGCTAACCGAAAAGTAATCAATATTTCGTTATTTTGATTAGTTTTCTAAGTTATCTCTATTTGTTTTTTTTAGTATTTTAAGGTTTGATGAATTAAATTTAATAATTTAAAGAATTAAATCTAATAATTCCTTTGTTAATGTGGTAACTAATAAATTTCTTTGCCTTAGGTGCAATACGAAAAATTAGACGGCCATAAACTGGTGACACATGGAATCTACGCTTTGGCACGGCATCCATCATACGCCGGGTGGTTTTGGTGGTCTATTGGAACACAGGTAATGTGATATTCATGAGTTAATAATTTTCAATAAATCTTAATAATTTCTTCCATTCCGTGTAGGTTATTCTAGGTAATCCTGTATGCATTCTTTTATACACAATTATCAGTTGGAAATTCTTTCACGACCGCATTTTTATAGAAGAAATAACTTTACTAAATTTCTTTCGTTCTGATTATCAGAAATATCAACAAGAAGTGCCAACGGGCCTGCCATTTATTAAAGGCTATTTACTCAACGAATAATTATTCTTGTTAATGGTTGTATACTGCGTGAGCTGATAGTTAACATGTCGTAGTTATTTTAATTTCTGATCATAATTTAATTCTGATTATAATTTAATCTTCTTACTTTACCAACTGAAAAATAAAAAAATACCGAAATAACGCCATTCCTTCTGAAATACAAGCTTAGAATCGAAATTGCTGCAGACCAAAAATGTTGTTCAAGGTTGTCAAACCATGACCAATTTATTTTAAAGGCCTAATGGCTGCATGTTGAGTAATGGCAAAAACAGCCGTCAAATGTGGATTATGCTACTTTTTCTACCCATAATTATCTCTGTTTCTACCACTGTCGCATCCGTTGGCAGTAAGAGATAAAAATGATTACGGAGAGTGCAGAACCTACCGTCTGTTAATAAAGCAACAACGGTAGTTATTTCATGTAGCGAAAATTGTCCACGCTACAATTGTCTTCGCCACTTCTACGATTTGACAGTTCGTCGTGTCGAGGCGATAATTAATTAATTTTTATCTGAAATAAATTGCTCGTTAATTATTGATTTTAAGAAAAATGACAACTAATCCTAGTTCTGCAATTGTGAATTGCAAAACTTACCTAACAGCTGTTCTTGACGTTTACTAAAGTTGTGAAAACATCAGAACACTCTTTCGGAGACTGAAAATGCGAGTAACTGCGTCAAGTTTTGCCAAATTGGCCTCCAGTCTAAAGGAGCTCCGCATCCATGTCTGTCCAAGCAGCGAAGCGTCCAAGGGAGCCAGGTAAATGCGTGGACTTGATAGTTAGAGCTCTTGTCCGGATTACATAACTGGTCCTCTGTTTGTTTCAGAGAATTCGTGCAGAAATTCTATCCAACGCTGAAGAAAGAAAATCCTGATTTGCCAATACTGATCAGAGAATGTTCAGGAATTCAGCCAAGGTTATGGGCACGCTACGGTTAGTATGAATTTAAATAATTGATTTATGCTTACTTAGTGATTCAATAAACTCAGCAACGGTTTGAACGTTTCTGAGTCTGAGCGATTGAAGCTTAAGCTACAAGCTGAGTTTCATAATTCTATCAATCAAATATGTATTTTTCTTTTTTTACAGTTATGGGTAAAGAAACTTCCGTTCCACTTACTAATAAAACAGCGCAAGATATTTCCCAGCAAGTACAGGCCGTTGGCAATTAAATACCTGCGTTAATAATAATACTTATTAAATACGAGAAAAATTAAATAATTGTAATAAAAATGCGAAATCTTAATTCTGAATATACACAATATTTTACTTTATTCTTAATTCAAAACAGGTATATTTGCACTATCTGATCTGTATCTTTTAATTCTGCATTACACTCAACGACATAACAACAACAATAGCATTAAAAATTCTATTAAAAAACTCTACGAAAAGCTACCAGTTTTAGTAACTCTGTGATCATTATTAGGCTTTAAATGGCGGCAGGCCGTAATGCTCGGGTTTGAAATCTTCCAAAGACTTTAATACTTGTGTGGCTAAGGTGCACATATCTGGAGGCACGTGTTCATCAGGTACCATAACACACTGCATGCCGGCTGCAGTTGCTGCTTTAACACCGTTAGGTGCATCTTCAAAGACCAAACAATCCTTTGGTGCAGGGTTGTCGGGAAAGCGTGAAGCGGCTACCAAGAAAATGTCAGGTGCTGGTTTACCTTCTTTAACATCAGGATCTGTAGAGCCGCAGACACGATGATGAAATAGTTTGAAAAGCTCGCGATGATGCGTTGTCTTCAGATCGACCATCTCAGCACCAGAACTGGTGGCTAGTGCAAAAGGGATATTTTGGTCATGCAGATGACGTAATAAACGTTCTGCACCTATAAGAATTGTAAAAATTATTTTATACTGCAAAATTATGTGAAAGCGATTTAATTATTAAAAATCAAAGGCAAATAACGGCGGTAAAAGGTTGCTGGTTGGTAAAACATATCAATGCATTCTACACACAATATATATTCTTATAAATAATAACGCGAGTTACAATTTTGACAAGCAAACGGCAAAGAAGACCTCTGAAATTATATACGTTACAACAATATTAAACAAATCAAGCAAAGAATTCTAAGAATTTTAATGATATGCGAATAAAAAGCTCAAAAAACTAACACTTTATGAAGGGGTTGAGTACAATTTATATTAAAAAATTCCCTAAAATCGTACGTACTGTTAAATTCAGCTTCACAAGCTTTTTCTTTAAACTAAGTTGCTTTGTTTTTAAGCAAGTCTGTCTTAAACAACCGAAACGAATATAAAATGTTTTCAATATCGAATCCGTTAAGAAACAATCAACTTAAAGAAAAAACTGGGGAATACTTGGTTTGGATGGTCTTGACACGGTTTCCAAGAGCTAACCTTTCAACAACGGCGCATTCCCTAAAAGTTCCCCACATAACTTATAATAGCGCTCCAAATACTCATCAGTGCTTATAGGCAACTTTAAATCGTTCACCGCAATCTTTGCCGCTCTTTGTTCGGTGGTACCGAGGATTTTCATACGCACATCGAATGGGTATGGTTTACCAAACGCACGTGCTATTTGCCTTGTGATTTCCTCATATATAGGCTCGGTGTCTGTAAAGCAACAGAAAAAAACCAAAATTAATTTTGTTGCAGCATTAAATCAAACCTGGCATAAGTTCAGCTTCAATCATTGCGGCTTCAGCGGCTTGTTTTTGCAGCTTTGAATATTCTTGCCATGTCATAGGCAAATCATAGCTGTCAACTATTATTTGTGAGACTTCACGGTTTTGTAGACCCATTAGAGTGAGTTTGACATCCCAGGTATAGGTTTTCCCATATTTATCAAGTATGCTTTGCGCTGCTTGAGTGTAAATTTTCTCCGTATCTACAGAATGAAGGAGATTCGATTTTTAAACTATTCAGGGGTTTATTTTAATCTCTTCGGTAAAGCTTAAATATTCAAAGTGAGGGTTGACTTGTACTTTCAAATTATAATTCCCTAATATTTTTTCCAGGTGCATTTTCGGTCCATCTCTTTCTTGTTTTTTCTACAAACAACAGCATTTGATTTTATTTACAAAAATTGAAAGCAGCAAGTTTTGTCTTCAGAACGGGAGAAAACTGCTTTCAAACAGATGCGAGATAAAGGAAATTGATGCTTGCCTTGAATACGACCATCTTAACTCCAGTTGACGACATTGGATGGGTCAAGGTTGCCAGTTAAATGGCTCATATTTTCATTTATATGTTCTTTTTCTCTCAGTATCAATTAAAAATCTCAGAAAATCAATTTCGAAGAAAAAATTACAAAAATATCATTACTATATAGTAAAAACTTTTTAAGTAATCGAGTTATGAACACAAACAGTAGAAGTAATCTCATTACTGAAATATACTTTTTTAAGTCTGTATATCGAACAAGATTCGATATAAAAATCTCAGCACACGCAAAATTCTCCAACAATATCCTATATTATAAAAATCGCAGAAGACTCCCAACAATGTCACTTTAGATATTTGTCTGGCAGCCTCGGCTTTGGTATGGTGTAATTGTACCAAGTGCAATTTTAGCAAGTACTCACCCAACAACAACCCATCCATGTCAAATATACAGTGGGTTACTTTTCTGAAAGTATTCGGAATAATTTTCGTCATGTTTCTCCTGAATTCCTCTGTTTTATCTTCTCAATAGTTTTTAGTCGACGATACAGGATAAGCCAGTAATAGGAACCAACTACTTTGTACTGTCTTCAAAGTTATCACGCGACGATCAAGTAACGCTAGTTCTTTCTACCGGAGAGTTGTGTATTTTTCATCTACTTGACAGCGTAATTATTACGTAACCTGGTGCAGAAATTTAACAGGATGCGGCTAACAGCTGATTAAAACCTTGAAAAAGTTGAAGTTGTTATTACTGGTTATTAATGGGCCTTGGAACACGAAACTTCATGCACTTTGTACGCTCCTGCTACTCTAATTTATACACAATTTTGTTTAATCGATAAAAATTAATGATGACTCAACCATATCAATTAAATTTGATAATCTGACACCAGGTTCTCACGCACGAGATTGAGCAATACCGAAAAATAACCTTTAGCAAAATCTACACTGTCTAGTGATGGAACAAAATGAGCATTTTGACATTAGTAGAGTTACAATTGTGACTTCAAAGAATGAACTTGTGAAAAATTGATTATAGATACCTCGAAAAATCAAAAATAAAGTTTGCAGATTATTTGGTGCCACACTCAAATGTAAATAATTACTAATAAACCACGAAATTTGAATTTTCGCTTTATGTTACACCTTTGGAAAAACGGTTCTACTACAATCGTGTAAAGTGGTCTTACGTATGTGTTCATTCACGTTCATGTCAAGATATGTAAATGTTAAACTGAAATTCACAAAAATTTCTAATGTGTATTAAAATTAAAGTATACATTAATCAATGTTAGATTAATCTATGCAAAAACATATCTGTACTTCCGACATGCTTCATAAAACTAAATATTTAAATTCTTCTGAACTCCGCATGTAGGACTGTCTTTAATATCACAGTAGACATATGATTTATTACTAATTCCTTACTAAGCTAATAATTTCATTGGTCTTCATATTACTTATATTCATCTAGTTTCTGTAACTTTCCCCCCAACTGTTTGGAAGTCTCTGGAATGCCATTTAGCAATGTAGGCAACTGATTGGGCAGTGTTGCCACATTTACCAAATTCGGTCAGTAGATAATCCCCTTTGTACAGGCCAATCCCGACTTGCACTCACCAGAACGTATTATTAGGCTATGCAATTATATCTCCTAGCAAGATTTTCGGGCAACCTGTTTAGCAGAGCGACTGCTGCGATCACTTTATTAGTTAGCAAAACACGAAGGATCAATCTCACAATCTATACACCTTCTGTACAACTTGTGATTCTAGTGAACTGGAAATTTTAGACATCTCTCCATAGGAGAGTACGCTCTCAATTGCCACGGTCAGTCAGAACTCTGCCGGTCCTATGCTATCAGCCCTACTCTCCCACAACAATAACTCATAGTTGTTGACTCTGGTGCAAAATCAACAAAGTATATACAACTACTTCTCATTTGAGATGTTTTCTTCACAATTTCAACATGACAAAAATGCCTCTTAATTTCTTAGTTTAAGTTCATTAACATTATCATAAACAAAACAGAAATCTTTCCTATAAGGTATTTTATTAAAAATATCGCAATACATTATTCCTTCCACAGACCTGCAAAGAGAAAAAAAGGCATCTAAATCAGGTAATTTTAAAAACTATACATTTTATTATTTAATCGAGCAAAACCCTGCTTTCTAATATACTCAGTTCAGTTATGGTAACTAGAATCATTCAGCATATGTCTGACAAACTAGAAAAAACATCACCGTATAAAACGAAAGCAGGGTTTAGAACAAAATTCCAACACGTACCTTAAGCTCTTAACAAGCATACGCCACCGGCCTTCTTGATTCTCTCCTCAGCCTTCTTTGAGAAATATTTGGCCTTAACAATGATGGGCTGTTTCGGTAAGTGACCACGACCCAACAATTTATAGTAACCCTGCGGATAAAACAATTATTAAACAGCTTAAAAAAACTAGCAACTTGAGAATTATTGAAGTTTTAATCTGAAAGGCTATTCTCTACACTAAGCAATCGCATTCGGTCCGCCCGACGCCTTATGAAGTCTCTTCATTTTAACATTAACTCCAATATACATATTCGATTCACACCAATCCATTTAACTTACAAATTGCACTAAGTCGACGACTGGTGCTTTGTCGCTCTTTTCCTTCTGCAACTCGGCAAATTTATCTGCACCAACAAGTGACCACAGCTTGTCCAAATTTATGGTCGGACAGAATTTGTGTTGTTTTCTCAAGTGGAAGGTCCTCATACCCACTTTACCGAAGTAACCGGGGTGGTATTTATCGAAGTTGATGCGGTGGTGGTGCATGCCACCAGCGTTACCTCGTCCACCAGGGTGCTTGCGGTGCTTACCAATACGTCCGTGGCCATGACTCACGTGACCACGCAACTTCCTAGTCTTCTTTCTCTTGATGTTCGACTATAATAGAGAAAAACATTCCAGGTTTTAATTTGCACGTAGTATAGTGTAGAAAGCAAACTTTAAGTTCGGGGGGTTTGAGGTTATAACAATCGCTTTAGCAAAACTTTTAATTTTATTCACTCGACGGGAATCATTCGACTCTGACGCATTATTGCACACTCTTCAATGTTATCTTTTTCGTGTAAACTGATTCTTACAATTTACTTACTCAAAACTTCAAGTAATAAAGCGAGACAGGAAGCCCGACGTCTACTCACCATCTTGGATTTTTTAGAAAAGAACCAAGCAAAGTTGGCTGCTACAGGAAATGACAGATCCAACCAGTGGCTAATGGCACAGGGTGCAATTTAAAAATGTGGTTACACTGAAAGTTAAAGGCCTTATCAGAGTGCGAACGTTTTAATATCATTATACATTTACAAATATTTTAGAGAGTGCATACATTTGCGTTTAGCGTTTGTTGCTAGATTATCTTGTTTTTTTACAAAATAAAACTGAAAACTCTTGTTGAATTTATTTCTCTTTATCAATTAAAATATTTTGTTTAATTAATTTCATTTACGTCCGAGCATTCGGATTAAGCAAGAAAAGACAATATCTTGCGGCAAATTCAATTAATAATTCTCGGGAAAATACTTCTTTACGAAAAACGATCTAAATAGTTTTAATTATATTCGATTAATTTAGTGTCTTAAAATTGTGTCTTCCCGCCCACTTACAGCGTCGAAACCTTTAAGCGAGGTGTAAACCGTCACTACTCCCTCTTTCCCCCTTCCCCTTAACCAGTCATTCCTTCGGAACCAACAAATGCTGTGCATGGATAGGGGGCATCCCCTGAGCTTGGTTTCATCTGCCAAAAAAAAAAAAATTTGCATAAATCCCATATACTATACATACAAAACTAAACTTTGCAGTAAGAAATTATTTATAGATTTTCTACCTGACAGAAAAAGCAGGCATTAAAACTTATTAGTGTTAGCTGAATCAGCCGTCTATGCACAAATATTGTAATTTTATCAATAACCACCTAATTGACAGGCTCCCACTAAGCCTAACTAAATTGTAATTTATTTTATAATATATATATATGTATAAAATAAAATTATATTCATGAAAACGTATATATTCAATAATTATTTAATTTTTAAACGCTACAATTTTTTTAATATATTCGCAATTAAAAAACGACTTTTATTACAAAAAGTCCAAAAAGTAACTCTTAAGAAATGACTTTTTCAAATTAAAGTCTGAAAATAACTCTTTCAAATGACTTATAAAAATAAAAGTCCTTAAAAGACTTTTATCGATGACTTTTAAATATAAATCTTTAAACTTCAGACTTTTAAAAATAAGAGTCTCTAATAACTTTTATGAAAGACTTTTAAAAATAAAAGTCCTTAAAAGATTTTTATCGACGACTTTTAAAAATAAGTGTTTAAATACATTTAGCTTTTATTTTTAAAAGTAAAAGTTGACCGAAAACTTTTATTTTTAGAAATACAAGTTAAGTTGACTTTTACCTAAAAATTCATTTAAATATTATTACCCTAAGGATATTTTATATTTTTGGTTGTGCTTTACTTTCCTTATACTTAGATACTTTTATCAACCATTATTTCATAACTGAAATTTTGTCCCACAATAAGGAAAAATGTTTTCTTTAATTTAAGAATTAAATTTATTACATTTAAGCATTAAATTTATTATATTTATTTATATCTTTACTAGATTTCATCAATTAAGCGAAAACGCTGATGCTGTGGTTCAGGCAACACATTGAAATATTTCTTGTGAATTGGTTGACCCTGCCTACCAGCATAGTTCCGCTGTATCCAAGTGTGATCCCAATTAGGATCAATAGGCTCACATGTTACATACACCTTTCCATGTTCAAGAGCGAAGAGTGTACCGTTACGACCGAACCCGACCTAAAATGTGCGGTGTTAGTAGCGGCTTTTAGTTGTAGCTAAAGACAAGAACTTACATTTAAGCCAGGATGGAAGCGGGTGGTAAGCTGTGTGGCCAGGATGGTGCCTGCCGATACGTGATGACCGTCTTGTACACGCCATCCACGATGTTTTGGACGACAGTGACCCTTTCTGTTACGTGTGCTACCACCGGTCTTCTTGCTAGCATTGCGTACTGTGTCTGTAAAAAGGCAAACATTTTTGTATCAGCTACTTCCGAATTTCACAACAACTTACTTAGTAACGACTGATCAGCTTTTAAACATTGTAGTGATAGTTTTTGCATTATTGTGAAAGACATTTCTTATTTTTATTATTAAATCTGTGCTACGAAATTCTAATATAATCAGCTGTTCGATTTCATAGACTCTTTTATATGAAAGATACTGAAACCATACATTAAGGTTGCCAATTCTTTAAGAAAATTCTCTTATGTGAAATTTTTTCAGGGCGTGCGGAAAATATAATCTCTTGAGAACTTTTCCGGTGGAGTGGAGCTTTTTTGGACATATTTTTACGACCTATACCTTTTTTTGACCTAGATTTATTCTTAATTTGTACACTTAATATAAAAGTTTTATCTAAGATATTAAGTTCCAACTTAAATTTTGTGAAGTAATTTTGTGAACTGTAATACAATATTACCGATTTTTGTCCGAATAAAGATCAAGACGAAGAAATTTAAGAGACTTTTTGTGTGGCTAACTTTAAATTGGGGATATTAATCTCGCAGTTTTGTTATTTATCAGCTGAAATCACTTGAAGTGTAAAGTTATTTCCAAAAATATACATGAAAGGCCAGAAGTATTTTAAATATATTTACTTCACACCAAGTTAAAGTTAGCATTTAGGTCAAAGTAAACTCAGCCTTTTAAAAATAATAAAAGGCTTAGTATTAGTCACAGGAAGAGCTACGTAGCGAATACACTCACGGAGAACGCTGCGGCTGGATCACTTTATTAATAACAACATCAGAGATGGACTTTAAACGGATTTTCACATCTGTGAAAGAAAAGCCTGTATGCATACCGGGTAATTTTTTCTCGTGAAAAACCCAGTATTTTAAAAAACGTTGAAAACCATATAGTAAATGCACAAAAATTCAGTTATCTCTGGTCATCATGTTATCCTGAGCATAAAAGGCAAATTATCGAAATCGATGTTTGTGTTCCCTAATTAATACCAGGATAAAAATTTGAAATGGAGTTTAATGGACCTACCGCGGAAGTTGAATGTAACCAACCTGTTCCCACGGATTTGTTGCGAGAAAAGATCCGTACTTATTCACGGCAGCAACGTGAAAAATTACGTGCAACTGAAACAGATGCGTTGCGTTTCGGTTTGGGTGAAATCCAAGCGGAAATCAAAGAATTGGACGATCTAACCGATAAGGATGTTAGCGGTCTAGCATCACGCATCAAGCGATCGAAGCATGCTACTTTGGAAGACATGTACCGGCTGTGCCACGCCTTCTTGCAGAGCATTGAAAATATACGTGCGTTTGCCAATATACCCGGCGCAATTAAAGTTTTGGTAAAGGAATTGACTGGTGAGTAGTAAACGCGTCGTTTTCGCTTTCTGGAGGTGAGCGCCTTTTATAACCAATTTAGGTAGTGATGCCAGTCGACGAATAGCTTCCAGCGAGTGCTTGTGCAACCTCTCTCTGGGTGAGGCGCCTGTATGTGAAAAAATCGCATACATGGGGGGCAGTTACTTGGTTATATACCTGGATCTAAAGGAGGAGCGCTTGAAACGAACGTCACTGTGGACTCTGGCTAATATAATAGCTACGGGCGGTAAGCCAGCGCGAAATCTTGTACAAATGGAACTCGTGCCCAAGCTGTGGCGGCTCTACATCGCTGCCACCCTGGGTGCAGATGCAGAAGCCAGCGATGATTACCGCGAAGATGCAGCCATATGTCTGCAGTTAATTTCTGAGCAGGCGGCGAATCTGTTGAGGGCGGAGGATTTGGAGTTCATAAGAGATAAGCTCATCACTAAGAATCCCACAAGTGTGGGTGGTGAATATCATTTACGGATAATTTTTAACTGTGACATTGTAAACGCAAACAATTTACTCTGTGAGATGGAACTGTTGTATTTAATTAACTACAGCTTGAGTAACTTAACCCAATCGACTGGTAACATGAACGATGCTGCGTATAGAATGCGTTTAATTTACGCCGTGCGAATGTTGAGCAACCTGGTTGCTACACAGGTGCAGGCTCTGGATATAATGTTATCACAGATTACATCAGTTTGGCAAACAAATTTGGTAAAAGTTATAAACAAATTGTTCCAACACCAAAATGATGTGCTGACAAAAGAAACTCTATGGTTGCTCAAGACGCTGCTAAATCTAAATAGCTGGAAGATATCTGCTGATAGCTTTTTGGAAAAGATTCAAATACCTCAATTACCTGTATTTGCTATTGCTAACAAGTAAACCTTATTTTTAAAATATGAGATTACGCATTGCTGTAATGTAACTTCTAAAATGAAAGTAATGCTCTAATTGCGGATTATTGATTATTATGGTTGGCACGACTCTACTGAAGTTTCGTTTTGTAATAACGCTGGAGAATTTCAGTTGTGTGCAGTCGACAACCCGTAATATGGGCGCACATTTCAGGAAGCATACATCCCTTCCCTTGGAAAGATATACAATAAAACAACGCAGATGCATTATTTTTAAATTCTTAACTGGTTTTCTTTGATTCTAGTCTAAAAAATGGAAAGTTCCCTATAAACCTAAAAAGAAAAAAACATTTTTTGTCAAAGGAACATGATTTATTATCTAATAAACAGAGTATTTTTAAAGTAGTGTGTACTGGGAAAACTACATAGCACTTGCATTTTTCCATCGTCTGAATTACAAAGATATAGTATGGTGGTACATTTTTCGTAATGTATTAACATATTTCAAATTCTCAGCTGTAAATTTATTTTGCGATTACACTCTGATCGTTTAGTGCGGAATAAATCAAGACTGGACATCTCAAATAAACTTCTTAAAATTAAAACTCGAAATGCATTTGGAAGCGTTAAAACGGTATTAAAAACATAAAAGCACACACAACGCAGAGTAACAATTACTAGCAATGTATATAAACCTCAAAAGACGTCAGCATAACTTCGATACTACAAATAAAACTCCTAATGAAACAAGTAAAACGATGACAACGTTGCGTTCATTCCTTTCCTGCTTTAATTTTCACTGCTCTCCTCGAAGAGTGCAATGATTTTCTCATGTTCGTTCATCTCCTCCTTCAGTTTCTGCTCTTGCAACTGTTGTGCATTGTGATATACAGCATTGTGTTCCTCCAGCTCAGCCACCGTGGCAAACAAAGTGCTGCACAGATTGCAGCGAGCACTGAACACTAAATTCAACTTGTTCGGTGTAACGGCACCTGTAAGCGATGGTAGCAGATCCTTCCTCACCGTGATCAGGGGTGTTGCGTTTGGAACATGCGGAAAGGTCTCGCATTTGGATATAGGAGTTGACAATGGCGTGCTGGCGGCATTTTGTAGTTTCTGTAAGAATGTTATGCGTTCTTGTTCTGGTACAGGCGTCGTTGCCTTTCTCGAAGCAGTTTCTTGCTTGCTTCGTTTTTGTGACCTTTCGATTTCATAGAGCACATTATTTTCCACCGGTATAGGGGTGGCAGTGTGACTAATCGGCTTTGGCGAGGCAAAGAAGTTGACACCACTGAGTAAATCGTTATTAGAAAAGCTGCTATTGAACGTGAAATCGGTCATTTTAGCTTTGTTCTGTATTTCGCCCGCTTTGGCTAACCTTTCGCTGATGGTTAGTTTTTGTGCGCGAAACCCTTCTTTCGCCTTACTGCCACCTGCACCAGAAGATGCATCAGCCGTGGAGCTTTTGCCTTCACTATCAGTGCGTTTCTTTACTCCTCCGTCACCGTTCTGCAAGAGATCGGGCAATAGCGTCTCCCCACAGTTTGCTTTCAGCCACTCGCCTGTCTTGCGCAGGCAGAAGATCATACGGCGTATAAATTCGTGTGGAGAAATCGCTTTGCCGCGACGAATGTCTAGCAGTCGATTGATCTCTTCTATGGTAGTGAGAAACTTGTACTCAATACATGCCTCAATGTGCTCTTTGTAGGAGTCCTCAAACATAAAACGACGGAAGCAGGCACGGCACTTGCGTTCCTTGCAGCTCTCAGGAATGTTGACAGTAATGACGTCCTTCAACTCATCGAGATCCATGATGTCGTCTTCTTCGAAATTCTTTTCGCGATACGAAAAGTAGTTCAGCTTCTGCTCACTAGCTTCATTGTCATCGCTGGACGCCGTCTGGAAATCCTCAGCGAAAGGATCGCTACCTGCAGCCACTTCGTATGCTGCGCCGGTATTTTGGCCACACTTATCGCGCTTTTCGGTTATGTTATTTGCCTTATCGAAGAGTAGATTCAAGTAGCGGACGTGTTCGTTGTCCGCAATTCTCTGAGTTGGCTGCTGGCTGGCGTTGTTCAACAACTGCTTGTGCACCTTGTCGCGGTTCTCACTGCTGTATAGAAGGTTAGTATCAGTCTTGCGATCTTCACAGAAGTTTAAGTCTTTTGCGCTTATAAACAAGCCTTCCTTGTCGTTATTTCGCTGAAATTGTTGCTCGGACATTTGGTCCTTCGAAGCCTCATTTAGTGCCTGCACCGCCTTCAAACCAAGTGCGTTGCTAATGGCTTGCTCGCGAAAGCAGGCGGCATGTTTTAGATATGAAATGCAAAGTGCACAAATGAAACGGGGTAATCCATCATCCGTAGTGACCTGGAAATGTCGGTGTTCAGAGGTTATCAAGATGTTATTAATATGAACTATGAAAAATACCATTAATCCTGTAGTCTCTTCCAGCAGTATATTGATAGGTTTCTGCCAGTTCAAGAATTCACTTGAATTCGCATGCAAGTAGGTTGGAATCTTTGCAAAGACTTCATAGTCTGCGGGGCTTGAACATATGCGGCAAATGTTACCCCACATCGTCATATTAGTGGCTGCGATGCCTTTCCTAGTCGCCGATCCCTTGATCAATTTTATTTTTCTGTGTGAAAATTCATAATTATGTGCATCGAACTCACAATGTCCAGCAGACGCTTAGATCCGTAATATTTTTGGATGCTTCGAAAATTTGTGTATGAGACGTAAAGATGGTAGTGTGAAACAAGGTTGCCGTAATCGGTTAGATAAAAATCGAACAGAATTAATCGTTTACGATTAAGAAAAAAGAAAACTTCTTATTAAAAAATGAATTTTTTATTATAAAATCAACAATTTTTACTGTTTAAATGTTGGTAAAAACAATTTGTTCGGAAATTGTAGTATTACACGAGTGTCCATTCCTAGTGTGAAAGGCTGAACTTCCACGACGTTCAAATTACGACGTAAATCATATTTGTTGTTGCTTTCACATGTAAAAGATAAATGAACAATTTGAGAGAGCCAAAATGAACTCAAAACACAGCAATCATTTGGTCAAAATTTTGATAAAGCTCCAGATCAGAATCAAGTTCAAAAGCTAAACCATGAGTGCAATATAATTGTTTTTTCGTAGATACGACCATGGAAATGTTGTGGGTTGTAGTAAAATATGCGTGCACAGAAACCTTTCTGTGAATTGTTTCATGTGTAAAGCAGTTTTGCTGATAAATTTGGTATTAACCTTTTTGTTTTGTATACATACAGTGTACGCAGGTATACACGCAGTGATCAACGGTGGAAAGTATACAAATTAATTAATTTCCGCATGACTCTTTAATTAGATAATGTTGAATAGTTTGTAGTATGTATTCAAAACTTTCATCATACATTCTTGAGAAATTTTTATATACTATCGATGTGGCTTAGTTAGTTTCTTAGACCAAACTTTCATTTTGATCTCTTTTGTGCCAGGGCTTCATACAACAAGATCTCCTTCTTGGTGTTAACTTTTTAAAATCTAGCCTCAATTTTATTATTTCTATTATATTTTTTAGAACATTTATTTATTATTATTTATTTAAAACATTTATATATTATCTGCAGCATACTGGTGGGTTAATGTTATTAAATTTAGACCTGGAAAATCTACATTCCCTTCACCGTTTTCCGTTATCACCGTTAATAGGTAGTAGAAAAGTAGCAAATTTTGGTTTGATCAAGCTCAATCAAACGAAGACGTGTAGCAACGTTTCAGAAATTTTTACGAGAGAGCAAAAAAGAAAATGCACCATATTCGTCAATCATTTGAACGTCGTGGAAGTTCAGCCAAAGGGTGATGGAAAGTGTGCGTGGCGGTCACGATTACTGGATCGCAAAAATTGTACATTTCGCGATCTGAGGTGAAATGCAGCAAGCCGCGATTGCTAATGTCACAGCGAACGCGATTGCGACGAATTTTCAGAGCGAGTTTAAATCAGAATGACTTTTTTGTCTCCTAGTCAAGTTTTTAAGTAAGAGCAGACCAATTATTGCACTGTAAATATTGTTATTATAAACGAAAGCCGTCAAGTTACTGAAGTTTTATTCAGCTACATTTAGGAAAAATTTAACAACAATTGAAAAGATTAATTATAGTTTTACTTCATTTTCAAAACTTGCTAATTTTTTTAGAGAAATTTCACTTAAAATCCGTCAAGTTTTAAACTGACCGAGTTTAGTAAATTTTATTTACAGATAATACTTCTCAAATTATGGAGATTTTGTGTATTAGAATAAATAATATTTCTGCAATTATTTCAATACCTAAAATAGAATGTTTTAGATTTTTAAAATTTACTTAAAAATTCTAGTCGATTGAAATGCGTTTATATTTAAAGTAACTAGAAGAAAAGATACTACAAAAAAAGAACTGCGAAGATTCAGCTCTCTGAGACTTTCGCTCTTTGATTCTCAGACCCTGAGGGTATTTCTTCTGATTTGCTTTCCTTTTGTGATTGATATTGCTCAACCTCATCCTTCGATGGCTCCTGTTGTAGTCGATGCTGCTGATCTTGCTGCTGAAATTGTTGTGGTAGCTTTGTTGTTTGCAAGTACATTGGATTGTATCTCATTTTATCGGATATCGGAAGCTGTGATTCCACAATGGTAGGCTTATAGACATTCGTCATCTCCTGTGCTAGCATAAATTGTTCTTGCTCGGGGTAATCGTGTTCACAGTGGTGTTCTCCGCAGATTTTGCATTCATATATATTGGGACGTAATGCATTTTGGACGCGCTGTAAATTTGGGGATAGTCAAGTTAATAGTTATTGTATTGGAACTATTTGGTATTTACTAACTTCCCAGAAAGTTCGACCTGTTGAGCGAAGTATGCTGATGAGTGCATATCCCGGTATGCACACTAGAGAGAACGAAGCGAACATCCAACCGATACCATACGCCCATTCAGGATATTTATAACGCCCATTGTGGTAGGTGGGTTCGTGATAGTTGATCAAACTTAAAATCCAGATAGCCTAATTTAAAATCAAGTGGACAACTTAGTAGTTGCATTTTTTATAAAAATATTGCTACTTAAAATTGTGTGATTTAAAAGGGTTCTTCATGATGAAAGGCAAAATTGTGACTAAATGTAGCCTTTACTCTCCAACAACGAAATACACACACTTGCTTTGGAACAAAACTTTCACAACTCAGAAAATTTGACTTTTTGTCGTGTTAGTCACGGTTTTACTCAGAGTCGTGAGGATCCCTAATAAAAATTATGAATATATACTACTTACGAAGAGTAGACATGGGCCTAGCAGAATCCAGCAGGATTTCAAATAGAGCGAAGGTGCTTTTCCTGTCATTTGTGAAATGTTCTTGGAAAGTCGATCGGCGCCGTAAAACCAGGCAATAGCGATTAGTTGACAAAAGGCCAAAAACACAATTGTTATTGAGGCAGCATAGTGATCCATCAATTGAAAGAAATAAATGCCACCCTGAAAAGGAAAATATTGACATTTTCAGTGAGCCAGTGGATCGTTATGATTAAAATATACCTGTATTAAATTTGGTAAGCCGAACAGGAACGAAATAACGCACACGAACAGTACAACGATTTCATGATAGCCTAAGTGACGCTTTATCCAGTTCGGATAACCGTCTTGTATAGAAGTGACAACAACTTCAACAATAGCAAACTGCAATAGAAATACAAAATCATTTAGAAAGGTCAGTAATAAGAATTTTGAAATTATAAAAGTTATATTAATATCCTAAAATTATAGACATAATAATTTTTTCTATATAGTTCTATTCATGTCAAATATTCACACTTACTTGAGAATTCAAGCCCAAGCAGAGTAACATAAAGAAAAACATTACCGCCCACAGTTGGGCGTAGGGCATTTTGGCCATCGCTTGTGGGTACACCACAAATATCAGTCCCGGTCCATCTCCAATTACGTCCTTCACGTTCGTATTCTGTTCGAGCGCCAAATTACCAAGCGTAGCAAAAGCAAAGACACCAACCAGCAAACTCGTTATAATATTCACCACACTCACTGAAATGGTGTCACGAGCAATGTTGTTGTTGTATTTGTTGTAACTGGCAAACGAGATCATCGAGCCGAAAGTAATCCCCAGCGAGTTGAAATTCTGGGAGGCGGCATTTATCCAAACATTGGCATTTTTCAGCTCAGACCAATTGGGTCGAAAAAAGAAACGTAAGCCGTCATCGGCGCCTTCAAGAGTGACGGCGCGACCCATTAAAATAAGGATCAATATGAAGGGAAAGGTAGCGGTGAAGTAACGCACCTGAGGAGGAAGTGGGTAAAATTTATTGGGAAAATTTAAAAATTTACTATTAGTCAATGGAATTGAAAAGTCGATATCAGTAGCGTGGTGGAATTAATACGAAAGCAGAAATTTTCCCCACATCTCACTAATGGACTTTCCATTGCCAATTAATAGTAGCTGGGAGTTAAGTTGTTCTTAAACAACCAATTCCTTTCACACCTTGGCCGATGATTTGATTGATTTCCAGGTCGCGAAGTACACCATCAGCCAGGCGCATATCAAGCAGGCAAATAGTTCCCAGCGCATCGAACCGGGATACTCAATACCAGCACTAATCTGCAGCATTTTGTTTCTAAGTAAGAGATAAAAGTTTTAAATAACTTATCCTCTCCAAACTACTTCTATAGGTACTCGAAAAACTCTTCAGATGGTGTGCGAGATGTTGCTGGCGCTGTGATATTGCGCATCTTACGTTGCGGCACCCAACAATCTGGCGAGTTCCATCTGGAGGAAAAACATAATTAATAGACATTCGATATCTCTAGCTTATGTAGTCAGTGCAGGACTAGTTTAAACACCTATTACTGCAATCGATCCACGGCATATCCACCTTAAACGCTGTGAAGAAGTAGTAGATTGAGTAGCCTATGATGACGCTGTAGTAGGTCGACATCAGAAATGAGACAACCACACTGGCCAAACCAGCACCTTGAAGAGATAGGAGAACGAGATGATATAAAATAAACTGTCGTTTGTTAAAAGATAACCATTACTTAAACTAAGGAAAATAAAACCAGAAAGATATTCACAAGCATTTCAATTGGGATTTCTGTGTTCTACTTGGGATGATCTAATTATTTGTTGATGAACGTCAAAGATTACTTAATGGGAAAATCATGTTTATAACCGACACCCATGGCTGAGATCTAGTAAGGCGCTAATTAACATTTATAAAGTGCATTCATAAAGTGCAAAGTTTAGCGCGCTCCGAATCACTTTGTTTGGCTTGCGTTTCATTTGAACAGGAAATAAATGAGCAGAAACTTTACATTAAATATTTCAAGTATTGTGATTTATTACCGTGTATTTATGAATATCTGAACACCTTTGATTGAATACCTCCTCTGGAAAACACCTCCATCACCGCCTACATGTTTCTTGCAATGCAGATACACACCCACATCTATATGTTTGTAATAATGAAGTGCAGTTAAAAAATTATAACCGTCTATACTAATTTTTATATTAACTTTAGAATTGACCCTTGCAGTTGTTTACAAAACGAAACCATAAAATTTTTAATTATAGTGATTGCAGGTTTATTTAAATTTAAAATTAGAGAAGTTAAGATTACACAGGTCTTCAAATTTAGGGATGGAGGAGGAGGAGCAGAGTATTGAATATAGAAGTCTCTAATTTCGATGCACTGAATGCAGAACTAATAACAGATTTTTTTAGCACATCCAGTTTGGAAAGTATTTGTGATCAAAGTATCAAAATGCCGTATTTTATCATATTCAATAAATTATGGCACAGGTTAACAAATAATCGAAAGCTACAAATTGAAAACTGAAACCCATAAAGTAAAAATTGATTTGTGGAAAACTCAACGAAACCTCTGAGATTCAATCAGACGTTTCATTGAGAGGTAAACTTTGTTTTGTGGAAAACACAATGAAACCTTTGAGTTTCAATTTTACTTATGAATTTCATTAAATTTACATACACCAATTTCACCTTAAAATTTCCTATTGATTAGTAGAAAATAAATATATTAATGAAACCATTAGAATAACTAAACACAAGCTTTAACTTGTTCGTTTATCTCAAGCCTAATTTTTATTTGCATAATACGCATGACTCACCTTTGAACAGCGGACACAGCTGTCCAAGTGCACCAATTGGTCCACGGCCAGTATACTGACCCACCGACAGTTCCATAAATAGTAGCGGAATACTGCAGACTAGCATTATAATGCAATAAGGCACCAAAAACACGCCTGCAAGTAGAAAATACTACAAATGATAAAGCACACTGAGCAAACAGCAAGAGGAAGCAAATTTAAATAAATTATTTGAAAACAACCTACACCAGAGCTAATAAATATTGCTGTTGAGTCTAAGTTCAGTGAATGTGCTAGAGAACAAAAGATACACAGACGTGCAAATAGACATGCAGCGATCAGCAAAGAGACAGGCAGACAGAGAGACAGACAGCCGAGTCAAACAGGCAAACAACGGCCATACGTTCCGACAGATAACCGCATAATTGCAAATGAAGATCGACGTAAGAGTGCGACATTTGCATGTCGTATACTGCAGTATGTGAGCACATAACTCCTCACTGTACTAAGATGTGGACAGACAGTTCAAATAGACTGGCATCGTCATCCTCCTTAGAAAAGCTAGCGCACATCTGAGAGATTGTTTTTTTAAGAATTATTTAATTTTTCATCTGTGTAAATTTCTTATGTGAACGGAAATTGAATAAAAGGCAGTTTTATGCGTTTGTGACTTTTTAATACATATAGAACAACTTGGAATTGGTTACTATTGTAGAGATTAGAGATTAGAGATATATATATATATATATATATATATATATATATGTTAAATAAATATAAATAAATATGAATATGAATATGAAAATAGTTTTAAAACTATTTGTTGAAAATTGTCAGATATCAGAAATATCAGACATTTCCACAATTTTTTAATCGTACAGATTAAACTTTTAGTGCTTATTTTCCTTATTTTTGTACAATTGAAAAATTGTGGAAATGCCTGATATTTCTGATATCTGACAATTTTCCAGGATTTTTAAAGCTATTTTCATATTTATATTGCAGATATCAAATTATATATAAAAATTATCCATACAGATTCTTATATTAAAAGACAGTTTCATACAATCTTAAACTGAAAAGAGTAAAAAATAAGAAATATTCAAAATAGTTATCGTATAAGGGGCATGGAATGCATGGTTATGGGCGTATTTTACGATAGTCATTGTAATACATATCCGTAGATGCAAAGTGATTGTTACGCAGCATTAATTGAGCAGACTCATAAAATTCAGGCGATATTCCCTGAATTTAGTTCTAATATTGAATAGATCGTATATCGAGTTTTTGTGGGTATTTTGTTCGTATATCGGCTTCACTTTATATAAATTAAATATTAAAATAATCTTGTATGTTATCACCCTACTTACCTCCGCCACTTTTATAGCACATGTACGGAAAGCGCCAAACATTTCCCAGTCCTACCGAGTATCCGATACATGCTAGAACAAATTGCATCTTATTGGCCCACTGTTGTTTACGTGGTTTCAAATTGGCTGTTTCATCGGAAGCATCTATAAAACTATCTTCATCGTCGTCGTCGAAGCCGGGTGGACTAAAATAGGGGAAAAAAGTTCATAAATATATATATAATTCTGTTAAAAATATGAATTATCATAAATCTAAATTAACACACACACAGACACACACACACACTTCTTATATGAGGTGATAACATTATTTTGTCAATGATCCACAAATTCCAAATACACCTGTAATAAACTTGTCATTATCGTTAGTGTATACAATTCTGATGAGAATTTGAATATCAGCGGAACTCTGGCATTGAGAACTAAGTTTTTAGTACCATTTATCCTTCAGTTTGAGAGACTTTATAGGGTACTCTATAAAGTCTATCTGTTCCCAATTGTATTACAGTTTTTTCATGTTTTTCTGCCCTTTTATAGCACTTATTTTTAAATGTATATCCACAAAAGCTTATAAAATGTGTTAACCAAAAAGCAAATAAGATATTGGATGTTTCGACACGACTAACAGAGCGAGGCTACTGAATGATCGTTGAAAATTATTTGATCAAACAATAAAGCTACATTTAAACAGCTTTTAATTTTGAAAAATAAATACAAAAATAATTGCCATAAATACGAATAATATAGCGCCACCTGATGCTGCTAATGACGTAACTATGAATTATCCTTGCTTTCTTAAATCACATAAAATGTTCTTTTATTCCTTACACTTTTGCTACACGGTTGAAACGGAAGTAAGATCGTTCCGAGTGTCTTGACGAAAGAGCATCCATATCCGCGAGGTGAGGAGACATTATATAATCTTAAAAGCTTTTTTTATAGTCGTTAAAAGCTCCTGCGAGGTGATATCCTTTGAATGGAACAAACCGAGTTCGACAATAGGATTCAAGTTTTTTAAGTATGTATTTCAGTTTCAGGTTGCCATTGGTAGACTTTTTTTATACTATTCTTCTTAATTTCCGATTCAATCGAAAAATCTAGAAATGAACCGGTTTACAGATGGATCTACGAGGTCCGTTCAATTCGCCTAGTTTGATTTTACTGACTGTCTGATAACTTCAAAAATCCAGAAAAAACCTAACTGGGTTTAAAATCATTTCATTTTAGATTGCTTGATAAACTTTTGTGTTTCTGAATAATCCAAGTGTTAATTAGCAATAAAAATATTACAATAAAAATAGCTTCGCATCGTGCGAAGTGTTATAAAATCGGTGCAAACAGCTTCGAGGGTTTGAAAAGAAATTTATATTAGTTTCTGACGTTTGTGCCTCATTTTATTTGATGAATACGTCATATTTTGAACATTATACAAATTTATTCGTTCCTAAAATTTTCTTTGTAATAGGTTGGAATAAATAGGAATTCTCAAAGATTTTATATTTGAAATTATAGCAGTTTCTTATATGTTTTAATGAAATCATTAACTCTAACTAGACTTTTCATAGCATGTAAAGTTTTCGAGATATTCGAGGTGAAATAATATGTCAAGAAGTGGAAAATTTACCTCGAAGATCTCAAAAACTGAACATATTTGGAAAATGCTGTTAATCATTCTGGATCCAGCACACCAAAATACATTTAAATGGCTCTAATAAGAACAACTTCGAGCTTGCAGACCGGTGCAATCAACGGCTAGCTGAATTTTCTCTACTGAGCAGGGAAAGTGTAGTAAATTTTCCTCCAACAGAAAACGATTTAGTTAGACAACATATCGTCTCCATCCTAATTAGTGTACTGCATTTAAAGGCCAATTAAAAATGTTGCTAATTTGAAAATATTAGACAATCAAAGCGTAGTAAGCAGCATTTATAATGACAGCAATTAAAGTTATGGAAGATGTAAGAGCCGTCATTTCTCATTTAGCATAAAATGAGCCCACAGTTATCAGCGGCCTCAAAAGCAACATTTTTACTTATTACAGTTACATAATGAAACAGAAAGCATTACAATTGTAAATAACTTACGGCGGCGGCGATGGCGGATGTACCAAACTAAAGAGTTCATTAGGTGTATGTGGCACACGTCGTATGACCAATTTGTGTCCATCAGTCGAGCCGATACCGATCGATGCTATTGAACGCACCGATGTGACATCGGAGTAGATTTGATTGACGACATGATCGCGAGAGCTGAAGGAATCTATATTTTGATCGTTGTTGGCGGAAGAGTTGAGTGCCGAGTTGTTTTTGACTTTATTTACACTGGCAGCATGAACTGAAATGTGTGGAAAGAAATTAGATATGAATTACAATAACTAACAATAAATATCCAATAAATAATGCTTAAGTGAAGAGATACTTGTCGGAAAATAAGTCAGGCGACTCTTCTGTTATATTGGATGAGGACCTGATCTCAAGCGAACCTATGAGGGTAATTTTATCTAAGATAACATTGACAGTTTTGTATAGTGGGACTAAAGAGGATATTAAAACAATGCAGTTGGCTCTAATCAGGCTTGAACACGGCTATGTTAATAGGACAACGCTGTTTGGCTTTCGGCAACCAACCTAGCTTTTTGGGGTGGCACGCCCAATTTTTTCGAACGATTCAGTAATGACGCTATATGTTCCGGAATAAAATTATACCTTAATATCTTACAGTCCCTTCGGGTGTAGGGCATAAAAACGAAATAATATAAAGCCTCTCGGCTTCTCTAATAAATAATTCTGCCTTTGTAAAAGTGACAACAATAAATTCCAACAGTGACGCTCACTCAAACACACAACCGCACTCACCTGATACCGCAGACCGCATGTTGCTGTTCGGTCGATCGTTACGCAAACCGCTCTGAAGGGTTGCAGTCGTTGTCGCTCTTGATTCTATGATTGCTGTTGTTGCTGCTGCTGATGCTGGCGAGATATTCGACACCGTTACTGTCGACGGGGAGGGGTCATTTGAATTATTTGCAATGGGGTCCGCAAGTGAATGAGCGCCCGCGCCAGAAGTTTCGTAGTCGAAAAGTGTGAATTTCACCCCAGTGGCGGCAGCACTGGCATCACTTGATGCTGGTGTTGAGCGCTGATGTATGACATCCGACTGTGAGGATGTTGAACGTAACACTGTGGAAGGGGATGTTGTGGTGGTGTTGGCTGCATTGGATGATGAATTTAATTTGGATTCGCACCTCGATAACATGCTACGTCGCTTTTGCTGTTGTTGTTGCGGTTGGTGTTGGAATGCAACTGGTGGTGTTGGCGTTGGTGTTGAATTTCTATTTGCAACACTTGTTGTGGCCAGAGAATTCGCTGAAGTGGTTTGCCGCAGCTGCGTTTCCCGCGAGCCTTGCGCTGACGTCGCTGGAATGATGATGAATTTATGCGAACGCACGGAGGGCGTGCGTATGAGTCGCTGTTGGTCGTCGGCGTCACCGCTCTCGGCGCCGCTGTCGTAAAGCAGGCTGTGCCGGAAGTTGAAGGAGCTGAGCGGCTGTTGGGCGAGCTGGGCGAGTGTGGGCGTCGATGGTCGCGCGCTCACCGTAGCGTTGCCAGAGCTGCTGCTGGCCGTATTCAGTGCAGTGGGTGTTGAAAGGGTTTTTAATAATTTCTTAGTGTTAGCAACACTGCTAGCGGTGCTTTCGTTTTTGTTGTTGAACTCCATTTTTGGTGATGGTTTTTATTATTTTCGATTGTTGGCTTATTGTTTTTTTTTTGTTTGAAATTTATGTTCCGCTTTGTTGAAAAAATTATTTATTGGTTAGGAAGAACTTGGAGTGAATTGTTTTTAACATGTCGAGTGATGTTCAGCTCTGCATTAGTTACTAAATCATACAAAGTTCAAAACACGTGAATATTATTGAAGGCGGATACTGTGGAAAGCAGTTCTAAATTTGTTCAGCAAAATATTAAGAATTGATTACTTCAGGTTCAGAAATTACACTGAAAACTAGTGTAATTTAAAGGTTTTCTTTTTGTTTTAATTTTATATTCCTGCATTGTAAATATTTGAGAAAGGTACGTCAAACGAATAGTTATAAAAATAAACAAACAATTAGTGTTTAACTCGTTCTTATCGAGTCCGGTGTTTTCATCTTTATCTTTGAAAATAAAATGCTTTTTTCTCTTTACTTTTGGCAACATAGTACTGTCAACTTTAAGACTGTCAACTTCTCAGATAAAGTTTTATTGATCTTTAGATAAAGCAATTCATTGTACTCATTCCGCTTTATCGATTTACTTCACATCGATTTTGCGTTTAAAATGATTATCTTCTTTACTGTATAAGTGAGGAACGAATGATAAAAACTGATAGAATGCTAAATTTAGTCAAGAATATACTTCACGAATGTAATAATTATCTTAGAAAGAAGGATTTTTGTATACCTCAAAACTTTTAGTCCAATTTTTAATTCTGAGACACTCAGATGTGATGATTTGAAAATTCACTTGTGTTGTCTGATTTGTCAAGGCCAAATACTTCTCGAAATGTAATTGAGTTCCTCTAACCTTCTCGCTTATATTTTTACGGTTGCAATTTAATCTTCCGTTGGCATGTAAGCGTTATTTTGAATTATTGTGCTTCCGTGACTTTATTGTGAATGATTGCATCTAACTGTGACTTTTACGATGCATTTTTTTTATAAAATCGTGTAAAAAATTTAAGAAATCGAAATAAAATACTATATTATGGATTTTCTCTCATGTTTTTACCTCAATGGTAAAAATAGATTTTTTTACAACAGTTCTAAATATGGAATTTCCTTCATGTTTTTTACATCAGTGTATCCAGTTTTTCTCTTGAGATCTCTCTTCTCAGAGAGACCGGCTTTTTCTCGTGTCTCCCCTCCAACTAATTAAGTTTTTTGACAGTTTTTGCCTGCTCTTCATCTAGTTTTTCTCCTAGTTGACTAAACGAATATCAATTCAAACCTACATTGAGACGAATGTAAAGAAATGCAAACATAAAGCGTCGAAATACTCTTCACGCATTAGGTGTAACCCGATTATTATCAGTAGGGGTCACTATCTAGTGGAGCAGAGTTCACACAAACTAATAGAATCCAGAGCAGATCGGCAGATGCGTTCTAAATACGAAAACGAATTGAGATTATTGTGCAAATAAATTAGCATGTTTTAAGAAACATGGAACACCTCAGCGAGACTTTCGAGTAGTTTAGAGTGCGAATACCTTTTGTGAGTTCTCGGCATTTTATTTTTAACGTGACAAGATTACATTTAATAATAGTCTTTGCTAGATATCAACTGCGTTAACTATTTCGTTCATGTATGGCGAACGAGCTGCACAGGTTGCTGGACGATTGACTTTTCCATTGTTGCGGTTAGGAAAGGCATTCATTTCCATTTGCAATGTGAGCTCGTACTTTGGTTGCTTGTGGCTTGTCATGTCACATCATCACGAGTACAGAACTAATTTTATTCACTGCTGTATTATTCGCTAGACTAATAAGCTGTGCGTTGTAAACTATACAACAATTGCTGTTTTTATTTTTTTTCACTTCTATTATCATCATCACGTTGATCAACGCGAATTAAGTACAGAAATCCTTCTCTCTATCTGTCGCACTATCTATTCGTACATATTAATTTGCTTTGAAAACAGTTTTAATTGTGTAAAAAATGCAGGTTACTTAAGAGCTTCGCTTCAGCGAAGGAATTCGAAGTATCGAATGTTGGAATTGAATGAATATTAAATCCAATACAATTTTTATAATTAGTAACGATTTAGTGAAAAAAGAAAACACTTCCTCACGTGTGATTAAGTTTTGTTTAGAAATTAGTACATTTTTATTTCTATTTAATTATTTCAATTTAAGTTTAACATTTATAATTTAATTTTAAATCCGCTTAGAAACTTCACACGCGTCACAACATCTTCATTCATCTTTTTATAAATACCATTCCGCATATCTCGCTTTTTTTAAAGCCGCCCAGCCGTCCAAACTCACGAGCTGTCAAATGTCAACTGATCCGCACTCGAGTATCACTTGCATTTGAAAGCTGCCAGCGAGAAATTTTCTTTTCTCATCCATCAGATACGATTGATATCTAAGTTGATGACGTATTTTTTTCCATTGTTCTTGTTCTTCGTCTGTCTTTTCACTTTTGTTTTTGCACTGAAAGCATTTGTTGTGCGCATTTTTAATAGGCTTTCAACTTGTGAGAAAAATTCTTCATTAGCGCTGATGTCTTTGTTTTTGTGTTTTTAATCAATACAATCCGGCTACCTTTCGGTTATTTAATAATTAGAATTCATAAATCAATTGAGGCTGAGAGTTGATTTTTTTAATCAGGAAAATCGAATTTCAATCTTGAATTCTTTGTAATAATTAATATAAATGTAATAAAGATTTCTTTGCTTAGACAAATACTGAAAATACAAAAGAAATATACTGCATGTTATTTGATATCAGTATTTATGTAATTATAAGAAAGAAAATGGATTGAATGAACAAATTCGCTGATTCCCAACTAATTAAATTAAAATCACGATACGCAGTGATTCCTTGATGACAAGTGATATCGTGATGTTTACGATGCTGTTGCGTGCATAAATTATATTGGAAAATAATGATGGGGAGAATGAATTATGGGGAAGATGAATATGAATGAACGATATTATAAGTTCCGCGTTATATTTGAATTGATTTATATTACTTTAGAATTAAACGTTTAAATCTTCTCTTTCCAAAAAAGTAATAATTCTTACTAATCTCCAAGTCAAGATATAAATTGTGACTACTAAAATAATGAAAAGGCTGAAATGCAAAATGTCGAAATCGAAAATCCGTTTCGATTTTTAGTCCACTTGGCTCTGCATTTTCTCAGAAGTTCATAAAAATACCTAATAATTTGTAAAGAAAAATTGCCTATTTAAAAGTTTCTTCTGGCCGCTTAATGTTCTTGAGTGTTTTAAGAGAAACGACTAAACAGCTCAAATAATCGCTATCTAGATTCTACAAGTCTCGTAAGAATTAATTAATTAATTTCTCTCTCGTAATCGGCAAGTCTGGTGCCGATCATATTAGAGTGCCGTTAACTTTTTAAATTATAAAAAATGAGTAAATTATAGGAATTTTTTTAATATTAAAAAGGCGAATTTATTTAATATTGTTGTATTTTATTTTATTATTAGTTTACATCATAAGCTAAGATTAATTTATTACAATTTTTTTAATTTGTTCGATTTTTAGTACAATTTAATTCACTTTTTTTTCTTTCGAAATATACAAATTATTTGAGAAAAATAGATTTTGTTTGAGAATTTTACATAATCGTATATTTGAAGCCAATGCAAAAAGTTTTCTCTTCATTTGAATTTCAATAATTAGTTATTTACTAAAAATGCATAATGAAAAATTCGTATATTGTATGAATGCAATTAAAATGTAGTTCTGTTGCTTCGCGTGTTCGTTCAACCGGTTTTGTGTTACTTAATAAATAAATATTGCTTGTTGTCTGCTAAATAAAATTGTTAAATGGCAGAAATGTAATTATTTCTATTTTTAATTTTTATTATTTTTTAGTTTTTATCGATATATTTTTTAGTTGTATCTTTGCTACGGTAAAGCAAGATTTGTGAATTACGCTGAAAATAAGACGACTCGAGCTTTTAAAACGGTTTCCAAATAAAGAATTTAATATACACGCGTTTGATTTAACATTAAAAGTATTTTTATTTTACTTTACTTATTGATTTAGACCTAATTAACTATATAAATTGACTTAAAGTAGTGACTATACATTCTGTTTTTTCTGTTTTGTTTTCGTTTTATAAAATATTTTTTTGTATTGTTATGTTTATATCGATATTTTACTGAATTTTCGTTTTATTATAAAGTTTGGTGTTAATTTTTATGTTATTTCAAGAGTTAGTTGCCGTTTTAGTTTTTTTAAGAAGTTGAAAGCTTTTTTCAAAAGACAAAAGTTAAGTTTTCATTTTAAGCATTTTATTGGAACTGCAAAGCTTTTTATTTTATAGTTCTTTTTAATTGAACTTACTATATTTTTACAGATTTTTCAAGATTTTTATTTATTTTGTATACCAGTTATCATTTATATTATTATTAATTTTATCATTTAAAATATTTAAGGTTTAAGAAGCTGTTAAAAAACTTTTCCGCTTTAAAACTGTGAACAGTTTCTTAATTTTTATAAAAGATTTCTATAAACAACATGAAAAATTTCGCTGCATTCATGCAATTTATAGGAAATAATTTATAAAAATAACTTTCTCGTCATTATGATTTTTTAATCATATCATAAATAATTATAGAAGTTTTGTATTTTTTAGTAAAATTTAAATAATCACAACAAGCATTAATTAACAAGGAAAAACGTTTTAATTAATTATTTTATTAATCCGCGTACGAAATGCTGAAGCTTTTTCATCGTGACTATTATACAAATTAATAGCCGTCCCTGGACTAACTTGTTATAGCATTTCGTCTCTATTTTAAAGTAATTAGTAAAAAATTAATATTAAAAGTGAGTAATATAGAAATCAAATCCTCCATTAGTCGTCGTCGTATAACAAACTATAAACACTTCTAGGAAATTCTTACAGTGTAGTTGCAGCGTTTGGCAGGCGAAACGCTTTTAGAGTGAATTTATTTTGCTTTTGCTAAAATAAACAGTGCTTAGTTTTCTCAGTGCGTTTCAAATTATTTGCTATATCGAAAGAGAGCAATTTTCTCCGTAATTGCTCTGTATAGCGTGTAGTTTGTGCCCGAAACTAAATTTTATTTGGCAGTTTCTTTAATTTAGTCTTTATTCATTAGCTGCTATTGGCTAAATTATAGGAAGTTTATAGGAGTTCGTTCGCAGTTACATTAATTCACAATTTACACTTAAATTTAAGTTTAACTTGAATCACACCAAGTAAAATTGCTTTTAGTGAGGGGAAAAATGTATATTTTAATTAATTTATTGTTATTTATTTAAGCATTTTTAATATTAATAGAAATAAATGAATTGTGAAAGTTATTAAGTGAGAGAATTTAAATAGATAGAATAGGAAACGCAATAAATAATTTCTTCATTTTTCTTAATATATCAGCATTACATTCGATGTGGTTCTCAAATTATTAAAAAATACCGACTAATGGAGAAGTTGTCGTTGGCGCGAGAATTTTTCGGTAGTTTTTCAGCGACAAATCTCGGCTGTTGATTTGGCAGTTTTTAGTTTACAGTTAAATCTGGTTTTCTCCTATTTTTACACATACTATACACTCTGGAATTTTTCGGAGTGAGTCACTACTTGAAATTCTCGTGATTGTAGAAGAGTTAAAAAAGTCGGTGTAACATAAAAGCATTTAAATCTTGACATGCTTATTTCTGTTTAACTCTCTTTAAACGCAATTAATTTATATTTTAACACGCGAACTTTGTTAAATTCTACGCTTCGAAACTTAAAATCTTTAATAGCAAAACTACTCTTTTCTAAATTTTATACATTTAGTTATATCGCACATCATCGCGTATACTACATGAAATTTCATACCTTGTATTTTATATTTCGACCACGTTTCTATATTTCATGATATCACATGAATTCATCTTACTCCTCATACAATACACTTTTTCAGTGCATATTATTTGTGCCTTTAATCAGCTTTTAGACGTTAGTCTTCTTTATTTGAGACTGTAAAGCTTTTTGCATGTGTCTTTCAAATATGAATGCTAATTACTTTTATTACTCTTGTTAAACAAGCTTTTCGTTTTTGGGATTTACCTTTCCTCTTAAGTTAGTATTTAATTTAAATATCTATACATTTTTTAGCATGTTAAATTTTCATATTTTGGCTTTTGTTCCTATTTTCCTTTTTTGCAGTGTATTTGCCTGCACCAGACATTCTATTTAGTTTTCAGTTTGTTTTCTTTTAATTTTTAAATTTCTACGATAAGTAATCCGGTGTCGGTTCGGGTACCGCTTCCGGATTCGCAAACAGAGGATTGGGGAACTCTGGCGGATGTGGCAGTGGTGCCAAGGTTTTGGGACGCCTTCTGTAGGCCATCAGCCAGCATGAAACAGCAACGGCTACAGCTACCAGTGATAGAAGGGCTGTGATGACCAGCGCTATGATGAGACCAACCATGGAGACGCAGATGTCTTCAACGCGCTGAGCCGACGGTTTGACTGTATGAAGAAAGGGAAAAATTAGGTAAAAAATTCGTTTCGGCATGTAGACCTGCGTTCAGAACTGTCTATTGCTTCTAAAGCAGACAGTTTTATTAAATTAATAATTAAAATTGTTGCAAGAATACTTGCTATATATAAACTAGCAGTTGAAGTGACAGCTGTCAGTTACAGCTCACAGTGTCTTAGTTTTCATTGCATTGTTAAAACTGATAGCGCTTTTGTTACTGACAGTTGTAATAAAAACTGACGGTTTGTATAAAAAAAATTTAATCCAGCTCTTTTGAAATAAAAGCGAGTAGTTTTAAACTGATAAAGCTTTCAGCTGAGTGCATGTCGCCACTTACTGTTCGCATCGTTGCCACCCGATCCGCTACGTTTCTCGAAGGTTAAAATGGCATTCGATGAAATGGTAATCTCTTCTCTCAGTTGACCCTCCATGCCGCCGGCAGCAGCTACTGCTGTGCTAGTGGTGGAATTGTCAGCAATGGCACGTCGTCTTCGTCGTCCGAAGGCATTGTAACCTCGGCAGTTGACCGGCTGACATTTGCCAAAGCAGACACGGATGTTGCACTGGAATCGGATGTTATCACTCGACGGGAACTTGAAGGCGTTGAAGCTGGCCAACAGGCTGTTCGTGTCGGGATTGAATTCCCATTCGCCGAAGATCGAACTGTCGGTTGCACATCCATTCTCATCAGTCACGATGTACTCGTTCTCTACGTTGTCCTCCATGGTCTTGGCGATACAAGAGCGGGCAAAGCCACCATAGATAGCTAGAGGAGAAGGGACGAGAGAAAGATAGATAAAAACTTGGAGAGACTCACGGTTATCCGGCCTTTTTGCAGCCGTAACCACGACCCTCTACGTGGGATCTTTGGATGCGGCAGGAATTCCAGGATTCACTTGATACCTACTTGCTGGTTCGACATCCACTTGCAGCTTCAGGTTGTCTCCGATCTCGGCTGAATTGATTTCCTCTCCCTCGTTTGTGATTATGCGCATCTGGCAAATCGGTGGTGGTCCTGTGTTGGCTATGGTCCCCGCCGTGGTCAGCATGGACACATTAAAGCCCAACGTAACGTTTTTTTCGCCTGTCTGGTACACGCATTTGATGTTGTACGCCTGGGCCTTGTATGTGACCAATTTCGGATGCTTCTGTATGACCAGCACAAAGCTGGCAACGTCCTTCACCGCCTGCATGCCGCAACTGCCGAAGTGAACACGGAAGATTTCCGTGCGCGGCACAGTTTCCCTGGCCAGGTTTACTACCCTACGGCACTCCTCGTCCTTGCTGTGCCCTTTGACGTAAAGGACGCCATTGAAACCGGGTTCAGTGATGTGGATTTCAACCTGGACTCCATCGGCAAGACAGCTGACCACCATGTCGGGTCGGGGGAAGTCTGTGCGGAAGTTGGTGTGATTGCAGATCAACTCGGGGTTGCCGGTGTAGCCGGTGATGCACTGGCACTGAGCGCGATGGTTGACTGGATTGCAGACAGCGTTGATGCCACAAAGCTTCAGCAGGCAGGGACTTTCACAGGTACGTGTATCCGTGTTGCAATAGTCTTTGTCGGCACAGTCATCGTTGCTGTTGCACACGGACGTTTCCGAGGGTACGCATTCGCCGCGTGGTGTCAGATGATAGCCGCGGTGAATAGGGCATACGCAACGGCCGCGTTCATCTAAAACCATGCCGCGTTCAAGGGCGCAAACACAGTGGCCGGTCTCGTCGATCCGGAAGCCTTTGTGAACGGCGCACGGGGTACAGTATTCGTAGATATCGAGACCGGTGCCGGGTGGACACACACATTGGCCGTCGATGTCACGCACGAAGCCTTTCTCGACGACGCAGATAGAACCTAAAGTAGTAAAGAAGGAGAAGAGAACATTGTTATTGAAGCAGAACACTTGGACCAACAGATTAATTAAGACCTCGATTTGTTGGACTGACAATTTGAACTGTTCGATTAACTATTTAGTACTAGACGAACTAGATTACCTGAGGCTTCAACAACTCGAACTGATAAACCAAAACGCGAAGTGGTGGGAAAGCAACTTGGACTGTTGGGTTAACACCACCAATGTTGGGTTAACAACTCGAATTGTTGAATAAGAGAAGTAGTTAAGTACTTACGTTTGTCACACTGCACAGCCGCATTTCCGGTGAAGCCTTCCAAGCATTCGCAAATCATGGTGCGCACCGGCACCGTATCGAGGACGCGGCACATGGCGTTAACACCACATGGCTGCGTTGCGTTGCACGGATTGACGCATTCGCCACGTATGCAGGCACTCTGGCTCGGGCAGTCGCCGTCGTAGCGGCAGATGGGTATTTCTGGTATCGGGTCACATCCTTTGCGACGGGGGATGGTGCCTGGTGGACAAGCGCATTGCGGTCGATGCTGATATACTTTGCAAACTTCGTCGATAGCGCAGATCGCCGTCGTCTCGCATGGGCTCTCGCACTTGCCGTTGACGCACGCTTTGTCTGTCGGGCATTCGTTGTCTGTACGGCAGCCGAGTGGAGTGCATGAAATCTTTGCATTTCCTCGGAAGCCTGGAGCGCAAGCGCAGATGGCGCGATGATCAATAGCTAAGCATTGGGCGTTAGTGCCGCACTGTTCTTGCTCACAGGCCGGTATGCACAGCTGGTTACGGCAGGCATGCGTAGTCGGACAGTCGGAGTTGATTTCGCACTCCACCTTTGAGCACTCGAACTCAGGCACTCCTTCGAAGCCTTGGCGACACGTGCACACCGGTTTGTGGTCTTTGATTCGGCATTCGGCATTCAGCCCACAGTTGCAGGGGTTGCGACAAACTCCCTGTTCACACGACTTGTCGTTTGCACAGTCGGAGTCCGTCACACATCCGCCCACAGTTACCACAGCTGTCGTCGGCTTGCAGGTGCCACTTCCGCTGCTTATGTAACCTTCGGGGCAGACGCAAATCATGGTGCGCACGGGCGCAGTTGGTGTTACCTCGCATCTAGCCGGTTGGTTGCACGGCTCGAGCACTGCACATGGATTGACGCACTCGTCGTTGATGCATGCCAGGCGCGCTGGACAGTCGGTGTCCAGTTTGCATATCGGTTGTGGCTCCTCACGGCATTCCACGTACGGGTTGCCCAGGAAGCCGGTCAGACAGCGGCATATCGCCATGTGGTTTTGCGGGCGGCACTCGGCGCTCGGAGAGCACCTGTTTCGGTAGACGCACGGGTTGACGCATTGCCCGTTGTGGCACATCTTGTCCGAGGGGCAGTCATTGTTCGAGATGCAGCCGATGACGTGGCAGCGTTCATACGCGTTTCCGCGGTAGCCACTTCTGCAGCGGCATACCGCTCTGTTTAACTGAACGTAGCATTCGGCGTTGACACCACAAGGATCGTCGATCAGACAAGGACTGATGCAGTTGCCGTTAATGCAAGCTTTGTTGGAATCGCATTCGCTATCGACGCGACAACCAATGGATCGGCAGGTTGCGTAAGGGTTGCCTTCGAAGCCGTCTTGACACGAGCAGGTAGCGCGATGGTTTTGTACTAAGCACAGAGCGTTTGTGCCGCAGTTACATGGATTGCGGCACTGACGGTTGATACAGGCTTCCTGGTCAGCACAGTCGGCATCAGAACTGCAGCCGGGTGGTGTTGGTAACACTATCTGCTTGCACTCGCCGCGCGCATCGGGCACAAATGAGGATGGGCACTCGCACACCATAGTGCGCACGGGAACACTGTCCAGCACGCTACACTGAGACGTAGCGGCGCATGGTGAGAGTTCGTGGCAGGGATCCTGGCACTTGTTGTCGATGCAAGCCAGCTGGCTCGGACAGTCCCCGTCATCGCTGCAGGCAGGCTCGGTTATGGGCTTCTCACAGAATGAGTACGGATTGCCCAGAGGCAGTTGCTCAGGACAGCGACAGACAGCGCGATGTTGCAACGCTTGACAGATGGCATTCTGTGCGCACGGACTATCCTGGCAGGGATTAACGCAGTTGCTTTGGACGCACGCTTGGTCCGCTGCGCACTCGAAGTCGGAGTGACACTCCAAGCGAATGCAACGCTCGAACGGATCTCCTTCCAAGCCGGCCGGGCAGCGGCAGGTGGCGCGGTGATTTCGTCCAAAGCACTCGGCATTCAGAGCGCACGGATCGTTGATAAGACAAGGATCGATGCATTCGCGATTCACGCACTGCAAGGCAGCAGAGCACTCGTCGTCCGATTGGCAGCCAATTTGAATGCAACCGACCTGCGCGTTGCCGGAATAACCGGGCTGGCAGTAGCAGATGGGGTGGTGGTCGCGCACCAGGCACTCGGCATTCGGACCGCAGTTGCATGGGTTAACGCACTGCTCGTTGACGCATGACTCGGTGAGCGAGCACTCAGAATTAGATTTACAACCAATAGTCGATATATCTGTGGCTGTAGGTGTGGAGGGGAAGAACAAAAGACGAGCGTAATGTAGAATATGTCAATTCTGGCTGGAATGGCAATAACTTACGTGGACTGCAGCTGATTCTTGCGTCTCCATTGAAGCCTGGCGGGCAGCGACACACAGCCCTTCTATCCTGCACGTGACAGTAAGCACCGTGGCCACAGACATCCCTACCGCATGGATTCACGCAGAGTTCATTCCGACACGTTTTTTCCGTGGGGCAGTCGGTATCTGTGCTGCATTCTGGCTTCTTTGGCTCGGTTACGTCATCTACGCGGTGGGATGAACATTAATGAGAATACATGCGGTCGGTGTCAAGATATTCACTTACCGATTTTGCTGCAGGCCACACGAGGGTTGCCTTCATAACCAAGGGGGCAAATGCACTCCGCGTAGTGGTCTCTGGATCTGCATTGAGAGTTGATGCCACAGCGTTCTAAGCGGCACGCCTCTACACACGTTCCACGTTGACACACCTCATTGTTGGCGCACTCATCGTGGTGCTGACATCCACCCATCACTTCGTGATGGATGGGCACGCAGTTTCCGGTGCTGTCCGTGATAGTGTCGCTGGGGCAGCGGCAGATCATGGTGCGCAGCGGAAGGGTGTCAAGGGTGGCGCAGGTTTGTTGCGGAGTGCAGACGTGTGGCGTGAGGCATGGATCGGAGCAGCGCTGCTCAATACAAGCCAATTTGGACGGACAGTCGGCATCTTGTGTGCACTCGGTCTGCGGTTGTGTTGGTTTTGTAGGCAGCAGGCACTCGACGAACGGATTTCCCGAGTAGCCGGCACTGCAAGCACAATTGGGCTGATGGTGACGTCCGGTGCACAAGGCGTTAACAGCGCATGTGTCTTCGTCGCATACGGGACGACAGATGCGGTTCAGGCGATCGCAAGCCTCATGATCGGAGCAATCTTCGTTGTACTGACACCGACCGGTGATACAGGATACGAACGGATTGCCCTGAGTGCCAGCGGGACAGACGCAAATAGCTTGGTGGTTCTGAGGCTCACAGCGAGCTCCGGTGCCGCAGCGGACGCTGCCGAAGTTGCAGGGATCGACACAGTTTTCGTTAATGCAGGCCTTGTCGTAGGGGCAGTCAGTGTTTAACTTGCACTCAGCTGTAAAAGAGAGCAAATGTTTTACCAGGAGACAATCACAAAATGCCAAAATGAGTGTGACGGAGAGTGGAAAAGTTGAAAAGGGGTGAGGGAAAGAAAAGAAGAGAGAAAGATAGAGAGAGAGAGAGAGAGAGAGAGAGAGACAGACAGAGACAGGAGAGGAGTAAGAGAGGCAAGGTGAAATAATGGAAGGAGATGGAGAGACGAAGACCGAGAGGGATAAACAAGAAGTGGAAGTGATTTACGGAGAAAGAGAGGAAGGGGCAAAGAATTACTTACGTTTGAAACATTGCACTTGAGGATCGCCACCCCATCCGGTGGGACAGGAACAGATGGGACGGTTGTTCCAGACGCGACATTCGGCGCTACCGCCGCATGGGTTTGCTTCAGCGCATGGATCCTGACATAGCGTATTGATGCACGCCATCGTCGAAATGCACTCTGCGTCGTGTTTGCAGCCGGATGTAATTGAAGCTGTTGGTGAGGTTGCGGTGAAATGGGAACGGTAAGCAAAGAAAAAGGAAAACGGGATGAAATCAACTTACGTGGTTGGTAGCAGTTGACGAACGGGTTACCCTGAGTTCCTTGCGGACAGGAACAGATAGCACGGTGCTGCTGAGCTAGGCACTCGGCAGTGCGAGCACACGGCGATGCATCGGTACACGGATTGACGCAGATACCGTTGCGGCAGGCTTCCGTGAAAGCGCAGTCCTCGTGTGATCGGCAGCCACTATCGGGTGTCGGTTCTAAGAGAAGAGAGAGGCAGAGCAAGAGAAAGGAATACGTGAGTAAGTAATTTGATAAAGTTTTTCGTGAAAAATGTCAGGGTGAAATGAAAAGTTTTCAGGGTGAAAAATGGAGCACCCTGAACTCAACAATCCTGGTTGGATTTTTATTTACAAGACGCTGCAATCAAAAAGTTTTCGAGAGATGCGAGTTTTATTAACGCACATGTTTCGTCCGTTTATGGCCTTAGCGCTCGCACTCACCTTGACGACATCCGACATCGGCATCACCCACGTAACCCGGTTCGCACTGACACATCATTGTTCGCAGTGGCAGCGTATCGACCACCGAGCAAATCGCGTTCGCACCGCATGGTTTGGTGACGACGCACGGGTTCTTACATTCTCCATCAAAGCAGGCCAGCTTGCTGCTGCAATCGGCATCTGTGGTGCACTGAGGTGCCAATTTCGTCTCCTCCATGTCGCAGCGCTGCAACGGGTTGCCGCTGTAGCCAGGTGGGCAGCGGCACTGTGCACGATGATTATCGACGCGGCATTGAGCGCCTACACCGCAGTTGCAGGGGTCTTCACAGCGTTCATTACGGCAGGCCAGATGGAAAGCGCACTGATCGTCGCGTGTGCATTCGGGACGTTCGCAACGCACTAGTGGGTTGCCACGATAGCCATCCGGGCAGAAACAGCGCGCTTTGTGGTTGATGTCAGCACGGCACACTGAATTCTCACCACACTGCGTCGAAGTGCAGGGGTCGGAGCAACGCTTGTTAATACAGGCTTCGGTGGTTGGGCACTCTTCGTCCGAGCGACAGCCGATGAGATGGCAGTTGGACAACGCATGACCGGTGTACCCTGCAAGGATAGAAAGAGAAGGTAAAAGAAGAGTCAAAATTGATTCGGGCTTCCTTTTTAAGGTATAAAGAAATAAACACTCACCCTCATCGCAAACGCAAAGCGGACGATGCAGCTGCACGTGGCATCGAGCTTTCTGGCCGCAGATGTTGGCTGCCTCACACGGGTTGCGACACATCTGGTTCTCACACGCTTTGTCGTTGGAGCAGTCATTGTCGCTAACGCACTCTGGCTGCGGTATCCGCTCCACATAGACCTGCTGTTTGCACTGACTATATGGTGACCCGTAGAAGTTCGGCGGACATGTGCAAACGGCCTTGTGGTTGACAGCCGTACATATGGCATTCAAACCGCAGGCATTCAAACAAGGATCGCGACACTTCTGGTTGACGCATGTGCGATCACGCGTGCAGTCTTCGTTGATGATGCACTCCGGATACGAGCAGGTGGCGGCACCGTTTATAATGCGGCAAATGCCGTTGCTGCGGCACGGACTCGGGTTGCACGGCTCAACAGGTTGCGTTGGTGTGTGACACTCCACGAACGGATTACCGACCGTAGGACTAGGGCAGCTGCAGATGGGATTGTGGTTGACAGCTCGGCATTGAGCGCCGAAGCCGCAGGCACCTGGGCATGGGTCGACGCATCTCGATCTCACACATGTTTTGTCTTTGGCGCAGTCCGAACTCAAGGTGCATTCAGGACGACATCCTTCTCCCGTTGGGTTGCCAAAGAACCCTGGTATACACTCGCACACAGCCAAGTCTCGTTGCAATTTGCAGACCGAGTTCATGCCGCACGGGGAGGGGTAGCAAGGATCGTGCTTCTCAGCCGGCTGGATTTCTTTGGTGACGACGATCAAACATTGCTCGAAGGCATTACCGGTGTAGCCGACAGGACAAGAACAGATCGGTATGTGGTTGTTGACCGAGCAGATAGCTTCGACGCCGCACGTGCCTTGGCAGGGATCGGAGCACTTAAACCGGATGCAAGCGCTGTTGGCAGGACAATCTGAGTTGCCAGTGCACTCCGGACGGCAACCTTCATAAGGGTTTCCGATGTAGTCGTCGATGCATTCGCAGGAATAACCTTCGCCTCGTATTCGGCAATGACTGTTGGTACCACAAGGTGATGGTACGCAAGGATTCTTTGGCTGCTCTGGTAAAGATGGTGGAAGAACTGCGTGTGATTCAATATTAATAAGAGAAAATTAAATGAGAATTTAGCAAGATTATATCTGAGAGCCAACAAACTAAATGCAAATTTCGGGCGCGTTGATCGTGATTGACTTACTTTTTGGCACGTCGCTGCACATGTGAAACGGATTGCCAGTCATGCCGTCTGGGCATCGGCAGTGGGGGATGTGAAGCACTACCTGGCAGGTAGCCTTAGGACCACATGATCCGGGGCAAGGATCGTGGCATTTCAAGTTGACGCATGCCAAGTTATTCGGGCAGTCGTCGTTGCTTGAACACTCGGGTCGGCAGTTGGGAGGCGTGCCTATATACTCAGGGAGGCAAGTGCAACGAGCGGCACCTTTCTGATTACTGCACTGAGCATTGAGGCCGCATGGGGATGGATGACAGGGATCCTGTAACTCAGGTGGCCTTTCAGGACGAAGTTCTTAAAAAAATAAGGAATTCAGATGCAACTTCTTCGCGCAATTAAAACATACTCAATACCTATGCGTGAACATAACGCGTATGGGTTTCCAGTGAAACCAAGTGAGCACTCGCAATGCGCGCGGTGCTGCACTGGTTGGCATTCGGTATTTATGCCGCACCTTCCGGGGCACGGATCTACGCACTTGTTGTTGACGCATGCTTGTGTTTGTGAGCAGTCTGAACTGGTGTAGCACTCGAGACGGCAAGTCGGTGGACTCGATATATAGCCAGGAAGACATGAGCAAATAGTGCTGCCATTATGTTCTCTAGACTGAGCATTCGGACCACAGGGTGTCCGTTCGTGCACCACTTCGCGTACCGCTTCGCAAACGACAAACGCATTGCCAGTCATGCGCTCTGGGCAGCGGCAGATGGCTATATGATTGGCCACCTCGCACAGTGCATCGCGACCGCAGATATTAATGCACGGATCAACACATTTGTTGCGAACACAAGCGCGATTCTGTGCACAATCAGCGTTGAGAAGACATTCAGGGCGGCAGCCCACAAAGGGGTTACCGTGGTACTCTGGTTTACAGCTGCACTGGCCATTGTTGCAGACAGTGTTGGGACCGCACGGCGAAGGATTACAGGGGTCTACGGGAGCTGAAAAAGACCAAGTTACGCATGAGAGAAGGAAAGAAGGGACTAGAGGTTGGCTTATACTTGGGCTTATACGCGTACTGGGCAGTGGTGGCGGCAGTTGTCTACAGCTAGCGAAAGGATCACCGGTGTATCCGGTAGGACAGAAGCAATTGGGCGTGTGGTTGATGACGTTGCACAAAGCGGCGAATCCGCACGCTCCAGGACATGGATCTTGGCACCTTTCACGCATGCAAGCCATGTTGCTCGGACACTCGGCGTTAATGGTGCACTCGGGCCGGCAGTTGGGTGGTGCACCGATGTAGTTGGTGCGACAGCTGCAGACGGCAGCACCGTTTACTTCGCGGCATTCTGAATAGGGACCGCAAGGTGACGGAGAACACGGATACGTGGTGAGTTGAGGAGATGGTTTTTCTTCCCCTGAGAAAGGCGCAAAGGAATGAGATAAAAGGAAGATTAAAAATCCTGTGAAAGGAATCCAGACGATGTTTGATGCTTACGTGGTGGCTCAGGATGGCAACTGGTAAAAGCTTCACCAGTGTAGCCATCCTTACATGAGCAGAGAGGGCTATGATTTCGGGCATGGCAAACTGCGTTGACACCGCATGCACCAGGGCAAGGATCAACGCATTTCTGTCGGATGCACGCCTTGTCCGATGGACACTCGGAGCTGAGAACGCATTCGGGCCGACAAGCCGGCGGTTGACCTACGTAATCCGGCAGACATGAGCACACAGCCTGTCCGCTGCTCTCACGACACTGGGAATTCGGTCCACATGGTGACGGCTGGCAGGAATTCACATACGCTGGCGGAGATGCTAAAAGGTTTCGGAAAATTGTAGACATATTTGGCAGAACTAAAGCCTCATTTACAAGGACAATCGAGCAGTGTGGTGTATATGTATTTTAAAACTGCGGCTAATAAGAGTTCGCAACTTAATATAAGATTAATGTTAGTAGGATTAATCAGTTGAATTATTAATAACTACTTTTGTGTAGAGAAGAGAGGAAATGTTAAGATATGTTAAGAAGTAAGCTATGGCGTCCTGAAAACCCGAGGTCTGTGGCTTCGACTGCATGGCTTTTTCCATAAACTTCTAACAAAACCTCAAGAGTTAATAATCGCCGTATTATTTATGCCGTATAGAAAAAGCAGATCGTAAGGAAGAAGGATGGAAGCAAAAGTGGAAAACGAATCTTACGTGGCTCAACCCGTTCTGTACAAGCTTGGTAGGGATCACCATTGTAACTTGGTAGGCATACACAATAGGGTACATGATTCACAACCTGACAGTGTGCATTCACACCACAAGTCCCAGGGCAGGGATCGCGACATGTTAGACTCTGGCACGCCTTGTCGCTTGCACAATCAGTGTCGCGTGTGCATTCGGGGCGACACATTTCGAACGGGTTACCATAGTAATTGGGTAGACATTGACACACACTAATGTCGTTCCGAGACCGACACACGGCATTCGGGCCACACGGATTTGGACTGCAAGTAAGCAGTACTTCAGATGACGGACGTCGCAACTTGATACAAGCATTCAGTGGGTCCCCGTAATGGCCGACAGGACAGGAACACATCGAGCTATGAGCCAACACTCGACATACTGCAGCTACACCGCAAGCATCTTTACACGGATCGGCGCACTTACGATTAACACATGCTTTGCTAGATGGGCATTCAGAACTGGAAGCACATTCGGGGCGGCAATAAGGAGGTGCACCTATAAATTCGGGTAGACATGCACATTCGCTGGTGCCATTCGTTGATAAAGTGCACTTGGAGTTGAGACCGCATGGCGAGGGTATGCAAGGGTTCGTGGGTTTCTCACTGGGTGGCGTAGACGGAATTAGGGATTCAACTAAAAACGATTTCAAGAGGCAAAGTTGGAATCGATCTCAAGAGCATGCTTTTAGGGGACATACTTATGGGTTGACAAGCGATGAAGGGGTCGCCCGTGTGGCGCGGGGGACAGACGCAAATGGGACTGTGGTTGTGCGCATGGCATATGGCACGTAAACCACACATTCCTGCGCAGGTGTTCGTGCACCTCTGGTTAAGGCAAAACTTGTCAAGAGGACACTCGGAGCTGGAGATGCATTCAGGCCGACAAGAGGGTGGCGTGCCAATGTAATCGGGGTCACAGGAACATACGGCCTGTTGTTGGTATTCGCGACACACAGAATTTGGTCCACAAGGAGACGGTTGGCAAGGATGACTACGAATTATTTGTTGTGCTGCAAAAATTAGTGAAGAAATAATGACTGTCCAGTGCTGATTCTAGCGAAAGTAGAGTCATACTCGGAATTGGGTTGCAGCCTGTTAAAGCATTACCGATCGTGCCTTCTGGGCATGAACACATTGGAACGTGATTGATGGTATTGCAGACCGCTTGTCCGCACGCAGCCTGACAGGGATCCTGACATTTGTTATTGATACAGGCCCGGTCCCGTTCGCAATCGCTGTTCATAACACATTCCGGTCGACAACCACTGTAGGGGTCTCCATGATTACCGGGTAGACATGAGCAGGTACCGTTATTGCACTCAGCATTCACACCGCACGGTATTGGGATACATGCATCCGGTTTGGCCAGAGGCGTGAGTTTTAGCGGAACATATGACAAGCACGAAACAAATGGATCACCCGATGTACCAGCAGGACACACACAATTCGGTACATGATTCAAGACACTGCATTCTGCGTAGATACCACACAATCCTGGACATGGGTCACGACACATCATGTTCAAGCAAGCTAAGTGTGAAGGGCAGTCTGAATCTACAGTACACTCAGGGCGGCAGTTGGGTGGCACGCCTATATAGCTAGGTAAACACGAGCAGACAGCCGCTCCATTGCGATTGTTACACTGCGAGAATGGTCCACATGGTGACGGATGACAAGGCTCTTTGGAGATAATGGAGGGTTCGATTTCTATAGACACGTGAGTTTAAGTTGGTCAGTGAAGTCCTTGGATATTTATGAGTCATCTTACTTGTGGTATTAAAACACCTTGTGAAAGCATCTCCGGAGAAGTTCGCTTTACAGGCACATATTGGGTTGTGACGGAAAACGTGGCAGTCAGTATTTTGTCCGCATGCACTCGGACACGGATCCTCACATTTATATTTTACGCAAGCCTTGTTTAGGGGACATTCAGCACTTATGACGCACTCAGGGCGACAAGCGGGGGCAGATCCAACATAACGGGGTAGACAAGAACAGACTGCTTGTTCATTAACCAAACGACATTGAGAATTGGGACCACAGGGAGAGGGTTGGCAGGAATTAACTTCTAGAAGAACCCCTGCTTAAAAAGAGTAAACTAAGGGATTAACAAGACTCTGATCTGCTGTAGGAGAATCATGCTTACGTTGCCTTATCGGGTGGCACAAGCTGAATGGATTCCCGGTGTAACCGTCCGTACAACTACATGTTGGTATATGACTTTGAACGTAACAATCGGCGTTTCTGCCACATACGCCGCGACAGGGATCAACGCATTTATGATTTATACAAGCGCGCTTCGTCGGGCAATCTGAATTAATTACACATTCCGGTCGACAACCCTCGTAAGGGTTATCAGTGTAATCGTTAGCGCAGAGGCAGAAACCGACGTAATTTCTTTGGCGACATTCAGCGTTGGCACCACAAGGACTAGGAATACAGGGGTCCATGTGGACAAATTGCTCGACTTCCGGTGTCGGTTGCGGTGCTGTTCGACATTGTGAGAAAGGATCTCCTGTAAAACCGGGCAAACAAATACAAGCCGCGATATGGTTAACGGTACGGCATTCAGCATTTTCTCCACACACGCCAGGACAGGGATCCACGCATTTCCCCCGATTACATGCCATATTGAAAGCACACTCAGAGTTTGAGACACATTCAGGGCGACAGCTCGGGGGAGATCCTATAAACTCTGGAAAGCATGAACATGAGAAAGAGCCTTTCCGGTCTTCACACTTGGCGTTGGGTCCACAAGGAAATGACTGGCAAGGGTTTTGGCGCTCTTCGAATTTTGGTTCGACTGCATTGATAGAACTTAGGTTCACAGATTTGAAACTTTCGATAAAAATCAATGGTTTACTTATGATGGGCTGACAAGCGATGTATGGACTGCCTGATAATCCTGGAGGGCAGTGACAGTGGGGGTTGTGATTGATGACGTTGCACTGGGCTTGGCGACCACAAGCACCGGGACAGGGATCATCGCATTTCTTCCTAATGCAGGCCTTACTTAAGGGGCACTCGGAATTCACGATACACTCAGGACGACAGCTGGGTGGAGATCCCAGCATACCGGACAGACATGAACATGTAGCTATACCACTGTTTGACCAACATTTAGCATTTGGTCCACAAGGCGTCTTCTGACAGGGATCACTCGTGATACTTGATTTCTCTGGATCATTAGAACATTTATGAGCTATCTGGAAAAGCACTGTCATTTAATTGTATTTACGTGGAGCTGGCACGCACTGCAGGAAAGCGTTGCCTTGCATTCCTTCGGCACAATGACACATAGGTATGTGATTATGAACTTCGCAGATAGCATTCGGGGCACAGGTGCCAATGCAAGGGTTTCGGCACTTGTTGTTTATGCATGCCTTGGTAAGTGCACAATCGTCATTGATTATACATTCTGGACGACAGCCTAAAATTGGGTTGCCCTGGTATTCAGCAATGCATGTACAATTTCCATTATTGCACTGAGTGTTATGACCGCAAGGGCTGGGGTTGCAAGGATCAACAAGAACCGATACAGCTATAAATTATATGACGGATGGGGGGAATATAAACAGCTTAGTGATTGAGTTGTGTGCTACTAGCTTACATTGAGGTTGAAGTGGCGCTATAAGACATGATGTAAATGGATTGCCGAGGTAACCCGTATTGCACGCACATGTGGGGACATGATCTACTACGTTGCAGACGGCATTTATACCGCATGAGCCCGGGCAGGGATCGATACATATTCCTTTGAAGCAGTGCAAGTGATTGGGGCAATCGGAATTTACCACACATTCTGGATGACAATTCGGAGGACTACCCCTATGGTCGGGCAGACAAGCACAGATCGGTTGCTCGTCGACCATTTGACAACTCGCGTGTGGACCACAGGTTGTAGATTGGCATGAATTGCGTTTCAGTTTGCTAGGATACAGCGCAGTCTCAGGTATGGAGAAGCAACGCGCAAAAGGGTCACCTGTGAATCCTGAGCGACAAGAACACAGCGGATTGTGATTGCGGACAAAACACTTGGCGTTAAATCCGCAGGCGTTATGGCATGGATCTCTACATTTGTTTTTAATACACGCTTTGTTCAGATCGCATTCAGAATTTGTGGTGCATTCGGGACGGCAGGCGGGCGGGCTTCCTACATAATCCGGCAGACATGAGCAAGCTTGTTGCGCATTCAGTACGTGACACCTAGAGTTGGGACCACATGGTGAGGGGTTGCATGGATCAACGTACTGCTTAAAAGCTGTGGATGTAAGGGATACAAGAAGTGAGTTGGGTGTCTACCACAATGCAAACTACTTATAAATTTGGGTCTCTGAAAGGAACTAAAAGGGTGCAGGCAGAATTATTAGAGTTGAGCTTACGTTCTTTTCGTCTCGTGCAATAGTTGTACGGATCTCCAGTGTAATCGTCGTGGCAGATGCACACAGGTAGATGATTAGTCACTATACATCTGGCGTTCTGTCCGCAAGTGCCTGGGCAGGGGTCGTGACATTTTTGATTCTGGCAGGCTTTGTTCGATGGACAGTCTGCATTCAATAAGCATTCAGGTCGACAGCCTTCGTAAGGGTTTCCATAGAAATCCGGCAGACACTGGCAGGAACCTGCATTATTTTGGTGCATACATAGTGCATTGCTGCCACAGGGACTCGGAATGCAAGGGTGGGCTCTCTCAACTTCTACCAGAGGTACGGGATTGCATTGTGTGAACGGATCTCCAGTATAACCGGGAACGCAGATGCAAGATGGCGTATGGCTAACTACCTGACAAGTAGCTGAAGCGCCGCATACACCAGGACAAGGGTCCTGACACTTCGCTTTAATGCAGGCCATGTTACTGGCACATTCGGATGATGACAGGCATTCCGGACGGCAATATGGTGGCGATCCTATGAATCCCGCCATACATGAACAGGATGGTGAGCCCTTGATATCCGTACATATGGAGTTGGGCCCACATGGAGAAGGAGAACAGGATTTTGTTTTCGATTCCTTTACAAGTGGTGGTGTTGGCATATGCTGACATCGAATAAATGCATTTCCCGTCCAACCTTTCGGACACGTACAGAATGGTGTATGGTTTATAACCTTACATTTGGCATCGACTCCACACGTTCCCGGACATGAATCGCGACACTTCTGGTTGACACATGACAGATTCGGTGGACAATCAGAGTTGATGGTGCATTCTGGATGGCAGTTGGGGGGACTACCGCGGAATTCTGGCAGACAAGAGCAGACCGCTTGTTGATGCACTTCTCGGCACTGTGAACTCGGTCCACATGGCGAAGGCTGACACGCATTCGTAACAATGGCGGGTGCTATTTTGAGTGGTACATAGTAAGTATTAATAATTTCACGAATGTACTTCATAGTCGTACTTTTGGGTAACGTGCATTGAACAAACGCATTTCCGGTCCTCTCTTGAGGGCAGTGACACATCGGTATGTGGTTGTAGACATCGCAAATAGCATTGACACCGCACGTACCCGGGCAAGGATCTACACACTTGTTGCGTATGCAAGCCATTTTGCGTGGGCATTCACTATTAAGAACACATTCTGGGCGACAAGCTTTATAGGGATCCCCTTGATATTCTGATACACAGGTACACCGCCCGTTTCTACACACTGCGTTTGCACCGCACGGTGATAAGTCACAAGGATCAGTTACAAGAGGTGCTAAAATATTATAAAAGCGTCTTAATTATGTCCTTAAATATGCTAAAACGGAAGGGCAAAACATACGTCGTATTTGCGGAGGATTCGGTATACAATTAATGAAGGGATTTCCAGTGTATTCTTCAGGGCAGCTACATATGGGTATGTGGTTGACTGTATTACAGATAGCAGAGACGCCGCACGAGCCGGGACAAGGATCCAGACATTTTGTGTTGATGCAAGCTAAGTTTGCGGGACAATCCGAGTTCACCGAACATTCCGGACGACAATTTGGCGGGGAACCAAGATATGTGGGCAGACAAGAGCATGACGGTTGGCCTATAACTGGCACACATTGAGAGTTGGCACCGCATGGTGAAGGTACGCATGGATCTCGCACTACACCTATTTTGCGCGAAGGAGTCGAAGCTAAAGACATAAAGTATCCAAATAGTTGTACGTTTTCAGTTTAGTAATGCATGGCTTACGTGGATTTGGATAACATTTGGTAAAGGCATCTCCTATGTAACCTTCCAGACAAGAACATATAGGACTATGATAATGAACGTGACACTTGGCATTATTGCCGCAGACTCCGGTACATGGGTCTGTACATTTCAGATTAATGCAAGCACGATTTAGGGGGCATTCGGAAGAAGTTGTGCATTCGGGACGGCAAGCGGGTGGCCTGCCTATATATGTAGGTAGGCAAGAACACACAGCCTTATTTTGTATATCTCTGCATTGAGAATTCGGCCCACATGGGGAGGGGTGGCATTTATTTTTATTTTCCAGCGCAACGACGGCTGCTAAGAAATTTGGTTTTTATCAATTCTGTACGTTGAATATGAAAAATAGGCTGCAGCTTACGTTGTTGTATTGGGCTACAACTTGTATATGGGTCTCCGGTATAGCCGTAGAAACAAGCACACGATGACCGATGGTTTATGACTTGACATTCGGCATATTGTCCACAAGTTCCAGGACACGGATCCTTGCATTTACTCTGAATACAGGCCATATTTGTGGGGCAATCTGTATTGACGATGCATTGTGGGCGACACCCTTCGTACGGATTGCCCAGGAAGCCTTGCAAGCATTGACAGGCACCAGCACCATTGCGTTGGGTACAGTGAGCATTGCTGCCGCAGGGGCTGGGTTGGCAAGGATTCAGAAATTCTTCTATATCTTTAATGGCATCGCAGGAGCTGAATGGATCTCCGGTAAATCCACTGGGGCAAACGCACATAGGTGTATGATTGATAACATGACACTCGGCTTCGATACCGCATACATCCTTGCACGGATCCTCACACATCTGATTAATACACGCCTTATGCATGGTACAATCCGAATTTGAGATGCATTCGGGACGGCAATTAGGTGGTGAACCGATAAATCCTTTTAGGCAGAAGCAAATGGGATCCTGACCATTTACACGGCATTCAGAGTTGGAACCGCAAGGCGAAGGCACACAAGGGTCTCTGGGGATTTCTACCGGTAGGACAGATTTGGCTATACAAGAAAGAACAGTGTAAGAAAGAGAATCTGGGTGATCTTAGTTGAGATTATACTTGGTACACGTTGACATGCCACAAAAGGATTGCCTGTGAACTTGTTAGGGCAGCGACATATCGGGCTGTGTGAAATAACGTTGCACTCCGCATTACGACCGCACGCTCCGGGGCATGGGTCGCTGCATTTTCGCTGTAGACAGGCAGCGTTCAGAGAACAATCCGCATCCGTTGTACATTCCGGGCGACATGATGGTGGAAGACCGATGAAATCTGGCAAACACGAACACACAGCTTGTTGATTTACAATTCGACACTGAGAATTGGGTCCACATGGCGAAGGTTGGCAGGGATTTACTGCGACCAGTGTTGGCAATTCCACGCATAAAGCAAATGCATTACCAGTCATACCTTCTGGACAATAACACATTGGTATATGGTTGTAAACCTCGCATTTTGCATTGCTGGCACAAGTTCCTGGGCAGGGATCGACACACTTCTGACGCAAACATAACTTATCTCTGTCACAGTCCGAACTCAGCATACATTCTGGTCGACAACCTATCAAGGGATCTCCCTTATAGTCAGGTAAACAATGGCACTGACCATTTTGACAGATAGCATTTGGTCCGCATTGCAGAGAGCTGCATGGATCCTTGTCAACTTTAGCCGGTACAACCATAGGTCGAGGTTGGCATGATGTAAATGGATTTCCGGTAAAACCATCTTGACACTGACAGATCGGAATGTGGTTTATAACTTTGCAGTCGGCATTTAATCCGCAAGCTCCTGGACAAGGGTCTTTACATTTTTGCCCAATGCAAGCTTGAATGTTAGAACAATCGGTCTGCAGGGTGCATTCGGGACGACAATTTGGAGGCGCGCCTATAAAAGTTGGTAGACATGAGCACGACGGGGAGTTGCCTATAACGCGACATTCAGCGAATTGTCCACAGGGTGATGGTACGCAGGGGTTCTTGTATGATTCGATTGGTTGAGGTGTTTCTAGGGCAGAATAATATCAGATATTGTTAGAAGGATTGCGCAATCTGGTCCATGTACATATATAACTTACGGGGTATTGGAGAGCATCTTGTGAAAGGATCCCCACTGAAGTCAGAATTACAAACGCAGAAGGGTGAATGGTTACGTACTTGACAGTTCGCGTTTGCACCACACGCTTTTACACAAGGATCTCGACATTTCTGATTAATACAAGCCCTGTTTGTAGGACATTCAGAACTAGTTACGCACTCTGGTCTACAGGCTGGTGGACTTCCAATATACTCAGGCAGACATGAGCATACAGCTTGCTCGTTTATTTCCTTGCATTGTGAGTTAGAACCACACGGCGAAGGTTGGCATGGGTTCACATACTCTTTTATGAGAGCTATTAAGGATTTCAATCGCATTTATTGTTTTTTGGAGTCAAAGTATTCACTTACGTATTTGAGGCAGTTCGCAATTTTTATACGGGTCGCCTACATATTGGTCAAGGCAATTGCAAGTGGGTAAGTGGTTGACAACATTGCAAATAGCATTGAGACCGCAGAGACCTGGACAAGGATCAATACACTTTTGGTTCTGACACAATTTATTGGAAGAACAATCCGAATCCAGTACACATTCCGGCCGACAGCCCTCGTATGGATTTCCAAAGTATTCAGGCAAACACTGACAAGAGCCAGCATTATTTAGTTGTCTACATATGGCGTTAGCACCACAAGGACTAGGTTGGCAAGGTTTGGTAAGTACTGTTTCTTTGAATCGAACAATAGTGCAGTCATTAAAGGGATCTCCCGTATATCCCGGAGCACAGGCACACATTGCCGTATGGCTTACTACATGACACTGAGAGTTGCGCCCACATGAACCAGTACAGGGATCGGTGCATTTTTGATTCATGCATGCTTTATTGTTGGGGCACTCGGAATTTATTACACATTCAGGACGACAATTTGGTGGTGTGCCACTAAAATCAGGTAAGCAAGAACATAGTGGAGTTTCATCTTGAATTCGACACACTGAGTTTGGTCCGCATGGAGATGGTTGACATGGATCCTTCGATTCTTTGTGTGTGGGAGGCTCAACTGCAGACATCATTTATAATTAGGAGATATGTATATATGGAGGAGATATATATATATATATATATATATATATATATATATATATATATATATATATATATATATATATATATATATATATATATATACATATACATATATATATATATATATATATATATACATATATATATATATATATATATATATATATGAACATTACCTATAGGTTGGCAAAGAACAAATGGATTTCCAGTATAGCGTTCAGGGCAGGAACAATACGGCGAGTGTTTCACAACAGAACAGATAGAATTTAAACCGCAGGCGCCAAGGCAGGGGTCCACACACTTCTGATTTTGACATGCTAATTTCGGGACACAGTCCGAGTTGCTTGTGCATTCAGGACGGCAAGATGGTGGATTACCAATGAAGCCCTCAATGCAAGAGCAAATGGAATTTTGATTGTGCACGCGACAGCGACTATTTGGTCCACATGGCGACGGTAGACAAGGATTACTAGCGGTTTGTTCTAGGAATGGAAGAAATTTTAAAGAAACTTTCTGAGGTAACGCTTTCAATATTACTTGGAACAGAAAGGCACAGAACAAAGGCGTTACCCGACATGCCATCGGGGCATCGACACATTGCAATGTGATTGTGTACTTCACAGATAGCGCTTTTGCCACAAGTTCCTGGACATGGGTCGACGCACTTATTCGCTTTGCATGCTTTAGTTGACGAGCATTCGGAGTTCAATATACACTCCGGGCGGCAGCTCAAATAAGGATCACCTAGATATTCCGCTATACACGTACATTGGCCATCATTACAAATAGCATTGGAACCACAGGGAGACGGATTACATAGATCGTTCCTTTGAGGTGCTGTCGGTAGTGACGAAAGATACGTTGAGCATTTAAGCTTAGTGTCAGCATGTACAGTGTCCTTACGTGGTGGTGGTGGTGCGGGTTGGCAGTAGGTGAAGGAATCTCCCATGAGACCTTCCGGACATACACAGGTAGGGATATGATTTCTAACGATGCACAGAGCATTGTATGCGCAGGAGCCAGGGCAGGGGTCCACGCAGCGATTGCCTATACAGGCCATGTTCGAGGTACAATCGGTGTTCGTGGTACACTCCGGTCGACAGTTTGGAGGGAATCCAAAGAATGTCTCAAGACATGAGCAGGATGCTATCTTATTAATGTTGCGGCACACGGAATTAGGTCCACATGGAGATGGTAAGCATGGATCATGTACATGTTCAGGAACTGCGATTGCAGATGGAGCTGGATGAATTTAGAAGAATGGGTTTATATGGATCGGCTTTGGAGAAAGCTGCACATAGAATTCCTTGAGTAACTTACGAGGTATCGGGTAGCAATGAGTGAGTGGATCTCCTGTAAAACCAGTACGACAAGAGCAGAGCGGAGAGTGATTTCTTACATGGCACTTAGCACTTTGCCCACAAACACCCAAGCAGGGATCGACACATTTCTGGTTGAAGCACGCCTTATCAAAGCTGCACTCCATATTCAACAAGCACTCAGGTCTACAAGATGGTGGAGTACCACTGTATTCCGGAAGACAAGAGCATACGGCTTGTCCCTGAACTTCCTTGCACTGGCTATTTGGGCCGCAAGGTGAAGGCTGACAAGGGTTCACGTATTCACGAGTGACTTCTAAAATAATAGCATAAGTTATCTTTTCTCCATAGGTTCCTAACCACTAGCATCAATAAGCTTACGTGTCTGTTTTTCCGGAATGCAATATAGGTAAGGGTCGCCAATGTAACCTATTCTGCAGTTGCAAATAGGCAGATGGTTACGCACAAAACATTCAGCATTTTGGCCACATGTACCGGGACAAGGATCGTTACATTTCTGATTTACGCATCCCTTGTTAGATGGACAATCGGTGTTGATCAAGCACTCAGGACGGCAGCCTTCGTAAGGGTTTCCGAAATACTCAGGCAAACACTGGCAAGAACCGACGTTGTTTTGCTGGCGACACTCAGCGAATGCGCCGCATGGATTGGGATTGCATGGATCAATAATTTCAGGTGCATGCCTTCTGATATGAATGCATTCCACCAGCGGGTCGCCAGTGAAACTGTTTTCACAGTGACAGAGTGGTGTGTGACTAACAACACGGCATACAGCGTTTTTACCACACAGACCGGGACAGGGATCCTGGCATCTATTGTTAACACACACATGCTTCGCCTGACACTCCATATTACTGGCACACTCTGGACGGCAGTTCGGCGGTTGTCCGAAGAAATTTTCTAAGCAAGTGCACGAGGGAATTTCGCCGACAGATTTGCATTGGCTATTGGGTCCACATGGCGATGGCTGACATGGGTTTGTTGTGGTTAAATTTTTTCGATGCGCTGTCGAAACGGAAATTAGAGCCGTCTTATAATTCCTGCGAACTTATGTTCGTTGTCGTAAAAACTTACTTATAGATTGGCATTGTGCAAAAGGATTGCCAGTATATCCTTCGAGGCACGTACAGAAAGGAATATGGTTTACCACAGTGCATTTGGCGCGCATACCACAAGTGCCTGGGCAAGGATCTTTACACCTTTGATTCTGGCATGCACGATTTGTTTCGCAGTCAGAGTTTGAAGTGCATTCGGGTCTACAAGACGGTGGACTTCCAACATAAGTTGGCAAGCAAGAGCAAGCAGCTTGGGAATTAACTTCACGGCATTTAGAGTTGGGTCCGCAGGGAGAGGGTTGACAGGGATTCCTATAAATTTCAGCTAAAGGAGAAATCCGGTGTTATTTACAGGATAACTCAAGCTAAAGTAATCAATACTTTGTTCGGGAAGGCATTGCAAGAAAGCATTTCCAGTCATACGTTGCGGACAATGACACATCGGTATATGGTTATGTACTTCACAAATAGCGTTGGGTGCACAAGTCCCTGGGCATGGGTCGATACATTTTTGAAGTTTGCAAGCACGGTCGCGTGGACAATCCGTGTTTATCAAGCACTCCGGTTTACAAGCGATGTGCGGATCACCCTGATATTCAGGTGGGCAGGAGCACTGACCTTCTAGTGAGCAAATGGCATTGGTTCCACAAGGATTTGGGTAGCAGAAATCTCGTTGCTTTTCGGGAATAGTTGCTGAGGAAATTAGTTGTGAGATTTAATTTAAACGCCTTTTCTTCTGAATGTGATATATTCTTACTTGGTGATGGTGGTGGTGGGTAGCAGTTGATAAAAGCATCTCCTGTGTATCCTTGCGGACAAGAACAGCTGGGAGTGTGATTAAAAACGTTGCACATGGCACCTACGCCGCATGCAGAAGGGCAAGGGTCGCGACACTTTTGATTTAAACAGGCTCTGTTGCTGGGGCATTCAGAATTCAATGTACATTCGGGACGACAATTCGGTGGGCTACCACGATAATCAGGTAGACAAGAACATGATGGAGCGTTGTTATTATTGCGGCACTCAGCATAGGAACCACAAGGTGAGGGTACACATGGATCCCGATATACTCCAATATCAGTTGGTGGTGGTGGAGCTGCTTGGATGATTTACGATTGAATTTTTACCTTGGTTGTGATAGCATTACAGTGAGAAAAACGTTCTTACGTGGTACTTGGTAGCAATGAACTAACGCGTCGCCTGTTAGTCCATTCTGACACGAGCATATGGGACTGTGGTTTCTTACGTGACAGATAGCATTTTGACCACATACATCTGGCTGACAAGGATTGACGCATTTGCGATTCACACAAGCTTGGTCAGCTCCACACTCGGCGCTTGAAACACATTGGGGTCGGCAGGTTGGGGGAACGCCGATAAATTCAGGAAGGCACGAGCACACAGCTTGAGTGTTGATTTCTCTACACTGGGAGTTGGGACCACATGGCGAAGGTTCGCATGGATTTATGTATTTACGTATGATTGCTAGACATAATTAAGAAGAGAGTAGGTTAGGAATTTAGTTCAAGAGTTTACTTACTACTCTCAAACTAGTCTTTAGTGGGTTACGAATGAAAGGAAAAAAATACCGAAATCTTACGTTCTTTTTGTTTGCTACAATAGCTGTATGGATCACCAGTAAAACCGACAATGCAGGTACACGTGGGTTTGTGATTGATGACGGTGCAATCGGCATTCTGAGCACATGTGCCAGGACATGGATCGCGACATTTTTCATTCTGGCAGGATTGGCTGGAGGCGCAATCAGAGTTGAGCAAACACTCCGGACGACATCCTTCATATGGATTTCCAATGAATTCGGGAAAGCACTGACACGCTCCGGCTCCATTTCTCTCGATACAGTTAGCATTTGCTCCACAAGGTGAGGGACTGCAGGGACTGATAATTTCCACTGGGTTAATTTGGTGTATCGGTTCACAGTTTGTGAATGGATCACCGGTGAATCCAACGTTACAGGTACACATTGGAGTATGACTGACAACTCGACATTCAGCGTTGACAGCACAGACGTTAGTGCAAGGATTTTTACATTTTTGGTTGATACAGGCCAAATCTGAGTGGCATTCAGAGTTCGTGATGCACTCGGGTTTACAGTATGGTGGTGAGCCCATAAAATTCTCAACACATGTACAAGATGGAATGTCACCGTTCACCCTACACACAGAGTTGGGTCCGCATGGTGAGGGACGGCAGGGGTCTTGAGGCTGAGCGATGTGTTCATGTAGTTCGATAATTTGTTGACAGGCCACGAAAGGATTTCCTGTATAGCTCGGGAGGCAAACGCAGAATGGATTGTGATTGACCACAGTGCATTGGGTGTGGTGACCGCATGATCCGGGACAAGGATCTACACATTTTTGGTTTATACAAGCCCGATTGGCGGGACATTCTTGATTCGCAGTACATTCAGGCCGGCAGGTTGGTGGACTACCTATGAATCCCGGAATGCAGGAGCATACAGCTTGTTGGTTAACCTCCCGACATTGCGAATTTGGACCGCAAGGAGTTGGCTGACAAGGGTTTAGAGTGACTGACGCTAAAATGTATTAGCAAATCTTAAAAGTCGCATATCTACAGACAGAACGAGAATATTTACGTGGTACATCAAAGCATTGTATGAATGCATTTCCGGACATTCCAGTGGGACATGAGCACATAGGTATGTGATTTATAACGGTGCAGAGGGCATTGTTGGCGCATGTTCCCGGGCAAGGATCTTTGCATTTGTTATTAACGCACGCTCGATCACGTGAGCAGTCTGAGTTGACAGTACATTCTGGACGACAACCGATATATGGGTCACCTTGGTATTCAGCAATACAAGTACAAACTCCCTTTTCGCACTGAGCATTAGCACCACATGGAGAGGGATTGCAAGGATTCCTCTCGGTAGTCGCTGTAATAGGAGGCATTATTTAGGTTACATTCTTAAACCAAAGTCATCCAAGACTCTTACGTTTCACAAAAGGTTCTGGTTGACAGTAAGTGAAGGGGTCTCCCGTTTTTCCCGGAAGACAAGCGCAATTTGGTATGTGGTTTAGAACATTGCAAACTGCTCCTAGGCCGCAAGATCCCGGACATGGGTCTTGACATTTTTCGCTGACACAAGCCTGGTTGCTGGGGCAGTCGGAATTCAAAATGCATTCGGGACGGCAAGACGGAGGTGTTCCCATATAATTCGGTAAGCAGGAACACGAAGGGCTATCTCCGACACTGCGGCATTGAGAATACGGCCCACAGGGTGAAGGGACACAAGGATCTTGAATATGTTGAATCTTGGCTAGAACAGGTGAAGTGGCTAAAGATCACAAGCAAAGAAGATATTTTAAATTGCGCCTAAAATCAGAAGTAGCAGTTCTTACGTGGAATCGGGTAGCATCTGAATAAGGCATCACCAGTATAGCCAGCGCGGCATGAGCATAGCGGGCTGTGATTTTGTACGCGGCAGTTAGCTTCAGCGCCACACGCCCCTCGGCAAGGATCAAGACACTTATTATTGATGCATGCCTTATTCGAAGGACATTCCGATGCTATAGTGCATTCTGGACGACAAAGGGGTGGAGAACCAACAAATTCAGGCAGACAAGAGCAAACCGCTTGATCATTAATCTCTCGGCATTTCGAATTTGGACCACATGGTGATGGCTGGCAAGGGTTGACGTAGTCTATTACAGCTGTAGTAGGATCGAAAAAAAATTATGTATTCATACGTGGGAAACTCCTGTTCTTACGTTCACGTTCCCTTTGACAGCTTTGATAAGGATTTCCACTGAATCCATCGATGCAAACACACGTTGGTACATGATTCAATACGTTACAAATAGCGTTCTGACCACATGTGCCAGGGCAGGGGTCACTGCATTTATGATTCATGCATACTTTGTCGGACAGACAGTCGGAATTGATAACACATTCAGGTCGACATCCTTCGTACGGGTTGCCGAAATAATCGGGCAAGCACTGGCACGAAGCAGCACTTTTACTTTTTGTGCAGCGGGCATTCGTGCCACATGGGCTAGGGATACAAGGATCTGCGTGTTCAATTTGCACAATATGTGTCTTGAGGCACTGCAAAAATGGATCACCTTCGAATCCGGGGGGGCAAGAACAACTAGGAGTGTGGGATTGAATCCGACATTCTGCATTGCTGCCACATAATCTGGGACAAGGATCTGCGCATTTCTGGTTTATGCAGGCCATGGAAAGCGGACATTCTGAGTTAGTGACACATTCTGGCCGGCAGTTTGGCGGTTTGCCCGAGTAATCGGGTAGGCATGTACATGAGGGTGTTTCATTAACTTCACGGCACTCTGAGTAAGGTCCGCATGGTGAGGGATTGCAAGAGTTGGTATTTGTTCTGATGGTTGGCGCAATGATTGGCTGACAACTTATAAATGGGTTGCCCGAAAATTTTTCAGGACAACTACAGAATGGAATGTGATTGGAAGTGTGGCACTTGGCCCTCAAACCACAAACTCCTGGACATGGGTCAGAGCACTTTTGACTAATACATGCCTGGCTAAGCGGACATTCTAAGTTAGTTGTGCATTCGGGCCGACAAAATGGAGGGCTGCCAATAAAAGTTTCAAGGCAAGAACATATAGCTTGCTGATTAATGATCCGGCATTGCGAGTTGGGTCCACATGGAGATGGTTGACAAGGATCTATGGTATCTCTAATTCCTGCAATTAGTCTCCAAGTTCGTATTAAATTCTCAGAAAGCATAATTTAACAGCTTACTTGGAGCAGATATACATTTAGTGAATGCATTACCCTGCATGCCATCGGGACAGCGGCAGTTTGGAATGTGGTTCATAACCTCACAAACGGCGTTGGATGCACACGTGTCGTGACAAGGGTCAATACATTTGTTTCGAACACATGCTCGATCACGGGGGCAATCTGTGTGCAGCACGCATTCTGGACGACACGCGGTATATGGATCACCATGATATTCGCTGACACACCTACATTGACCGTTTTCGCAGAGAGCATTTACGCCACATGGTGAAGGACTGCATGGATCTTCGACGGAAATGATGTCAGCTACATAAATCCAAGCGATTACTTATCGTTGTTCCTGAAGGTAAACTTCATCTATATCTTACGTTTTGGTGGGGGTTGAGGATTGCAGACGCTAAATGGATCTCCCGTGTAACCTGGTTGACATGTACAAATGGGTGTGTGATTTACCACATTACATTTAGCGTTGATACCACATGCTCCGTCGCATGGGTCCCCACAATTCTGGCCTATGCAAGCTTGATGACTGGGGCACTCTGAATTTATTGTACATTCGGGTCGGCAACGCGGAGGCCTTCCTAAATATCCTGACAGACAAGTACATGACGATTTTCCATTATGAGACCGACATTCTGCGTTAGGGCCACAAGGTGATGGCAAACAAGGATCACGTGGTTCGTTAATAATTGGTTTCGGTGTAGGTGGTGCTAAATAGATTAGTAAATTCTTCTTAGAAGGGAAATAATTTAAAATAACCTCAGACTCGTCTTACACGGAATACGGATGCAACGTACGAATGGATCGCCTGTGAATCCATTGTCACAGCTACATATGGGACTGTGATTCCAAACACGACATTCCGCGTTTTTACTGCACACCCCAGGACAAGGATCGACACATTTGCGATTAATACAAGCCTTCTCAGGCTTACACTCTGAACTTGAAGTGCATTCGGGACGACAAGCTGGTGGATTTCCTATATACTCAGGCAGACAAGAGCATACAGCTTGTCCAGCGTTTTCGCGACACTTGGAGTTGGGACCACAAGGCGATGGAAGGCACGGATTTACATATTTACTAATTGCTATAAAAGAGTTTTTCAACAGTTTATTTATAACAAATCTATGTCGGCCATCAATTTCTTACGTTTTTCACGAACAACGTGACAGGCGCGGTATGGATCTCCATCAAAACCGGCAATACAATTGCAGGAAGGCAAGTGATTTATCACCTGGCAAATAGCATTTTGTCCGCATGTACCAGGACAAGGATCGCGACATTTTTGATTTTGACAAGCACGATTCGACGGACAGTCAGAATTCATTATGCATTCTGGTCGACAACCCTCATAGGGGTTTCCAAAGTAATCTGGTAGACATCGGCATGAACCAGCCAAACCTCTTTCTTTGCATTCGGCATTGACTCCACATGGGCTGGGATTACATGGATTCAGCCGCTCCACAATGTTTTCATTGATCGGAGTGCATTGCGAAAATGGATCTCCAGTAAAACCTTGATCACATAAACACATCGCAGTGTGACTAAAAACGCGACAACTTGCATTAACTCCACATAGACCAGGACAAGGGTCAGCACATTTTTGGTTCATGCATGCTTCTCGCGGTGAGCATTCAGAGTTCGAGACACATTCGGGGCGGCAATTTGGTGGCGATCCTAAAAAGTTGGGCAGACAAGAACACGACGGCGAATCTCCAATAACGCGACATTCTGAGTTCGGACCACATGGTGAAGGAACGCATTGATTCTTTGGTTTCGTCTCCCGAATTTGTGCAACTAAACAATTTTCTTTCAAATATGAGATCATGATAAAGGTAATGATTTATACTTTCAGGTTCGCATCGCACGAATGGGTTTCCTGTCATCTGACCGGGACACGAACAAAATGGAGTATGGTTCACTACGTTGCACACGGCATTGAAACCGCAAGCTCCTGCACAGGGGTCTTGGCATTTCACGTTCTGGCAGGCCCGATTTTGGAGACAGTCAGAGTTGGTTACACATTCCGGACGACATTGTGGGGGACTTCCGATGAAACCGTCAATACAAGAACATACTTCTGTTTGTTGTACCACTCGGCAGACACTATTCGGACCACATGGTGAAGGTTGGCAAGGAGTTTGGATAACGGGTTCTATCAGATTTAAAATAGTGCGATTTATTACTGAAATCTAACGTGATTAATGCTTAATACTTGGAATGGGACGGCATTCAAAGAAGGCGTTTCCGGACATATTCTCTGGGCAGGTGCACATCGAGATGTGGTTGTGGACTTCACAGAGTGCATTAGCTCCGCAGGTGCCTGGACAAGGGTCAACACATTTGCTTTGAATGCAGGCGCGATTTCGTGGACAGTCGGAGTTGAGGACACATTCAGGTCGACACTCTACATATGGATTTCCTTTGTATTCTGATAAACAGGTACACCGTCCGTCTTCACAATGCGCATTGATACCACAGGGCGATTGATTACAGGGATCCTCGAGCACAGGCTTTTTTACTGTACAAATACGACCAGATGACTGAAATTTTATGTCAAAGCTTTACAAAAGCAGTTCTTACGTTTTGTTGGTTTGGGGTTACAGATGATGAAAGGATTTCCAACGAATCCTTCTGCACATATACAGGACGGTGTGTGGCTTCTGGTGTGACAGATAGTATTTAAGCCACAGGCACCGAGGCAAGGATCTCTACATTTCTGGTTTATACAAGCCAGATTACTGGGACATTCAGGGTTGATGGTGCATTCCGGACGACAGTTAGGTGGTTGACCAATGAATGTTTCTAAGCACGAACATGAAGGTATGCCGTTCACATTGCGGCATTGGGAATTAGGGCCACAGGGGGTTGGAATACAAGGATCGCGTTTTTCTTCATGGTCTGTTTCTATTTGTCGGGCTACAGCAATAAAAATAATTAAGCATTTTAAGGCTATGCTATCAAAAGTGGTCTTACGCGGAAAAGGATGGCATCCGATCAATGGGTCACCTGTGTGATCGTGAAGACAGGTACAAATCGGGCTGTGGTTTTTTACACGACATTGGGCATTAGAGCCGCATGGGTTAGCCGTGCAAGGGTTCTCACATTTCTGATTTACACATGTCTTTTCGGCAGGACATTCAGATGAAAGGGTGCATTCGGGACGGCAAGTTGGTGGGGTACCAGTGAACGGGGGTAAGCAGGAGCATACAGCCTGTCCTTTCGACTCACGGCATTGAGAATTCGGTCCACAAGGTGATGGTTGGCACGGATTTACATATTCAGTACTTACGGCTAAAAGTTGGGAATGATATAAATAGGCAAAATTGCTACTGAAAGCGTGATTAAGTAGCTCACGTTTAGGTAGACGTGTACACAGCTGATATGGGTCACCAGTATATCCCGAGAGGCAGCTGCACGATGGTAAATGATTTAATACTTGGCATTCTGAATTTTGTCCACAAGTACCCGGACAGGGGTCTCGACATTTATTTTGTTGACATGCTTTATCCGAGAGACAATCCGATGAGAGCACACACTCTGGCCTACAACCTTCGTAGGGATTACCAAAGTAGTCTGGCATGCACTTACACGAACCGGCACCATTCCGTTCGCGGCATTCGGCGTTGGGTCCACATGGACTGGGATTGCAAGGCGTGAGCAATTCAACACTTTGTTCAGGTTTTAAACTACATTCAATAAATGGATCTCCCGTATAACCCGGCAGGCAAATACACTGCATTGCGTGGCTAACGACACGACATTCGGCATTCGATCCACAGCGTCCTGGACAAGGATCCACACATTTTTGATTGATACAGGACAATTGAGGTGCACAGTCGGAGCTGGTCACACATTCCGGCCGGCAATTCGGAGGTTCTCCCACGTATGATTTAAGGCAAGAGCACGAGGGTAGCTCGCCGATTCGTTTACATTGCGCATAAGGGCCACAAGGCGATATCTGACAGGGATCACTTGGTATAACCTCAGATGATGTTTCAACTGTTAAGTAAGATTGGGTTGTTGAAAGTGAAACTAAGGCGTATATTTAAGGGTCTTACTGATGGCTCTACAACCGATGAAAGGATTTCCCGTGTAACTTGAAAGACATGTACAGAATGGACTATGGTTGACCACGGTGCACACAGCACCTGAACCACAAATTCCTTGGCAAGGATTGCCGCATTTTTGATTGAGACATGCCTGAGCTGGTGAACATTCAGAATTCGAGATACATTCAGGACGACATGTTGGGGGGCTTCCTATGAATCCTGGGATGCAGGAGCAGACGGCTTGCTGATTAATCGTTCGGCACTGTGAGTTCGGTCCACAAGGCGATGGTTGGCAAGGATTTGTGGGTTTTAATGCTGTTGAGTTTTTGAGTTCATATTAGTACTCAAGTAATTTAGGATAGATAATGGATTACATTTTACTGGGTAGCAACGGATGAAGGCGCTACCCGCGGTACCATCGGGGCAGCGGCACATTGCTATATGATTAATGACGTCACAAATGGCGTTGTCACCACACGTTCCCAGACAGGGGTTGACACATTTGTTTCGCGAGCAAGCCTTGTCCCGCGGACAATCCGTGTTCAGGACACATTCTGGCCGACAACCGGCATATGGGTCACCATGGTAATCCGGGATACATTTACACACGCCATTGTTGCATACGGCATTTGATCCACATGGGGAGGGATTGCATGGATTGGCTTTCGATTCTGTTACGTGATTCACGAAAATTCTTAGTAAACGATCGAAAAACAAAACCAATGAAAACTTACTTAATTCAGGTAGCTTAGGTACAGGCCGACAGCTAGTGAAAGGGTCACCAGTGTAGTCTGTCGGACAACTACAGACAGGAGTGTGATTGACGACACTGCAATCAGCAGCAATGCCGCAAGACCCCGGGCAAGGATCAATGCATTTTTCGCGGATACAAGCTTTATTGGACGGACACTCTGCGCTGAGCGCACATTCGGGGCGACAGTTCGGGGGCATGCCAACATAAGTCTCGAGACAGGTGCAAGAAGGAACGCCATTAATTGTTCGACATTTGCTGTGCAGTCCACACGGCGATGGTACACAAGGGTCCTGCTCGATACGCTCTACTTTGGTGAGAGGTGGTGCTGGATAATAAAATAATTGGAGGATAGTAAAATAATTTGGATGGAAAATAATAAAATAAAAGGAGGATAGTTGACCCTACTGATAAGCTTACATGGAATGACATAGCAACGCGTTAAGGCATCACCAGTGAAGCCGGGACGACATTTACACAGAGGACTATGGTTCCAAACACTGCAATCTGTATTCGTGCCACAGATGCCCACACAGGGGTCTTCACAGCGTTGGTTGATGCAAGCTTTATCGTAAGAACATTCACTGCTTAGCAGGCATTCAGGCCGGCATGTGGGCGGTACACCGATAAAATTTTCAAGGCAAGAACATACAGCCTGTTCATTCAACACACGACACTGAGAGTTGGGGCCACAGGGCGAAGGATTACAGGGATTCGTAGTTTCCATGAGTACAGCTGTTTACGCAGAAAGAAGGAAGAAGTAAAATCAGGGAAAATCTCGAGATAGTGCGAGCAAATATAAATCTAACTGTTCAAAACAATCAATAATTCACGCGAAGGGTGGTCAGCTTACGTTTTGGTATTTCAAAGTGACAGTGGCGGTAAGGATCTCCAGTATAACCCAGACGGCAACTACATGTTGATATGTGATTCGTGACGGAGCAGTCGGCGTTTGCTCCGCAAGTACCAGGACAGGGGTCAGTGCATTTATTTTGTGTACAAGACTTGGTCGAAGGACAGTCAGAGTTTAGAAGGCATTCAGGTCTGCATGACTGGTATGGATCTCCAAAATGATCCGGAAGACATTGGCAAGATCCGACACCGTTGTAATCACGACAGATCGCATTCGAACCGCACGGATTGGGGATGCAAGGTGTTAATTGCTCCGTTATAATTCTTTCTGTTGGTAAGAAAATAGAAACAAGGAAAGATATGTGGTTTTAGCATAACATCTGGTTCTATTTGATGTTTAGTAACGACACACCTTTAGCGTTACATTAGGAGATTACTAAGGCATTACATTCGTTTTGTTGGGTTATAAAGTGGCGCCTACTGTAGAAGGTGCAGTATGGGTGAGTGGGTTATGGTTTGACGTATAGGCAGGTTAGGCGAATTTTTTCGCTAATTCTACCGACCTCAACTAAAAATCTACAATTTTTTATGGCATTTCTAAATGTGCATCATGGGTGTTTGGTGCATGTTGGTGTTGGTAGTGAGTAGCGTTCAAATTATGGCAATACAAAATAATTCGCATGATAAATAATGTCCTGGAATTGTTATTTCAAATTTTACACCGGAGAAACCATATGTATTAATACGCTTTTAATAAAATATCTTTGTGTCGATGTAAGTTTAGTAGAACTACGGTGGTTAAAAATACTTATGTTTTGTTAGATTTGGTTTAATAGAATTCTTGGTAAATCCAACGTTGATGATCTTTCAAAATAATGGGATATTATATCGTATATATCGCAACCAAGGTAAGCAAGAGTATAACTGACAGTAGCCACTGTCATGTTAGAGCAAGATTTAGCAAATAAGTATTGGGTGGTAGGCATTTCGCTTTAATTAGGCAAGGATCGAAAGCGAAAGGTTAAACCTTAAAATGTACCCAATTATGGTTTACAAACGGCTTGGTGCAGCATGGGTGAGACCGATGTAAGTTGAAACTTTTAATCTAATTTCGGTTAAATTTAGCGCTGGGTCTTTTTGATAGATATTAATCTACTCGCATTTACAAAGGACAGGTTAGGTGTCACCATTTCGTATTAGGTGGTATAATTTTTGACTTTTCTTTACTTTCAGCAGGATTGAGAAGCATACTTAAGCAAATAAGGTGGGTTAGGTGTTTAATTTATTAAATAGTTTCGCCATCAGAGCATTTTAGGAACTATATGAGACATAAGGCGTTTAGTTTGTTTGCATTTAGTTTGTTGGCATTGGATGAAGTTAGAATTATAAACTAATAAAATACTTTATTTATGAATATTAGTCAAGCAATCGTATTTATCAATTTCAGATGATACAAAACTGAGACAATTCGTACAGAGTTTGTATCAAGTTGAAATCAGCATTTTGTTGAGGTTTGAAGAAAAACAGCAACATTAAAGTATTCAGAAGTAACCTCTTCTAATGCAATGCTGTGCGATAAACAGAGTTCTTGACAATATTTTTAATTAAATATGTAAGTACTAAGCAATACGATCAAAAGAGAAAACAGCGCTACGGTTTTGCTATGGTTTGACTGTCTAAATCTTCATTGTTATTTAAATTTTTCTGTATTCTAAAGATTTTAATCTAAAATTTTATTGGCGAAATTTTATATATAGTATTACTAGGCAAAAGTCGTTTTATCTTTGGAACAATCTCTTATATTCAATTACCTGATCAGTATTTTAAATATGTATATACGTATATTTCAGAAAGTATGGTAATGAGGAGATATTTATTAGTTAGAACGTAAGTCCAGATAGGACCAAATCTGGAAGAGAACTGAAATCGAAAAAGTTTTGGCAAGAAACGTGATCAAAACAATTCTTTCAGTGGAAACGAGAAGGAGATCAAGACAAATAATTTAAATCGAAACGGGACACTTCCTTGAATTGAGAAATCTCGATCATTTGCATTTATTAAATAACTCCAGAAATCCTAATTTATTTAATCTACAGTAAAATATCAATATTCATACATCTTATAAACTGTGAACGTTTGATGATTTAGAATAACATCAATTTTAAAAAACTTCAGCCTATTACCAGAGAACCGTAAACATTGAAACTGTGATTGAGGTGCTTGAACAGTGTGTACATATTGTAATAGAATCATTTTGTGTGTGTGTGGAATTTCTGGATTTTCTAAAGTTTACAGTGTTTTGAAATGAATCTTCATTATTGATAACGATTGTGACGAGTGCTCTTTCGAGAGTTCGTGACATTTGAACGCAACGCTGTGTTCTGATTTGTGCGATTAAAAATAAGTGCGAATCTTGTTCATTCTATGAGCAATTAACTTATTGTCTATGCAAGTCTTGGCCGGTGTTTTGAGCAAGATTCGCATTCTTTGGTTTGCAAAAATGAAGTTTCCTACCTGGTATCGGCTGACAGCCCGTGAATGGATCTCCGGTGTATCCCACATCGCAGCTGCAAATTGGCATATGGTTTGCAACACTGCAGCGAGCATTGTATCCACATGATCCTACACACGGATCGTCGCATTTCTGAAGAATGCACGCCTTGCTGGGTGCGCACTCTGGATTGATGGTGCATTCAGGTCGGCAGTTCGGTGGTGTGCCAATAAACGACGCCGCGCATGAACACGCTGGTGTGTCGGCCACTACTTTGCACTCAGAATTTGGACCGCATGGTGAGGGAATGCAAGGATTCGTTGGGGTTGTTGGTGGTTGGATGGGTCGACTTTCCTGATAGCATCGATTGAATGGGTCGCCGGTGTAGCCGGCAGTGCAAGTGCAGATGGGGTTATGATTTATGACCATGCATTTGGCGAATTGGCCACAAGCCCCTGGGCAGGGATCTACGCATTTCTTCTGGATGCATGCATTTTGGAGTGAGCATTCGGAACTGACGATACATTCTGGTTTACAAGCTGGTGGAGAGCCTAACATCCCAGGTTGGCAAGCGCAAATGGCGCCAGCTGAAGAAGCTTGACACAAGCTATATGGTCCGCATGGATTAGGCTGACAGGGATCTGTTGGACGTGAAACTTTTGGACCTTCGGGACGACATATACTAAATGGATCGCCGTTGTAGCCTGGATGACAGCTGCAAACTGGTATGTGATTTAAAACATTGCAATCAGTATTCTCTCCACACGTTCCCGGACAAGGATCGACACATTTCTTGTTCAAACACGCCTTGTTGGGCGAACAATCTGTACTAATTGTGCATTCAGGACGGCAACCGACGTACGGATCACCCTGGTAATCCTTTAAGCAGTTACAAACGCCGTTGTTGCATTCTGCATTTGCCCCGCAAGGCTGTAGTTCGCAAGGATCGGTGGGAGGTGTGGGTGTCGGAGCCACTACAGTGATTTCTACACATTGTGAGAATGGATCTCCGGTGAATCCCAAGCGGCAGTTGCAAATGGCAATGTGATTCTGAGTGCGGCATTCGGAGTTCAACCCGCACGATCCGTCGCACGGATCACGACACTTCTCGGCGATACAAGATCGTTCGGAGGAACAGTCTGTGTTCACAATACACTCCGGGCGGCAGTTAGGAGGGGCTCCTATGTAGTTCGGCAGACACGAGCACGACGGTTGGTCTCCGTTCTGACGACATTCAGAATACAGACCACATGGCGACGGAAAACAAGAGTTAGTTGTTTTTTTCACATTTGTGACAGACGTTGGTGGTGTCGGATAACATTTGGAAAATGGATTACCGGTCATATCGAGTGGGCAGCTGCAAATTGGATTGTGATTAATCACTTCGCATTTAGCATCAATACCGCAAGTTCCCGCGCATGGGTTGGCACATCGGAATTTGTGGCAAGCCTTGTTCTGCGGACACTCAGTGTTTACTGTGCATTCCGGTTTGCACTGAGGAGGCGCACCGATGAATGAGTCTAAGCACGAGCAAACTGCCAATCCGTTGGCTTCGCGGCATTTGCTGTTCGGACCACAGGGCGATGGCTGACAAGGGTTGCTTGGTATTGGCAACACAGGAATTATTTGCCGCTGACAACTCGTGAAAGGATCGCCAGTGAAACCATCACTGCACACGCAGTTGGGCACATGATTCACAGCGTAACATTGGGCGTTTGCTCCACAGATACCAGGACAAGGATCTTTACACTTGTTACGTATGCAAGCCTTGTCGGTAGGGCAATCTGAGCTCAGCACACATTCTGGATGGCATCCTTCATATGGGTTGCCTTGGTAGTCATCAATACATTTACATGACGCGGCGTTATTGCGCTCAATGCATTCCGCGTTCTGGCCGCACGGAGATGGTTCACAAGGCTTCACGGATTCTTCTACTCGTGGAACGCACTGTACGAAGGCGTTCCCTATGAAACCCGAGGGGCAGAAACATGACACCGTATGACTTATAACCCGACAGTCAGCGTTGGTTCCGCAAGATCCTGGACAAGGATCGACACACTTGTTGTTGATGCATGCTTTCGTGGAAGGACAGTCAGGGTTTATGATGCACTCGGGTCTACAATTCGGAGGGGATCCGAAGAAGTCCGGCAGACATTGACATGATGGTCCATTATCCCTTGATTTGCAAACCGAATTAGGTCCACACGGCGACGGAGCGCATGGGTCATATGGTAATTCGGGCGTAATTTTTTTTGTTGGGGGCGGAATATCCAGGCAGCGCTTGAATGGATCGCCTGTCTTTCCTGGTGGACATCCACATATTGGGCTATGATTGATAACTTCACAACGTGCTTCAATACCACACGCACCAGCACATGGGTCAACACATTTTTTGCTGACGCACGCTTGAAGAGGTAAACATTCGCTGGACACTACACACTCAGGACGACATTGCGGTGGCGAACCAATGAATCCGTCCAAGCAAGAGCATATTGCGTATCCATCTACATCACGGCAGTGACTGTTGGCGCCACATGGCGATGGAGAGCAGACGTCCTTACGATGTTCAACCTCTGGTGGATTAAGACGGCAGCTGGTGAAGGGATCACCTACGTAACCCTGGGCACAGGAGCAAACTGGTATGTGGTTGAATACTTCGCAGTTGGCGTTTACGCCACATGTGCCCGGACACGGATCAGTGCATTTATTACGCATGCAGGCCTTGTCGCGTGGACAATCGGCGGAGAGGGTGCATTCAGGACGGCAGCCATCGTACGGGTTACCTACGTAGTCATCCTGGCAATGGCACTCGCCACTGAAACACTCAGCATTCGGTCCACAAGGATTGGGGTCGCACGAGTCGTTAGCAACTTTAGGTCTCTCTGTAACTGGGTTTGGACTGCAGCGGACAAACGGATCGCCAGTGAAGCCTTCAATACAATTACAGATTGTCACATGATTTAGTACATGACACTTTGCATCAAAACCACAAGACCCCTCACAAGGATCGCGGCATTTATTGTTGATGCAGGCTTCTGTTGGTCCGCATTCTGAATTAATTATGCATTCAGGGCGACAATTTGGAGGGGAACCAATGAAATCTTGCAGACACGAGCAGGCAGGACTACCACCAATCATTTGGCATTTCGAGTTGGGCCCACAAGGTGAGGGCACACAGGATGGTGGCCGCTCCGTGGATTCTGGCTCAGTTATGATCGCTAAAAATAAAAGAATTTGAGTTTTCTCAGAAATGGTTTTAGTGGAAAATAATGTCTTACGTATAGTAGAACACTGTACAAATGGATTTCCAGTCATGCCGCGAGGGCAAGTGCAAATAGGACTATGATTTTTCGTTGTACATATAGCACGTGTGCCGCAAGTATGAGGACAGGGATCGACACATTTGTTGTTGATGCAAGCACGCTCTGGTACACATTCAGAGCTAACTACACATTCCGGTCGACAATTAGGCGGCTGGTCTATGAATCCAGACTGACACGAGCATACTGCTTGGCCATTGATGTTACGACATATGCTGTTCGGGCCACAGGGCGATGGAACACACGGATTCTGGATGGGTGGAGGAATGAAACTTATTTGTTTGCATTGGAATAATGGATCTCCTGTGTAGCCTGGGGGACATGTACATGTTGGCACGTGGGCCTCTACTGAGCAGGTAGCAAACTCTCCACACACGTTGGCACATGGATCGACGCACTTGAAGCGTACACAGGACTGTACGGGCGAACAGTCGTCATTTACTTCGCATTCACGCCGACAGCCGCGTTCCGTATCGTAAGCATTTCCGTCGAAGCCGTCGCGGCAGAAGCACGCACCTGCGCCGTTACTTTCTCTGCATTCGGCATTGGGACCGCAGGGAGACGGTTCACAAGGCGAAGTGGTTGGTTGCATCGGTAGTACTGGTATAAGTTGGCATCCGATTATTGGATCTCCTTCGTAACCGTCAGTGCAAGAACAAACAGGGTTGTGTTGCACCACTTTACATATGGCGTTTGTGCCGCAGGAGCCGGGACAAGGATCGATGCAGCGTTCATTTTGACAAGTTAAGTGGTTTTGGCACTCATCATTATTCGTGCATTCGGGACGACAATTTGGCGGACGTCCCACGTAGTTTGCCTGGCACGAGCAAGCAGCCTGATCGCCAATATCTCGGCACAGTGAGTTCGGACCACATGGTGAAGGTACGCAAGGATTCAAAGAATTTTTGGTCTCCGGTACAGCCTCAGTACAAGAATTGAATGGATCTCCAGTCATTCCAGGAGCACACGTGCATATCGGGTTATGATTAACAACTTGGCATCTAGCGTTATTCCCGCAAGCATTTCGACAAGGATCCGCACATTTTTTACTTATGCACGCACGATTCTGTGGACACTCTGAGCTGACTACACACTCGGGCTTACATGTGGGTGGGGCACCCACGTAGCCATCGATGCAAGAACATATAGCGTGACCATTACCCTCTCGGCATTGACTGTAAGGGCCACATGGTGATGGTTTGCACGGGTTAATGGGAGTAACTGTTGTAAATTCGAGGACAGAACAGGTATTGTGTGGATCTCCAGTGTAGCCTTCGAAGCAGATACAATTGGGTGCATGGTTGAACACACGACAATCAGCGTTGATGCCACAAACTCCTGGACAAGGATCTTGGCATTTGTTATTAATACAAGCCTTCGAGCGATCGCAGTCTGAGTTCTGGACGCATTCTGGACGGCATCCACTATAAGGATCGCCGTAATACTCGGCCAAACAGGTGCAAGAACCGACGCCGTTGCGTTCACGACAGACTGCATTTGCTCCACACGGACTGGGGTTGCACGGATTCTGCGGCGCTTCGGTTGGAATAACTACATATATATGAAGGATAAATTTGGTATAATAAATGATAATAGCGAAAACCAAAATGCAACAGTAAAGAACGCATAGTTAGGATCGAAAAACCGCTATTAAAATTTTATATTTAAGGTTCTTAATTTTCTCGCGATGAGAGGCACCTTTAATAAGACTGAAATTAAATGGTATATCATTGAAAATGTTTTTATGAAAGGTTTTTTTTCTAAAGTTACGTATTTCACTGTTGCGCTTTGCATTTTGCGAAACTTTACTTTTCTGTAGCAGTACGCAACTGGAGAATGGATCGCCAGTGTAGCCAGCTTCACACTGACATGTCGGATTGTGCTTAATTACTGTACAGGAGGTATGTGCTCCACAAGTTCCCACACAAGGGTCGGAGCACTTTTGATTTATACATGCCAAGTTAGCCGAACATTCAGAACTACTCATGCACTCCGGCCGGCAGTTAGGCGGCCGTCCTAGGAAATTTGGTAGGCAAGAACATGCAGGCAAGCCGCCAACATCGATACACTTCGAGTTGGCTCCACAGGGGTTCGGAATACAGGGATTACCGGTTCTTTCAACGGAAGATATACTCGCTACATAGGTAAGTTTTACACAGACAGATTGGCGTTTGTAGTGTTGATAGAGTTCATAGGAGGTTTAACCAGTATAGAAAGGGTGAGGATCAAAACATAAATGAAAGAAAATAACAGTTAGTTTTATAAATTTAAGATGTACATGCGAAAGAAGGATTAAGAAGTTGATGTGAGAACGAGGTAATCACTCTGACGTAACGTCAATTAAATAGATTTGCTAAAGGAACTAAGATAAAGCGTAAATTTGGTAAAGGACTCGGATGTCTTATTTGAGCGGTAAAGTTTCTAGCCTCGTTCTAACGCCAGCCTCTTCAAAATTGACGCTTAAGTAAGATATGAGCATGCTTACGTTTAATAATAACACATCTACTGAAGGGATCTCCTGTATAACCCGGTGGACAGGAGCAGGCAGCGTAGTGGTTAATAACCTGACAACGTGCTTCAGCTGCGCACGGACCAGGGCACGGGTCAATACATTTCTGGTTTTCGCAAGCGCGATTCTGTGCACAGTCGGAACTAATGATGCATTCGGGGCGACAGTTCGGCGGTGAACCAATGAAATTAGTTTGGCAAGAGCAGACGGCATGGCCATTTACCACGCGGCACTGACTGTATGGTCCGCAAGGAGAGGGGACGCAAGGGTTCACGTTTTCTTCAGCTGTATATGTCGATGGTGTCAAAGAAGAGATTTCAGTAATCACAGTTAAATTGAAAATAGTTAGTAAAGAGATGGAAGCTGCAAAGGAGGATGCCTTGGGACTTTCTTTATTTTAAGTATCTTTGAATTACAAATATACGTAAACTGAATTTAAGGCAATAAAGACATCTTCTCGTGCAACTATCCGGAAGGGTTAGTTTTTCAATAACGTACTTGAAGGAGGTAGCGATGGAATTTCGCGACAAGAGCTTAAAGGATTTCCCGTATAACCCTCGTAGCAGTGACATGTTGGCGCATGATTTCCCACACGACATTCGGCATTTAAACCACAGACTCCCGGACATGGATTGGAGCATTTGTTATTCACACAAGACTTGTCCCGCGAACAGTCTGAATTAACAACACATTCCGGACGACAGCCGCTGTAGGGATCGCCGTAATAATCGGGAAGACAGGTACACGAGCCGGCACCGTTACGTTCCTTACATTCAGCATTGGGTCCGCACGGAGAGGGGTTACAAGGATTTAGACGTTCTTCAGGAATTATGGCAGCTATATTGAGCAAAAAATAAAAAGTTTAAAATAAGCGAAGAAGGTGAGGAGGGTCAATAAGGCTCTTACGTATTGGATTGCAGCGAGAGAAAGGGTCACCGGAGTATCCGGTTTGACATGTGCAAACCGGTGAATGATTGATTACGTTGCACAAGGCATTGAAGCCGCAAGAGCCTGGGCATGGATCTTTACAGCGTTCGGAGACGCATGCCAAATTTGCGGCGCATTCTGAGTTGAGAGTGCACTCTGGTCGACAGTTAGGCGCGCGACCCACGTAGTTGGGAAGACAGGAACACACTGGAGTTTCTTCTACCACGCGACATTGGGAGTTAGGTCCGCAAGGACTTGGCACACATGGATTCACTGGCGTTGTTGGAGGACTAGTTTCAACTTTTCGTACGTAAAATCAAAATGATTACTAAATTGAAATTCCTAGAAGTTTTTTAGTTTTGGATGCTTACTTTCAACACGGTCACAACGTGAAAACGGATCACCCGAATAACCCACGGGACATGAACAGATAGGATTGTGGTTGGTAACTTTGCACAAAGCATCTTTGCCACAGATACCTACACAAGGATCTACGCATCGTAAGTTTATGCAACCCTTGTCCTGTGTACACTCTGAGCTTACTGAACACTCAGGACGGCAGGCTGGAGGTGTGCCAATATAATTACTAAGACAAGAGCATACGGCATGTCCGTTAATTTCGCGACACTGACTGTAGGGGCCGCAAGGCGATGGTCGACATGGTTGTATAGATTCAATTTCTGTAAAGCATTCACGAATACTTTTAGTTAAGCTGTGAATTTGATAAAGAAAAAGAAGCGGCATTACGTTTCGGTTGTTCGCGGCAATATTCCGATGGATTTCCGGTGTATCCGGATGGACAGCTACAGCTAGGGGCGTGGTTTATGACACTACATTCGGCTGAAATACCACAAACACCCGGACAAGGGTCCAGACATTTGTTTCTAATGCAAGCACGATTCTTGGGACAATCTGTGTTCAGCACGCATTCCGGACGACACTCCGTGTATGGGTCGCCAGTGTATTCAGGCAAACAGGTGCATGAGCCGACACCATTGCGCTCCTTGCAGATGGCGTTGGCGCCGCAGGGGCTCGGATTGCACGGCTGAGAAATTTCGGGAGGAGGTGTAACTGAAAAGGGAATGCAAGTGAAGAAAATCGCGTGGTGATGATTTGAGACTATAAGATTCCGCAGATCTTACTTTCTGGACTACATTCTCTGAATGGGTCTCCCACATAGCCATCCAAACACCGACAAACGGGCCTATGATTACTAACAATGCATGTTGTGAACGAACCGCAAGATCCCCTACAAGCATCCCGACAGCGCTGATTGATACACGCCATATTGCCGCTGCACTCAGAGTTCGTCGTGCACTCTGGGCGGCAATTTGGCGCCCGACCCACATAGTTTGGCAAGCATGAGCAAACTGCTTGTTCATTAGCATCTGACACGCGGCATTGTGAATTAGGACCACAAGGCGACGGAATGCATGGATTTTCGGGTGTCTTCATAACAGGGCGTTCTACATATTTACACAGTATATACACATTTATACCACGCAACATGCAACATCAAAATAGGCAACAGCAACACCATAGAATAAATAGCAAGAAAATCAAAGAAACAGATGAAACACTAATTATTAATAATGGAAAAGAAAACAAGAAGGAATGACGCTCGTTAAACCTTGGAGACTTTCTTTGACTGTAAAAAGATTATTTTCATTTATTTGAAAATTCCTTAGGATAGAATTTTCTTCTAAAATCTCCTTAAAATTCATTAAAAAAAAGTTTGACGAACGTCTTCTTTTTATATGATGATGTATAATTTGAACTCGTGCATTGATCTTTTTGACTACGCCAACATTTAAATTCACAAGTTTAAATTATCTTCATCAGATGTGATAGCGATCTTACTCTCTTCGTATATACAGCGTGAGAACGGATCACCCGTGAAATCTGGCAGGCAAGAGCATATCGGTGTATGGTTGACCACGCGACAGAGTGCATTTCGTCCGCATGTGCCAGGACAGAGATCTTTGCATCGTTCATTCATACAAGATTTGTCTTGGGCACATTCGGAGCTACCCATGCACTCCGGTCGGCAGTTTGGTGGCGATCCAATATAATTGGAGATGCAGGAACAGACGGCGTGACCATTGATGGCACGACAATTACTGTAGGGTCCGCAAGGTGAGGGTTGACACGGTTCGATGGGTGTCAGTGTAATATCTAATAATGAACAATTATGTATGGTTTAAAATAAAAGCCAAAGTTTGTGTAAACAACGGAAAGAAGAGAAGAACGCTCCACTGAATAAGAGGTACACATCTTTTATTGTCACATTCTTCACTCGCTTTTCTTCAGCTTGTTTGCTTACTCTTTGGCTCTTCTGGTATCAAATAGCATCCAATTATTGGATTTCCCGTGTAACCCGGATAGCATTGACAGTAGGGCGCATGATTTCGTACATCGCATTCGGAGTTGTAGCCGCATATACCCGGACAGGGATCGATGCATTTGTTATTAACACAAGCGCGCGATTTCGGACAATCAGAATTAATGACACATTCCGGCCTGCACTCAACATATGGATCGCCGAAATATTCAGCGATACATTTGCAAGCGGCGGCCCGATTTCGTTCTTCGCATACGGCATTTAAGCCGCAGGGACTCGGTCGGCATGGTGTAATTGTTTCATTAGCAACTGTAATAATTGGGTAAAATGAATTTAATAACCTAGGGAAAGGGAGAGAAGCGTAAATGAGGCATACTTGGGGGCGCTCTGTAGCATCCGGTGAATGGATCTCCGGTGTATCCCTGCTCACACAAACAAATCGGCGCATGGGCACTGGTGCGGCATATAGCGTTATTACCACATGCACCCACGCAAGGATTTGAACATTTGGAATTAATGCAAGCCAAGTGTGAGGCACATTCAGAGTTAATCGTGCACTCTGGGCGGCAATTCGGGGGGCGTCCAATGTAGTTGGCAATGCAGGAGCAAATTGCACCAGCGTTGTTAGTGCGACACTTGGAATTGGGACCGCATGGCGAGGGCACGCAAGGGTTCTGTGGGACGAAAGGTACGCGTGGCGTTGGTTCAACTTCTAAAAAACGAGGCAAAAATCAGTATGTCGTTATTTGAAGAAATTGAGAAAAAACACGGACGTACTTTCTATTGGCCGACATTCACGGAACGGATCGCCAGTAAAGCCGTCGCTGCAGCTACAAATGGGTGAGTGATTCGTCACGCGACAGCGAGAATTATGGCCACAGGTGTTCGGACAAGGATCGCGACAAATTTGGTTCACGCAAGCTAAGTTGGAGGGACACTCAGAACTTATAATGCATTCGGGCTTACAAAGCGGGGGACTGCCTACATAGCCAGGTAGGCAGGAACACACTGCGTGACCGTTTGCGGTTTTGCAACTGCTGTACTGTCCGCATGGAGAAGGCCTGCAAGGGTTTTTTTGTGCAGGCAGATACGTCGCTGTATAAAAAAAGAATATGGAAAGAAAAACAGGAAGTGAAACTTTTTCTGTGGCTCTTTCAAAATTGAACTTTTCTCATACTTGGTGGTATCTCATGGCAGAGACGCATAGGATTTCCGGTAAATCCAGCGCTGCAACTGCATATAGGTTGATGATTGGAAACCCGACATTCAGCATTTATGCCGCACGTATTTGCGCACGGATCAACGCACTTCATATTAACGCAGCACTTGGTACGGGGACATTCGCTGTTCTGCACACATTCAGGACGACAGTTAACATACGGGTCACCGAAATAGTTTTGCATGCATGTACAAGAACCGGCACCGTTGCGTTCTTTGCAGATGGCATTTGAACCGCAAGGCGACGGATGGCACGGATTAGCAGGTATCACAGATACCTCAACTACAGTAAGAAGAAGATGAAATTGAGAGTGATGACCATGCGAGTGGGAACGTATAATCTATGATACACTAAGTAAGAATTTAAAAATACGAACAAGATACTGAGGATACAAAGTAATGCAGAGAAATAACATAACGCTAGGAAGTGATACTGTAAAATGCAAATGTACGGAGACATATCGCATGCTAACAGACATGCATATACAAAAATTAAAACGTTACGGAAGAAAGAAGGGTACAAGTTCCATACACCTTTTAAAACTGGAAGAAGGAACAATATTAAGGCACAATACATATTTTGGTAAAGTTTAAAATAAAATTCAGATAAACACATTAGGTGTAAATATGTGAAGAGGTACTTACCTTGCCGCATGTTGCAACCAGCGTAGGGATCACCTTCGTGTCCTTCAATGCATGAGCAAATTGGTTTATGGTTTTGCGAACTGCAAATGGCATTAAAACCGCAGGCTCCGACACAGGGATCTTCGCAGCGTTGACGTATGCAAGCGCGATTCGATGGGCAATCCTGGTGAATCACACATTCAGGACGGCAGTTTGGCGGAGCACCAAACATTCCCGACGAACAAGAGCAAGCGGCTCGACTATCCACTTCCCGACATTCTGAATTCGGGCCGCAAGGACTCGGAATACATGGATTCACGGGAGGTTGTGGTTCAGGTGCTGAGAATATACTGATGTAAGAATTTTCCTCACATTTTAATTTCGCACTTACGTTTTGGTACACATTGATCGAACGGTTCTCCTGTATATCCTTCGGGACAGGAACATATAGGATTGTGGTTAACTACTTGGCACTTGGCGTTTGAACCACATGAATTCTCACACGGATCCAGGCACTTTTGATTGATGCAGGCCAGATTCTGGCGGCACTCGGAGCTAACAACACATTCCGGACGACAGGCGGGCGGTGCACCAGAGAAGCCCTCTAAGCAAGAGCATGTCGGTCGTCCTTCAATGACGCGACAAATACTATTGGCTCCACAGGGGTTTGGTTCGCAAGGACTGAGAGGTCCAATTGCTGGAGGGAGATAAGTTATTACATTCTGCTGAAATTCGTTGAACTATCACTAAATCTGATACTTACGGTAGATTTCTTTCTTGCAGCCGTTAAAGGCATCACCTTTGAAGCCACGTGCACAAGTACAAGTTGGTACGTGATTAACTACGGAGCATTCGGCGTTTGCTCCGCATTGCCCGATGCAAGGGTCGCGACAATGCTGCTTTATGCATGCTAATGACGATGGGCATTCTGCATTGTAAACACATTCGGGACGGCAGCCAGTGGTGTAGGGGTCTCCGATGTAGGGCTCGATACAGTTGCAACGAGCCTCACCATTTCGTTCGGTGCAAATGGCGTTTTCTCCACAAGGACTAGGGAAGCACACATCCACTCGATTCTCTGGTTCTACAGGTTGATAAAATTTAGTTATATAAGACGATAAATCGCAATAAGGTGTTGAGGGACTTACTCTCTGGAATCTTGGAACATTTTACAAAAGCATCTCCATCATAACCGCGTTCACAACTACAGTGGGCTGCATGAGCAATGACTGTACAGCGCGCGTTCTGTCCACATATATTTTCGCAAGGATTCTGACACTTTTCTTGTATACACGCTTTATCCGCAGGGCATTCACTGTTAATAGTACATTCTGGTCGACAGTATGGCGGAACGCCAATGTAGTTAGCCGTACAAGAACACACGGGACGTCCTCGCTTTACTTGACATACTGAGTTTGGTCCACAGGGTGATGGTATGCAAGGATTTTGTGGTACGCGTCCAGTTTCTGGTGGGATAACTAAGATGGGTGTGCACGAAACGAAAGGATCACCTTCATAGCCCTTTTCGCAAGAACAGATTGGATTATGGTTGAGCACCTCGCAGAGAGCCGCAATTCCACAAGTTCCGGGGCACGGATCAGAACAACGCTGGCTAATACAAGCTCTGTTTAGAGGGCATTCTGAACTAACAACACATTCAGGTTGGCAAACCGGGGGAGAGCCTTTGAAATTCGGCAAGCACGAGCAGGCTGCATATCCATCTGGTGATATGAGACACCGTGAATTGGGGCCACATGGTGATGGTTCGCATGGGTTCCTTGGTATGAGTGATGGTGTAACAGGTGGTAGATAATAGGGATTGCAAGACAAAAAGGGATCTCCTCGATATCCTTCGGCACACACACAAACAGGAGCATGGTTGACAACGTGACAGATAGCGTTGATGCCACAAACATTGTAGCAAGCTTCCGTACACTTAAAGTTGATGCAAGACATGCTGGCTGGGCAATCCGTATTTAGCACACATTCCGGACGGCAGCCGATTATCGGATCTCCTACGAAGCCTTTTTTGCATACACATGCAAGGGTATCATCGCGTTTCTTGCATTCTGCATTCGCACCACATTTCAATTTCTCGCAGCTAGATGACGGTGTAGGCAGAACCGCAGTAGGTACCGAACAATGTTCGTAAGGGTTTCCGAAAAGACCTTTTGGGCAACTGCATATTGGATTGTGCGCAAATACTGCACACACCGCATTGCGTCCACAGGATCCGGGGCATGGGTCCAAACACCTCTGACCCAGACAAGCTTTGTCGAAGGGACAGTCAGAGTTTGAAACGCATTCAGGGCGACAACGAGGATTTTGTTGTGCATTTTGTCCAATGCAAGGATCACAAAGTGCCACTCCATCACTGTACACGGAACAAACATCATGAGGGCCACATGGCGAAGATGCACAAGGATCGCGACTGGCATTATTCAGCACGCCTATGGGGACGCATTGTAAGAAGGCGTCGCCAGCAAATCCATTCAAGCATTTACATACAGGCGTATGCTGCTTAACGCTGCATAACGCGTTTATGCCGCAGATAGTACCGGCACACGGATCGATGCATTTATGATTTATGCAAGCCTGAGTTGTTCCGCAGTCCGAATTTATGTCACATTCGGCGCGACAACCCGCTTGTGGATCTCCAAGGTATCCAGGAATGCAGGAGCATACGGCACGGTTGTTCATTAAATTACATTCGCTATTGATTCCGCAGGGACTGGGTATACATGGATTGCGCGAAGGTTTAGTTGGCCCTAAAGCATAGCATCGAATACCTGGATTGCCAGTGAGGCCTGAATTACAAGAACATACTGGATGATGTCTCTCAACACGACAGTTGGCACCTATGCCACAGGCACCCGGACATGGATCGTAACATCTGAAACCCATGCAAGCCTTCTCATTGGGGCAATCGTTGTCCGTTTGGCATTCGTAGCTATGGCAACCGAGCAGCGACGTTGGGTCCCCAGACAAACCATCAGGGCAGACGCAAGCGCTTTGGCCATCCTTAGAAACGATGCACTCAGCATTTGGTCCACAAGGGTTGGGATCGCAAACAGTGCGTGGTGGTGCGGTACAACCTTCATAGGGATCACCAGTGTATCCAGGGCGACAATAACACTCTTCCCTGTTCTCACTGACATAACAATCTGCATTTCGGCCGCATGGTCCCGGCTTGCAGAGTTCGAACGAGATCGAGGGTTTTTCACACAGACGGAATGGGTTTCCAAGCTTGTTTTCGGGACAGAAGCAGACTGGGCTACGGGAAGAATCACAAATGGCTCCGATGCCACAAGGATTAGGATCGCAAGGGTTGCTAGGTTCGATGCAGCCTCGAATCGTGTTAGGGCTCTCTACATAACCCGGCAAGCAAGTACATTTCGAGAAGCCATTGCTTAGGACGGAGCACTGGGTGTTAGGTCCACATGGCGAAGGGTCACAGGGATTACTGGGCAGTTCACAAGGTAGATCAGGTGGTTGACCATCATATTCCGGAAGACAGAAGCAAGTGGTAGCATTATCGACAATACGGCAGCCTGAATTCGGTCCACAAGGATTGGGAGAACACTCATCTCCTTCAGGAACTAAAAATGATTTTTAAAAAATATATGTTGAGGCTGAGGACACTCAACTCAAAACACTCTCGCACCAATGATACTTACTGCAATTTTTGAATGGATTTCCTGTAAGTCCTTTAGGACAGTAACAGATGGGGTTTCCGTTATCCAGCTCGCAAAGAGCATTTGTTCCGCAAGGATTGGGGTCACACGGGTTTACTGGTGGATTGCATGATATGCTTGGATTCCCCGTATAGCCTGGCGGACATTTGCAAACACTTTGATGATTTATAACATGACAGAGAGCATTCAAACCGCAACGGCATGGCGAAGCGCACTTTCCATTAACACATGATTCACTAGATTCGCAATCACTGTCGGAGTGACAGCCTTGAATTTTCGAGCAAGCAATATAAGCATTTCCAGCAAAACCAAGTAAGCACTGGCAATCAATGCCATGATTGGCGGGAATGCACTCGGCGTTCTCGCCACAAGAGTCCTCTTGGCACGGATTGATGCAGCGTCGGTTCAGACGATCGCAGAGTTTTGTTGGCGGACAATCTTCATTATACTGACAGACTGATTTGTGATCGGGTGCTGTTTAAGTGCATTAGATTGAATTGAAGACAGTGCGTATAGAGTACAAAATAGTATTGTTTTTGTGGTGGTCAGATGATATAGCGAGCGTTGATTGGTGGGTATGTTTATACAAGGATTGAGGCATTCCGTATTAGATTTTATAGTGAAGAGTGTATTGAAGATAAGGTTCGAGAAAACGTGTAAATTAGAAGGGGCCATACTAGATAAAATTAAACAACGCTAATCAGTGAGCTGGTTAACATACCTGTTTGGCAGCCAACAATTCCATTGCCTTCATAACCATCAGCACACCTGCATTCGGCTAAATGATTCGAATTCACACAGATTGCGTTTTGAGCGCAAGGATTGTGTACCTCACAAGGATGTTGACAACGATTATTAATACAGGCTTCGGTGATTCCGCAATCTCTATCACGAACACATTCAGCTATTTTTCCCATACAATATGATAAAGTAAATAAAAACATAGAAGTAAAAACATACAAGTAAGTAAGCAAAAAACATTAGTAAGATTTTCGAAAAACTAGAACTCAGATGTTACGTTACTTTTATTGGTAAGTATAGTTTAGTTTTTTAGGCAATGAATGTTGATTATTAAAGTTATTCATAAGAGAGTTCATAACATAAGCAGAAGTCAGCCTTACTTGACGTTTCCACTGGTAAGCATTTAATTGTTGGGTTTCCTTCATGTCCTTTCGGACATGAACAGATAGGGCGATGCATTTTTGCCACGCACTTAGCTGTGGAAGCACAAATATTAGCAAATTCGCAAGGATCCTGACAAAGACCCATGTAGCAGGCTTCACTTTCAATGCAATCGTGGTTTGACTGGCATGGTTCAGGAGTCTTTGGTGTACCTGGTGATACTACGCAATGAGTTAGAGAAGTTATATGAATAATTAGTCGATGGCTGTGATGATGTCATTAATAATGATTTAAAAAAGGTTTTCAATAATCTATATAGAAACCGCATTGGTTTAAGATTTTTGAAGATATTTACAAAAGTGCATTTGTTTAAACCTCTCAGGTGGAACTAGATGTAATACTAATTTAAATCTATGTATGCCCAAATGTATGTACAGACGTGAACTTAACATGATGTGATATGCATATACACCAATACCATATTTTTATTTTATTGCCAATTGTCATAGGCCATAGAAATTTCATTTAAGAAATGCTTTCAAGGAAAACGGAGCTATCAGAAAATATAATGGGAAATAAATTGAATGATTATTTCTTGAACAAAAAACTTGACTGAAGAGGAGAAATAGAATGCAATATACACTGATTAATATTTAATGAATGTAATTACTATTTAATGGAAACCACTTAGGTGTCATGTCTGTAGTGTCAGCAGTGACAATAACGTGACATATGCAAAAGAAACGTGATGTCGCAGCTGACATATTTAAATGACATGCAGAGATCACAAGCTGTAGAAGGGGGAAAGCTCTGATCATCTTGTGGTTTATCCTAACTATCTACGTATGTGATAACATGCAGTGTCGTACTGCCTTGAATATCTAAGTAAGTCATGAAATTTAATAAAATTTCAAGCAGAATTTGAAAAATGCTGCCCCTGGTATAAGACACAAGACAGTTCTATGATACCTTATCATTGAATCTAATTTTATTATACTAGTTTATCTTCGTACCTTTGACGCAATCATCGTCATCGTTGCCACGGATGGCAGTTGTCTCGCACTTAACGCGACAACGGCCCTCACCGCAAACTTGATTAGTAGCACAGTCAGTGTTATTTTTACAAAGGTTAGGTGTGATGGCTTTTGTGGTTTTGCTAGTAGGAGATGGTGGCGTGGTGGTAAGGGGTTCCAGGATGTCGAAAGTAGTTGCTATACCGGCCAGGGTAGTTATTTCCATTGGCTGCGTCGTAACCATTGGGGTGATAACAGGAAACATTGTTTCTTTTTTGGTCACTAAATCCGAATCGTTAGCTGACGAAACTGTCTCAATCTTAAGTTTAACACCGTCGCTATCAGTTTCATTGATGACAGAGAATGTAGTTGAATCATAGCGTTGTGTTGTTGTTAGTATTGTGGTTATATTAAAGTCGATTTCATTGCTCGTATCAATGCGAGTGGTTTTCATCTTTGGAGTGGTTGTTGATCGTGCATCAAATGGACCTTTAACACTTTCACCATGACTTTTAACCAGTGTTGTTGATGATGTTGTCGCCATTATCGCCGACGTTGTTATTTCTGTTTTAGACGACGCTGTGGTTGATGATCTTGTGGCGGATGTTGTTGGTTCCGTGACGGATATTATTGGTTCCGTGGCCAGTGAAAATGTGGTTTGTGCAGCTGTCGTTTCCGTAATTGCTGTCGTTGACTCTGTTACTGATGTTGTTGTTGTTGTTGTTAGTTCTGCAGTTACTGCAGGTGTCGGAGAGGCAGCTGCTTTTGAAACTGCTGCGGTGGGTTCCGTTTTTGTAGTTGTTGTTGTTACTGAATCTGTTGTTGTTTCCGTGTTTGCCGGAACCTTTGTAGTTGCTATGGTTGATGATGTATCTATACTGTTTGTTGGAGTTAGTGTTGTTACTATAGTGAGCAACTCGGTTTTTCCTGTGATTGCCGATATTTTTGTTGCTGCAGTTGTTCTCATCGCTGCTGTCGTTGGTAATGTTGTTTCTGCATCTGTTTTCGATGCTTCAGTATTTGTTGGGTACTCGTATGTTGTTGGTGGTGTTTTCGCAGTTTTTGGTGGTGTTGTTGTCGAATGTGATCGGGTACTGTCCTGGACTGTTGCTACTGAGATTGTTCCCATCGCATTTTCGCTCGAGACGGATGTAGTTTCTGTGTTAGCCATTCCGGTCCTTACAGTTGTTGTTTCAGTAGAAGTTATTCTTGTTGCATTTGTGGTACTAGAAACTTCAGCGCTAGTACTATCGGTTATATTATTTTCCCCATCTCGGTACCCCTTGGGGGGCCCGGTTTTTGTGCTGGTGTCCATATCGGTGGATGTTGTTGTCGATAAAGGTTCTGTCGAGCTTATCGGAGAAGTCGTGACCAATGCAGTGCTTGTGTTAGTAAACATTAAAGTGATAACCGTATTGTCAGGAGTCGCGGTAGTGCTGGGTGGGATTTCGGTACTTGAGGCGACATCGGTCGCGGTTACCGTTGCTCTTTCCGTTGCTGACGATTGAGATGGTTGTGGTGATGGTGCGAGTGTAGTTACTTCAGTGAGGGGATTAGTTGTGGTTGTTATATTGGTAGTAGTAGTAGTTGGTAGTATTACGTTATCTAGAGATGTATATATTTACAAGGGAGGCTTAGAATGTATACACATACCTTAAAATATGTACAGAAATAAATTAAGTAGAAAAAATTGGCAAATTAAGCCAACTTGTTAAGTGTAATTTTACAATGTAATTAATTTTGAAATTTTATATACAAAAAGTTACTGTCCGAAAACGGTGCTTCCAATGAGGGTTAAATTTTCATCTACCCAAGATCATTTTTATGATAAAACGAAGTATATATGATCTTTAAATTACTGACATACATACCTTTAATACACGCTCCTGTGGTTGGGTCACAACTCGTACCGGGGGGGCAGTGTTCGCAACCGGGAATACGTGGTGAAACTGAAATGGTCAAGATTTCGAGTATGTAAGAAATTCATTGGAAAATTTTCAGAATGCGCCATGACATACTTTCTCTGCAGTGGCAGCCGTCACATTCAAGTCCTTTCCTGCAATCGGATTTTCGTTGACATTCGCAAACTAAAAAGAAGGAGGATGCTTTCCTTAAAATCTTCTTAAAATGCTTCATTAGGGGCACCTACCTTTAGAACAAATCGGTAAATGTTCGATTACGTGGCATTCTTGATCATGTTCACAAGGATTGGCGTGTGAACAGGGGTCAGCACAGACTGAATTGTAACATGCTTTCTGTGCAGGGCATTCGTCGCTTGAAGCGCAACCAATTTCTGGAAAATTGTTATTCGCAAAGCCGAGAGATTAATGCGGTGTAATAAAGTATGCTTTGGACAATATTAATAGTTTAAGTAAAATAAATAGTTATACAAATTATATTCGTAAGGAAGCTTTCTGTATTGATTAGCTTTGTTGTTTGAAGAAGAACTACTTAAAATATGAACCTATAAGTAGCTGGTTAGGCTTTTGAAGTTAAGTATTCGTTTTTTTAAAAACTAAATGAAAACTTTAGCAAAAATTTTTTTAACAAACTAGAAAGCGTAATACGATAAAATTAAGCATATACATGCAAGCAAAATGCGGAAAAAATGTGAAATAATATTGTATAACATTATACTCCATAAGAACATCCCAACATGCATTACCCAACACCACTATTGCATATTATGAGCGTATTGTATTTGACATTTGTAAAGAATTATATAATATCATTACTCCGCGACAACTTAATAAGAATCGTTTGGTAACATTATCTTCAGATACTCCAATATACAGGTGCATTCGCAGCAGAACACATGTAAAAAAGTAACACAAATAAAGTACTTGTATGAAATGTGTGTGTGTGTGTGTTCCTAGTTAAAATTAAGTCCTAACAGCGAAATTAAAGAGAGCAACAAACAAAACATGCTTTATCCTAGGAGCACTCCTTAAAATTTTGTTCCTACACTGGAACTACTACCCATAACATCATGCGGCAACACAGAACAACTACATGCAGCTGCCGAGTATGGCAACTCTACATCCATCGTAAAGACAATAAATGAAGAATTATCGATGACAACTAAAGCTTCCATGACGTCAAAGCTTTTATTCCCCGGTGCTTGTGGGAGTGCAATGCGAAAACAAGGCATATTAGAAGATAATAGAACATATACGCTGGTAAACATCCAATAGCAAAGTCATCTGAATCGAACTCATGCATTTCGTAGCTGGCTATTCTTATATGAAGAAGCTTTGGAAGACTTTGCTGTAACTTGTAAAGGAACATTCGAAAGTTGTATTTGGGTAATTTCAACTTCCGAAACAATAATTAAACTTCGTATTTGCATTTAACAATATTTGGCATCTTCGTACGATCGTTAATGTGGCAAGCACTGAGCGTTGTAGCGCACCCAAATACCTTATTTCAACTCATTCATGTCAAGACAGATACATATAATGACGAATATATACGTTTTCAGTTACCTGCGATTATGTGACAATCTGGAGTATTTGTGTCGGCAACTCTGTCGCAAAAACACATAGCTGTATGATTTAGTGTCCTACATATAGTAAAGAGAGGAGCGTACGTATCGCAAACTCTAGGAAAAACATAGCACGGGTCGGCACATAGTCTTCCCAGGCATATTTCATAGTCGGCGCAACTAAAATCACTGAGACAGTCATTGTTCGAATCGTTTGTTGGAGTTTTGGTTATTGGAGGTCTCAAAGTACTTGTACTCGTGTGCGATAGAAGTGTTAATGGTATTACTGTAACAGTCTGTGTAGGCACAGCGATTGTTGGTTGGACGATATCAGTTCCCGAAAGTAATAATCCGGGGGGAGTCATCGTTGGTCCTAATGTTGTTTGAGAAGTAGTTACTTCAACCACATGGGTTGTATTTCCTGGAGCAGATGGCATTGTCAATGGAATTACTGTGCCCATCTGATCAGGCACAACAGTTGTTGGTTTCGTCATGTCAGCCCCCTGAACTGTTAATCCTGTGGGAGTCATTGTTACTCCTAGCATTGCTTGAGTAGTACTTAATTCATCATTATGGGTTGTAATTTCTGCGGATTTATCCGTTTTAAGTGGGATTATTGTACTTGCCTGATCAAGCAAAACGGTTGCCGGTTCGGTCATATCTGTTTTAGGAAATATTAATTCCGGTGGAGGTATTGTTATTAATGGTGTAGTCGTTAATTCAACACCATGGGTTGTCTCTTTTGCCGAAGTTGGCATTGTTAATGGAATTAGTGTTCCCACCCGATCAGGCGCAAGACTTGGTGATTGGCTCACATCAGTGTCGACTGATCCCGCTAGACTCATTGATGATCCTAATGTCGTACCATTAGTTGTAACATCAACTCCATAGCTTGTTGTTCCCTCGGAGGTTGGCGTTGTAAACTGGGTCATACCAGTTTCCGTAACTGTTAACCCTGGCGAAGCAATTGTTACATGTACTGTTGCTTGAGGAGTACTTAATTCAACACCAGGGGTATTCGTTACTGCGGAAGGTGGCGTTGTTAATGGAATCATTGTACTCATCTGATCAGTCACAGCGCTCGTCGTGCTCTTCATATCAGATTCCGGAATTGTTGACCCTGGTGGAGTCATTGTAACTCCTACTTTTACTTGAGGAGTAGTTAATTGAACACCAGGGGTACCCGTTACTGCAGAAGGTGGCATTGTTAGTGGAATCACTGTACCCTTCTTATCGGGAACAGCGCTTTTCGTGTTCATCATATCAATTTCCGAAACTGTTGATCCTGGGGATGGCATTGATACCCCTAATGTCGTTTGATGAGTGGTTATTTCAACTCCATGGCTTGTTGTTCCTCCGGAGGTCGGCCTTGTAAATTGGTTCATACCAGATTCCGGAACTGTTAGCCCTGGCGAAGCCATTGTTACATCTACTGTTGCATGAGGGGTAATTAATTCACCACCAGGGATAGTCGTTCCTACGGAAGGCGGCGTTGTTAATGGAATCACTGTACGCATATGATCAGTCACAGCGCTCGTCGTGCCCTTCATATCAGATTCCGGAACTGTTGACTCTGGTGGAATCGCTGTTACTCCCACTGTTGCTTGAGGAGTAGTTGATTCAACACCAGGGGTAGTCGTTCCTACGGAAGGCGGCGTTGTTAATGGAATCACTGTAAGCATCTGATCAGTCACAGCGCTCGTCGTGCTCTTCATATCAGATTCCGGAATTGTTGAGCCTGGTGTAGTTATTGTAACTCCTACTGTTGCTTGAGGAGTAGTTAATACAACATCAGGGCTACCCGTTACTGCAGAAGGTGGCATTGTTAGTGGAATCAATGTAACCTTCTCATCGGAAACAGCGCTTTTCGTGCTCATCATATCAATACCCGAAACTGTTGATCCTGGAGATGGCATTGATACCCCTAATGTCGTTTGATGAGTGGTTATTTCAACTCCATGGCTTGTTGTTCTTCCGGAGGTCGGCCTTGTAAATTGGTTCATACCAGATTCCGGAACTGTTAACCCTAGTGAAGCCATTGTTACATCTACTGTTGCATGAGGAGTAATTAACTCACTACCGGGGGTAGTCGTTCCTACGGAAGGCGGCGTTGTTAATGGAATCACTGTACCCATCTGATCAGTCACAGCTCTCGTCGTGCTCTTCATATCAGATTCCGGAATTGTTGACCCTGGTGGAGTCATTGTAACTCCTACTTTTGCTTGAGGAGTAGTTAATTGAACACCAGGGGTACTCGTTTTTGCAGAAGGTGGTATTGTTAGTGGAATCATTGTACTCATCTGATCAGTCACAGTGCTCGTCGTGCTCTTCATATCAGGTTCCGGAATAGTTGACCCTGGTGTAGTCATTGTAACTGCTACTGTTGCTTGAGGAGTAGTTAATTCCACATCAGGGGTACCCGTTACTGCAGAAGGTGGCATTGTTAGTGGAATCAATGTAACCTTCTCATCGGGAACAGCGCTTTTCGTGCTCATCATATCAATTCCCGAAACTGTTGATCCTGGAGATGGCATTGATACCCCTAATATCGTTTGATGAGTGGTTATTTCAACTCCATGGCTTGTTGTTCCTCCGAAGGTCGGCCTTGTAAATTTGTTCATACCAGATTCCGGAACTGTTATCCCTGGCGAAGCCATTGTTACATCTACTGTTGCATGAGGGGTAATTAAATCACCACCAGGGGTAGTCGTTCCTACAGAAGGCGGCGTTGTTAATGGAATCACTGTACCCATCTGATCAGTCACAGCGCTCGTCGTGCTCTTCATTTCAGATTCCGGAATTGTTGACCCTGGTGGAGTCATTGTAAATCCTACTGTTGCTTGAGGAGTAGTTAATTCAACACCAGTGGTAGTCGTTCCTGCAGAAGGTGGCATTGTTAGTGGAATCAATGTAACCTTCTCATCGGGAACAGCGCTTTCCGTGTTCATCATATCAATTCCCGAAACTGTTGAACCTGGGGATGCCATTGATACCCCTAATGTCGTCTGATGAGTGGTTATTTCAACTCCATGGCTTGTTGTTCCTCCGAAGGTCGGCCTTGTAAATTTATTCATACCAGATTCTGGAACTGTTATCCTTGGCGAAGCCATTGTTACATCTACTGTTGCATGAGGGGTAATTAATTCACCACCAGGGGTAGTCGTTCCTACAGAAGGCGGCGTTGTTAATGGAATCACTGTACCCATCTGATCAGTCACAGCGCTCGTCGTGCTCTTCATATCAGATTCCGGAATTGTTGACCCTGGTGGAGTCATTGTAACTCCTACTGTTGCTTGAGGAGTAGTTAATTCAACACCAGTGGTAGTCGTTCCTGCAGAAGGTGGCATTGTTAGTGGAATCAATGTAACCTTCTCATCGGGAACAGCGCTTTCCGTGTTCATCATATCAATTCCCGAAACTGTTGAACCTGGGGATGCCATTGATACCCCTAATGTCGTTTGATGAGTGGTTATTTCAACTCCATGGCTTGTTGTTCCTCCGGAGGTCGGCCTTGTAAATTGGTTCATACCAGATTCCGGAACTGTTAATCCTGGTGAAGCCATTGTTACATCTACTGTTGCATGAGGAGTAATTAATTCACTACCAGGGGTAGTCGTTCCCACGGAAGGTGGCCTTGTTAATGGAATCACTGTACGCATCTGATCAGTAACAGCTCTCGTCGTGCTCTTCATATCAGATTCCGAAATTGTTGAGCCTGGTGTAGTTATTGTAACTCCTACTGTTGCTTGAGGAGTAGTTAATACAACATCAGGGCTACCCGTTACTGCAGAAGGTGGCATTGTTAGTGGAATCAATGTAACCTTCTCATCGGGAACAGCGCTTTTCGTGCTCATCATATCAATACCCGGAACTGTTGATCCTGGAGATGGCATCGATACCCCTAATGTCGTTTGATGAGTGGTTATTTCAACTCCATGGCTTGTTGTTCTTTCGGAGGTCGGCCTTGTAAATTGGTTCATACCAGATTCCGGAACTGTTAACCCTGGTGAAGCCATTGTTACATCTACTGTTGCATGAGGAATAATTAATTCACTACCGGGGGTAGTCGTTCCTACGGAAGGCGGCGTTGTTAATGGAATCACTGTACCCATCTGATCAGTCACAGCTCTCGTCGTGCTCTTCATATCAGATTCCGGAATTGTTGAGCCTGGCGTAGTTATTGTAACTCCTACTGTTGCTTGAGGAGTAGTTAATACAACATCAGGGGTACCCGTTACTGCAGAAGGTGGCATTGTTAGTGGAATCAATGAAACCTTCTCATCGGGAACAGCGCTTTTCGTGTTCATCATATCAATTTCCGAAACTGTTGATCCTGGAGATGGCATTGATACCCCTAATGTCGTTTGATGAGTGGTTATTTCAACTCCATGGCTTGTTGTTCCTCCGGAGGTCGGCCTTGTAAATTGGTTCATACCAGATTCCGGAACTGTTAATCCTGGTGAAGCCATTGTTACATCTACTGTTGCATGAGGAGTAATTAATTCACTACCGGGGGTAGTCGTTCCCACGGAAGGTGGCGTTGTTAATGGAATCACTGTACTCATCTGATCAGTCACAGCGCTCGTCGTGCTCTTCATATCAGATTCCGGAATTGTTGAGCCTGGTGTAGTTATTGTAGCTCCTACTGTTGCTTGAGGAGTAGTTAATACAACATCAGGGGTACCCGTTACTGCAGAAGGTGGCATTGTTAGTGGAATCAATGTAACCTTCTCATAGGGAACAGCGCTTTTCGTGCTCATCATATCAATTCCCGAAACTGTTGATCCTGGAGATGGCATTGATACCCCTAATGTCGTTTGATGAGTGGTTATTTCAACTCCATGGCTTGTTGTTCCTCCGAAGGTCGGCCTTGTAAATTTGTTCATACCAGATTCCGGAACTGTTATCCCTGGCGAAGCCATTGTTACATCTACTGTTGCATGAGGGGTAATTAATTCACCACCAGGGGTAGTCGTTCCTACGGAAGGCGGCGTTGTTAATGGAATCACTGTACGCATATGATCAGTCACAGCGCTCGTCGTGCCCTTCATATTAGATTCCGGAACTGTTGACTCTGGTGGAATCGCTGTTACTCCCACTGTTGCTTGAGGAGTAGTTGATTCAACACCAGGGGTAGTCGTTCCTACGGAAGGCGGCGTTGTTAATGGAATCACTGTAAGCATCTGATCAGTCACAGCGCTCGTCGTGCTCTTCATATCAGATTCCGGAATTGTTGACCCTAGTGGAGTCATTGTAACTCCTACTGTTGCTTGAGGAGTAGTTAATTCCACACCAGGGGTAGTCGTTCCTGCAGAAGGTGGCATTGTTAGTGGAATCAATGTAACCTTCTCATCGGGAACAGCGCTTTTCGTGTTCGTCATATCAATTCCCGAAACTGTTGATCCTGGGGATGCCATTGATACCCTTAATGTCGTCTGATGAGTGGTTATTTCAACACCATGGCTTGTTGTTCCCCCAGAGGTCGGCCTTGATTCCGGAACTGTTATCCCTGGCGAAGCCATTGTTACATCTACTGTTGCATGAGGGGTAATTAATTCACCACCAGGGGTAGTCGTTCCTACAGAAGGCGGCGTTGTTAATGGAATCACTGTACCCATCTGATCAGTCACAGCGCTCGTCGTGCTCTTCATATCAGATTCCGGAATTGTTGACCCTGGTGGAGTCATTGTAACTCCTACTTTTCCTTGAGGAGTAGTTAATTGAACACCAGGGGTACTCGTTTTTGCAGAAGGTGGTATTGTTAGTGGAATCATTGTACTCATCTGATCAGTCACAGTGCTCGTCGTGCTCTTCATATCAGGTTCCGGAATAGTTGACCCTGGTGTAGTCATTGTAACTGCTACTGTTGCTTGAGGAGTAGTTAATTCCACATCAGGGATACCCGTTACAGCAGAAGGTGGCATTGTTAGTGGAATCAATGTAACCTTCTCATCGGGAACAGCGCTTTTCGTGCTCATCATATCAATTCCCGAAACTGTTGATCCCGGAGATGGCATCGATACCCCTAATATCGTTTGATGAGTGGTTATTTCAACTCCATGGCTTGTTGTTCCTCCGAAGGTCGGCCTTGTAAATTTGTTCATACCAGATTCCGGAACTGTTATCCTTGGCGAAGCCATTGTTACATCTACTGTTGCATGAGGGGTAATTAATTCACCACCAGGGGTAGTCGTTCCTACAGAAGGCGGCGTTGTTAATGGAATCACTGTACCCATCTGATCAGTCACAGCGCTCGTCGTGCTCTTCATATCAGATTCCGGAATTGTTGACCCTGGTGGAGTCATTGTAACTCCTACTGTTGCTTGAGGAGTAGTTAATTCAACACCAGTGGTAGTCGTTCCTGCAGAAGGTGGCATTGTTAGTGGAATCAATGTAACCTTCTCATCGGGAACAGCGCTTTCCGTGTTCATCATATCAATTCCCGAAACTGTTGAACCTGGGGATGCCATTGATACCCCTAATGTCGTCTGATGAGTGGTTATTTCAACTCCATGGCTTGTTGTTCCTCCGAAGGTCGGCCTTGTAAATTTGTTCATACCAGATTCCGGAACTGTTAGCCCTGGCGAAGCCATTGTTACATCTACTGTTGCATGAGGGGTAATTAATTCACCACCAGGGGTAGTCGTTACTACGGAAGGCGGCGTTGTTAATGGAATCACTGTACCCATCTGATCAGTCACAACGCTCGTCGTGCTCTTCATATCAGATTCCGGAATTGTTGACACTGGTGGAGTCATGGTAAATCCTACTTTTGCTTGAGGTGTAGTTAATTGAACACCAGGGGTACTCGTTTTTGCAGAAGGTGGTATTGTTAGTGGAATCATTGTACTCATCTGATCAGTCACAGTGCTCGTCGTGCTCTTCATATCAGGTTCCGGAATAGTTGACCCTGGTGTAGTCATTGTAACTCCTACTGTTGCTTGAGGAGTAGTTGGTTCAACATCAGGTGTAGTCGTTCCTACGGAAGGCGGCGTTGTTAATGGAATCATTGTACCCTTCTGATCAGTCACAGCGCTCGTCGTGCTCTTCATATCAGATTCCGGAATTGTTGAGCCTGGTGTAGTTATTGTAACTCCTACTGTTGCTTCAGGAGTAGTTAATACAACATCAGGGCTACCCGTTACTGCAGAAGGTGGCATTGTTAGTGGAATCAATGTAACCTTCTCATCGGAAACAGCGCTTTTCGTGCTCATCATATCAATACCCGAAACTGTTGATCCTGGAGATGGCATTGATACCCCTAATGTCGTTTGATGAGTGGTTATTTCAACTCCATGGCTTGTTGTTCTTCCGGAGGTCGGCCTTGTAAATTGGTTCATACCAGATTCCGGAACTGTTAACCCTAGTGAAGCCATTGTTACATCTACTGTTGCATGAGGAGTAATTAACTCACTACCGGGGGTAGTCGTTCCTACGGAAGGCGGCGTTGTTAATGGAATCACTGTACCCATCTGATCAGTCACAGCTCTCGTCGTGCTCTTCATATCAGATTCCGGAATTGTTGAGCCTGGCGTAGTTATTGTAACTCCTAGTGTTGCTTGAGGAGTAGTTAATACAACATCAGGGGTACCCGTTACTGCAGAAGGTGGCATTGTTAGTGGAATCAATGTAACCTTCTCATCGGGAACAGCGCTTTTCGTGTTCATCATATCAATTTCCGAAACTGTTGATCCTGGAGATGGCATTGATACCCCTAATGTCGTTTGATGAGTGGTTATTTCAACTCCATGGCTTGTTGTTCCTCCGGAGGTCGGCCTTGTAAATTGGTTCATACCAGATTCCGGAACTGTTAATCCTGGTGAAGCCATTGTTACATCTACTGTTGCATGAGGAGTAATTAATTCACTACCAGGGGTAGTCGTTCCCACGGAAGGTGGCGTTGTTAATGGAATCACTGTACTCATCTGATCAGTCACAGCGCTCGTCGTGCTCTTCATATAAGATTCCGGAATTGTTGAGCCTGGTGTAGTTATTGTAGCTCCTACTGTCGCTTGAGGAGTAGTTAATACAACATCAGGGGTACCCGTTACTGCAGAAGGAGGCATTGTTAGTGGAATCAATGTAACCTTCTCATAGGGAACAGCGCTTTTCGTGCTCATCATATCAATTCCCGAAACTGTTGATCCTGGAGATGGCATTGATACCCCTAATGTCGTTTGATGAGTGGTTATTTCAACTCCATGGCTTGTTGTTCCTTCGGAGGGCGGCCTTGTAAATTGGTTCATACCAGATTCCGGAACTGTTAATCCTGGTGAAGCCATTGTTACATCTACTGTTGCATGAGGAGTAATTAATTCACTACCAGGGGTAGTCGTTCCTACGGAAGGCGGCGTTGTTAATGGAATCACTGTACCCATCTGATCAGTCACAGCGGTCCTCGTGCTCTTCATATCAAATTCCGAAATTGTTGAGCCTGGTGTAGTTATTGAAACTCCTACTGTTGCTTGAGGAGTAGTTAATACAACATCAGGGGTACCCGTTACTGCAGAAGGTGGCATTGTTAGTGGAATCAATGTAACCTTCTCATCGGGAACAGCGCTCTTCGTGCTCATCATATCAATTCCCGAAACTGTTGATCCTGGAGATGGCATTGATACCCCTAATGTCGTTTGATGAGTGGTTATTTCAACTCCATGGCTTGTTGTTCCTTCGGAGGGCGGCCTTGTAAATTGGTTCATACCAGATTCCGGAACTGTTAATCCTGGTGAAGCCATTGTTACATCTACTGTTGCATGAGGAGTAATTAATTCACTACCAGGGGTAGTCGTTCCCACGGAAGGTGGCGTTGTTAATGGAATCACTGTACCCATCTGATCAGTCACAGCGCTCGTCGTGCTCTTCATATCAGATTCCGGAATTGTTGAGCCTGGCGTAGTTATTGTAACTCCTACTGTTGCTTGAGGAGTAGTTAATACAACATCAGGGGTGCCCGTTACTGCAGAAGGTGGCATTGTTAGTGGAATCAATGTAACCTTCTCATCGGGAACAGCGCTTTTCGTGTTCATCATATCAATTTCCGAAACTGTTGATCCTGGAGATGGCATTGATACCCCTAATGTCGTTTGATGAGTGGTTATTTCAACTCCATGGCTTGTTGTTCCTCCGGAGGTCGGCCTTGTAAATTGGTTCATACCAGATTCCGGAACTGTTAATCCTGGTGAAGCCATTGTTACATCTACTGTTGCATGAGGAGTAATTAATTCACTACCAGGGGTAGTCGTTCCCACGGAAGGTGGCGTTGTTAATGGAATCACTGTACCCATCTGATCAGTCACAGCGCTCGTCGTGCTCTTCATATCAGATTCCGGAATTGTTGAGCCTGGTGTAGTTATTGTAACTCCTAGTGTTGCTTGAGGAGTAGTTAATACAACATCAGGGGTACCCGTTACTGCAGAAGGTGGCATTGTTAGTGGAATCAATGTAACCTTCTCATCGGGAACAGCGCTTTTCGTGTTCATCATATCAATTTCCGAAACTGTTGATCCTGGAGATGGCATTGATACCCCTAATGTCGTTTGATGAGTGGTTATTTCAACTCCATGGCTTGTTGTTCCTCCGGAGGTCGGCCTTGTAAATTGGTTCATACCAGATTCCGGAACTGTTAATCCTGGTGAAGCCATTGTTACATCTACTGTTGCATGAGGAGTAATTAATTCACTACCAGGGGTAGTCGTTCCCACGGAAGGTGGCGTTGTTAATGGAATCACTGTACTCATCTGATCAGTCACAGCGCTCGTCGTGCTCTTCATATCAGATTCCGGAATTGTTAAGCCTGGTGTAGTTATTGTAGCTCCTACTGTTGCTTGAGGAGTAGTTAATACAACATCAGGGGTACCCGTTACTGCAGAAGGAGGCATTGTTAGTGGAATCAATGTAACCTTCTCATAGGGAACAGCGCTTTTCGTGCTCATCATATCAATTCCCGAAACTGTTGATCCTGGAGATGGCATTGATACCCCTAATGTCGTTTGATGAGTGGTTATTTCAACTCCATGGCTTGTTGTTCCTTCGGAGGGCGGCCTTGTAAATTGGTTCATACCAGATTCCGGAACTGTTAATCCTGGTGAAGCCATTGTTACATCTACTGTTGCATGAGGAGTAATTAATTCACTACCAGGGGTAGTCGTTCCTACGGAAGGCGGCGTTGTTAATGGAATCACTGTACCCATCTGATCAGTCACAGCGGTCCTCGTGCTCTTCATATCAAATTCCGAAATTGTTGAGCCTGGTGTAGTTATTGTAACTCCTACTGTTGCTTGAGGAGTAGTTAATACAACATCAGGGGTACCCGTTACTGCAGAAGGTGGCATTGTTAGTGGAATCAATGTAACCTTCTCATCGGGAACAGCGCTCTTCGTGCTCATCATATCAATTCCCGAAACTGTTGATCCTGGAGATGGCATTGATACCCCTAATGTCGTTTGATGAGTGGTTATTTCAACTCCATGGCTTGTTGTTCCTTCGGAGGGCGGCCTTGTAAATTGGTTCATACCAGATTCCGGAACTGTTAATCCTGGTGAAGGCATTGTTACATCTACTGTTGTATGAGGAGTAATTAATTCACTACCAGGGGTAGTCGTTCCTACGAAAGGCGGCGTTGTTAATGGAATCACTGTACCCATCTGATCAGTCACAGCTCTCGTCATGCTCTTCATATCAGATTCCGGAATTGTTGAGCCTGTTGGAATCATTGTAACTTCTACTGTTGCTTGAGGAGTAGTTAATTCAACACCAGGGGTAGTCGTTACTGCAGAAGGCGGCATTGTTAATGGAATCAATGTAACTTTCTCATCGGGAACAGCGCTTTTCGTATTCATCATATCAATTCCCGAAACTCTTGATCCTGGGGATGCCATTGATACCCCTAATGTCGTCTGATGAGTGGTTATTTCAACTCCATGACTTGTTGTTCCTCCGGAGGTCGGCCTTGTAAATTGGTTCATACCAGATTCCGGAACTGTTAATCCTGGTGAAGCCATTGTTACATCTACTGTTGCATGAGGAGTAATTAATTCACTACCAGGGGTAGTCGTTCCCACGGAAGGTGGCGTTGTTAATGGAATCACTGTACCCATCTGATCAGTCACAGCGCTCGTCGTGCTCTTCATATCAGATTCCGGAATTGTTGAGCCTGGTGTAGTTATTGTAACTCCTAGTGTTGCTTGAGGAGTAGTTAATACAACATCAGGGGTACCCGTTACTGCAGAAGGTGGCATTGTTAGTGGAATCAATGTAACCTTCTCATCGGGAACAGCGCTTTTCGTATTCATCATATCAATTCCCGAAACTCTTGATCCTGGGGATGCCATTGATACCCCTAATGTCGTCTGATGAGTGGTTATTTCAACTCCATGACTTGTTGTTCCTCCGGAGGTCGGCCTTGTAATTTGGTTCATACCAGATTCCGGAACTGTTAGCCCTGGCGAAGCCATTGTTACATCTTCTGTTGCATGAGGAGTAAATAATTCACTACCAGGGGTAGTCGTTCCTACGGAAGGCGGCGTTGTTAATGGAATCACAGTACGCATCTGATCAGTCACAGCGCTCGTCATGCTCTTCATATCAGATTCCGGAATTGTTGACCCTGGTGTAGTCATTGTAACTCCTACTGTTGCTTGAGGAGTGTTTAATTCAACATAAGGAGTACCCGTTAATGCAGAAGATGGCATTGTTAGTGGAATCACTGTACCCATCTGATCAGTCACAGCGCTGGTCGTGCTCTTCATATCAGATTCCGGAATTGTTGACCCTGGTGTAGTCATTGTAACTCCTACTGTTGCTTGAGGAGTGGTTAATTCTACATAAGGAGTACCTGTTACTGCAGAAGGTTGCATTGTTAGTGGAATCACTGTACCCATCTGATCAGTCACAGCGCTCGTCGTGCTTTTCCTATCAGATTCCGGAATCGTTGACCCTGGTGGAGTCATTGTAACTTCTACTGTTGCTTGAGGAGTAGTTAATTCAACACCAGGGGTAGTCGTTACTGCTGAAGGTGACATTGTTAGTGGAATCAATGTAACCTTCTCATCGGGAACAGCGCTTTTCGTATTCATCGTATCAATTTCCGAATCTGTTGATCCTGGATATGGTATTGAAACCCCTAATGTCGTTTGATGAGTGGTTATTTCAACTCCATGGCTTGTTGTTCCTCCGGAGGTCGGCCTTGTAAATTGGTTCATACCAGATTCCGGAACTGTTAACCCTGATGAAGCCATTGTTACATCTACTGTTGCTTGAGGAGTAGTTACTTCAACACCAGGGGTATTCGTTAATGCGGAAGGTGGCGTTGTTAAAGGAATCACTGTACCCATCTGATAAGTCACAACGCTCGTCGTGCTCTTCTTATCAGATTCCGGAATTGTTGACCCTGGCGGACTCATTGTAACTCCTACTGTTGCTTGAGGAGTAGTTGATTCAACACCAGAGGTGGTCGTTACTGCAGAAGGTGGCATTCTTAATGGAATAAATGTACCCATCTGATCATCCACAGCGCTCGTCGTACTCTTAATATCAGATTCTGGAATTGTTGACCCTGGTGGAGCCATTGTATCTCCCACTGTTTCTTGAGGAGTCGTTAATTCAACACCAGGGGTACTCGTTACTGCAGAAGGTGTCGTTGTCATTGTACCGATCTGACCAGTCACAGCATTCGTCGTGCCCTTATCAGATTCCGGTACTGTTAACCCTGGTGGAGACATTGTAACTCTTACTGTTGCTTGAGGAGCAGTTAGTTCAACACCAGGGGTGGTAATTTCTACGGAAGATGGCTTTGTTAGTGGTATCACTGTATGCATCTGATCAGTTACAACGCTCGTCGTGATATTCATATCAGATTCTGGAATTGTTGACCCTAGTGGAGTCATTGGTACTCCTACTGTTGCTTGAGGAGTAGTTAGTTCAATACCAGGAGTGGTAATTACTGCGGAAGGTGGCATTGTTAGTGGAATCACTGTACCCATCTGGTCGGGAACAGCGCTTGTCGTGTTCATTATATCAATTCCCGAAACTGGTGATCCTGGGGGAACCATTGATAATCCTAATGTCGTTTGATGAGTGGTTATTTCAACTCCATGGCTTGTTGTTCCTCCGGAGGTTGGCGTTGTAAATTGGTTCATAACAGATACCGGAACTGTTAACCCTGGTGATGTCATTGTTACATCTACTGTTGCATGAGGAGTACTTAATTCTACACCGGGGGTAATCGTTACTACGGAAGGTGGCGTTGTTAATGGAATCACTGTACGCATCTGATCAGTCACAGTGCTCGTCGTGCTCTTCATATCAGATTCCGGAAATGTTGACCCCGGTAAAGTCACTGTTACATTAACATTTGCTTGTGGAGTAGTTAATTCAACATCATTGGTAGCCATTTCTGCTGAAGTTGGCGTTGTTTGTGGAATCATTGTACTCATCTGGTCAGGCACGTTGCTGGCCATGTTCATCGCATCAGTTTCCGATACTGTTAGTCCTGGTGTAGCCATTGTTACTCCTAATGTTGTTTGGTGCGTTGTTACTTCAACTTCATGGCTTGTTGTTCCTTCGGGTGTTGGCGTTGTTATTTGGGCCATATCATATCCCGGAACTGTAAACCCTGGTGAAGCCATTGTTACTTCTGCTGTTGCTTGAGGAGTAGTTAATTCAAAACCATGGGTAGTCATTTCTGGGAAAGGTGACGTTGTTGACGGAATTGCTGTACCCATCTGAGCAGGCACAACGTCTGTCGTGTTCGTCATATCAGTCGCCGAATTTGTTAACCCTGGTGGAGCCACTGTTACTTCTAATGTCATTTGAGAAGTAGTTACGTCAACTCCATGGTCTGTACTTGCCTCGGAGGTTAGCGTTGTCAATTGGGTCATATTATATACCGGAACTGTTAACTCTGGTGAAGCCCTTGTTACTCCTATAGTTGCTTGAGTAGTAGCTAATTCTATATCATTGGTTGCTATACCAACAGAGCTTGGCGTTGTTAATGGAACCACTGTACCTATCTGTTCAGGCATAGCGGTTGTCGTGTTCATCATATCAGAATCCGGAACTGTTAGCCCTGGTGAAGCCATTGTTACATTAACAGTTTCTTGAGGAGCAATTAATTCAACACCATTGGTAGCCATTTCTGCGGAAGTTGTCGTTGTTTGTGGAATTACTGCACTCACCTGATCAGGCACAGCGCTTGCCATGCTCGTCATATCAGTTCCCGAAATTGTTAGTCCTGGTGGAGTCATTGTTACTTCTAATGTCGTTTGTTGCGTTGTTACTTCAACTGCATGGATTGTTGTTTCCTCAGACGTTGGCGTTGTAAGTTGGGTCATATCAGATCCCGAAGCTGTTGACGCTGGTGCTGCCATTGTCACTCCTATTGTTGCTTGAGAAGTAGTTAATTGAACATCATGGGTAGCCATTTCTATAGAGGTTGGCATTGTTAATGGAATTATTGTACTGATCTGATCAGTCACAGGGCTTTTTGTGTTAATCATATCAGTTTCAGAAACTGTTAGTCCTGGTGGAGGTATTGTTACGCTAAATGTCATTTGATGACTTGTTACTTCTATTCCATGGCTTGTTCTTTCCTCAGTTGTTGGCGTTGTTAATTGGGTCATATCTGATTCCGAAACTTTTAACCCTGATGGAGCCATTGTTATTGCTTGAGGAGTACTTAATTCAACAGTATTGGTAGTCGTTTCGGCGGAAGTTGGCGTTGTTAATGGAATCACTGTTCCCATCTGGTCACGCAAAGTGCTTGTTTTGTTCTCCATATTAGTTCCCGAAACTTTCATGCCTGGTGGAGCCTTTGTTACTCCTAGCGTAGTAGTTATTTCAGAGGTGATCTTATCTGTGTTTATTCTTGCAGAGGTTGTAGTTAAGAAAACTTGTGTAATCGTCTTATCGGTCACAAAGTTTGTTGGTTGGTCCATGTTTGTTGTTGTTGGTCTCCTAGTTTGTTGCCTGGTTGTGTTAGTTTTCATATCTATTTGAGTAACTTCTGATGTAGCATTGATTGTACTCAAGGTGGTTGGAGTTGATGCGGATGTAGTGGTTAATGTGGATATTGAGCTGCTTACTTTAGCGGTAGTTTTTCTGTCTACAAATGGGTAAAGAACTGTTGTTTTCTGTGTTGCTACGTCAGTAGTGGTCATTGTCATTGTCAGATTAACGCAACTATTTCGTGGATCACCCGTAAGGTCGGGAGGACATTCACATTTATACACCTTATGTGTTTTTACTTCGCAGAGTGCAAACGCTCCACATCCAGTTTGACATGGGTCAATGCAGGTGTTGCCAATGCTGCATTGGAGCGAATCGATGCAGTCTTCATCTTTTGTACAACTTACACCTGGTATAGGTGTTTCTGGTTCAGCTGCTCAAATTTAGGGTCGGTTCGAAGTAGAATGTACATATTTTACATGTTAGGCAAATATAATAAAATAAAAATGTGTTAATATTTATCATACATACAGTTCTTGGAAGAGTACTTCAGGAGTCTACCTCGGATATATACAAGATATGAATTGTGGGATATAATAGGGATGTTATGAAAGGGAATTGGATGGGTTGCGTCTGGAATTTTGTACAGCATTTACACAAATAAATAAATATAACTTATTTATCCGAATATTTTTATGTACATATTACAGGTAGTAAACTACTCTTTAGTTTTTTTAGTATAATTAACTTTTTTATTAGTATTACTATTTAACCACCAACAGTTATTACTGATAGCTTATTACGATTTTAGTTAGAAACAGTAGTCTTAACATTTAGTAATCGCAAAGGGCTTCTCTGGTTTCTTTGATCTGATTAGGTGCCGTAGAGATTATTAATTTTGATAGAATTTTAATTAGAATTTTAATTAGAAGTTGGTGAGCATGAGCGTGTGTGAATGTTATAATTGTTGGTACGAGTATGAGGATTCGTTTGGTGTTGAGACCCATGAGGTCACGGCAGAGATTGCGCGTAACACTCGTTTGAAATTGAATAAAAGAGAGTTTCAAGTAGTTTTCGAAATCAATGGCGACGACGCGAAGATTTCTTTCGACACTAAAGGGATTTTGTATTAAAATAGAAGCTTATTAAATGCTAATTAGCATTTTTAAAAATTGTTGGCGTTTCAAAACACAAAAATGACTTACTATAAAGCGTTAAAGAACGCATATGCGGCATTATCTCTTTCAAAATGTTATAACCTACGATGAAATTCTCAATGAACTTCTAAACACGTCCTTTCTCTTCAGAACACAGATATCAAGATTTTGAAGTGATTCGGAGAGGGACAGAGGGAGGATTCTAAGTGATTCAGAGAGTGAGAGTGAGAATCTTTTGTTTTTACCTTTTTGACATCCATTTGCTGCATCGGCGATAAATCCAGGTGGGCAGAATTTACAGATCGGCTTATGATCCTCGACAATGCAAGGTGAGTTGGGCGCGCACTTTGCAAAATCGCAGGGGTTTACGCACTGATAGTTGCGACAGGCCAGGCCAGCTGGGCAGCCGGCGTCGCGCAAACAAATCGATATCGAAGGTTGGCAATCCTTCATGCAGATACACACCGGGCGATGGTCTTGTACTTCGCACGATTTATTCTTTGAGCAAATGGGAGTGCGGCCCAAGGGCACTATGCAAGGACTGCGGCACTTGCCATCCGAGCAAGCCATATTGGAGGCGCAATCGTCATCTCGATAACATTCGCGTTTTTCCGGAGCGCAAGTCAGCTCGCCGTATTCGTTGACTATGAAACCAGATTTACACACACAAACGGGGTGGTGATGGCGTGTCTCGCATTTCTTATTGCCCATGCATCTGAAGAGTGGATCCTGACAGGGGTCTGTGCACTGGCCATACTGGCTGCACTGCATGGCATCTGGGCAGTCAGAGTCATCAACGCAAGGTATTTGAACGCGTGTCTCGGGCGTTGTGATGTCAGTACACTTGGGATCTGGCCTGCATTCGACCTCTGGCCGCCCTATGAAGCAGTTGGGACACGAGCAGCGCGGACGGTGCAATGCGGTTTTGCAAAGTGCGTTTGTACCACACGCACCACGCATTGTACAAGGATCCGCGCAATGTCCTTGCAGGCATGCTTTCTCGCTCGGGCAATCCGTATCGGCGTAGCATAGCTCAGTGTCTACAAGATGGAGCGGCGAAGAGAGAGATTTTGTTGGTGGGTACAAAACATAAAAGATATTTGGTGTTGTTGGTGAGAGAAGGAGAACAAAAAAGAGGGTGAGAGACAGAGAGTGTGTGTGCAGGTGACAATATAATATAGAATGGGATAATAAGGAATCCTACGAAGAGACTTCGATGTTATATATGGCTCTTACTCTTCGTGTTGACATTCTTGACAGCTTTGCCTTGCAACATATAATTAGTGCAAAAATGACAGAGAATACAGGATAGTAGAACGCGGGTGCGATGAGTGGGTGCAGACGTTTAGGGTCAGAGTCAGCGAAGGAAAAGGGTATGAAGTGTTTTAAGTTAAAATATGATAATGTTTACTTAAACTGAGTTATAAGAGCGGCGAGTTGGATTTTTGCAAGGAGGATATTGTTAGGGTGACTCTGGGGGGGGGGGGGGGGTGGTTGGGAGAAGGAGTTTTATGTTCAAGGATGGGTATTCAAGGCAGTTCCAAATATATGATTACAATACGAAAAAATAATTTTGAGCATTAATTTATGGAGTGAATAATTAATATTTTCAGCGAGTTATTTTAGATCGGATATTTTAGATCGTACGCAGAACTGTGTGGGGAAGACTTCTCACATTGATATTTATTTCTTAATGTTTTCCTATTAGCTGTTTCTTTCTTTATTGGGTTAAAACGTGTTAAGAAAGCCGGTTGTTGGTTCCTGCTTAGTGTGATTTTTCAGTTTTCATAAGTTTTATCGTTTTAGCATTAGAAAACTAATTACACGACATCCAACACATGCGCTCTGCTCTGATGAGAGACACGACATTGGATCAAAGCTCTGAGCGGGTTATAAACAGTTCTAGAGCGAGAGGGAAAAAGATTTAGATTGAGAGTGTGTGTAAGAGAGTGAAGGAAGGGGGAAAATCTAGTAAAAAAAGTGGATAGTATATAAAAAGAATGCACTATTTGCAAAAATTTTGAGTAAGTTTGAGAACTTTGAAGTTTTTAAAGCAGAGAGTTCTTTAAACTTAAGTGTAAATTCTAAGATTCGCACTGTGTTATTGTGAGAAGTTTCTATATACAGTATTTACAGCAAAATTAGTAAAGTGAGTACAACTTATTTGCTATATTAATCCATCTACATACCAAATTGTTGCTGTTATAAAAAGTGTTAGTCATAAATTTAGTAACGAGACGAAATAGGGGTTTCAAAATCGAGGACAATCACAATTTTTGTCTACACCCACAGCGATAGTTGTAATATGGTAAAAGGTAAGAACAGAACATTGCTAACTGTACAGCTTTCTTGTATAGCCTTAAAAATTTGAATATTAAAAAATTTATACAGGTTATTTAAATAATCCGCCTCTTTTCCAGAAATCAGGCTAAGTTAAGTTTAGTATAATTCTTTTTCCTTTATCGTGCCAAAAGCATATGTAAACCATGTGTGAGAAATGTCCCGTCCACAGTTCCCAATCTGAGACTTTCTTCTGTATTTCTTAAATTCTTTCTATCTTCAGTGATTGCATTTATCTCAAAATTATTTCAAATATTTTAGCGGGATAGGGGATTAAGAAGCAGATGTTGGATAGCCGGGGTGGTACGGATAGCAGGTAATTGTTACGAATGATAAAATAGGAAAACTTAGGGTCACGAGTGGTCTTTCATGGCTTTAGTATGTGCTGAGATTAGGTTTTTGTATGGTCCTTCTTCTGTTCTGGCAAATATTCAACAGAACTTATTAACATATCGCTATCGCGGCGCTTTCGAAGAAATATTTCTTTAAACATTTTTGCTTCCTTTCGGTTTTTTTTTGTTTATTTTCTGAATTAAATTTCTAAAATTTTTAAGGCCACAAAAGAAAAGATAATTGCAATTCTTTTAGTTATCTGTGCAGATAGTGTGCACAATTTATTTATAAATTTAACGTGTTATGAGACAATTGTGTATAATAGTATAATAACGTAAGTTTGACAAATTTAACACTTCTCAAAATGTACACTTGAAAAGTTGAACGCTTAACAAGTTGTAAGCTTCATAAATTGTAACACTTGACAAATTGTACGCTTGATAAATGGTGCGCTTGATAAATTGTACGTTAGACAAAAATACGCTTTTTCTGACTATCACAGGAACGACGAGGAACTATAAACCTTAAAAACTTCAGTGAACACTTTAGTGCACACCAGCGTACATAAGAAAGGCCTATCAAAAATTTATATTCTTTTGTAAGCGTTACATTAAAGTAAGAGCACCACGCCGGGTTTTCCCATGGAATTGTAATGGATCTTTTGCAACCCTGACACAAAGTTTGTGTTGACGTCAGAAATATGTAAAGGACGTCATAAAGGGGTATCCGAAAGTGTCAATTGCGGAAATAGTTTTGTATTAATCTCTTATCTTTTCTCTTTTATACAATGTATTTGTGCTGAGGGCCAGGGCAGAGAGGAAGGAGAATGAGCTGGGGTTTTGCAAGGAAAAAGGCACAGATTGGGAGACCGCGATAGCGACATTCCACGTATTTCCATATGCGTTAAGTTTTGATAACTGTATCAGGATTATCCCTGCAAACATACTATCATCTAGTTGGGTACCTGGTTCTATATGTTTATACATGGCTTGATAGTGTGATTTCTTCACCCTGTAATACAACAACTAAATAGTCATGTCGCATTCTCGCCGAAGTAAAAAAATTTTCGTATTATGTGTTTCTTTAAAATTTATAAAATTTCTTGTCTGCAGGGATTTCTTGTTGGTGTGTATTTGGATTCGTGAAATAGTTCAGTGTGTGTATGTGTGTGTGTGTGTATATATGTGTGAAAATTAAACCTATTTAAAGAAGTAAACATACGAAATTCTTAAAAATTATATATGTATTTAAAAAATTATTATTATTCTGCATTTCAGTGCAAAAATTGGGCATAAACGATCAAGGGAGGGAGGTATTGCGGTGGCATTTCTGAGCGCGTAAGTGTGAGTGTGTGATAATGAGACTGTGTTAACCAACACTAAATTGTTGTTTTTAACTAATAAATACGATTAGTTTGAATACTTCGGAACAACTAAACAACTTCTGGCTAAAATTTGGTTTTCAACTGAATTATTATTTTAATGCCGCTTTAATCTGCTACAATGAACGCTTTTTATTAGACGAGCGCTTGTTACTCACACAGTATAAGGAGGGAGTGGCGGGGTGGGGCCTTTTCGATTAATACGAGTACAATCAACGTTAAGTGAACGTGTTCGGTAGACCGATTTAGTGAATCAAATGCTAACTAAGCTTGCAACTTCGCGGTTAAACTCACAGCTAAACTCACAACAACAACAACTACATCAGAATGGATGCACTTACCCTGCTTGCATACGTAATCGTAACCTTCTCTCACACACTCGCCCACTTCGCAACCGAGAGTTCGGCAGTCTTGCTGCGGAGGCGTTAGGAAACCTACAAGAAACCAAAGTGAATTTCAGTACACGGCAGAAGATGCCTCCCTCGGGCTCTGCGTGCTACTTACATTGTACGTACGCGTCGCCGTACGGGAAGTGTTCCGGGCAGTAGCACTGGGCCTCGTTGTGTTCCAGCACACGGCATGCGGCGTTGAGTCCGCACGGCTGGTCGTGGCACGCGTTCACCAGATGGTCCTCGCAGATGCAGCCTTTGCGCGCGTCTCCCATGCAGCCGTCTATGCACGAGCACTCGTAGCCGCCCGGCACTTCGGTGCACTTCGAGTTGGCGCCGCACGGGTTGGCCGCGCATCCTCCCTCCAGCGGCAGGCATTCAGCCTTCGGGTTGCCGAAGAAGTCCGGCGGGCACGAGCACTCGGGTTGACGATTCACGACGCGGCACTGCGCGTTGACACCACAGGCACCGAACTCCTGGCACGGGTTGCGGCATTTGCTGCCAGCGCAGCGCTTGTTCGGCTCGCAGTCTTCGTCCTGGTGGCATTCGAACTGCACGCACTCCTTGCTAGGCTCGCCCTCGTATCCATCGGCACAGTAGCAGAGCATGCGGTGATCAGATACAGTGCAGAGCGCATTGCGGCCGCAGGCGTTCTCCTTGGCACACGGATCCGCGCACTGCCCGTTGGCGCACACTTGGTCGGTGCCGCAGTCGCTGTTTGATTTGCAGCCAGCCAAGCAGATGCCTCGCTCGCAGAGTTGGCCCAGCGGGCAGGAACGGTTGACGCCGCACTTCGAGCGACATTTACCGCGCGTACAGCTTTGGCCACAAGCGCATTCCTCGGTGTGGGAGCAACTCGGCGCGCAGTAGGTGTTGGTCTCGTCGCATTCGCAGGTGGGACTGCAACGTTGCGGCGGCATCTGGCAGCCGCTAAGTCCATCGCCGATAAATTCGTTCGGGCAGCTGCACTGAACGCCATGGTTGACCACCAAGCAGTTCGCGCAGGGACCGCACTGGCCGGCGGTTTCACAGGGATTCTTACACTTCTTGTTGATGCACGCTTGCTCTTTGGCGCAGTTGAGGTCGTTGCGACAGCCCACCTGGCAGACACGGTTTTCGCAGATCTGCCCTTGGGAACAGGCATCGTCGGTGTTGCACACGGTGCGACACATGCCGCGCATACATCGCTCGTCGGACAAGCAGTTCTGGTCGTTGCGGCATTTGGACTGGCAGCTGCCGCCGTAACAGAGCTGATTGCCGCTGCAGTCTTCGTTGCGCTCGCACAGATTTCGAGGCGGTTTGCATGATACCTCGGCGTTGCCTTCGAGGCCCTGTGGGCACGTGCATTGCTTCTGGTGATTTTGAACGGAGCAGAGCGCATTCGTGCCACAAGCGGTGGATTCCGCACATGGATCGATACATTGCTGAGCGACGCATGCCAATTCTGTGGCGCAACCCTGATCGGTGCGGCATCCGGGTACACAGCTGAGTCCAAGACAAACCTCACTATTGCGGCAATCGTCGTCGCGTCGACAGAACGGCTTGCAGACGCCGCTCTGGCAGCGTTCATTAGCCAGACAGCCAGCATCATTGGCGCAAAGTGGACGGCAGGAAGCCTCGAAGCAGGCGAGTCCTTGTGGACAGTCTTTGTTCTCCTTGCACTCGACGGCAGGTGTGCGCACGCAGCCGAATTGGGGCGTCGGGTTCGGCACCATGCCTTCCAAACAATTACAGGCAGCACGGTGGTTCGACACAGAGCAGACGGCGTTGGGGCCACAAGGATTTTCAGAGCAAGGATTGATGCACTTGTCGTTGCGGCAGGACTCCGAAGCGCTGCAGTCATCGTCTATGTGGCAGCCGAAGACGCATCGGTTGTGTAGGCAGACGTGCCCCAGGAAGCAGTCGTTGTCAACGCGGCAAGTAACTGTTTAGTGGTGGGGGAAGGGAAAGAGAGGGGAGAGAAAGGTTAGTATAACTTTCGCTTTAAATGTGGTGCATACGCGCGTCACTTACGCATACAGCTTCCGCGCAAACACTTTTCGTTAAGGGCGCAATCTTGGTCGCTGAGACAGGCGGGCAGGCACATCGAGTCGCGGCACGTGTAGCCAGGGGTGCAGTCTTGATCACCGTTGCACGTAACGGGAATGCGTACGCATTCCTTATCTGCGCGGCCGGTGAAACCGGGTGGGCAGCTACACTGCTTGAGGTGTAAAGAGGTGCGGCATTCGGCGTTCATTCCACAGGCTTGAGGCTGTAGACAAGGATCCAGGCATTGGCCGCCCTGGCAAACTTCGGACGGACCGCATTCGGTGTCCAGAATACAGGCAGCTGTGAAAGATTAGAAGTTTGTTAAGAAGTTCGTTGCACAGAGAGGCTCGCAGAATACTCTGCTACCTCACAATGCTAAAGTGAATGTGTAAAATTTGTGGTCCTCTATTCAAATATTCGTATTTGTGTGTTTTCACACCAGTTTTAGTGTCTTTCCCACGCAATTAATTTGATTTAAGGTGCAATACTGCGCTCCTTGCTTTCACGAGAGCCAAGGGCTGCACCGCGTTGCAATAGGTGTCGAAGACCCTTTAGGTGTGTTAGCTGTGAGCACTTGGCTCACAGTAAAGTATTCTGACATCAAATCTACTTTTGTGTTGACTTACTATGTGCTGAATTTTGCAATTCAAGTTAAGGTACAATAATTGTGCCCAGTATTTCAAAGGAGTTAGCGGAACAAATGTTGACAAAATCGTTACAGATTTGTTAGCTGTGAGCACTCTGCTCCCAGTAAAAGTACGCTAGGGTTTGAATCTATTTGTACGTCAGGTCGTTTGTATCGTGCACAATAATAGGTTAGCTGATTTGACTGGTTATTGGTTACTTACGTTTGCAGACACTGTCCGAGCAGTAGGAATTGGTTGGACAGTCGCCCGTCACTTGGCACGGCACTGGCAGCGGTTTACATCCAGCAAGCCGGTCGGCGGGGTTGCCGTCGTAACCGCCATGGCATGCGCAGTGCGCCACATGGCCCTTCGGAACACATTCCGCGTTGGGGCCACACTTCACGTTCGCGCAGACGTCGTGACACTTCGGCAATCCGTTCAGAGTAGTACATTCCGCGTGTGGTGGACAGTCGTCGTTCGTCTCGCACTCGGCTGAAGTGCGGCAGCCCTCGTTGTACGGGTCGCCTACCAGGCCGGGTGGGCAGGTGCATTTGAACGAACCGCGTGAGTTGCGACAACGCGCGCCCGGTCCACAGGGAGCGTCTTTGCAGTAGTCTATGACGGCGCAGTGAACGCGCGGGTCACCCGTGTATCCCGGTTGGCAGTGGCAGACTTGCTTGTGGTTCTCCGTTGTGCAGAGCGCATTTTCGCCGCACGGTTGTCCTATGAGGCACGCGATTTTGCACATGTGTTGGTCGCAAGTCTTATCGTTTGAGCAATCGTCGTCTGTATTGCACTCGACCTTGCGGCAGCCGCTCTTCGGATCGCCGAAGAAGCCGTCTTTGCACACGCAGTCTGGATTGTGGTCGCGAGCCACGCATTCAGCATTGCGGCCGCACACAGCGCGTCCTTGGCATACATTCGCACACGAAGCACGTCCGTAGGCGTCAACGACGCAGCTTTCGTCGGGGCCGCAGTCGCTATCTGCGCGACACAGCATTTCCTTGGTGCAGATGTTGTTGAGGCAGAACTGGAAGTCCGGACAGGTGGCGTTGCTTTTGCACGTCGGCTGGCAGACGCCCTGTATACACAGCTGCACCGCAAGGCAGTCGCGGTGCGAGGCGCAAAGCGCAGAGCAGATGCCGTTGGAACAGATTGTGCCCGAGGCGCACTGGGAATCACGATTGCAGTACTGCAGGGGAATGCAGCCCAGTTGAGCGTCCCCCGTGGTGCCCGATTCGCAGGAACATATACCGACGTGGTTCTGCACGTGGCAGCGTGCTTGGGCGCCGCATGCGTTCGGCAGCGAACAAGGATCGATGCACTTCGCGTCCAGACAGGCCTTTTCGCTGGGACAGTCTTCGTTTTCAGTGCACTCAATGCGGACGCATTCCTCAGAGGGGTCGCCGCGAGAATTCGGCGGACAGGTGCAGACCGCGTTGTGGGACTGAGCCGCACAGAAAGCATTCAGGCCGCAGGCGCGCTCGCGTTCGCAGGGGCTGCGGCAGCGAGCATTCTGGCAACTGGCTGTGGGCGGACAGTCGGAATCGGTGAGACACTCGTTGGGATCGCGGCATCCGGACAGCACGGGATCTCCGATGAGGCCCTCGGGACAATGGCAGCTGTAGCTGCCAGGAAGATTCCTGCAGAACGCCGTGCTGTGGCAGGGCTGAGATAGGCACTCGTCGATATCCTCGCAGACGTCCTTCTGCAGCGAGTACCCGTCGTGGCAGGAGCAGATGGCGCGGTGGTCGATTACCGCGCAAGTGCCCTTGCCACAGTTAGTGGAATCGCACGGTCGGATGCAGCGGTTGGTGTCGGTATCGCAGGCCTTCTCGCTGCTGCAGTCATCATCCGCGATGCACTCGACTTTGAAGCAGCCCACGTCTGTGTCGTGAGGATCTCCCAGGTAGCCAGCGGGGCAGGAGCAAGAGGACTGGTGGTAACTGGTGTGGCAGACCGCATTGCGGCCGCACGCCGTGGCCAGGCAAGGATCCGAGCACTTGTCTTTGATGCAAGCCAGACTGCTGGTGCAGTCATCGTGTTTGTAACACTCCTTGGGGCTAGAGCAGCCCTGCTTCGAGTATCCGTCGCCCACGGTTCCCTGCGGGCAGACACAGCGGTACGAGCCGGGCATATTCTCGCAGCGGGCCGTCTTGTGGCACGGCTGCTCCGAGCACTCGTCGATGTCGTTGCACCCGAACGGGGTTCCAATGAAGCCGGCTGCGCACTTGCACTTGCCTCCGAGGCACAGTTCCGTGGGCGGGCAGTCGGCGTCTGACTCACAGCCGGGATGGCAGGTCCCATCGTTGTTGCAGATCTCGCCGGGCAGGCAGTTGTTGCTGGTGTAGCACACCTTGCGGCACACGTTCTGGTAGCAGCGCTCGCCGATGGCGCAAGCCGCGTTCTTCTGGCAGGGTAAATTGCACTGGTTAGCAATGCACATGTGGCCTGTCGGGCATTGGTTCGAGGCCATGCAGGGCGCCGGGACGCGCACGCAGCCCTGATCGGGCGTGGGGTTTCCCTCGAAGCCCTCGGGGCACGTGCAGCTGCTGTGATGCTCCTCCATGTTGCAGCGGGCGTTCGGGCCGCAGATGCTGCCGGTCTGGCATGGGTCGACGCATTTGTTGTTGATGCAGGACTGCATAGCGTCGCAGTCTTTGTTGCTGCGACAGCCCAGTGCGCAAATTCCTTCCAGGCACGCGAGACCCGTGGCGCACTGGCTGTGGTCCAGACATGGGATGACGCACACGTTCTGCAGACACTTCTCGTCGCTGGAGCAGTCGTTCGCGCTACGACAGGCTACGCGGCATTGTCCATTGTAGCAAACCGCGCCACCGCAATCTATGTCCGACGTGCATTTCGACGCCGAGCGGGTGCAGCCGTTGACAGGCGAGTCTCCGATGGGCTGGAACTTCACCGGACAGGTGCAAACGGGCTTTCTGTTTACCACCTTGCACTCGGCATTCGAACCACACGCGTTTTCGCATGGGTTGATACAACGGCCACCGGCGCAAATGGTATTGGCTGGACATTCGGAGTCACCGTGGACACAGTGACCCTCGGGGTGGCAGCCTGCCGAAGTGGGCTCGCCGAAGAAGTTCTCCGGACACTTGCAGATGGGACCCTGCGCAGTGGCCTCGCAGATGGCGGATGGATGACACGTGCCGGGCAAGCAGGCCGCCACCTTCGTGCACGCAACCTCGGGCATCGGGTTGCCTCGGTAGCCGGGTGGGCACTGGCAGACGGCGCGATGATTCTCGGCCAAACAGATGGCATTCTCACCACAAGACTCCTCGTCGCAGACGTCAAAGCAGGTGTGGGTCAGGCGGTTGCAGAGGTGTGTCGGCGGGCAGTCGTTGTTGTATACGCAGGGTACGCTTTGGCAGCCGTTGAACGGATCGTAAGGGTCGCCGGCGAATGGTCCTGGCGGGCACTGACACTTAGCCAAGTGGTTGTTTGTGATGCACACGGCGCCAGGGCCGCACTTTACGCTCTCGCAAGCCGGCCGACAGGCCAGAGGTTGCTTGGGCTCAGTTTTGATACAGGCCTCTGACTCGGCGCATTCTGCGTGGGTGCGGCACTGGTGCTTCTCACCCAGGTGGCAGCCGTTGCGGTCATTCGGGTTACCGATAAAGCCGGCTAAGCATTCGCAGTGACCTCGGTGGTTCCGTGCTACACACACTGAGTTGGCAGGGCAGGTGAACTGGTCGCAAATCGACTGACACTTGAGCACGCCGACTACGTCAGGACGGCACGCCGAGATGGCGGGGCACTCGGCATCGGTCGTGCAGTCCGGCAGAGAGGGCTTCTCGCACGCCGAAGCCACTGGGTTCCACACGAAGCTGCTTGCGCAGTTACAGATCGCGTTCCCTCTCGCATCCAATTCGCACTCTTCGTTGGGTCCACAGACGACGTTCGTACACAGATGCACGCACTCCTTGAATCCATCGGCGTCGGTCGTACAAGCGTGGCCGGCTCCACAGTCCTCATTCGACTTGCACTTGTCTTGCTTCTCGGGCACCTTGCGCTCCGGTTGGCAACCGACTTGCAGGTTGCTGGGGTTGCCGAAGAACCCGTCGGAGCAGATGCAGGAGGAACGATGGTCGTCGGCGACGCAGAGAGCGTTGGGACCGCATTGAATCTTCGAGCAGGCATCCACACACTTACGGAGTCCTTTGCCGAGCTGGAAGCAGATCTCTGAGTGCTTGCAGTCGGCGTCGTTGCCGCACTGACCGCGGATGGTGCAGCCTGTGTTGGTGTCGTAGGGATCGCCGCTGTAGCCCAGTGGACAAAGGCAACGGCCTTCGTCGCAAACGGCGCGTGGCCCGCAGGCGGCTTTCGAACAGAGGTTCTTGCACTGGCCTGCCTCGCACGTGTAGCCCTCAGGGCACTCGACGCGCTCGCTGCAGGCACAATTAGCGGGGTCGTGACAGAAAACGGTGTCGATCGGTTGGCAGCTGCTGAAGGGGTCTCCGGCGAATCCGGAGCGGCAGAGACATTCAAATCCACCGTGCGTGTTGAGACAGGCAGCGTTGAGGCCACAGGGTTTGCCCACGCACTCGTCTACGTCAGTGCAGCCCACGTAGGGATTTCCGGTAAAGCCTTGCGGGCAGATGCATGTCACGCGACTGCCGTCGGAGCGACATTCGGCGTTCGAGCCGCAGCTGTTGGGAGTACAAACGGTTTTCCGCTGAACGCCACATCCTTCGTATGGGTTGCCCGAGGTGCCGGGGTTGCAAGCACATACACTTTTGCTGAAGCCATACTCGCAGTGCGCGTTCTCGCCGCAGGGTGGATCGCACTCGGCGTACTTGATGGGCGGCATGCACACCAGGTCCGGGTTTCCAATGAAGTTCGCTTCGCAAACACACTTGCCGCTCGTCGCGTCACAGGTGGCTCCCACGCCACAGACGACGCCGTCACAGCGTTCTTTGCAGCGTCCGTTGATACACGTCTGACGTTCGGTGCACGGCCGCGAAGCACTGCACTGGTCGGCCCAGCAGCGGCCGCCTGGGAACGGGTTGCCCATGTAGCCTTGCGGGCACTTGCAAGTTGGTCCTTCCGAAGTGGGGATGCAAAGTGCGCCATCTCCGCAGATGAAGTCGCGGCACTGTGACACACAGTCACCTTGTGAGTCCTTGGCGAAGCCGACGCGGCAGCGGCACCAGCCGGCGTGGTCCTCCGCCTCGCAGAATGCATTCGAGCCACACAGCAGGTCGGAGCACGGACTCACGCAGGTGCCCTTAACGCAAGCCAGGTTGCTGGCACAGTCCTCGTTGGCCACGCAATGGCTCTTCGCCTCACCCGATTCGATGATGCAGCCGCTCTTGTAGGGGTCGCCTGTGAATCCTTTTGGACAAACGCACTGGTAGCCACCTTTCTTGTTGACGCAATACGCGCCGTAGCCGCACGGCAGGTGGGCGCACTCGTCCTCGTCTGTGCAGCCCATGAGCGGGTCGCCTTTGAAGCCGGCCTCGCACATGCACTGCGGCGGGTCGGTGGGCGTACACTTGGCATTGATGCCGCACGGAAAGCGTTCGCAGGGACTCTTGCACTTGTTTCCGTCGTAGGGGTCCAAGAAGAAGGGCGGTGGGCAGATGCACTCTCCGGGCTGCACACACTTCTCGTTCGCCGAGCACTCCTTGTCGGCGGCGCATTTGCGTTGCGCGGGCGCACACAATCCATTGTAGGGGTCGCCGTTGTAGCCGTCGGGACAAATGCAGCTGAAGCCTCCTTCCTGGTTAATACAGTCGGCACCGTAAGCGCAGGCGGAAGAGCCTCGCTCGACGCATTCGTCGATGTCGGCACAGGAGCCGTCTGCCTGCGTTTTAAAGCCCTTGGGACAAGCGCAGTAGCTGACGCCACCGGCGATCGAGATGCATTCAGCGCCAGCCGGGCACTGAGCACCGTCCGAGCAGCCGCCGAGCACGCAGCTGTTACCGATCAGCTTGTATGGCGCCTGACACTGGCACTCCGGCGTATTGCACTCCTCGCACTGAACGAAGGGGTTTCCGTTGAAGCCGGTGGGGCAGCGGCACTCGTAGCTGCCCGGCAGATTCTTGCACAGCGCGTTAAGTCCGCAGGCGGGTTTCTTTCGCTGGGGCGAGCACTCGTCGATATCCTCACAGAAACCGGACTCTGGGTTCCGTTCGTAGCCTTGGCGGCAGATGCAGACGCCATTTCCCGTGTACGAATCGGTGACGCAGCTCTCGCCTGCGGCGCACGGATTCGCATCGGAGCAACTGAACGGCATCTTGGCCGTTGCACAGCCGTCGCGGTACGGGTCGCCGTTGGAGCCGGTCGGACACTGGCAGAGGTAACTTCCGGGAGTGTTGGTGCAGATGGCGTTGACCTGGCAGGGATTCGCCTTGCACTCGTCGATGTCATTGCAGCCGCCGGCAAGGCTCGGGTTGCCCGTGTAGCCTTCCGCGCAGAGACACTGGGCTTCTCCGTTGGCCAGCATGCATTGGGCGTGCGCGCTACAATTCTTCGTCTCGCAAGGATGACGGCATTCGTCGCCTACGTTGGGTTCCGGACAGAAGCAGCGTTTCGCGGAGTTACAGACGGCGTTTCCGGCACAATCGTGATCTTCCGAGCAAGTGACAATCGGCACACAGCGCACCGTGGGGTCGGGATCCGGAGTGGAGTCACTCGGGCAGCGGCAAGTGTAGCCGCCATGCGTGTTGACGCACTCGGCACCCACGCCGCACTTGTTGCCTCCCTGGCACTCGTCGACGTCCACACAACGCGTGTGCGGGTCGCCCGAGAAACCTTCGGGGCAGACGCAACTGAAAGCTCCAGGTGAGTTGGTGCAGGTGGCGTTCAGGCCGCAGCTTCCGAAGGCCCCATGCACATCGTCGCACTCGTCGATGTCCACGCAGCCAGCGGAGACGTCGCTGGGGTCGTACGTCCAGCCCTCTTCGCACATGCAGTAGGCCTCGTTGCCGTCGGGCTTGCAGAAGGCGTGTTCGCCGCAGCGCACATCCTCACAGGGCTCCTTGCAGGGCACTCGCGGCGGCGTGCCCACGTAACCCGGCTCACACTCGCACCGATGCGAGCCGGGTGTATTGATACATTGCGCGTGCACTCCGCACGCATCCATGTGCGTGCGACACTCGTCCACGTCTACGCAGCTGGAGCCAATCGGCTCGAAGCCGTCCAGGCAGAAACATTGGTTCTCGATACATTCGGCGTTGTTGGTGCAGTCGAAGCTGGTGCGGCACAGAATATTTACGTCCACCTGCTCGCAGGCGACCTTCGGATCGGGCTTGCCCTCGAAGCCCTGCGGGCATTTGCAATTGTAACCGGGCGCGGTGTTCTCGCAGATGGCGTTCGAACTGCACGGTTTCTCGAGAGCCGTACATTCGTCGATGTCGGTGCAGCCTCTGATCGGGTCACCGGTGTAGTCGGGCTTGCAGGTGCACATGAAACTGCCGACGGTATCGGTGCACACTGCGTTTTCGCCGCACGGGTTGTCTTGACACTCGTTGATATCTGTACGGTCGGCCGAAGGGGGGGTTGAAGTCGGGTGTCGGGGAGAAATGAGAACATGCAAGATGAAAACCGAGAAATTTTAAATGGTTATCAGAAATGATCATTAAATGTGAAATGTGAACAGCTGATCGAGGGAGTGGCAATCAGCTGATTAAGCAGAAGCAGAAAAGCTCAAGCAGAATGGCGTGAAAAAGGCAAACATGCTTCGTATGATAAAAGCTGCGTGTAATGAAGGCTTCAACAGGCGGGATCCACAAAAGCTTCATGGAGTGAGTACGGACTTTATGTGATGAAAACTTAATCCGTTGAAGGATTCATCCGGCGAAGTTTCGTGTGATGAAAGCTTCATCTGTTAAGAACTTAATATGAGAAAAGCTTTGTATGGCAAAGTAACCACGAAAGCTTCGCCTGCTGAAAGCTTCATTTGAACGCTTAAAGAAGAGTGAAATTAAGCTTTAAAATAGCAGAAATCACAGATAGTGAAGAGAGATTAGTGACAACTTAAAGAAAGTGAGAGTGTGTTCGAAGGTAATCTGTGAAAGGTAGTTAAAAAGCTTTCGAAAGCTCCTTAGTCAGCAGGTACCGAACGATTATACTAACTTTCGCAGTACAAGTAGCCTTGGCCTTGGAATCCGCTCGGGCAGAGACACCGATAGGAGCCCGGAAAGTTAATGCATTTGGCGTTCGTGCCACAAGAGGCCGCTCCGGCCGTGTTGCATTCGTCCACATCGATGCAGGCACGTCCGGCGCCGTTAACACTGCGGCTCGCGTCACCGGTTGTCGACTGATCCTCCAGCGAAAACCCTGCCGGACAGCGACATTCGAAGCTGCCGCCTGAATTCACGCATTCAGCACCGGAGCCGCAGGGGTTGCTGGTCGCGCACTCATCGACGTCTTTTTAGTCGAAGTGCGTCGTTAGTCGCCGTTGCCGGAGGGCGACGGGCAGCGATTTTGCGATTGGAGCAGCAACACGGAGCGCCGAGCGTGGCGAACGATGAGCGGTGAGCGGTGAGTTGTGAGTTGGTGCGAGAGTGGTGAGTATATGTGAGTGCGTGCGTGTGAATGAGTGTGTATCCGACAAAATTAGGTGCATTTTAATGTTGGCCGCGTGAGGTTATGAAAGAAAGAAAACAAGAGCGGCATTTGTAGCTGGCGTTGAAGGAACAGCAACAGCAACAGCAACAGCTCACTTACCTTCGCATCCTTCAGCTGGATCGCCTGAATAACCATCTGGACACCGACACTTGAAGCTTCCGTCAGTGTTCAGGCACTCGGCGTTGCGTCCGCACGGCGAGCGCGCACATTCGTCTTGATCGACGCATCCGCGCTCGGATGCGCCATCGCCCTCGTATCCCGGCGGGCAGTCGCAGCGATAACCGCCCTCCGAATTCGAGCAGATGGCGCCGGGGCCGCACACGTTGGGGGCCGCGCATTCGTCGATGTCCTGACAGCCGTCGTACGGGTTGCCGTAGAAGCCCTCGGGACACGCGCACGTATAATTGCCGGGCGTATTGATGCACTGAGCGTTGACTCCACAAGCGTGAGGGTTGCGACATTCATCGACATCTTGAATGGAACGTTCACAAATTTAATATCTATTTTAGCTTGCAGCCAAGGGATTTTACCTGTGCACAAAACTTCTCCGTCACCCTCGTAACCTTCCTTGCATTTGCACAAAAAATGCGCTGGCAGATTACAGCACTCGGCATTTTCTACGCAGCGCGCGGCTATCGCTGTATCCTGGCACTCGTCGATGTCTGGAAAAGAAGGGTAAGAAAGGGGATAAAGTTTCGAATTTTGCAAAGTTTCTACAATTTTTTTATTGAGCGTAAAGATAAGTCAAAAGCAACAAACCTAAAAAGAAATTCAGCTGGAGGCTTACAAAAGACTAACAAGAAAATCTTTTAGGAAACTCAATAATTTATTTTCCACTTTTTACTATATTTTTAGCGTCAATGATGGATTTTTTGCTATTTTTCAACAAGCTGTTAACGTAAATCAAAAGACTTAAGCAACGAACTTGATTACTTAAACTGAATTACTTAGCTTAAAGAATTGAAAATTCGCTGTTTTTTTTAAGTTTTCTTCAAAAAAGTTTAAAATAGCCGCATTTATTCTTATCTGCCACACAAAAATCTCAACAAGCGAAATGTTCCAAGTCGATATTTTCTACAACTCGTTTTGTTTACTCTCGTTTTTCCTCTAGGTTTTCCTTCCCTTCGTCCTCCTCAACCTCCCGCTCCCACCTCTCAACGTCTCCCCCTTCGCACTTCCGCTCCCTTCGCACTTCTACAGCCGTCCGTCTGCTTTCAGCACCTCGTCCACTAACGACTTCTGCAACTAATAGCACGAGAACTTTGTCTACACCGCATTTTTTCGTACGCTTCACTGCGCTTCCGCCGTCTATTGGAGCGGAAAGCCAAGCAGCCTTCGATGCTCTTCCGTGATTTCTATCGTCTGCGCACGGACGGCTGCACTAAAGGTCGTTGCAGAGGTCTCTTCTGCAGCTTTTTCCTGCTTTGTTGTGTTTTTATTCGTCGTTTTGTTGTTGTGGTGTGCTGTTCAATTTGATGATTGCCTTACACTGTAAGAATTTTTGGACAATCAGGCTTTGAAGTGAAACTCTGGCTTTGAAATTCAGCTTGCATGCGCAAAGTAAAAGAAGAAAAAAGGTGAGGAAGTTTTTTCTTTTCTTCAAAATTGCAAGATTGTGGAAATTCCGCAGCGTATACTGAGTACATGCGCGAGATGATGCTGTGCGAAGGCTCGTTTTTTGCTTTTCTAAGCTTTGAGAAGCCTAGGGAAGAAAAGGTCGTTGCACGAATTATGAGTGCAAGTCAGCGGAAAGGAGGAAAATCAAGCTGGTGTCTTGTGTTCAACACACTCGTCAAAGCCTGCAAAGTTCTTCCTGATCGGAGATATGACATTCGTAGAAAGGATGCAGGAGAGACTGAGAACTGATGATCGGCAAAAAGCTGATCGAGAAGTGAAGTGGAGACAAAACTGAAACCGGATTTTGCGATTATCGTGCCAAATTAATTTTTGCTTTACTTTTACTTGTTTTATTTATCATTTATATTTGCATTTCTATTTGTATTTCTATTTGTATTTCTATTTTTACTTCTAATTTTATTTTTTTAATTTTTTTTTTAATTTATTTTTTTTTTAATTTCTATTGCTATTTTGATTGTCTTCCCATTTCTGTTGTTGCATCAAATATTACAGAAGCAAGTTCGTCTTTTGTTTTGCCAGTCACTTTGAAATTTAACGAAATATAGTAATGATGTTCAATTCCGTTTACTGTGTTTGCGAAATAATTACGTTTAACATTACATGCAATTACAACTGAACTTATTTCGAGAAATATAAAACCAACAGTCATGAAATCAGCTTATCAATGCTGCATTTAAAGTGTTCAAGAAGAAGAAGAGGGACTGTAAACAACTAAATTAAATGTAAATAACTAAATACCGAAATTATTAGTATTCGTATCAGCAGTAAAAACATTTAAGTGACTCGTAAACGCGTAATAAAAGCTGAGGAACTGAGAAACTACCGAAATCAAGAGAAAGAAATGCCATCACTTGGTTAGCTTCTGTGACTTTCTGACTCCTTTTTTCGTAATAATAAAACACCTGGATACTTTTAAGCATGTTGGCGTTTGTATGTGTGTATGTGTGTGTCTGTGAATATGTGTGGCGTCAAGCGTTGGTGAGTGGAAGTCCGTAGAAGTCATTAGAAATAAGGAAAACTTTAAGGAAAGAGTGGAAAAATCACTTTAAATCACTTTAAGATAAAACTTCCAACAGTAAAAACACTACAAACTAATTTTAACGACGTACGTAATAAAAACGTCAGACGAAACAGTTGGCCTCTTGAGTTACCGCTATTAATCACCCCGTTGAGTTCTTGACTTCTATGTGAGATTCGTTCTTCTCGTTCTTCTTTTGCAAGAATCTTTTAAAGCCAAAAGTTGTTAAATTGTTAAAAAGGTAAAAATGGATTTGAATTCTTTCTGGTATTTCCTGTTTTCCCCCTCTACATAAAAACTTAAAGCTTAAAAACGTCTTCTGTTGATTTCTAAATTAAGTAAAGAAGATTGATTTGGCTCTTGCATAATTATTTATTTTTTAATATAAATTATCGTCTTTTTCATCTACATATTTAAGTATTTATTTATTTTCTGTTTGCTTAGTCACACGCAGAATTACTGATGCTGGTTGACGAAGCAAGAAACCTTGGATTTTCTGTTTAAACTCAACCACATCGCTGGTGTCATCCATCGCTTCGTTTTTCCTTACGTGTCACTCGTACGCGATGTTTAACACAAGAATGACAATGTAAATATTTAGTCAGAGCTGAAGACTCAGCGCGAGTGACTGATTGATTGAGTGAGTGAGTGAGTGACATTGTCACCGATTGCTGATGCTGTAAATATTAATTAACACCAACAAAAACAACAAGAACATAACCAACAACAACAACAACAACAACAAGAACAACAACAGCTATTGTTATTTACCCATCGTGATAAATTGAAGTCAGCATTCAAGTAGAAATTATGAATGTGTGTTAAAATATATTCAGTGAGATCTTTCTCACTCTCTCTACCTCCCTCTCTCTCTCTCCCACTGTATGCGTCTCTGTTTGAGTTCCTTTTTCGAGATATATTTTTCATATATGTTGTCTTGGCTCGAGTTCCGGACAATAATCCAGATCGAGTTTATTACAGTCAAAGCAATAATCGAGATGGCGACAGTTTTTTGTGTTCACCACGAATTAGAGGCGATAATCAATATAGAGACTGGTTTTCCACTCGAAACGAAACCAGAGATCGATACGACTTCTTCAGTCGGCGAAACGGTAATCGAAATCGTGCAAGTTTTTCTTATTGACACGAATGCGAAGCGATAATTCAGATCTAGACATTTTTGTCAAGTTGTTAATCGAGATCGAGGTGGTTTTTTATCGCAACTCCAATTCTAAGCGATAATTCAGATCGTGTAGAGTGTTTTTCAGTCGAAGCGATAATCGCAAGTGCGACAGTCGCTCTTTCCACTGACACCACAATCAAGATCAAGGCGATTTTGACCTCGATTTTTCAGATATCTCGATTGTACGCCTCACTAATCAGAATTTGAGGCTAATCCAATGTTATTGCTGGATTTTAATGGTGATTTTTTGTCGCTGTCCCATTTATCATCGTTCGCTCGCTTCATCATCATTAGCATCAGCGCGTGTCAATGCTATCAGCTTTTTTTTAAATTAAATAATACACATTTTTTATCGTACATGACTTGTTGTTGTTGCTGTTGTTGTACACTGCTAATGAAATGCAAAATAAGAGAACCACAGCAATCTTTCATTTTGTGTTAGGGATCTCGAATTATTTTGTGGCTGTGCTGTTGTTGTAGTTGTTGCTACTGGCCTTTGATCTACGTGCACATGTAGGAAGTTTTTTTAATTCTCTTGTTGTTGTTGTTGTTGCTGTTGTTGCTTATTTAGCGCCACATAATTTTTAATGTATTCGTGTACGTGATGATATTTTTTGTAGATTTTGCACGATTTTTCACCGAAAGAATTCTTAATAAATGGAAAATAAAGACAAATCAAGATGTTTCACGTTTTTGAAGGAAAGAGCAAACAATTTAAAATTTTTATAAGAAGTTTTTAATAATTCCAGCAAAATTTAAATGTTTCACTGTTCAAATCACTTCTATTTTTAAAAATACCAGCGAGCAAAAAAGAAAGGAAAAAAGGAGCAAAAAATCCAACCGCAAATCAATCAATCAATCACAAAATAATTATTTGGAAACCACGAAATTAATACGCGAGCTTAACTTGCTGGGAAAACTAAAAGAAAATTCGAATCATGAAAATAGAAAAATTTTCGATTTGTTGAAATCCTACAAAGTTCTCCAGCTGTTCTTGAAATCCATCAACACGGCGAGTCAGCATGAGTTTAACCAGTTTTAACCAGAGTTTAACCAATAAAACCAACAACACCATTAATTACATCAACAACAGGAAGGTCAATAAATGAATTTAATTTACGATTCTACGGATTCTTCAGTTGTCTAAACGCTACTCAGTTCACACGAATTGGTGTTTAGCATGATATATATCTACTAATTTCATAGCGACTACAATGACAACAACAATGACGCACAACAAAGGCCAACCACAACCAACCAACCAACAACAACCACAATCACAAAAATCCGATTCTTCCCAAAATCATTAATCAAAAAATCATTAATTCGATTTTAATGAAGTCAATTCGTATAAAATATATTTATATTACTAGTATGATATAGATTGAGGAAGATATAGCTTCCTCAACAACAACAACAACAACATCCGGCGCCAATATTAACCGGATACGGAGTAGGTAAAGCCGAACGGTACCACCAGCAAACAGGTTCGCCCATTAATGTCACAAAAGTCTGGAGTTCATTCGTGTCTGCATTAACTTGGTTGGAATTATGTAACTGTGTTAAAACCAGAAGCGAAGAAAATAATAACAAAAACGACAACAACAACAACATCAACAACATCAGCAGCAACATCGCCATATTTAGGTCTTCACGCACAATTCTTGCGGTAAATGACGTTGCCACTCGTCTGATTGCACCGGTTGTAACGTCATCAGCATCATCAACACAATGGTCATCACTATCATCATCATCAACGTGATCATCATCATCATCATCATCATCATCATCATCATCCTCCTCATCACCATTATTATCCTCATCAGCGTCGTTATCAACGTCGTCATCCTTAGCACCGCCATAGTTATCATCGTCATCATCATCTGGTGATCTCCATCATCATCACCATCATAATCGTCATCATTTTCATAAGCACTATCAAGATCATCATTATCATTCTCATCATCATTCTCATCATCATCATTCACGAGAATGATTCTCGTCATCATCATCACCATTCTCATCATTATGATTTTCATCATCATTCTCATCATCATTCTCATCATTATCATTCTCGTCATCATCATAATTCTCACCATCATCATCTTTATTATCATGCTATCCCGGTCTGCATTTCGTTAACAGTTCTCGCAAAATATAACGAAATGAAGAAAAAAAGAAGAATTGAGGAAAACACAAGAACTTGAAGTGAGAAATTCCTGAATGTGTGCGTGTATTTATTATTTATTAATGTACGAGTAAGTAAAGCTCACTCGCATAAAATCCCACTGCATAGAAATGCATTAATGATGCTCACGCTGTTGTTGTTGTTGTTGTTGTTGCGCTGTTGTTTTTCCTGTTGACTAGTGACAGCAGTAACTGTTTTTGTATTAAAATTTCTCGTGTTTTTTTTCTTTCTCAACATAATTCAAAGCCAGGAACGCATTTTTAACACTTCTTGTGATGACGATGCAGTTATGTAATTTTTTTGTAGAAATTCTTAAAACTACATTTTGTTGTTGTTGCTGTTGTTGTTGTGTTGAAGTGTGTTGAAGTGACATAACAGCATTAGCTCAGCATGCTGCACGATGCAGTTGCAACTGCGCAGAATTTCACATTTCCAAGAAGTTTAATTTCAAGTGACCTCAATACTCGGAAATTTTTTATAATTTCAGCTTTTATATTAATAATTAAAATAAGAATAATAAAATTGAGAATAATTTCTGCTTACTAAAAGCAAATCAACCGCATTACGAATATAAATACAGAAATAAATTTAAAATGTATACAAATAAATAGAAATACAAGTTCGTTATGGTAAATAGAAGGATGAAATTGATTTTTAAATACATAAAAAAATGCTTTCAATTATTATTTTCAAATCATTTCAGTGCACATTATTGAAAATTGTTACTCGGAAATTTTAGTTTCAAGAAAAGAACTACAATTCCTCTCTTAAGAATCAAATTAACTTCGTCCCTTCAATATTTTTACGACCTTCTTTATTAGCAACTTTTTATCAGCTGCTTTTTATTAGCCACCTTTTAAGAGCAGCTTTTCCCCTCCGTGCTCTCTGATTGCTCTGGAGTTCAGTGCTTCCCTGCTCTGCACTGCTCAGCATGCTGTTTTCCCGTGGGAATCTCATGATTCCTGAGCTGAGTGAGTTTCTAGCATGCAACATTTAATAGTTGTGCAATCTGTGAAGATTTCTCGCCAATTTTTACAAACACAAGTTGTATTATTTTTCCCGCTTTTTTAACAGGATTTTATGTGAATTTATGCAATCTGAATCAATTTAAGTTGCATTCAAGTTTTCTCTCATTCTTTTCAAAGAAGAGAATTCAATTCCTCACCTCATTCGATTCTTGCACAAATAAGTGAGAGAGCGGCTTGCAGAGAATAAGAGGAAGCGAGGAAATCAATAGGAATCTTAATGTCTTTTTTTAAATTGTTTTTAATTTTATTCTGAAAAGCATGAGTTATCAGATAATGATACTGATCAATAATAAAGATTTACAAGTTCGTTTATTGGACATTTCAAAATACATTTAAAGAAATACAGCAAATTACAAAAAGTTCCCAAGTTAGACTTAAAATTTGTTTCTGTTATTTCTGAATTTTCTATTTGGAAATTTGTTTTTAAAATTATTGAAAATTCAAAATTATAGTAAAATAAGTTTCCTCTTCACCTCATAAAATACTTAATAATTCCTTCCTTCTCTCTTCTATAATAAAAATTCTCCGATTTCTAATTTCAATTAAGCTGAGTCGTCTATTTTTATTTTCCTCTAAACATTTTATCGACGACATATTTTCATATAACGTCAGTTGTGCTGTGTCGCTCAAAGCTGTGCCGCGGCTCCCCGACAATTTCCCAACCTTGATATCACTTGTTCTTGCCCTTTCTTCTTCTTTCTCTCGCTTGCCAGCTCTTGCATTTCTAGTTTAATGGGCCTCCTTCCCTTCGTCACAGCCGAGTTTCCATAACATGGCTTCACCTCTTGCATAACGTGGCTCACAGTAAGCGTTAACATTGTGGTAGTCAGGTGCTGAGTCGCTGAGCTGCTGTTGATTTGATATTCTTCTGAACTTGTGTGATTATTGTTGGTGTTCTTCTGTTTTGCGCTTTTCTTTGGTTGGAAATATAATCTAGATATGATTGCTCAAGAAGTTTTTGCTTTGCTCGAGAACTCGCTTACTGTGCAACTAGCATTTGATTTCATAGACAGATTTTGCTGTCTATGAAAAGAAAAGAACTCACACTCTTTTTTCCGCTTCAGACGTGAGAGGAAATTCGCTGTGATCGAGTTACCCTTTGAAAATAGAGGATTCTAATGAGTTGCTGCTTTTCAGAGTAACTAAAACTTCCGTGTGTTTTATTTTATTTTCTTTCTACTTTGAAAAGATTTTAAAATCTATAAACACTTTAAATGAAATTAGAGAATGAATTAAATGAACTTGCATCATTATTTACAAGTTTCTGACAGTTCGTAGTACGTTTTTTAACGAAATCCATTCAGTAAAACTTTTAGCTTCCTCCTCGAATTCCTACTGGGTAACTTGTTCTTCTCAAATCTCTATTATACTTGCTTTCTCCACCTTCTAACTTCACAAAAACCAACTACATCTGGATTCTTTTAGTTTTTTTTCGCATAATTTTTTTGATTACGACTTTAAGTGTTTGAAACCGTTATGAGGAAGAAGAGCCATTAAATAAAGAAACCAACACGGACACAAGGCTTTGTTATTGTTTAGTTGCTGTTGTTGTCACATCGTAGTGTGAGCATACAAAGCGGGGTTTTGATTTCAGAGAGAGAGAAATAAGGAGAGAAAAATAAAGCCGAGTAACTTTCAAAGCTGGGCGAGGGGAAACAATTCACCTACAATTTCAGTTTTTTCCTACTCTATTTCCTCTATTTATTTATAAATCACTTTAAAGAGAAAAAGAAGGATAGAAACTTAGACCAAAAACTCACCTTCACAACGAAGACCGTCGCCTCGATAACCGGGAAAACAGGTACACGTAAAACTGCCGAGTGTGTTGGTGCAGTGAGCGAAAACATCACAGGGACGGTATTTGCACTCATTCTCATCTGCAGGAGGCGGGGAGAGAGAGAGAAAGATTGTTAGTTTGTGAGAGAAATTTTATATATTTTATAAAATAAATTTTTTTTTTATTTTTTTTATTTTATTTTATTTTATTTTTTTTACATTTTGTTTTTAGAAAAGTAAAATACCTTTTTTAGTTACAAAAACAGACAAGGAAGCAATGTAAATTGTAGTTCAGTTAAAATTTTAGTTATAATTTTCGCTAAATTACGTTAAGAAATTGAGAAAAACTATCGGAAATTCCTCACTACCAACCTTGAACGTTGCAATTGCAGCCTCCGTAGCCGTCATTGCAATGGCAGACGCCGTTCAAACACACGCCGTTTACGCACTGCGTGCCATCCTGCTTATCACAGTCATCTGAAAGGAAACGAAAAATTCACATAAGCATTTCGCGCCGATCGAAACAGAGACTCCCAACACTCAAAACTCAACACTCACTTGTGCATTTGAGCTCCTTGTTCAGCTCGTCGGAACCGAGGAAGCAATCCTGGCGACCGTCGCACAGTTTCGACAACTCGTACAGCTGCAGATAGTCGGTGGACTCGTTGACTTGGCAGCCGAAATAGCCATCCTCGAGATTCAGGAAAAATACTTCGCCTCGAAATCGACTATTTTTCGGATTTGTTTTGAATGGTAGATGTTTCGATTGTGCTTGTTGTGAATGTACCTGCGGAGGTGGAGGAGTTGGAGGGGGTGGAGGACGAGAGAATTGGTAAATTAATTTAATATGCACATAATAATCACACTGAATTATGAGTTATTAATGAAACAAACGACTTTAAAAGGCACCAACTCGCACCGCGAGTTTCTCAGCTCCGAACAAAGAAGATTAAGCGGTAATTATTGGTTTTTATTAATTGTATAAATTTGCAAAGAGTTTGTTGCTTGTTTTGTTAATTATTCTGTAAATATCTGCAACGTAATTCGTAGCTAAAACATCAATTAGAAGTTCTGCTTCCATGCTGTTGTGTATTTTGTACAGCGTGTCAAAAGCAATTCAGCCTTTTATCAGTCGAAATTCTAGTTTTTATAGCAGGTATTCATCAATCTGCATTTATTTGCACTTTTCTCGAACCAACTTCAAACGTTCTGAAGTAATTTCTGTCCAAGTAAGCGGAATTATTAACTCCAAAACGGAAATTCAAAACTTTCTCCGTTTTTTCTTATATTTTTTCATAAAGAAGCCTTTTAGCTGCTTAGATTTCTCATCTTTTTATTAATTATAGTTGTAGCAATTGTTGCAATAATAGCGCAGCAGTAACAATGAACAACAACAACAGCAGCAACAACAACGTCCAGATTACAATGCAAAACAATTTGCAGTCAGCCGCTTCACATGGCATTGAATGAGTGCAACAATTTGTTGCCAGTGGCAAGAGCATTTCATCAGCGGCTGTTGTTGTTGTTGTCTTTTTATAACGTATGCATCCGTTATAACTGTCACATGCATCATTGTATTGCATTTTAAACTTGTTGCAGCCGTGCGCTTGACTTACTTTCCTGCTGAAGGCAAGCGGCAGTCGAGCAAACCGTGAAGCAGGCAGACAGTCAATCTTTCAGTTGGTCATTCAGTTAGTCAGTTTTTTACCAAGTTCATTACTAACTTTCTTAAGGAAAAAAGAAGAATTCCTTGCAACTGTGATGTAAATTGTAAACTCCAGCATTCAAGTTTGTAGCTTAAATCTTTTGTTTTTGAGTGTGGTTGGAGATTCGATTGAAATCTATTTTGAACTACATTTCAATTCTTGTTTGTATTTTTCGTTATCATCAAAAGGAGAGAAGAACTGAAAAAGTTTAACTGAATAGCAAAAAAAGTTTAACTGAATAGTAACAAAATATCTTCCTCTTCTTCTTATTCTTCTTCTTTTTCTTCTTCTTCGCAGCTTCACAAAAGTTGCTCGCTTTTCAGAGAGTCAATGAACTCTCTTTGACGGTGTTGTTGTTGTTCTATGTTGTGTTTGTGGATTTAATACTCGTTGTTTCCGTTTTTATGAGCCGAATTTTTTCGAAATTTTTTAATTTTCTTTCTTTATTTTAAATTCTTCCATTTCTCTTTTTGGCATTTGTAAAATTTTAGCTGTAATTTGGCCAGAATCGTTGGCCATCCAGTAAAACCAACTTATATTCGCGTCTTTCCTGGACTTCCTCGGCTTACGTCGACCGTCATTTCTGTGGATTTCTATAGATTGTCGATGAGGCAACGTCATCATTAGCTACAGCAACATAAATTACAAATCCGTTAGTTGTTGTTTGTTATCTTCGCTTGACCTCTTCCTTGTTGTTGTATCTTTTGGCTTCTTATTCCTCGTTAACCTCATTTATTTGGTTTTCTATGAATTTTTTTGAGAGTGTAAAGTCTTCAATTTTCTCCATATTTATTTTCGCATTAACAAAACCAACATAAATTATTGCCAAATCTTTAGAATTTAGAAATTATTATTGTTTTCTTCATTAATGTGTGTTGAAATTTTGATTTTATGATGCCTTTTTTTTATTAAAAAATAGGAAGATACAAACCGAGAAATCTACGAAATTTCTCTACAAAATTAATTTGCTTTTTCTTATTTTGCATAATTTTTTATTTATCTTTCTGAAATTCGGGTTTTTTCACATTTCTTTAAATTTTCAAAGTTGTTCGTTTTTAAATTTTATGTCTTTCAACTTTTAAATGCCAAATCTTTGGCAATAAATTAAGAATTCTATCAGAATTCAGCGCCTGAAGTTCGTGCCTGAAGTCTTTTGTTTTGAGTGTGCTTTTGGAATCCATTTATTTTAATTTATTATTGATAATAACGGATCTACTTGAAATTTTCCATTATTTTCTTGCACTTACCGTACTCGTGAGTAGCACTATCCACGTGACTAGTGGCAAAAATATTTTCATTTTTGCTGCAAAGAGAAGAAGAAATAAGAAATTAAGGTTTTATATAAAAATATATCGTGTAAAATAGTGAAAATCTACTTTTTTTAGGAAATTAACTATTAAATTCCTTAATTTGTATATTTCAATAATTTCAAAATACAAAATGAAAATTTTGTAAAAAAAAATTTAAATTTAAATTAAATTTAAAAAAAATTTTTTTTTCTATAAAATAATGACTCAATAAAATTCTGAAGACATAAAAAACGATAAATTAAGTAACCAATGAGGGCAAAAAGTATCACAAAGTTGCCAACTCAACACGAAAAGCGAAAAACAAACGTAAAAAACCAACAACATCCTGCTTTGTCAGCCGCTCTAAACTTCACTGAAAATTAGATAGCATCGGGAATTATGTAGGGTTTTAATAACTTCTTGCATAAAACAGTAACAATAATAGTAAACATAAAATCCACTTGAAAATATGAAAAAATAACCAAGAATATCCTACAAAAAAGATGGCAAACAATAACGAAAGAATTTCAAGTGCAACAAAATTCCACCCTCGAGATTGCAGTATTTCTTGTTGTTTATTGCTAGATTGTGGATGTTATTGTTGTTGTTGCTGTTGTTGTTGGTGGTGGTATTTCGACAGCAATAAAAGCTTCAACAACATTTCGAAAAAGTTCGTAACTCATCTCGAAATCATTAGAAGAGGTTTTGTTCTCCAGCTCTTCTCGCTCCTTTCGCTCCGCTCGCTCCTCTCACTCCCCTCACTCCTCTCGCTACTCTTCAGCTCACGAGCCTCGTCGCTCTTGTAGTTTGAAGCACACGCAACACAAGGTTGTTGCGAAAATCGTGGTTACATAATCTCGGTCGTAAAGTGAAATTGTTTGCACTAATTTATGTTCAGCCTGCGTGGAAAATTCAGTTGCCTATCAGAAATTCAGTTGCATATAGAAATTTAATGCGCAAATATATAAAATTTGTTTTTTTCACATATTTATCTTTTTTTTGGTAAATAATAAAATAAACGCAAATCCGTTTGCCTTCACCTGTACACTGAATAATTTATGGTCACAATAAATACGTATAAATCAAGCGAAATAAATGTTTCTCTGCCTGAACACATTTTTTTCCTCCAAAAGCCGTCAATTAAAAAATCCGCTCCCAGCACACCGAGTCAATACAGGTTGCAGTTGACAGAAATCCCACACGTGGTTGCCGATTGTTTATTGCTGCTGCTGCAGCCAAACATGCAACCCGTTCCTCTGCGGCAAGCAAACGCATTTTATCAAAATCACTTGTCTTCCGTCCGCGCAGAAGCAGCAAGTTTTCGCCCTTAAGACGCGAAACCGACACACGAAGCCAAACACACCGAAGCAGGGACACACACAACATACGCAACCGAAGAATACAGCGCTGCACGTACGCAAGAAGCAATTAAATCAAGTGTCCGCGGCGACGTCCGCCTTGGCAGACGCAATCTCTGGACCGAATTGACAGAAGTAGATGCAAATTAGGCACCGCACAGCGGCGGCAACCCCGTTTAACTTGTCCGGGGCGCGTGTTTAGACGACACAAAGGGCTGCGTGGCCGGTTTCTCGTCGTTCTCTGGTTGGAGTTCTTCGCTAGAATATCTTTGACGCTTCAAAAAACAGAAATAAAAAAGCTGACATTGAAGAAGTGCTACCAATTAACACTCAACTTTTATCAATTCGTTTGTGAAGCATGAGACTGAGGACGAGTTTTGTTATGCTAAGATGAAATAAAATAAAGTGGAAGTGGATGGTAGTGACAGTCCGCTAAATTTCTAAATATGTCGAAGAACTCAGCTGAAAGGCGTCGAACCGCTGTGTTCGGGAGCTATAAAAATCTCACCGTGGCCGCAACAGATGATCGCATGAAGCTCTCCTGCCGCGAAATTGCTGAAGTGGCAATAAAAACGCAACGAGGAAACTTTAATTGCGCTGCTGCGTGTGAAGATATTTTAATACGCGGCTCAAACACTTTAATTGGCCTCTAAATGTTAAATTGTAACAGAGACGGTGGAAGGCCGGCAGATAAATAAATAAAACATGAATCGATAGACGCTGCAGCTTGTTGTTCATCTGGTGCAGCAGCTGCTATAAATAAACTGAACTTGTTAGGTTGCTCCCTCGGTAGGGAGGACAGGCGGACAGGCGGACAGACGGACAGGCGGACAGGCGGACAGACGGACAGGCGGACAGACGGACAGGCGGACAGGTGGACAGGTGGACAGGCAGACAGGCAGCAAGGCAGACAGGCAGACAGGCAGACAGGCAGACAGACAGGAAGGCAGACAGACAGGAAGGCAGACAGAGAGCGAAGGAGGCAATAGGAATCGTTGGAGTGTCTTAAAAGTGAGGAATATTTTCTGTTTCGTGTCCACTTCCAGTTGCAATGACGCACAACAAATCGGTCTGCGTAAACTTGAACTTTATCACTGTTTTTTTACCGTCTTTAACAACACGAAGAAGCAGCAACCTCAGGCAAAAACAGCAACAACAGCTTGGTTCAGCAATTTCTGTAGCAGCTTGAAAAACTCAAAATTTCAGCTATTTTATCATATAATTCACGCAATTTGGTTTCGTTGTTTTCTTTTAAGCTTCGAATGTTGTTACTGATGAAAATTTTGTTTCTCTTGTTGTTGTTTTTGTTCTTGTTGTTAGGTTTTTCTAATAGCAACGACATTTTCTCAAATTTAATCAAATTCTTTAAAGCAACCAATTGATTGAGAATTAAATTAAATCAACCAATATTTGGTTTATTTCTCCAATTAAATAATTATTGCGAAAGGAATGATAGAAGTTTTTGCAACAAACTTCGTTCTTCATGTTCGAGTTCAATTATAAAAATCCTTAAGAGGATTTTTCAGTTGTTAAGAAGAAAAACGTTCAAACAACACAATAAAAAGTAAAGCACACTTCGAAGAAAGACAAGAAAAAACCCTTAAATAACAATAAAAAAAGACAGAAAAGTTAATATTCAATCAATATAAAGAAGAACACGAATATTGTTGACAAGCGCAGCGCCGCGTGCAGTCAGCAAACTTCTTAATCAACGCACTGGCAGTCGCCGGCGGATAACTAGGAGCGCCACAGGATTTCTGCAGAGTGGTTCGGGTGGCCAGCAAAGACTCACCATCTGTGGTCCACAGAGCGACTAGACATGTGGTCCACCTGGAGCGCGGTGGTCCGCACAATGAGTGGAAATCCAATGTTAATTGAAATTCTCAGTGCGCGCTGTGAGTGCGTGCAGATGCTTCCGTAAAGTTACAGCTAAAGATGCGGATAGAAGTGGAGACGGTTATGGTGCTGCTGATGAAGATGGAGATCGCGATGGTGATGAAGATACCAGCAAAGATGCAGATATAAGTACAGCTAACGATACGGATGCTGATGCAGCTATGAAATCTACAGCTACGAAAACAACTTCAGATGCACTCGTTAACGATCGGTTATGTAAATATTTACTCACTCGAAATGAAGTTGAGTGGTCGACGGGAGTGAAGCAGAGAGAGTGGATGACAGACGGAGGGAGAGAGGAATACAGAGAGAGAGAGAGAGAGAGAGAGAGAGAGAGAGAGAGAGAGAGAGAGAGACAGAGAGAGAGGGGGAGAGAGAGAGAGAGAGAGATACAGAGGAAGAGAATGAGATCCAGAGAGCTCTCTCTCTCTCTCTCTACAGGAGGATGTAGATGAGGAGAGGGAGAGAGTGAGAGAAAGATAGTTAATGAGAGAGCGAGAGAGATAGAGAGATAGAGAGAGAGAGAGAGAGAGAGAGTGAGAGTTAAAGGGAGGAGTGGTAAGAAAGGAGAGGGAAGAGAGATAGAGGAAGGGAGAGATAGAGAGAGGGAGAGACACAGGAAAGCAGAGAGAGAGATGGAGAGGAAGAGAGCGCCAGAGTGCGAGAGAGCGAAGGAGATAAAGAGAGAGATAGAAAGAGAGCGAGAGAGAGAAGTTGGTTTTAAGATTGTCGGAATGAGTAAAGCTATTAAAGTTGATTTCTTCCAATTTCTTACTAAATCAACAAATTCTTCAAAAAATTCCGACACGTTAAAGTTTTCTGCAAAACCAGTGAAAAGTTGAAATCAGAAGAGCAACGCCAACAATATCCGCCCAAGTTATCTCCAGCATTTGCGGCGTCTCCGGCAATTTAATCCGTAACTGACGCTTGGTCATCGACGACGCGACGCTGGCTGCGGCACGCAACACATTCTTGTGGTGTGTTGTTGTGAAGGTAACTCTTGCCGAAGTTGTTGTTGTTGTTGCTAGAAAAATTGTTTCATTTGCTTATTTTTTTGAGCTGTTGAAATTCTAGTTCGAACCGGTTGTCGTAGATTTCCTCGCGGAAGCGGCAGCAGCAACAACGTTAACAGCAGCCGCGGCAGCAACTTCAGCCGTCGTTGATAAATTGTAAAGACAACTTGCAACTTTTTTTCTACTTTTTCCCACCCCTGCATTCAACAGTTAGAATCTTTTTTTATAACCCTCAGCATGATTTTCTACTTTATTGCGGCGCTCGTTAGATGGCCTTCTTGTTCTTCCTGTTGCTGCTACGAAAACAAACTCGTTGTTGCCTCGCTTCACGTCTCTTCGGCTTTTGCTCGATTTTCGCTTGCTGTTCAGATATATTTGCACTTTGTTTCTCCGCGGAGTTTTGCGGAATTTAATATGCAGCAGCAGAATCAGAAGCGCCGAAAGTTTTAACGAAGCAGCAGAAGCACACGACAGTCACGCAGCACAAAAACCGCCGAGAAATTTTCCCAGAAACTGTGAGAATTTTTTGGAAAACAACTGCGATTCCTTTGAGTTTGTTGCTGGAGTCTTTCGTATGTTTTTCTTTTTTTTTTTTGATGGAGTGGCAGAAAAGCGATTTTGCGTTTACTGTTTTTCCTCGTAGAATTTAAATTTCTTCATTAATTCAAATCATTCTGAGTTCTTCCTGGGTGGTTAAAATGAAGAAAGGAAACGCGTATTTTTATTCCAAGGAACCCAAACACCTTCTAATTTTTTAACATCACGTTTTGACGTTTTATTTATTGACCTCATGACCGTCGAGGAATTGTAAATCCCCACACGGTTCAGCAGACAACAACACTGTGATGACAGCGGATCGAGAGGTAAGAAATGAGATAAAGTTTACAGAAACAAACAAAGAAACAGAAAGGCAACTCAACACGAAGGCCGCGCACCTGACATTCCTTGCGTGTCCCAGTGTCAGGTCGTCGTCAGTGCTGTTGCGGCAACAGCAGGAGCAACAGCAACGGCAGCAGCAACGGCAGCAGCAACGGCAGCAGCGACCCTCAGCCGCATGATTAATGATGCCTTCTACACTTGTCGCCGGCAGTCGGCGCAGTCTCGCAGTCAACAAGGCAATCAGGTACCGAATGGCTTCATCTGACGGGAGTCTCCGCAGTCGCCGGAGTCACAGAAGTCGCCGAGTTACAAAGTCACTGAGCGCCCAATGCAGGAATTAAGCAATTTTCAGGTTTGGCCAGCACGGTCAGGTTGGCGAGCGCGACAAGAGGCGGCCGAGGGTAGCAACAGCTTGTCGCCTGACCAGCTACAACACGCGCACAAACCGAGAACTTCATGCAAATAAATTGCCATGAAGTGCAAACAACAGCAGCAACAACAACGTTAGCGTTGGCAAGGATTTTAAATTGCGTTTGCGGCGGTGGAAGCGAAGGCGGAACCGGAGGAAGTGGCGGCGGTGCAATTGAAGGGAGGCGAAGGGTTGCAATGAAGTGCGTAAGGCGCAGCAATGCAATGGCAACAACAATAGCAACAACAACATGGTCTCTCCTCGACGGCAACAACAACAACGACGACAGCAGACGCTGACGAGGACAACGAGGACTGAATAAACGAAACACTTTTGACGCATTCAGTTGGGATGGTTTTTGTTGTTGTTGTTTGTTTGTTTGTTCATTTATTGTTGTCGCCATTGTGTCTTCCCAATCGTTTAACAATTTATTGTTTGTTTTTCTCTTTTCGGATGACTTTGTTAACGACAAAATGAGTTCGGAAAATAAAGAGAGACTTTTCTGGTTAACAGTTCAGAGTGCAACAGAACAACAACAAGAACAATAACAACAACAACAAGAGCATTAAATGATGTTACAAAACATAAAGAAGAAGAAGCAACTCAGCTGCTCGCTCACTGAAACTCAACTGGATGGTTGCAGCAAAAGCTACACATCAGCGATGCTGACCGCTGGCAATGCATTCGTGTTGTTGTTGTTGCCATCGTCAGTGTTGAGGTGGTTGGCTGGTGTTGTTGTTGTGATGAGTTTTGATGCTCTTGTGAAATCACGTTGTCCGTGGTCAGTGTGCAGCAGAGACGAAGAGATTTTTACAAGGCGAAAAACTGGAAGATCGACCACGCGATCCAATCAGTGCGTCGAAAAAAGTTTTCAAATCTTGACAGCGGCAAAAAATGCCCGTTTTTTTTGCTTTTCTCAATTGTCAAGGTTGAATTTAATCGTTTTTCAGACAAAAGATGCGATTAAAAAGTTCAGAATGAATTCTATTGAGTGGGAAATGAAAGAAGTGCAACAGCTGCGAATCAAAAGCAATTCCTTCCAACTTCAATCGTCTGTCTGCGCCGACTAACAAGAAACCAAAGCACAGCCTTGACTTTGGGCAGACGAGTCGCGTCATCACAGTCTTCGCCACAGAGGAGCGGCGACAACAACCAACCCGCAGCAACAGCGACAACGACTTCAGCGCCAACAACAGCAACTCCGAGCCCACACTCGCCGCCGAAGACCGCGCCAACCTCGCTTTGATCCTCAGCCGCAGCTAATGTGGCGGCGGCGGCGGGAGTATTTAATTCTTTTTATTTATTTTGATGTTAACGTTTAACTTGCTGCTTTTTTCTCCTCTCTGTCTGAAGTTGCAGAAAAAGGGTTTCATTTCGCTTTCGTTTGCCACATTCGGCGACCCGCGCCAGCATCCCCGGCCCGGCAGACAGGTAAGAAGTTGAGAGGCATTCCAGCCAAGTTCGCTTGGACTTCTAAATCACTTTTTTGATGCTTCCTTTGAAGAATGACTTTTCTGTCGTGCTTTTTTTTACAGGCGAAGAGGTTTCTTTTCGTGGTGCATGTATTTTTTGATACGTAAAGCGGAGTTCGAAACTCAGAAAATATCATGAGTGAGTTCGGGGCCTCTGCGGACTTCTAAGAAATCCTTTTCAGTTGTGCCAAACAATCGCTTAGTTGCAAAAAATAAAAGTACATTAAATACAAAGTGATTTTTAATGCATTTTCAACAACAAAACGATGGCTGAACTGTACTGCATGGGGTGTGTATTACAACAACAACAACAATGACGGCGACGACAACAACAGCAACAACAGCGACAACATTCTTGCATGCAAATGCAAAGTCAACGCGCAAAGTTACGCTTTTATGCAAATCATAAAAGTCAAGATTTGACAAAATTACTGCATAATTTTATTGAGGCAAAGAAGCTCACTTGGAGGAGTACAGCAACAACAACAGCAACAACAACAAGAGAGACTACAACAACAACAACTTAGGGCTCTGTTAACACAAATAGTCGTGAGGAAGAGCATAAATTCTCAAAACCGCGGGCGAATTTATTGCTTGGCTTTGACAAGCGAGGAATAAAATTTCAGCCAACAACAACACGAAATTAAGAGGCGCATCTTTCAAGCTCAAAGCCAAAACAACAACAACAACGGAAACAGCAATACCAGCAACAGCAACAACAACCGACACAGCATCGACAAGTTAAAACGTGAAAACTGTTTGAAGAAGTGGGTTTTTTTTTGTGTGTGTCTGTTTTTTTGGTGAGTTTGTTTGGTTGCCTACAAGAGTTTTTCTGTTAAGCTATTATTGTGGTGGTTTTTGTAGTTGTTGTTGTTGTTTTTGATGCTTTCCCCCTCTCTCTCTCTCTCTCTCTCTCTTTTTCTCTCTTCTGCATGCTACTGAACTTGAATGTTTAAAATGAAAACGAAAACTAAACGAAAACAATTGTGAGATTTTTAAAAAACCAACGATCTTGACTTTCGGTGTATTTTGGATTTTTATTGTTGTTGTTGTCGTTGTTGTTGTTGCTGCTGCTACTGTGGTTGTTGGCTTTGTGTTTCAAATAGTGCGGGTGTTTGAATTTTACAGCAGCTCGTAAATTTCCCAGAAACTCACAGATTATGCTGGCTTTTTTTTTATAAATAAACTGAAAGGATGTGCGAGGTGGAGGTTCGTTGCTTAAGTCTTTCGTTTTGAAAATGCTGTCGGTTTATTTTGAATGCAGAATAAATCTTCAAACACACTTTTTGCAGCTAATTAAGGATTTTATTTTCCGAATTTATAGTTTAAAGTTTAATTTAAACCTCATTCAGCATTCATTGCTTGTTTTTGTTGCTTTGCAACGTGTTGCAAAAGTTGACGGATGACTTTTTTTGGTTTCGTGGACGGTTGGCAGTAAAAGCAACTGCAAGACTGGCAGCTCGAATGCTTCGAATGAGTTGCTGGCTGGCCTGACGATTACGTAAATGCGGTTTTTTCATTTTCTTTATTTGTATGCGTGGGCTTTCGTGACGGCTGCCTATTTTTAGTGCGTATAAAATAATCGTAAAGCAACGTGATGGTTTTTATAATCGTCAACGTATAAACGATTCTCGTGATTCATGGATTCATTGCGTATTAATACCGTTATGAAGAATAATGTGAGTTTTTTATTTTTAACTTCTTAGCAGACGAAAACTTAACAAGTTTGTTTCTTAAGTCTTTCGTTTTATAGCTTCATTTTTAATACAAGGAATCGAAGAAATTTTAGATGCTTTTATTTTTGAAGAAGTTTAAAATAAATGAAAATTTAGAAATAATATTTCATTAAGTTTTTATGTCAAATCTTATGTTTTAAATTGAGAAATAAACTTCTACGCCACACAAACATCAAACTTTGGCGGCAAAAGTGTTGCGATGACTAACTAACGCAGACTTTTCGATTGCTAGCTTTCAATGCAGTCATCAAGCAATCAACGCAGTCATCAAACAATCACTGCAGTCAGCAAGCAATCACTGCAGTCAGCTGGCAATCAATGCAGTCAGCAAGAAGTCAACACGTCTGTCATTCCGCAAGCAGTCGGCCAAGCCGAGCAAGCAGTCAGCCATCATTGAGGACTCGCATTGAATGAATCAAACAGAATTCAATCAATGCAGAAGCAGTAACTGAGTGAGTGAGTGTGTGTGTGTGTGTGTGTGTGTGTGTGTGTGTGTGTTTGTTTGTAGAAGAATCAAGAAATTTCATGCCGGTCACATCCTGCACGAAGTCATGACAAGAAAGAATTACAAGAAACTAACAGCGGCAACATAAAATTCTATAATATAAATTGACACACACTTTATTAATAAACACACACGCACACATAAAGACAATCGACACACACACACACACACACCCGTGCACACGTGCAGCACGACCTGGCTGATGTCTGCATGTCTGCCGCTTGCATAAAAAATGAAAGAAATTATTATGTTGCTTATTTCCGGCGGATAAAACCAAATTCGAAAAAATAACTAAAAATAGATAGCGAAATGGGAAAGAAGAAGGAAAACAAAGCAAGGAACGCAGAAGGAAACTCCTCACTTTACTTTATTAGAATAATTTTTCTTGAATTCTGTTTCGCGGTGGTTGCTTGCGAGGAGCGGCGTGGCGCGGCGTGGCGCGGCGCATTCGCTGCTCTTGCATGGCAAGTAAAATTATTGAAAGTAACTTGATTGTCGTTGCGGTCGCGCTCGCGGTCGCGCTCGCGGTTGCGTTTCCCTTTTTCCCATCTTCTTCGCGGCCAAGCTCGTGGCTTCAGTTGGTTCTGTGGAAGCCTTTCGTCGGCATCCAAGTTGGCGGCGTGCATTTTAATGAATTTCCATTGCGTTCACTCGCGGCTCGAAGAAATTCTTTCGAATTTAAATATTTATTTCCGTTATGCAGTCCGATTGCCCTGTGCGATGATGGATTGCCTTGATTTGGCTGTCTGTCTGTCTGTTGTGACGGCTGGTGAGTAATCACGGAAGGGTCACCGTCACCCGCACCGTCAGCCGCAACGTCGTTCTGAAGACGGGCTGTTCAAGCCTTTCAAAGCGACGCTTGTGGTGCGCGAAGACAGCAGCAGCAGCAGCAGCAGCGGCAGCAGAAGACATCAATTATAGACGGCCAGTTACGAGAACGAAGTCGTTCAGAGAGCGATTCTCGACCCGCATGCGGTCTCGACGCGCTGTACCATTGTTACTATAATTTGTTTTCCCAACTATTATTACGCCGGCGAATGAAATAGCGGCGCGATTAATTATGATTTCTGTTTCGCTTGCCAGTGCGGCGAGGCGGCAATCAAAACGGAGGCGAACAATGGAACGTTCATTCCGTGGTTTCCAGAGCTGATATCGCGCTATTAGCATAAAAATACACCTCAGTGTTCTTCAAGTACCCCGAGTGGGGTTCAAACCAAGATGTTAATTAGCGTATTGTTGGCTTAGATTTGGACTTCTTCAGCTCGTGATGAGCAGCGCGAAGCTGAGGGTTGAGTTCAGGGTCGAGAATTTCAATGCTTTTCCTCAATTTAAAATAATGTTTTCGTTTTTCAGCCTCGTTTTTCCTTCAAAATACAGCGTAGTTATTGCGTTTTATGCAATATAATTGGCTTTTTTTATTAATTTCTTAGGTGGAAATAGTAAATAATCCGGATTTTTTAATAAAATTTAGTGTTTTTTTCAATGAAACTAGAAATTTTAATTGAAAACAATTAGTTAAAAAGTTTCTCTCTTAAAGTGAATAACGAGTTCTTTGTTTTAAATTATTTTTTTGTTTCTTTTTTCAAAGTAACTTATTGTAGCCTTGTACTCGCCATCCTCACCTTCACAAAAATAATCTAGATTTCTTGACTTCTTGGCCGCAAAATTTAACGTCTTCGTCCCAAATTCCGTGTTGATATTTAACGTTTTTTATTCTGATTCTGCTTTTAGTTTCGATTCTGTCTCACTTCAATTCGCGTCAAGTTCATGTCTTGCATTCCTAAAATTCTTAAGTAAATCGACGTTTAAAATCGTCGTTTGAAATAGACGTTTAAAATCAACGTTTAAAAGCGACGTTTAAAATCGTCACCGTTTACGTTTGACTTCGTTCATTTTGTCGCTCATAAAATAAAATAATCAATTTTTATTTATTGCTTGCTATTTTCTAGTTCGTTGCATCACTGCTGCTGTTGTTGTTGTCATTGTTGTTGTTGTAGTTGTTGTTGTTGTTGTTGTTGTTGTTGTTGTTGTTATTGTTGTTGTGACTGTTGTTATTGCTACTGCTAATCAATTAGTTTTAGTTGTTTGCTCTACATGCGATTCAGAAAATGTGAATTACTCGCTTTTATTTTTTAACTTTTCTTATTTTAGAGGTTTTAGAAACATTGACGACTTACTTGTATTTCAGTGACGTTTTATTTTTAGTGTTTTATTATCGTTTTTAGATTTCTTTGTTGTCGCAACAACAAAAAATATAACCTTTTGTGTTTGAAATTGCGTTTCAAGCTAAAAAGTGCAAAGAGGACAAAAAACAAAGAAACTGTAATGCAAAATAATAGTAAAAGTAAAAAAAACGGGAAGAATTTTAACTGCAGTTGCAACAAACTAGCAAAAAATTAAAAGAAATTCAATAAACTGCTTGAATGGCGAGGCAGATGGCAGACCAGACTGGTTGTTTTTTTTTATTGTGTTAACTGCAGTTATTTTATTTTAGTTTATTTTACGTTATCTTATTTCACATCTTCTATTTTCTCCTCCGTTTCGGTTTATTTCTGTATTGTTGTAATTATTCTTCCAAATCCATATTTCATTTTAATACTGTCATAAAATTGTACTTTCAATTAAAATTTCAATTACAAACACGCACGTCTGCGCATGCGTACCACGTCGCTTTGTTTCGCCAGCTTCTTCTTCTCCTGCTACCGTCTACCGGACGACGCATCCTGAGCGCTGTCGCATGTCAGCGTAAAGCGAGTGCAATTGAGAAAACCGCATGACAATCAGTGGCGGCCAACACGAGCAACGTAACCGCAATTATGAAGCTGCAAGCGAGCCGCCTTCCATCGGGTTTTTATCGGCATTAACACTAAATACTAATAACGATTTGCTTTCATATGCCTGTGTGTGTTTGTGTGTGTGTGTGTGTGCGTGTGTGGGTAGAAGGGAAGCGTAAAGGATACATTTAGTAGCCGCTTGTAGCGTCCTTCTTGCGAGTTCCTTGCGCGTGCTTAAGACATGTAAATCACGGACAGTTGTTGTTGTTACCGCTGTTGTTGTTGTTGTTGTTGTTATAGTTCTTGTGAAATCATGTTTGATGTAATTATTCGTTTCGGTTTAGCGGAAGTTTTGTATGAAATTACTAAAAATTAGTTTTGTTTGTACATTTGTGCTTTATTTTCGTTGTTGTTGTTGTTGTTGTTATTTTTTGTTGTTGTTATTGTTGCTGTTATTATTTTTGTAAAATCAAGATTCACATAATTATCAGTTTTTAGCCAGAAGTTTTAACTAAAAATAGAAGCACCAAATTTTACTTCTCTTCTATTTTTCCCTATTAAAAGTCGAAAAATTTAATAAAAAACTTTACAAAAAAAAAAACACTGAGTCACATTTGTATCCACGCTTACGTACGCGTATTTTACAACAGCAGCAGCAACCAGCAAAAGCTGCTCCAGCTCAACAACTCGACACTCGAACCAAATCGAAGGTTAACAACTTCCTTGAAAGACATTTGGTGACAGTGGCAAGAGTTGATCTGTGTGGGCCACGTCGACAGCAACAACAACAGCAACGTACATTAAAGAAATGAATTTGAAAAGCCCAACACACGCCAAAAATAGTAAAAACCAATTTAATTCAGTGGCGCGTAGGAGTTTCTTAAGCTTCGTGAGTAGAAAAAAAAGAGGCAGAGGGCGAGGCAATCAACAACCACTCGATTTACACGAATGAAAATTGGTAGAGCGCTACGTAGCAACCAGATAAACTCGGTATAATGAGGAGAAATATTGACTGAAGTTCTATTGTAGCCAGCGTGCGCAATTTGCGTCCACTTCGAGTTGGCTGTTTGAATTGGTAAATCGTGTTGGGATCAATTAAAACAAGACAAACAACGCCAGCGAGATAAGTAAGCAAGAAGTGATTGAAAAATGAAGTGTGAGTGTTATGGTTGGGTGACGCAGAGCCACCTGAAGTCTGGAAGCAAGTTGGGAGCCGGAAAATTTAAGCTTGGCCTTCACTTCTTACGCTGGATGAAGCAGAACGAAGAAGTTAAGCTTCAGACTGTCAGATTTTTGTACTTTTATCATACGTTTTATCATTTTATCAGTTGTTTTGCAGCTAATAAAAATGATTCTTTAAAATGCGCTTAAAATGCGGTTACAAAATTACAAAAACTCTTGAATGAAAATCGCAAGACTTGGGAAACAAACTCGACATACTGAATGAAATCTTCATTTTAATCAAATTGAACTTTTAATTGAATCTCGAAGTATTTGCCACACTCGACAAATGTGGCGTTTTTAGCAGCGATTGTTGAGCTCAAAACGTGACATAATCACCGCTGAATGGTGGGCGGACAAGTTTTAGCGGTACCGCGTCCCTGTCGAGCAACTTAAATGGCCTCAAAGAGACTTGAAGTGGCATTTGAAGTGGCCGACTAGCGAAAATGGTTGCATTTCTGCACTCGAACGCCGCAATTTCGCGGCGAGATTGTTGCGACTGCCGTTGGGCGAAGAGTGGTTTCGAGTGCGGTTTTCTAGCGTTCAAGTCGTCGCTGCCCATTGATTCGCAGACACACCTCGACGTGATCGCTGCCAACAAGTTGTGGTCGCTGTGGAAACGAGTTCGTGAGTCAGTTGATCATTCAAAAGTCTGAACTAAACTTTGAAAACAGGAAATTTTAGCGGAGAAATACAAGGAGAAGCACACGACGGACGACGATGTGGCAAAATATGGCAGCGAACGCGTCCGCGTTTGAAAGTGGGTGACGTAAACGCAGCCACCGCGTGTGCAAGCGGAACGTAAAAGTAGTTCTGTCAAAATTTTATTTGCACAGTTCAGGGTTGCAGCCGCTGTTGCTGCTGTTGCTGCTGCTGCTGGTGTTGCTGTTGCTGCTGCTACTTCTGTTGTGCGTCTCGCTGTTCGAGCAGCAGTTTTTCAACCTTTCAAAAAATTGCCACAAGTTTCTTGCTTCACTCTTTCGCTTGCATCTGCTTTTCTTTGCAGGTTCAGCGCGCGATTTTGAAAGGTTTAAAAATATCCGATGGTCGGTGCATTCATTGGTTTGGAAAGTAATATGAAATCAGTTTTTTTAATGTAGTTTTCATTTTTTTATGTCGCTTTTCATGTTGCTCTCCAGATGATTGTCTCCTGTTTCCTGTTTTCATTGCATTCTCTGTATTTATTTGTGATTTTATGCTAGTTTTTCTTTTTATTACTGGTTCTTCTTTTTCCTTTTATTACTGGAAGGTTATTGAGTTCTTCTTACAGTGAATTTCTTTTTATTTTCCTTTCTCTTCACGTTGATCATGACATCATCAGACGTTGTATTAAAGGACTCGACGAAACCGGTTATTTAACTTTCGCTTTCGATTTCGATTTCGATTTCAACTTCCTGCAGACTCTGTATTTCTGCCCGTCTTCGTCGTTCATTGCAGCGCCTGCTGACGAATTTCCAGAATTCGATTTTAAGCAGTCAGTGAATCTTTCAGTTTCTGGTTTTTTGTGGTCAGCTGTCAATGTCAGCAGCTTTTTTCAGATAAATTGCGGGGCAATTTTTACCTCTTCTCTCTTTTCAGGTCAGTAGTGGCAGTCGCAGGTAGGAAGCAAAACAGAGAAGGACAAGAAATAAAATTCTGAGGTCTTCTCATTCATTACAGTTTGACTTTCGGCTGTTTTTTATTTTAATTCTCATTTTTGTTAAATTTTCATTAATATCTTTAAAAAAAATATCAAAAAAAAGAAAAAAAAAATAAAAAAAAATTGAAACAAAAAAATTAAAAAAAAAATTAAATTAAATTAAATTTTTATTTATATCTTATCTTATCGTCTCTTGTTATCTTTTATTTGAAACATTTTAAATTTTTCCTACATAGAAAATCAAGTTGTTGGCGACCCTCAAAAGTCCAAGAACAGCATCGTGTTTTGTTGTCAACACTTTAGATTGACAAAATTGGCAAGTCGACGCTGCCATGAATTTCAATGCCAAAGATTGTGAGGTTTTCTGTTTTTATTTTTTATTTTTCGACGTTTGCCTTGGGCTAAAAAAACAAAGTCAAACGATAGAAAAGGCAAAGAGAATCCAGTTGTTTTTGTTTGTTTAAGGAAATTCTTGAGAAGATTCTTGTTTTGAGAGGAGTTGGAGTTCGTTTCTTAAGTTGTCGTTACTTTGTTTTTGTGAGTTAGTGAGTTAGTGAGTTGGTTGCTCTCGTTCCTTCACTCGCTCATTTTTTCTCACTCCCTTTTCTCGCTCTCCTCTCTCGATCCTTCTCTTCCCAATACTTAGTACATCAGAAGAAACTATGAACACCAAAGAAATAAATAAAATTTATTACCGCTCACCTGCGATAACTCAAGTGCATCACTGCGAGAGTAACGTAAAAATATTCTCACAAATAATGGCTTCATCTGCAACGCATGCATCGCCAGCCCACGCACACCGCAGACACGCAAACGCCATCTGCGGCGGCAACAACTTCGCAGCGGTACCGCAATGCAGCGCTCATCAGCAGAAACAAAGCGGAGGAAAACCATAAAGTGAAAGTTTTTCACCTTCATTTAAGTGGTGGCTTGTGAGAAAAAGCAAACAACGAGACAGAATAACGACATCGAATTTCTGTGGAGTGAAAACAAACACAAAACTCTGAAAAAATTTCATTATTAAGGAATAGCAAAGGAAAAAGTTAAAGAAATAGCAAAGAAATAGCGAAGAAAAAAGGGTCAGCGTGACACAAATGACGCCCACATCACCGCATGACATTCATTGTCAGCTGGCAAACAAATTCCAGTCGGCTGTCGTGGGGTGGAGAGCGGAACAAACGCACTCGGAGAGTAACAACATCGAGTGAGGAGACTGCAAGACGTCAATGCAGTTGACGTTCATTCTTCCCGTTGACGTCTTGGCAAGGAAAGAAAACTTTACGCTCCTCAAAGAACTGAAATAACAACTCGAAAGTAGCAACTTGAATTTCTGCAAACTGACTGAGAAGCTCTCTAGCATTTTCAGATCTAGATATTCAGATCTAGATTTTCAGAATTTAAATTCGTTGGCCTGTGCAACGAGATTTGCATGAAAATCCTCTTTTTTTCGTGTAACGACTTTTTTACAATTTCCACATTTTATTTGTCCTTCTTACCGTAACTATTTTCGCTCAAATAATCCGAAATCAGCACATTCTCGCAACAGCTGTTCGTGAAATGTCAGCAGAGGCACAAAATTTGCACTGCCTGCGTAGCTAACGTGGCATCTGCGCACCAGCAGAAGCCAGTAAAAACCAGCAGTTTTTTCTCTCCTTGCAAACAATTTGTAAAATTTTTTCTCGATAATATCAATGCACTGAGAAACAATTTTTGTTTTTAATAACACTTAGAAAAGTCGACAAAATCAACAACAAGAAATCGAAACGAACAAGTTGATCAGCGCGTGCTTCACTAAGCTTTGAGCTCCGAACCGCACGCAAGCTCTGAACAGACTGAACTGAGCAAAAATTAAGCTCGACGCGATTTCAGGCGCTACAGAAGCACAGCACATCAAACACGCGCAGCATTCGCGCAGACGCAGGCGTGTTACAATAATAAATAGCAGCTCGACCACACACACACACACACACACACACACACACACACACACACACACACACACACACCTACTGTACACACCTACAGTCAGGCATTTCTTTAGTGAGGCGAAAGAAACCCAGATCAGCCCACACACTTGCGGCCCATTTTTGGCTTTTACTTGACTTTTAAGTGCATTTTTTTCGCTTCAGCGACTCGTTTGGTTCGGAGCGGAGAAACGAAAAAGTTTTGGTGGATCAACACCGCGCGTACACAGCGAAGAAGACGCTCCGCGCCGAAGATTTCGTAGAAAAAATAGATTCCGCTTGAGAAAACACGTTTTTTGGTAACTTCTTCAGCTTCAGCGGCTCGGTGAAGCGCCCACTTTGCACGCCTACCTGGCGGTTGGGCAGCGATGATTAATCTGTGAAAGCTTTCTGCAGCCAGAGTACGAGAGCAGCAGCAGCAGCACCAGCAGCCGCACTCAAGCAGCAGCAACAGCAGCACCAAGTTGGCAGCAATTTATCGAGCGTGTTTCACGCAAAGTGCTGCGCAGCGCAGATTTTATGTGGCGCTCTTAAGCTTCAACGAGGTCGCTGCGCGTGCGCGTGGGTGTTCAGCTGGTCTTGCGTCAACCATTGACACTCCGGAGTTTAACCAAAGTTTTGCAGGTTTTCCGGTTTATCTCGACGAATGAAGTTCGCTTTTTATGAGATAATAAAATGCATGCAATTAAAAAATGAGTTTATTTTGCGGTGGCTGCAGTTGCAACAACATTTTAAATAGCAGTCGAAGTAATATTTTGTTAATTTCAGAGGAGAAACACTGCAGTGGAACGAAGTGTCATTTCAATGAGCTGAAATTCAAGCAAATCGAAGTCAACGAAGGATGATTTTGAAAAAGTTATTCGGAGTTCGGAGTTCGCATTTCCACAGAAGAGAAAAAGTAGACGAAAGCGAAGACAGAAAAGAATTATTAAAGAAAACGTTGTGAATTTTATTATCAGTTGGTTTTCATAGAAAGTTTCTTTCTCTTGGCGAACTTTAAATAGGAAATTACAAGCGGATTTAAATTTTCACAGCAAAAGGAAATCCGCAATTTTCTTCCCACTCATTATCGTTAATTTGCAGAGATTGCAGCAGCTAATTGACGCCTGTCTCCGGCGCGAACCGTCTGAACGCCCCACACATTAATATCGAACTCATAATATCGCATTTACGGCGCAGCAATTAACGGCTGCCTACAACAGGTCGCCGCGACGAGATCGCTGGAGTTTTCAATGTGCTGCTGCAGTCATCAGCTCGTGTGAAGAGTGAATAAATTTAACCTGGTTTTCAGTTGCAGCTGCAAAGCGAACAAAAACTTCTTTATTTCAAAAACAAACCGATGAATCAAAAAAGGCAAAAGAATAGCAGAAGCAAACGCAGCAGCAAAGTTGTTAAACTGCAAAAATCTGCCTCCAGAAATTAAGCAGCAAATTAACGAGCGTAATTAAAAGTACGCAAAGTGCATCGCAATTAATGCCGCGCCGTGAACTGCAGTGAGCGGGGAGGCGACTCGCCGCAGCGCCGGTGGCAGTGGCAGCAGCATGACCGTCGCCTGCACCACAAACATTAACGACGAGAGCGTGAAGTACGCCGCGGCCGAAAAGTATTCGCAACGTCACGACCAAGCGAATGGGATTCATTTAGCGACGACGCGTCGTCGAAGGCGGGATTGATTGCTACGCACGGATGTGCGGACGGCGCTTGTTAATTACCGCTGAAGGTACTTCAAGTGCAACCCATGAAGCGGCTAAGTAACTCATGAAACTCATGAAACTTCAAGGAAGCATTAAATCCGCTCTACAAAACAAAAGCAGTGAAGAAATAGTTGAGCAGCAGCTGTTGGCGTTGCTGCTCAAACAGCAAAAAAAGAAGAAGACGTTGAAGATGAAAACGACGATGAAGGTGAAGAAGAAGAATCAGCAAGGGGTGCGCGGTGGGAGGGGGAGTGGGGGAGCAACGGGGGAAGTGACGCGCGCACCCTAAATTGCGCTGTGAAGGTTCCGCGTTTATTTTTATCTTTGCAAAAATCGCTCTTGCAAAATTGTGAGTTTTATGAAGCACAACATTTCACGAAGATGTTTAGATAACAATAAAGGCAACGGCGTTGTTGTTGTTGTTGTTAATACCCTTCAGTCAAATTTTGTTGACTTAACGAGATGGAAACTCCTTTCGTGGGTTGCATTTTTACTTTTTTGAAGGTTTTTATAGCATTTTCGTGGGTTTCATAGTGCTCTGTGTCGATGTTATATAACAAACTGCAACAACAACGGTAACAACAACAACTACAACAATTACCACAACAGCTAAAAGAGTCGCATTGCTAACTAATTGGGAAAAAGCGCAATTTTTGGCCATCAAGGAATCCGAATCGAATTGCAGTGCAAATTTCGCTTCTCCACGCTTTTATATTTTTAAAACAGCAAATAACAACAACAACAACAGCAACAACAACAGCACTACATATGCGAAAAACTGCCAGATGCGTCATATTTTTCTTTTATTTTAAAAAAGTTAAAAAAAAAGAACTCGAGCAAGCAGATGCATGGATTGGATATCAAGGGCAACTTCTTCACCTACGTTGAGTTGAGTGTGTGTGTGTGTGTAGTTGTATTTGTATCTCTCATTGTTGCTTCAGCTTTTGTGCGAAAAGTAATTCATTCACTCACTCCTGCATTCATTCATTCATTCATTCGTTGCCGCAACTCATTATAAATGCAGTGCAACCCACTTTTTATTTTCCTAAATATTTTAAATGTTTTTCACTTAAATTTTTGTCTGCTTTGTTCAAATTGTTATTATTAAAACGTGATGTCGAAGTTGTGCATCAGCTATGAGGTGTTGTTGTTGTTGTTGTTGTTGTTGTTGTATTTTTATGGTCATATGAAGTAAGTTAACTTTAAATAATTTTATTATTCTTCTTTTATTAATTATTGCAAAATAAATAATTTAATAAATTTTTAATTTTAATTTAATGCAGAAAGCATTCGAAGACTGAGATTTTGGGGGAATAATTGAGTTTTTTGGGGAATTGCAGTTAATTTTAAACTTGTTTTGCTTGTAAGGAGAAAAATAATAAATGTGTTTTGTATTAATTATAACTTCGCTCTTTACTTCGCGTTGGCTTCCCACGTCATCACGCCCACTCGAAGATTTTAAAAAGCACTTCAATTAAACACGTTTCTGTATTAAATAATAATAACAGCCTAGACTTTCTCTATATTGGATTTCAGCAGTTTTTAATTTTAATATATTTCAAACAAATTTATAGAATTCAGGTAAAGAAATTGTAGAAATAAACAAAAAAATAAAGGTAAAAATGTATGCTGAATGTTAAAAAGAAATTAAACTATTTCTATTTTCCTCTTAAAATGAGCTAAAAAATGAGAAAATGTGTTTCAAATCATTGAAAGTTTTAACGTTTAAAATTATTCGAGTTCGTTTCTTAAGTCTTCTGTTTAATTTCATTAATAAATTCAATTAAAAGGTAAAACAGCGTTTAATCGATTTCGTTATTCAAAGTGGATTCAATATTAGAGTCACCAAGTTCGTTTCTTAAGTCTTTCGTTATACACATCCATTATTAAGCAAAAATCTGCAATATTTGGCAAAAACTAAAAGACTAAAAAAACTGAGAAATAATTCAGCAAATTTAAAATTGAAAAAGTTCAAGAATTTAAAGTATTTAATAAAAGCATATTTGAAATTCTAAAAAGGCGAAAACTTTGCTGTTTTTTAATGATTTGCCAGAAAATATCAGTGGAAACTTTCACTCAAAAACTATGTTACTCACGAGCAAATTTTAATTTGTAGCAAAGCAGTGAGCATCTTAAGTAGTTAAGAAATATATAAAATAAATAGAAAAACGGCAACACAAACCATTACGTAATCATTGATTCGCCAGAAGCGGCAGCAACTACAGCCACAGCAAGGTTCGAACAGCAGCAGCAGCAGCAACACCAGCACAGCAACTCTTGAGTATTGCAAACGCTATTGAAAAATTCCACAACTTGTTATCTAGTTATTTTCGAGCTAAATTGAACTTCTTTCTCTGCAAATTAAACTTTTTTCTTCAAATTGAACTTCTTTTTCTCCAAATTATACTTCTTTTTCTTCTCTAATTTAAAAAAAAACTTATTTTTCGATCGTTAGAAACCTCGATTTTTCCAGAAATCGTTAATATTCCGTGAAAAGTATAACTTTTTTTTATCTCATTCCAAGAAAACTTTCAACACTTTTTTTGCTACGAAGTCATATTTTTTCCTCTTAATTTCAGTTGTAGAAGACAGAAAAAACTGAAACGAAGGAAAACCGTGTGCTGTGCATGCCACGCAGAGAGAGAAGTAAAGAAAAACTCAAACGCAATCTTAACCGGCGAAGCGAGGGAAAACTACGATGCGAACGCGACACGCCAACGAATCGAACTGAAAACTGAAGCCGAACTGAGTTCAGTGCGACTGACTGTGGCGGCAACACACTTGTTGAACAGCAAATACATTTTAGCTGCTCTGCGCTGGGGAGAGTCGGCAACAGGTGGGGCGGGAGAGGGAGAGGGAGAGCGAGAGGAAGAGGGAGAGCGAGAGGAATGCAGAGTTGGCTTAGGCAGTTAGTGTTGCTGTTGCTGTTGCTGTTGTTGTAGTTGTTGTTGGTGTGTGGACTCTGGCTTGAACGGATTACATTGTTTTCGAATTGCGCGATGCAATCAGCTGAGCTGAACGAGTTAGAAACAGGTTTGAAATTGGCTTAGAAAAGATGGCAGCAGAGGAGGAAGAAGAAGAAGAAGAAGCAGAAGAAGAAGCAGCAGAAGCAGTAGAGTTGCTGTTGCCACAACTGAAAAAATTGTATAATAAACAAAATAAAATGAGAAAATGCACTCGCATTTCTAGAATTATTAATACCAACTAATTATTTTTTAATTACAAAACAAATTTGAGAAGCACAGAAGTTTGGAAATTAGAAATATTGAATCTCAAATTTTCAAATTTCTTGCTGGCAACACCCTCAGCCACCTCGTTTTCCTTCCCAGTCCCCTCCTCAGTCTCCCTTCTGCTTCTCCGTCTCCCTCGTTTTCTAATCTTTCATTCCATCCACTCGCCATTCGTTTCGATTCGATATTCTTGCCGTGATATTCATCTAAATTTTATTATTCTCTTCTTTTTTTGCTCCATTTTTTTTATTTACCAAAGTCACGTCCAAAACTTTCCCGTTTTAATGGTTTATTTTTGCTTTTTCCAGTTCTATTTTTCTGCTCGCTTATTTAGTTTTTTTCGATTCGCTTTACTTTGTTTGCATTTTAAAATTGCAACACCAAGCGGTGCACGTTGCACTCCGCAGCAGCAGCCAGCGTTACATTATCTGAATACGTTTTGAACTCATTTAACGCTCGGTTTACGTGAGCAGAAAAATGAAAGAAACGAACAAATGTCAAAAGAAATGTTTATTTTTTCTATTTTTATTACAATTATCGCGATCTTATTGTTGTCGTGAATTTTATTTATAGGTCGCTCGTTGTTTTTGTTGTTTGATTGTTTTTTTTTATTTCGTAATTGTAGTTGAATTTTATGCAATCAATTGAATGGCAATTAAAATTTTCATTTTGTTGTTTTTCGAAATTGTTAACATTTTATTTAAAAACGAAGCAAAGAAGAAAAGAATAAAAAATAAAAACAATTGAATGATTTATAACGATTGATAAAAATTAATAAACTCACTAAAATAAGTGAAATTTTAAGTTTTTGGGAGGAATTTCAAGTTCTTGAATTCAAATAATTTTAAATGAAAGAAATTATTTGCTTTAAGTTGCCTTCGCTGACATCATCGAGTGCATTTGAATTGATTAGTGAATTTTAATTAATGTTTAAGCTTTTTTTACTTTCTAAAAATAAGAAAATTTCTTCTTTTTTTCGCTAATTCAAGTTTTGCTAACTATTACAGCTGTAAAGTTCATTTCTTAAGTCTTTTCCTGTACTAAACACTCACCTGAGAGAGTCGGCGATTCGAAAGACTTAAGACACGACCTTGTGCCTTGTGATGGATTAAAGGAAATTTTATCGACGACTTGATTATGTTTTCGATCATGAAATTATGCCAGCTTCCGCTTTATTGGTACCACATTTGATAATGTAGAAAATTTTGTCGCTAATTTCAACAAATTAGATTTTATTTATATTCAAATGGATTTCTTTAGCAGCAAAACTAACATCCTCGCAGACCAACCAATAATTAACGACCACGAAAAGCCGTCAAACGAACTCGTTAGTGGAGAGCATCAAGTTTTTGATCCGCTATTCTTACGCGAAACCTGCACCAACCAGCTTCGGGTCCTCGCAGCCGCACTGGACCGACCGACCGGCTGGCGGCGGCAACTGGAAATTCTAGCGGTTATGTTAATTTTTTCCCGGTCGAAAAGTTAGAAGCAATAAATTGAGTGGTAAAGAAAATTGTATGCACAGAAAACCCGCAAGATGAAAACAAGTAGAGTGAGAAGAGTTGCCTTGGCCGCCACGAGCAACTCAAGCAACACAACAACGGGCAACACAACAACGAGCGACACAACAACGAGCGACACAACAACGAGCGACATAACAACAAGCTACACAACAGCGAGCAACACAACAGCGAGCAACACAACAACGTGCAACACAACAACGAGCAACACAACAACGAGCGACACAACAACGAGCAACACAGCAACGAGCAACACAACAGCGAGCAACACAACAACGAGCGACACAGCAAGGAGCGACACAACAGCGAGCAACACAACAACGAGCAACGCAACAACGTGCAACACAACAACGAGCAACACAACAACGAGCAACACAACAACGAGCAACACAACAACGACCGACACAACAACGAGCAACACAACAACGACCGACACAACAACGAGCAACACAACAACACTTGAATTCACAGCGAGCACGTCAGCTTAAAAGGATTTTCTTGGCACGCCGTTTTTTTTTCTTCTTCGTCAAGTTGGTTCCTTGTTTTTAATTTATTTATTTATTTATTTAGTTTTTTCTTCTGTTAGCATTTTAATATTTGCTATGCTGTCAACATTTTGAGTCTCACTGAGCCGAAAAGAAGCTGAATGGCGGCCGCTTTTGCTGCTGCTGCCAACTTTAAATGGGTCAGCAGTAGCAGCCGCTTGCCGGGTCTGTGGGGGAGAGGGGGAGGTGCGGTGAGCTGCTGATCTTCAGCAGGCGGCGGGGAAGGTCAGCCTGTGCAGAGGTTTCTTTGCGTTGCGTGGATTCGCCTCGCATCTTTCGCTTGGTTTACGGTTAACACTGACAGAAGCGAAGAAGAAGAATCAGCGATTCGCTGTCTAGCTGAGTGTTATCAAGTTTTCTCCTGCTTTGGTGTGAATATTTTGACAGGAATGAAGAGTTTTTGGTTCTCCGTTTTAACGGCGATGGATAAGATGTGGTTGCTGTTGTTGCTGTTGCTGTAAACGCAGTTAAACTGTGAAAACTAGTTTGAAATTATTAATTGTTGCGTAGAGTTAGAAATTTAAATTGTAAAACTAAATAAAGGTTAAAAATGAAATTTAAAAGAAAAAATAAAAGACAAAAATTTAAATTGGGGAATTAATATTTTTAAATTAAAAACAAAAGTCACAAAATTTACAGTAGGCAATTAATTTCGCCAATAACTAAAAACTAAAAATTGAAAATATGAAACTTAAAAGAAAAACAAAAGCTGGAATTGAAAAATTAAAGAAAAAATTAAATAAAGTTAGAAATTATTATTATTAAAAAACAAACAAAATTGAGAAGAAATGGAAATAAATAAAAATAAAGTGAAAATTAATATTAAAAAAATATCGAAAATCTTCAAAACCATAAAAATTTAACGATAAATAATAAAAATTGAAGAAAAAAGTTTAAATTTGTGTCAATCTAAAAGCCAGAAATTAAAAAATCCTCTTAAATTTTAATGTCCATGATAATTTTACAAGAACAAATTGAGGAAAGAGATTTAAAAAATAAGAAACAACATCATAAACTTGCATAACCAACGCGCATCTTGTTTTAACTGTTTCGCTCATTCCAGCTAAAAGGTCAATAAAACCGAACGCCAATCAATGTCAGATTGACATAAAATAGAATGCAATCGCGTGCAGCCAACGAGCAACTCGTTCGTACACGCAACGCAACGAGCAACGCAACGCAACGAGCAACACAGACGCACGTGCTGCACGCTCGCTGGTATTTGTGAGAAATCAATTTCTCGAGCAATAAAATAAAATAATTTTATGCAAGAAAGAAGAGAAGAGAGAGGGAAGTGAAGAGAAGAGAGAAGATGAGAAGAGAAGAGATGAGAAGAGATGAGATGAGAAGAGAGGAGAAGCGATGCGGCATCCCAAGCGTCAACTTCGACGAGTGTTCGCTGTAACATCAGCGAGAAACGCGCTCCGCACGCTCTCGACCGCCTTAATTTGACATAAAATAGACGAGTTTATTTTATGCACTCCGCTTTTATGACCAAGAAAAATTGGTATGACGAACTGAACGCTGTGTTGATTGAAGGGAGGAAGGGAGGGACGGAGGGAGGGAGCGAGGAAGGGAGGGTGGAAGTGGGCGGGGGAGGTGTGGCGGTGGTTGCTCGCTGACTGGCTGACTCGGTGTTGATCTGCTTTTTGCAGATTTTAAATGTCAACGCATTCGAATGCCAGTTGCAGCCGCCGATGGCACTGAAATCATGTTGATCTGTTATCGAGAGGCTTTTATTTTTTACTATCCACTGAATATCGTAGAGTTTTTCTGTTATTCGTTCGATTCAAGGTATGCGATGGAAAGTTTTTATGAGTTCGCTTTTATTTTTAGAGCTTTCATAATTTTTCAGATACCAATCACATTGTAATGATGACTCATCATTTTAGAATGCTAAAAAACTAGAGGAAATATTTTTCGAAAATAAAAATTCATGTAATAAAAGGTATTTTTAGCAGCAAAAATTTTAAATTCTTTCACAAATATTTCCTTTCTATCAGAAGAAAACTTTTTAGAGAATAGAAAAGGGTTTTAAATGTTTATTTTTGTATGAAACTCTCTCGAAACTCTATTAATTGTGGCTTTTCTAGCAGCAACGAAGCGACATCAGTTGCTTCAATCGCACCGGCAAAAGCAATCAGCAGCTCTTTTTCATCCTCTGGCAGCTGCAGTCATTTCAAGGCTTCTTCAACGCATCTCGTTCAGTTCCTGCTTTGATTATTATTAGTCAGCTGCGTGTGCGGAAGGCATGCGAAACGCGCGTCCACAACGCCAGGCTGTCGAAGGAAACGTATTATTATCGCTCATGCTACGGCTGCTGCTGCTGTTGCTGCTGCTGTTGCTGCTGTTGTTGCTGCTGCTGCTGTTGCTGCTGTTGCTGCTGCTGCTGCTGTGACTGTTGTGACTGCGCACAAATATTAAATAAATTATTCCAAGTGCTGCGAAATCTATGTGGAGCAGCCTGGAATCCCAACAAAAAGCAGATAAATTAAATAAAAGAGTGCAAAAGAAAAAAGTGCAAAACACAACAATGAGTTCGCATTTTAAACTGCTTTTGCTGCTTTTGCGGCTGCACTACTTTTTCTAGCTTGGTTTTCGCTGCCTTTTTTCGTTACGAAAATACGCTGCCTGCTGTGTGTTCGCGCCGCCACTCCACGTTTTCTTTCACCAGCCGGACATCCAGCCAGCCAGGCAGGCAGCCAGCCAAACAGCCAGCCAGCCAGCCAGCCAGCCAGCCAGCCAGCCAGCCAGCCAGCCAGCCAGCCAGCCAGCCAGCTAGCCAGCTCTAGAATCCAGCTCAGCTCAGCTCAGCTCAGCCACCTTCTGTCGCCCCAAACGCGGCGCGCAGCACGCTCACCCATTCTTGGCGCTGCTTTTTGTTTGTAAACCTTGATGGTCGTTCACTTCTTGTGCCGCATGCTTTACTTAGTTGTTGTTGTCGGTGTCGATGTTGTTGTTGTTGTTGTTGTTGTTGTTGTTGGCACCATCGACTCTGCGAACGGACCAACCTTTCTACTCTCCGGTTGAATTACTAGAATCAGAGTAACTCTAGTTGTTGGCACAAAGACTGCCTTCCCCTCCCTGCCCTCCCTTCTTCGCCCCTCACCCATCCCTCTCACCACCTCTCTACCTCCTCTCCTGCTCGCCACCACTGTTATTGTTGTTGCTGTTGCTGTTGCTCCTTCTAAAATCGCTCAATAATTCCGTTTTCGCGTCTTGTTCGAATCAGATAAAATAGAGAAGTTTAAAACGGACGGACAGACGGACAGGCCGAGAGTCGTGGACAGACATGAAGTTCATGTAAGGACTACGACATTTGTATGCTGTGTAGCTATTTAGTTTGTTGTTGTTGTTGTGGTTGCTGGTGTTCTTATTTTTGAAAGCCGCCTCAGCAGCCAAGCCTGTTAATTTTCTTATTTTTTCTCCCTTTTTTTAAATTTTTATAGTGTTGCATTTTGTGTTTTTAACATGATTCTGAAATTCGTTATCACGATTTGCCAGTCATTCTCGCATTAACTTATTGTTGTTGGTTGTTATTGTTGCTCAGTGTCTGCGGGAAAATTTGTTTCATTTGCCAATGAACAAATTTGAATCAATAGTTTGAATTCTAAATCCAAAGTTCTAAAAATCCGCACCGCGAACGAGAACTTTTTAAAGGAAGGAGATAACAAAAAAAAAAAAAGAAAAAAACTAGTGTAATAATAACTTGGAGATTAATTTAGAAAACAAAATAATTAAAGTAATGAAAAATAGAATTCTAAATTGAGATAATCATAAAGAATTACGTTTAAAAAACGTTTTCTAAAAGACAAATAATTATTTTTTTATTTAAATTTATTTATTTTATTTTATTTAAAAATGATTATTTAAAATAGGAAAAATTATAAATTATTTAAAATATTATTTTATTTGAAATAAAAGTCATGAATTTTGCTTTAATTTAGTTAGTAAAAATCACACATTCGGTGTCGATTTTGGACGCTCAAGTCTTTTAAAATTTATTTATTGCAAATGTATGCGGTTTGTGTCTTAAGTCTTTTATTCCATCCTCCGTTTCGTATCAAATTTTACAGCAATTCAGTTATTTTTTCACGAGTTACGATTTTATTACACTCATTAAAATGTCGTAATTTAGCGGCGGCTGTTGTTAAACTTTTCGAATCTCTTAATAACCGAATCTCTTAAAAAAACCCGAAGAATCGAGTTAAGTTACGAGGAAACAAGGAAGAGCTGCTGCCACTTTAATGCAGATCCTCTCGTTGTTATGGCTGCGTGCCCCTTCCGGCCCCTGCGTTCTCGGGCATCTCGAGCTCTTTTCGGTGTGTTACGCAATTTTAAGCGGTCCAAAATGACCTTCAAGGCGAAATTATGTAATAATTAAACTTTATGTTGCTGATAAATTCCTGGCAGCCTTTTTTCACACACATATAAAAACGACTGCTATAAATTTCAAGGCAACGACAGTTTTATGAAGGCTGCTTTTTAAGGATTCGTTTGCGCGAACGCTTCAGCGCGAACGGCCGACACGTAAGACAAAAAACAATAAAGGGAATTTTAATGCTGCTGCCGCTGCTGCTGCTGCTACTGGTGTGCATCATTCGAATTTAAGTAGCTGCGTTTTGCTCAATGAGCTCAAAACTGTGTTCGGGGTCAAGAGAGTTGAATGAAACTGCTGCACCTTCAGCCACGCAGTGAGTTTTTGTAGAGTGGACTCTGAAAATGTCTACTCAAACTCGATGGTAACAAACAGCAGCAACCTGCCAGCCATCAACTCTGCCATCCATCTGCCGTCAGCTGTGAAGCAGATGATTACGGCGGCTGCTGTTGCTGCCGCTCCTCGTGTTCCACCGACCTGTGCAGCGGCCGCACTTGATTGTTGTTGCGTCGATTAATTTAATTAATCATTTGTTCTACGCTATCTCACAGCCTTTATTTTGCTAATTGCTTCTTTTTTCTCCCCCTCTCTCCCTCTCTCCATCTCTCCCTCTCTCACCTTCTCTCTCTCTCTCTCCCTGAGTCTTCACAGCTATAATTTGAGGAGAGAAAAAAACCTCCACTGCATACTAAACAAGTTTGTTGCTCGGATCTTTCGCTTGCTTTGGATGCTCCGCTGCTGCGGCGGCCGCTGTTGCATCTTCGAACAGCGCGGCCTGCAAGTTATTGACACTCGTAGAACTGGCACAACTTGTTGTAGCCGCCGCATTTATTCGCACTCGTATTCGTATCTGTGAAATACGAATCTCTCACGTTGCGAGAGATTCAATTTGTTCGCATATAAACTCCGAATCAAGTCGCGTTGCGGTTTCGTTGCTTCTTTAAAGGCTGAAGTTCAGCTTAACTGTGCGCCAGTCTTTCCTAAATTCTTTTTCACGTACTTTTTCAAGGCAAACCAGGTTTTTTGCTGGTTCGAAGTGACATTTAATTGGCACAGAATGACATACAAACTCATTTAGTAAATTCAAACAGGTTATTTTCTGTGTTTTCTCTTAATTTGGTATTTGATTTGTGTTTGTCTTGATTATTTCTGGGTTTATTTCTGTCTTTTTGCCATAATTTCTTTAGTTTTTTATGTTTATAAATTCTACGCCTGAAGTGATGAAGTGTTGTATATAAATTTGCATAGTTATGTTTGAGAAACTTCTGAAGAAATCGTTAATTTAGAAGAAATCGTTAATTTAGAAGAAATCTTTAATTTAAAAGAAATCGTTAATTTTGAAGAAATCGTTAATTTTCAATTAATCAGCGTATTTATTAAAAATGTCAACTTGAAACATCGAATATTTGTAATTCCGTTCCGTAAAATTTGAAATGATGTGAGAGTCATTGAGCGAGTTTGTTGTTTAAATCTTTCGTTTCGATATCAACTTCTAACAGAATAAAGAAGTGAAAAAATAAGTAAAAAATACTTTTTTCTTGTTATTACTTGTTAATTTTGTTTTTAATGTTTAATATAATTAAAAAAGTTTATTTCGGAGCTCAGTTTTTATTTATCAGTTGGTTTGACTTAAAGTTCGCATTAATCAGTTTCTGTTTTATCAGAAAATCACGACATTTTACTTAATTTTTTTGTTCCTCTCGCTTCAAAAGACTTTAAATTCACAGCGCAGCTGACAAAAAGCCTTTAAATTGGCCAAGTTGTCCGTTTCCAAGCTAAACAAGCGAAGAACTAACGAACTCCAACGATCGCTTATCGAACTTCAGCTAGCGGGACCTGCTGTGAACCGCTTTTTGAGAAACGGCAACGCGGCTTTCATAAAAAACGCTGCGAATTGTGGGAAACCTCACGAAACCATTCAGCAAAAGAAGTTTTTATAAGAAAATAGAGATCTTGTTACCATTTCAACTGCAGACTTTTGAACGCTTTTTGCTTTATTTCATTAAAAAACAAAAGTTTTAAAAAGATTTTCCTGATTTTCTTAGTTTAAATAGATTTTTAGAACCTTTTCTCTACAACTTTTCATTTATTAGCTTAATTTTTGAATCGTTAATTGAATTTTAAAAATTTTAAGCACTTGAAACAGTAAACTCAGCAGCACGACTGAAGCTGGAGCAGTCACGCCCTCCAGCGGCTATTAAAGGCAGCTCAAGCAATCTTTTCCACAAGCCGAAACTTGGAGAACCACCAGCGGAGTCCACATCGAAGAGGGGAAGGCGGGGTGGCAGCGAGACGCTACAGCGGGCACAGTGAGCAACAGCTGCAGCCGCCACAGCAGCTACAGCACGAAAACCGCTTCAAATAACTGTCGGCCACACGAAATCAGCGCTGATCATCGTCTGATTTGAACAACTTAATTTTTATTCCTTCTCTTTTATGTAGCAATTAGTAACTGATATCGGGAGAGTTGAAGACACAACCAACAACGAAAATCGGTGCTGAGGGAAGGCGAAGTAAGATTTGAGAAGTAAACAAAAAAAAAAAAACTCCGAAAGAGTCTTAATTATGAATTCATTGAAGCTGTTGCTGCTGCTTCGTGGAGGGAGTTGCTGTGGCTTATTTCAGGTTGCTGTTGCTCTTAATTGTCGGCTTCCAAAAAGGAAAACCAAATTTCAGTGAATTTCGAAGGTGCATCAAGCGGGTTTTCCTCGATTTATACACGATTTTGCGGCTTAAGTTAAAGAAATTTCATTCTATTCCATTCTAAATATTCTAGCTGATAAATGTATTAGCTGATATATATATATATTTTCTAGCCGATGTTAATGTTCAGTGGCATTTTATTACTTACCAATATTGTGTTGATAATCATGTCTCCGCAAAAGTCCAGAAAAGCAAATGAATTCCTCGTTCTCGTCGTTGTTATTTAAACGTTGGCCGTTATTATTAAGCTGGCAGTCTATCAGTCACTTTTAAGTGAGTTTAACCACTTCAAACTGCTTCAGAATTTCTTTTCGCGTATGCGGTTCAAACACTTTTTCGTTCACACCACAGTATTTGTATTGTAAAGTTTTAAGTTTTATTCAGCGTTGCTTGCAAACTCCTTAAGTCGCTGTTAACCGCATCATTTAACTAAGTTAACACGCTGAAATGAGAGTGAAAATGAAAACGTGTAAATTTTACTGAAATCATTGCGTTTCTTCATCGATTTCTATTTATTTTTAGCTGCTACTGCTGAGTGTTGTTGGTAAAAGTTGTTAATTTATTTGACATTTCGTTCCAGACATCATTTCGTTTTGAAACAAAAGACTTAAGCAATAAACTCGGTTGAGACTGGTTTTTTTTATGTTTTATACTTCTTAAAAAAATAAAATAAAATATTATTTATTTTTTATTTTTTTTGTATTTTTTTATATTAGTTTTTTATTTATTTTACTTTTATTTTTATTATTGCTAATGAAAATGATATCGATTTTCTATTTCTAAGTCTTTTAAAACTTTTATATTATTTTTCGAGTTTTTATTAATTTTTTTCCAGTTTTTTTCTTGATTTTTTCTTGTTTTTGTTTTGTTTCCTCATCTAAAAACCGAATTTTTCTAAAATTTCCTCCTCTATTTCGTTTTTTAACAAACTCTGGGAATTCAAATTCACACAAAATTCAAAACTCAAGTTTAATAAACTTCAAGAGAAACTCAAATTCTTACTCAGAATCAATTTGATCAACTTCAACTATGACCTTCTTCTTCTTCTTCTTCTTTATCTTCTAGTTTTGCCTGTTTTTTTTTGATTTCTCACAAACGTGCAGAATTTAAGCTTCGAATGCTTGGCTCACGTTTTTCCGATAAAAAAACTGCAGTTAAAAGCGAGCGAGCTGCACACAGATTGAATTCAGGAAGAATGCAAACAATGCAGCGTACCATGATGGTGAATACAACAGCAACAACAACAACAACACGGACAACAACAACAACAACCGCGTAAGGCAAATAACACAACAGCAACGAGAGTTGTTAACAACGTCAGTAGAGTTCAACAGGAAGAAAAACAAAAAGCGTTCAAGAACTTCATTGCAAGGATAAAATAAAATGCACGCCACTGAAGGGGCGGTGGGGGAGGGGGAGGGGAAGCGGACGGACAGACGGAGAGGCAGACGGACAGACAGGCGGGTAGTGAGGGGGGCAGTCGGGCATATTTTTGCAAATGCGTCTGCCAGAGTCTCTGCTTTGGCTGCTCAAAAAATTTGTACAACATGAGGAGCAACAAAAGACTAACAGCAGCAGCAGCAGCAACAACAACAGCAACAACAACAACGACAAGAACAAAAACAACAACAGCAACAACAACACCAATATAACGCTGCTGCATAGTTAAGAAGCTGACTAAATAATTTCGCATTTGCAGCAGAAGTTTTCGTTTATTTTGCAACAGCAACTTAATGCTGCTGCTGCTGCTGCTGTTGCTGTCGCCTGCTGCTCCCCTACTGCTGTTGCTGTCGCCTGCTCTGGCATTTAGCGCTAAATATAGACTGCTGCAGACTCAGAGGCTGCGAAAAGTCGACCAGAACTGGAACCGGATACGCTTAAAACGGCGAAGACGGAGGTGCAGAGTTAAAAGTTCTGCAGAGTTGCCTCCTCCTCAGTGGCGGAGGTCGTTCAGTTTTAGCTTCAAATTGGTCAACTTAAGAGCGCTGAAAGCAACAACAAAAAAACGAACAGCACTTGGCATCCCTTTCTGGATTTTCTAGATCTTCTTTTTTAATTCCATCCGCACCATCGACCGCTTTTCACATCCTTCGCGCACGCGTTCAAATCGGTCTCGTGTTGGCTGTGATTTCGATGTGTTTTTAATTTGCATGCTCAGCAGAAACACAAAGCAGTTCGTGTTCTTGTGCGCGTTGCCATCACCGCTGCAATTTTTGTGTCTGCAACTTAATTTCGCTCAACTTCTGCAGTTTAATGGGAACTTTTTTTGTCTGGCTTGTAAATTTTCTGTTCTCGTTTTCGCGAAGGATTTCGAAGGGAGGGGGAATTTATTTTATTTTCATTTAATTTTATTTATTAATTCTATTTTAACTTCAAAATTTCATTTAATTTTAAGGTGATTAAATTTAAGTTAATTTTTAGGTGGTTAAATTTAACTAATTTAAGATAATTTCGTTAATTTCGTTATTTACGATTTATTAAAAAATTAAAGATCAATATTTCTTTGATGAATGATTTCGTCTTAATCGATTCTTATTTCAGAAAATACTCTTAAAATCCGTGTTTCCGTTTCTTGAGTTCTTCAGTTATTAAAATTGAAATTATTTTCGATGAAGGTGGCGGACACAAAAGACTTAGAAAACAAACTACCAAACTTTATAAACTTTGAAATTGTAAAGAATTTTATAAAATAAAAAAATGCAGAAGCGAGAAATTAACGAAGTCTTCATTTTTAAAATTGAAGCACAGAAAAGTCCTGGAAATCCGGAGTCATTTTATTTTATTCACTTTATTGTTCAGAAATTCTAAAATTATTTAGTTAAATGTTTCGAAAATTCTCTCAACTTTTCTCATTATCGTCCACCGCGCACTGCAAGTCTTCATTTTAATTGCCACACAATTTTAATTTAACATCCTTAATCGTTTTTTGCTTTCATCGGATTTCCTCTTTAATTTAAACTTTTTATTCTGAAGCAAGAAAATATTTCACATTTCTTGCGAGTCACAAGCGAGTTCAGCTTTTATAACTTTCAGCAAACTTTGCCACAAACACTCAGAATTCAGGAGCCGCAGAAGAAATCAGCAGGATCCGCCAAGACGTCCGACTCACCATTTAACACGACTTCAAATGCCACCTGAAGTCTCTGCACTCGCTGAGCGAACCCCAGCCGAGTCGCGAATACTCACGGCGACGGCGACGGCGACGGTGTCGGCGACGGCGACGGCGATGGCGGCGTTGACGCAACTGCTAGCGCGCAGCAGCGCTGAGCTCGGCAAGTTTGAGCGCACAACTGAGAGTCGCCGTGAGTAACGATTGAGATGCGGGGCGCAGTAACGAGACGACAGACTGAACGACCGATCAAGCAGGCGACCGATCAACCAAGCGACCGACCAAGCGACCAATCGTACGTGCGACAGTCGCGCGACGGCTTCAACAGGGAGCGCGGCGTCGCGTCGCAGCAAAAGGAAACCCGCTCGGCGCAAGACTCGCACTCGATCGATGCGAACCCGCTGGTGAGCGCCCGACTGGCAGGTTGTCGCGTTCGTGGGTTGTGGGCGCGCGGGGGCAGCCTGACTTTGACTCTAATCCTCAGTGAGTCTCTGGCAGGATTGGGAGTCCACACGGCACGGCAGCAACGCGCAGCTAAAACTAAGCACTTGTTCTTCACTCGAAGTCCGGAGAAAGACTGGAGTGGACGCGGTCGCGTTTGAACAGATATTTGAAAAATCGAGCGACGCCCGACGCCTACCCAACAGCGATCGGCAAGCGGATGCAGCAGCAGCAGCAGCAGCAGCAGAAGAGAGCGTGCTGCGCGCAATGTGAGTGGGACAAGCCAGAGAAGACGTGACGCAGGAGCGACGCTCAGCAGCGGCAGCGTCAGCATCAGCAGCGGCGGCGTCAGCATCAGCAGCGGCAGCGTCAGCATCAGCAGCGACAGCATCGACAACGCCAGCTTAGCCAGCAACAGCGTCATTAGATGCTGAAGCTGCGCTTAACTCGACACTCTACACAACTTCAGTGGTGTGTGTGGCGATGAGAGCGAGAGAGAGCTGAGTTTCATATATCTCTTCCAGTGGTTTCAACTGACAATTGGAAGGTTTTGCAGTTTACACTGAAAGTCACGTGGCGGCCGGTTGTTTTTTTTTCTCATCACAGTTGCTGTTGTTGTTGCTGCAGCCGGCAAGTTGTTTTTGCGTGGTGAGCCGGCTGTCGTTGCTGGCGTTTTGTTTACATGAGTGTCGTCATCATTTGCTGTCGTCATCATGAGGGGCTGCGAACTGAATAAAAAGAGAGAGAATTGAAGTTTGTTTGTGGTGAAAAGTGGTGAGTTGAGTTGAGCGAGAGACGCGAAACACAAGACTTAAGAAACGAACTGCTTGAGAGGAAAAGAACGAAATAAAAGCGATGGGAAATTTTGTGGCGAAAATTTCAATTTTTTATTAATTAATTAAAATTTCATTCTACTCGTAAAATAAACTGAAGTTATTTTTGAATCTTTGAAATTGTTGATATTTATACTTGGCAAAATTTCGTTATCATTGAATCTCAACTCAGGCCGAATTTTAAGTTCAATTTCAGGTATGCAAAGGAGTTTTTCATTGTTTTTTTAAGTATTATTTTGAGAATATTTTGAGGGAAAGAAAGTCTTTATGCATTATCTTGACGAACTCGAAGTCGGCTGCACCCAGGTACGCGTCCGCAACTGTCATCCGAACCTGGTGAAGCAGCTGACGAGACCATAACTTATGTTGCAGTTTGAATGACATGAATTCGCAAGAATGCAGACACTCGGCGAAGTGACGTGAGTGCTACTTGAGTCAATGAACTGTCAAAATTGTTGACGCTTTCAAGCCAAACCCGAAATTGCATACAATGAAAGGATGACAGCCAACAGAAGCAACAAAAGACGTGAGCGAAAATTAAGCTTACCGAACAGAAGCAAAAGAAACACCACGAGATTTTAAAAGAGGGTCGGGAGCACCCATCAAGAGTTTTTTTTTTTTTTTTTTTTTTTTTTGCTGAGAATCACAGAAGTTTCGAGGAGTCAGTCAGCAGATCACATCGAGATCGAGAAGTTGTTGAGAGCGGCAGGCGGCTCATCAGAAATTCAAAAAATCCATCAGAAACCAAAAATACAGTCAGCAACTATAAAAATCTGGCGGAAAGTTTATCCGCTTTCGGTGGAGCAGGAAGGTCAAGGGTCAGGGGAGTGACAGAGAAGATTTTTGCCAATTCCCAGAAGTCTTGAGCGCGGAACACCCACGACGGCGTTGACTTCGAGTCTTCTTTCCGCAAAATATTGTATTTCGCATTCGTAAGAAGTTTCAATTCTTCATTCTGAAGGATTTGTTGAAAGCCGGTGGACAGAATAACACGACAGGCAAACAAACTAAGCAAACACCGAATCGAAGGCTTACGAAATTCAATACTTTTTCGCAGCCTCGCCAAGAAGGAAGCATAAGAAGCCGCGATATTTACACTCCGTTGTGAATTTATGAGTCTCGAAATGCTTACAATCAACGCTGTATTTCTTCAATTTGATATTTTTGGCTGCTGAGATGGGAACTTCAGATTATTTAAAGTGCGAAAACAGCGACACGCAGCGAGCTTCAAGTTGCTGCGTTGCAGGTTTCCAGAGCTGCCAACTTTCTTCGTTTTGTCAGGTGAAAAATATCTTCTCATTAAATTGAAATCTCGTTTTTAATCCCTACAAATGTTTTCAACGTTTCGCGATTATTATCGCAATAATTTAAAATTCCATCAAATGTTTCGCGATTTTATAAATTATTACAACATTTTATCGATTATTTCAGCATTTTTAAGGTTCCTTTATTGCCAACGAGTTCATAAATATTCAAGTTAAGTACGAACTTCTCCGCGTGCATGATTATTTCATTTTTTCCTTATTAATTTACACACAGGAATGTCAAATTGCAGTTTTTCTACACACATTTCTTGCGAAATTTTAATGTATTTTATATTCTCTTGCTTTTATTTTTTTTCTTTTTTTATCTTTGTTAAAAGTAACTTGACAAAATAAACTCGTAAATACCGTTTAACGCTTATTTTCTCGTAGATTTCTGTTCTAAATCTTTTGTTTTGCTTACAATTGTTCGCTTTAAATTCTGTTTAATAAGTTTCTGAAACTTTGCAGCGAGTTTCTGGTTTTCCAAAGCAGAGCATCAATAACATTTGAGCAAATTCAGCTTCAAAATGCAATTCAGACTCGATTTCCAATCTCCTCGGACGACATGAAGCTGAAATAATAATAATTTCACTACTTTGCAGCCAGCTGTCGCAGGAATGAGTGCAATATTTACTTGGCTTTATCATCACACGCTTGCTGGCGACGCAAGCCAGCAGTTAAAATGCTTGTTGACGTTTGCTGAGCAAACAAGTGGCTGAGATCGTCGACTGAGTTCAATACTGCGGAGAGGGGGATACAAATGGGTTTTCCCGGTTAAATTTGTAGCAATTTTATTGAGGTTTTATTGCAGTTGAGGTGGTGATGACGGGGATTCCGAGATGATGATTGCCTGCTACCACGTTAATAAAATACAGAATTCATTGCAGTTCATCCTAGAACTCGTTGCATTACACTTTAGAATAGAAAAGAAAAGAAAGAACACTAAAAAAAAATTAAATTGAGTTGTATTTTTATCTTTTTTGAATCCGTATTGAGTCTTTTGTAATTCTGAATTGAAACTTTTTGAGTCTGAATGGAATCTTTTTTTCATTTATTATTAATCTGATAGTCAAATCAATTAGTTGTTAGTTATAAAAGCAATTTTAAATGAAGTTTCTTGTCTTTCTGGTTTTTGACAATTTTCATAAAAAAAATTAAAAAATTAAATTAATCAGAAAAAAAAAACTAAATATGCGTAAGCATTTTTATGCTATTTTTCATCTCTAATTAGCTTCCCATTAATTTGAAGATATTCATAATAACTGTTATTAACTTACGATCCACAAAAATAACATCATTTTATATTTCGAAGTTCGCATCTTAAATCTTTCGTTTCTCATCTTCAGTGTGCATTTTAAAGCTTTGAAACTGATAATTTTGTGTATAAAAAAACAAATGTCATGGCTTGTTTATAACATTTAAATGTTTTTCTTTTTAGTCTTAATAAGTTTACTTTGTTTTCGAACACAGAGCTGACGCGAAGGCTTCTCAAACTCGCTAACTTAATCCATCAACCTCAAATTTTACATGTTAACTCCACGATTTAATTGCCCTTCAAGACGGCTGCCATTTCACATGGTATTTTACTCCATCGCCTTGCCCTCTTTTCTCTCACGCAACTCACGCCTGTCACGCATGGACTGACACGCACTGAATACGCAAAATCAACACGCACGCAGCCTGGATAAATGCAGTCGAGCTCATGTGATCCGTTCCGAGCTCATCTCCGCGCATATTCATGACTTCTTGACATGCGTGCCTCCTGCACGAGCGCGAAAGTCGGCGTCGAAGCAGACGCTGAAGCAGACACTGAAAACGATGCTTCTGCAGATCGCTGCGACCAACACGGATGCCGTAGCTGTTGCTGAGGTGGCCGCTGGAAGCTACCAAAAATGTCAGTTACTCAGATGCGTGCGCAAAATATAATATATAAAATACCAGAAAAAGCAAATCAAAAATTGTATTTAGCGCAGAAACAATTTGTAGAAAAAACTAACTCAAAAAAGAAGTTAAAAAGAGAAGAAGAGAAAAAATCGCTGCCCTCAGGCATCATCAGCTGCTTATGTTTTGCGAAATTAATTTTAATCTGCGGTTTAAAAACCGTGGAATCTGCTGTACTTCTTCGAGCACCGTAAAGCGGATGATGAGGTGTAGCATTGATAATCAGAAGGTGGCCGCTCACCGCGTTACAACGCGCGCATTACAAGGGATGGGATGCGTGTTGGGTGTGCGCGGCGTTTTCTGCTTTCAAGAGCTTCGTTGCAGCAGCGAATTGAACTCTTCTAGTTGTGTCAGTGCACGCCTCACATTTAGGAAGAAACAAAGTGATGTGTTTCTCGTTTTTGTTCTCATTTTTACAATGTTTAAATTTGTTCCGCTGTTTTCGAGTTCTTGTTCTCTAGTCCGCCGAGGAGGCCACACATGCAACTTCAGCCTCCTGCTTGCTGTCGTTTGCTGTATACATTTTCACAGTTAATTCGAAATCAATTTTTTAAGAGGCAACCATTTTTACCCTACAGCGGAGGAGAAAAGAAAATGTGAAAAAATGGTTGTTGTTTTCTGTGAATTTTAATAAAATCAAATGAAGATTCTAGAGGGAACTTAAAACATGCAAATAAGAGAAGCTTGCGAACTTTGTATTTTATTGAAACAAGTTTTAGGTTATTGAAAAAGTTACGAAAACAATTTACAATAAAATTAAACGTTGTAAAATTTCCATTTTTATAACGTTTTTAAAAGCTTTACCTCTCGAGTGATCTCATTCCTTAAGCCGGATGATAACTTGTATCGTGTTTACTAACATATGCGGCAATAAGCGTTCACTGATTGAAATACTCTGAACAAATTGCATGTCTCTGCTTTGTTCTCATTTGAAATCAAACGAAGCTACATCATCGTCAGCCGTAGCGTTTGTAAGAACGTCGTCGTCATCGCAGTCGACAACCGAGTTTTGAAATGAACGAAGTCGCTCCGTTGAGTTGGCCATAACGAACGTGTTTTCTTTATGGTCAACTGCAGTTAACTTCCAATTGCATTTCAACAAGTCGGTTTACAAAGTGGAGCGGCCACCACTCGTGAATGACAAACACCAACGCCGATTCGGTGGCTGTGGTATTTAACTTAATTAGCTGTAAAAGAAAAGGAAGGTGATAAAGTTATCAGCTGATATTTTAAGTGATAAAAAGTCCTGTGTTTTCCCCGTCTGTCTCTTTATTAATCCGTTTGTTCATCAATCCTTTTCTTGCCCGTTGTTTTGTTTGTAGCACTGACTGCCAGTCTTCAGTGGTTCCATTATTCCAACAATCATTCTGTCCAACTATCAGTCTGTTAACTAACCAACTTCTCATGGTTCATCTTTCATCTCCCATCTTCAACTGTCTGTGTCTCCATCCACTTGATTTGTTTGTCCTTCATGCCAACTGTTCTTTACTTCTATTTTCCCCATCATCACTATTTTGTCCAACTATCTATCCATCCATCACTCCATCCGCGTTTCAACTGCATGTCTGCACTTCATTCCGTCTGCATATTTTCAATTCTATCTACTCTTCGAAAAGGAAAAATCAATTAAAGTCCAACACGGAGCAGTACAAGTGAGTGTTACAGCAAGGAAAAGCATTCGAAATGAAAAACGGAGAAGAATTTATGTTGCTTTTTATAGTTGATGTTATTATTCTCCAGATTTGTTTCCACTCTTCTAACGTCAACTGTCACAGCTGGCGATTTTAATGAGTTTAATGACTCCTCACTGAATGATTGCCGTTTCATTTCCTTTAATTTTGCTTACCAGTCCATGCAAGGAGCTGATTTACATGTTGCATTCATTTGACTGGAGAGAGAAAATGCAAATTACTGAATGCAAAATTAAAAAGAAGAAAACTTGGATTAATAATTCATGCATTTCATTAGCGTTCGTGTTAAGGCGTTTCTTAGGTTTCTATGCGTGATAATTAGGAAATTTTTATCTGATTTGGTTTGCGCACACGATAAACAACGAATTTGTATGTGCCTCGGTTGATGACCATGATAAACAATAAGGATTAAAATTCGATGAGTTGAAGATTTAGTAAGTTACTCGGTAAAAAAAAACAAAAAAAAAAAAAAACTACGGTAACCCTTCTCTGAAGAGCAACTAAATAAATATTACGATTGCAAGCGATACCATTCATTCAATATTTGCTTCCTGAATCGTTTTCTGAACCTCCCTTCCTTCCTCTTCGCCCCTCACATCGCCGTGACTTTCGAAGTTACCTTCGAGTTGCCTGCGCGAGTACGACAGGAGGATTTCGTTCTTCCTTGAAGGAAACTGGCACCGATTTATCGTTGCTCGAAAGTACGGAACAACGAAAGTCATTAGAATGAAAACCGAAACTCGTTAAAATCTACAAAGTAATTTTGAAGCGAAGCGAATCCATTTTTGCTCATTAATTTATTCGATGTAATAAAAAGGCGGGAAGCGGAGAAAATGCCAGCAGGAACAGAAGAAACAAAAACCAAAAAACACAGCATAGCATAGTAAAAATAAGAATTAAGGAAAATGACGAAATAGCTAGAAGATAAGTTTTCTCAGTTTGTGTTCGATGAAATGAGAATGTAATTGAGTTCACATATTTCATATTTCATGTTTTCGCGATTATTTCGCGCACTTGATAACTATGACAGTCGCAAAGAGGCAACAGCAACCACACTGTCATGCGGAGAACCATCATACACAATCAGCGATGTCATCATCGCCATCACTATCAACGTGGATGACTTGCGATCGATAACCGGACCTTGAACGCTGCGCTGCGGTGACTATCTATAAATTTATTTATCGGCGGTGTTTATCTGTTCGTTTGTATGTTTATCTGTTAGCCTGTACATCGGTATACCTGTCTGTCACTGGCCTGAACTCTGGCGATCCTTGCTTCTCCATTATTTTTATCTTTCGTGAAATTCCTGTCTTTTCGGCCACTTCATGCAGCGTTTCGTTCCCATTTTCTGTTGGTATGCAAGTGCTGTAAAAATCCAAGAACCGGCATCGATGTACGCGTCATTTGAAGCCACAGAGACACACAGAGTTTGAGCGACGTTGATGGCTCGCCCAGCGCTTCTAGCGGGTGGTCATCGATGTGCAGTTTTTCGCTATAATAAAACTGGAAACACACATAAAAAATGTCAGCTTACATGACATGCGGTGGCTTGGTTGTTGTTGTTTTGTTGGAATACTTTAATGGGTTCTTTGCTTCAACGTGAATAAGATGTTTTTAAACTATTTTGCCGCCATCTTTTTCTCTAGACTTCATTGAATTTTGGATCTTTGAACCATGAACAGCTCATTCGGAACCACATCACGAACACCATATTTCTGTGTTATAAATCGGCGAACCGCTGTTGTTATTGAGGTGACAACAACGCCTACCTAACTCATCCCACACTAACAAACCTTCTTTTCTACAAAAATTTTGTGTTTTCTATTCTTTTCCGACCTCGTTAGCTGGCTAGAAGTCTCTGAAAGCCTCGCGAAACATCCAGACTTCCACTGAAACGTGTTGTAATGAATTATCTCTCTCAATGTCAGACAAACATTTGTGATGTCTAAAGTTTTAGAGTGTCTGGCGTATGTTTTTAATTACATGAACCATCTGAAGGCGTCTGAAGTTCGTGTTAGGTGACAAATATGACTGATAGAATAATCCATTTTGGGAATATCATTGAGAAGTAGCCGATAAGCACAATAATAAAACAAAACAAAGCTCGTAACTATTAAAGAATTTAATAATAAAATCTCAAAGATTCACCGAAAAATATCTGATTTTAAGAAATTCCTCAAACTCCACAAATTAAATCGGTAAGAAAAATCAATGAAAACTAGTAAAACTTGAAACAGCGAAGCCAATCGATTGTAGAATTAATTAAAAAAGTAGAAAATAAAAACTACACTCAGCGGAAATGCAGTTTAGATTGAATAATCGCTCAAACCGAGATATCAAATGTAAGCGACTGCATTTCCGCTCGCAACACGAACGTCTCTCATTAAATATCCAGCTCTATCAAGATAATAATAATGAAGATGTTGTTTTAATGTGTCTTGTTGTTGTTTTGGTTGCTGTGAATGTCGCTGAAGCTGCTACATTGTTACTCACGTGTTTGTTGTTCTTCTTTAAGCTCTAAGAAATTTTCACACAGCTTTAAATGATGGCGGCAACACCGTTAAATGACAAACGCTTACGCGAAGAGAAGAGAAAAAAAACACCTCAACTACAAATGTTAGCAACGCAATCAACGAAGCTGATCACGGGGAATGAGTTGCTCTTGCAAAGCGCTTCCGTTCTTTTTCGATTGTCAATCTACGGACGGACAGATTGACTTCTGATGCCTGTGCGAGGTGGCAACATTGCCATTTTGTTTACATTCAGCAAATATGTTTACATTCAGCGATATTGAGCGATATTCCTCTACAATATTCAGCTAAACTCAGCTACATTCAGTTACATTCAGCCACATTCAGCTCAATTAGAATCTTCAGTTTCATTCGAATCTACTCATCTACTTTTTGGTGTTTCAGCGTCTAGCTATTTATCTGAATCCGTGAACGACTGATATATTCAGCTATATAATTAATATTAATATATAGCTGAATGTATCATATTAAAAACTTTATTCAGCTGTATTGAGCTTCATCCAGATAAACTCAACTGTAGCTTAAACATATTCGCGACAGGTTTCATTTAGCCACACTTCGGTGAATTTAGCAAGCTGCATTCAGCTATATTCAGCAGATATATTTAGCGAAAATCAGCCACATGTAAGTGAAAATATTTAAATTCAGCTACATTTCGCTCAATTCAGCTACACTTTTCAGTTTTATTCTGCAAAGACAGAATTCAACTACTATCTTTCAGACACATTCAACGTAAGTCAGCTCTATTCAGCCCCATTCAGCTCCATTTAACTTCCTTCGGCGTCTTCATTGAAAGTTGCCGTCACATTAAATGGAAAACTACTTTTACTCTAATCTGAGTAGAACTATCTTAAACAACTTTTTAGTGGATCTTCAAAGACGATTTCGTATCTACGTAGATATGAATTACAGCCATCGAATGGCATTCATACGCCTCCAGCGTATTCGGTTAAGTTAATCCCGGTCTCACTGTGTTCGTTTTATTGTGTTTTTATTGTTCAAAATCTTCTCTATTTGTGATTTTTCGAATGCAGTATAGTAACTAATAATTTATTGCTTTCACAAATAATGCAAAACGTGTATCCGTTGCCACTGGTGCGCTGCATCTACACGCAAAGTGTGCCAGCAAGAATTTCCGGCTCAAACCGAATTATGCCGATATTATTCATTTTGCAATACATTCGAACGCAAAACGTTGACGTGCGATGAAAGTACGGCCTTCTATCGTCAGCGATTCGTAATGCTTCACTCGAGACTTTTAATTAAACGCAAGTAGAACAAAAGTGTAAAGAGTGTTTTAGTTGTTCTCTGGTTTTTATTGTACTTGTGTGGCACTCTTCAAAGTCGTCAGACAGTGTTAATGCCATGATAATCGAGAAAACAATCAACCGAAGATTGGCATCCTATTAAAATACAAAAGACTTAAGAAGCAAACACCAAAAATCTTATTAAAGAAAAAAATTGCTACCTTTCATAATTTATTTTCTTAAATACTTCACACTGCCACGTTAAACGCTGATTGATATGAGCAATTAAAGCATCATCTGCACTTGAAAGCAAGAAGAAAAATCGGAAAATAATTAACTGCAGACACCCAAAACAGAGGATGCCGTTGATGTTGCCGGTTCCGTTGCCGTTGCCGTTGCCGTTGCTGTCGTTGTTCAGCCTGCAGCAAGCCTGCAACAAGTTCTAAAAACTGTTGAACTCTAGCCGAGCGGCTGGCATCGCCGAATGGATGGATATGGATTAACTGAGGGAAACACATTAAGAGAGACACAAAAAGAAATCGCTGACGACCGCATACAACTCGGCATTTAATGCCATCAGTCAGAAAACAGAAGAAGAAGCGAACTGCTGTTGATTAGCAGCAACAAGAGGTGGTGGTGGCGGTGGCAACTTCGACAACTTTAACGCGGCCTCGGAAGAGTTCAGAATTATTGACTGCCAAGCGCCTGCGCAGGCAGGTTGCTGGGCTGCCACAACGCGGCGGCAACAAACAATAAAAACAATAGCGCGCCGCGAACGGCATGCGACCGACTTGCCGATGACTGGCAAAGCGAGCTGCATTGTTACACGTGCAAGCGGTGCTGAGGCGGCAATCAGTGCCAACCAGGCAACCAGCCGGCCGGTCAATCGGGCAACCATCTGCAACCAAGAGCTACAGTTGGTGGGGGGGAACGCAGAACAAGCGTTTAACGTGTGTCAAAAGGTTTAAAGTTTTGTTTTCTTCTGTCTTCACTTTGTTTTGCTTTATTTTGATGGTTTCTTTACGTCTTCAGAAGACAAAATAATGCTAACCGCTTAATGTGAGGAAAAACATTGCTAATGAAAATTACTGGTTTCTAAATTGCTGGTCTCTGGTTGGCTTTGCTGTTGCTTTTTTTTCTTCGCCGCTGTACGCCGCCGCTGTTACTGCTGCAGACCAAAGTTAATCCGATTGCCATGGTTGCGCCGCGCCGGCGAACTTGAACCTGAAAAATGCGTTAAGAGGTTCCGTCGAGGTCTGACACCGGGCAGAGTTGGTGAGAAAGAGTGGCAGGCAGCCCGCTGCGGCGACGACGACCACGGCGAGGTCAAGTTCAAGGCGTTCGACTTTTAATTTCGAGTTGTTGTTGTTGCTCGTCAGAGTGGCAGAAGTGTTTGCGGTAACAATCTTTGGATTGTTAATTGCTGCGATGATCAAATAGAATGTAGACTTTGAAGAATTTTGAATTTAATTTAATCACTTTTTGCGATAAATATTTTTAAAGAGGAAGTAGAATTTTTCTGACGCAAAAACTTTATAAAGTCTGTGGAAAAAAGAGAAGGAAGCCTTTTTTTAACTCTTATTTCAAAGATCTAAGCAAACCTGATTTGACTTTAAAGAAATTTAAATCGAGAAAAGCAAACTGAACGAGTCCGCCAACAACCAAACAACTTTCGAATTTCAGAACAACGTTGTTAGTCAGTCGTGGTGGAGCTGCGAAGAAACTTTAATTCCACAGTTTTAACAACTAAAACAAATAGAAACCGGGTTCGACTTGCAAATAACTGAGCGAGTTTATATGTATCGATATGTCGAGAGTTGGTGGTAAAGTGCTGCGGGTGCAACTAATCGCTGGCCGTCGTACCATCTGAGGAAGCAATGTTGCTCTCTACAGCGATTTCGTATTAATTGTGGTTGCTGCCGTTGTTTCGTTTGGTTTTGTTAACTTCGCTGTAGTTGTTAGTTGGGTTGGTGTTTATATGTTTGCTGTTATTTTCTTGTTGTTATCATTGTTATTGTGGTTAAGATGCTATCATTTTCTGGTTGATGTTGTGGTTATTATTTTGTGATAATGGGTTATAGTTTCTGTCTGTCGTTGCTCGTATTATAACCATTGCTGTTGTTTTTGTTGGTGTGGTTTTGTTGGGATTACCATTCTGGTTATTGTTGTGGCTCTGGTTGTAGTTATGGTTGTGGCTGTGGTTATGGTTGTGGCTCAGGTTGTGGTGTTGGTTGTGGTTGTGGTGTTGGTTGTGGTTGTGGTTGTGGTTGTGGTTGTGGTTGTGGTTGTGGTTGTGGTTGTGGTTGTGGTTGTGGTTGTGGATGTGGTTATGGTTGTGGTTGTGGTTATGGTTGTGGATGTGGTTGTGGATGTGGCTGTGGTTGTGGTTATGGTTGTGGTTGTGTTATGGTTGTGGATGCAGTTGTGTTGTAGTTGTGGGTGTTGTATTTGTCGATGATGATAACCATGATGATGGTGATAACGATGATTTTGTTTCCGCTGTCATCAACGTTGTTGTCCTTCCTGCTACCGACGTTATAGTGGTTGTCATGGTAAATAAAATAGTTTTGGCGTTCACGCTGTTGCTATTTTAAGAGTTCATAAATATATCGTTTCCACTCGCAATTGTAACCGCGAACGCATGAAAATCTTTTCAGTAAAAGGCTCAAGTAAACTTATTTGCAAGCAAACAAGCGACGTAAGTAACGAACTCGACTTCTAAGACAACCCAAAGACTTAAGCTACAAACTTAAAGACTTGAGCTCCGAAACTTGTGATTTTAAAAATAATAATTATTATATTGTAAATGAAATTTATGCTCGCTGTTTTGTGCGCAGATTTGTAACTGCAAAAATGTATTTGTCATTTAATCAGAATCTTTTGATTAAATCAGGAATTTCATCATATTGCGCAAGAAAGCTGACATCAGCATTCGTTTGTAGCTGCAAAAGCATTCATTTTAGTCCGTTTGAATTGAAAACTCAGCCAGCCATTGCAGCAGAAACAGTAACAACAACGGCGGCGAGCAACGAACAACAAACGAGCAGCCAAGAGCGGTGGAAAAAGTAAAGAAACCGCTTCAGCGGCAACAACTAACAGCGCTAGAATGCAAAATCATTTCTTAGCTCATATTAACGGCTGTTCGGTCCGAGTTGTCGGCATTCAATGGATGAGCAATTTTTCAAAGCGGTCACCTTGGCAAGCTGAACTGAAGGCAGTGGGTAGTGGGATTTTATTTCTAGCTCAGTATTTATCGCCTTGAAGATCTTTGAGTGCTTCTGAGTCTTCAATTTGTTCGGATTTAGTTGCAAATCATGCAACTTCGCCGTCACATCTAGCAGAAAAGTTGACCGCCGCCACATCTAGCAGAAAAGTTGACCCGTTTTGATAAACGTTCAATATAAAGAATAATTGAATTTAGAAAAAATAAAAAAAAATTCCAAATTTTGTAAACTCTGATTGAATAACTTTTGAAAAACTTTTGATATATTTTAACGTTAATAAATACGTAGAATTATGATTTCTAGAATATAAAAATATCAACTGTAACTTCAAAATCATTCTAGCACAAACTGACACAAAATATTGACTTTTCTGAAAGTTTTTCTTTTTCTTTTAATAAAGTTGACCTCTGTATTCTGGAGAATCCATTATTTATCAATTTTTCAGTTCACCAACATCATCAGATGTCTTCTCTACTTCGAATTTTCTATTGTTTCTGCTTTTTTATTACAAAAATAACTACAAAATAAAGAAAAAAGCAAAGCAAATAAAAGTCATTCATGCAATGAGATTTGATTTCGATTTGACGAGCATTTGTTGGAAAAGAAGAATGGAAGCATGGATGGTCAACCAACAACAACTAATAACAACAACAACAAATAATACTACACCAACAACAATGCGTTCTTCTTCAATCGAACAAATTCAAGCACATCACGAGTTGTTAAAAAAGTAGAACAAAAGTCAATCGCAACTCAGCACAGAAATACTCGTAAGAAGAGGAATAAGAAGTCAAAATTGGAATTAAAGACAACAATAACAACTCCCCTGCAATAAAGAACGAAAAATGGAACAAGAATAATTTGCATTCTATGCGATTGACGTTGATTGTACGAGCGCGCGCGCGATTGTTTCATGCACGCGCTTCTTAACAAGAGGCGTGCGCGAAATTGCAGTGCAACTACAACAACAACAGCAACAGCAACAGCAACAGCAACAACAACACCAACAACATAAACTCAAGGAGAAACATTGTTTTTACTGTTACAAAAGGGTGAAAACACAAAATGGAGCACCGCACAGATGCACTGAAGAGAGGAGTCAAGAAACAAGCAACGAAACTCAGACAGCTCAGGCAACGATGCAACGAGGTTGCGAGCTTGGAAGTCGCACAGCTCAGCTCTGACCTGATTTCGGCCAGCCAGCTACGAGCACAAATGTCAGCGTTAGAGCGAAGCGCGCCTTTCAGTGTGCCATTCGGAGAATCAGGCGACGAATGAGAGACAGAAGCGCGACGAACGCAACAGCAGCAGGAGTAGCAAACGGTAGTGAATGCAATCAAAGCCAATTTTTGTTGCTTCAGCTGCTGTCAATTGATATCATCTCGGGTTGTGTATTTGAATTGATGACAAATTGTTGCATCGCGTTCAAAAAAAAAGGAAACACACGAATGCAAAGAGAAATATGAGTACTAAGTTCGTGTCTTGAGTCTTTTACTTTTTAGCAAAGCCAAAATATAAATAAATTTTTAATCCGATTTTATTACACATTAAATTTAGTTATAAAAACTGAATTTATATCTTTAGTAGAGAGTTTTTTCGCAGTTTCCCTCGTTTTTTCACCAAATTTGTCTTCTAACTATTTTTCTTAATATTTTGTCGCGCTCTCATAATGAGTTATAAATTTAATAACTTTATTAATTGAAATATACGATGATTTTATTACAGCGGATTTTAAAGCGGATTTTTATGACACTAATAACAACAGCAACAACAAACACACCAACACCACCACCAGCAATGAAAAAATTGCTATAAATTAAATGTCGCCACTTAAAACTACAAAGTGAAAATGCAATAAGGAAGGGATGACTGCTGCTGCAACGAAACATGATACCCTACAACAACAACAGCAACAACAACAACAACTACGCAAAATAACTATAACAGCAGCATAAATCAGAACGACACCCGAGCTGCACAAAGCGAAAAAACCGCCACACTTGCGTCGGCCGTGTAGAGCGTTTTAATTAAATTTTAACGACTTACTTGTTTATTTATACAGCAGGACGATACTGAATAGCATGAGAGAGGAAAAGGGAAAGAGAAAAAAGGGGAAAAGAAAGAGGAAAAGAACGAAAGTAACAAAAAACTATTTGAAAAATTTTAAAGACAAAAAAGAGGATTTAATTTCATTTTTGTTAAAATTAATTTAAAATACTTCAGAGTGAAATGTGAAGATGAAGAAAAGAAACTATAAAAACTCTGTAGACTGTAGTTAATATTTACCTCACTATTTTATCTATTGAATATTTCAAATAATTTATCTTTTTTCAACCTCATTTCCCAATATTTGAAGTGCATTTCCTTCATTCGTCATGCACGATGGACGCTTTCAGTTCGAATTAATGCTTCTGGCATTCATAAATTCAAGTGCATTCGCATGCAATCGCAACAAATTCGATTGTTGCTGGCTTGCAGCAGACTTCGAGTTCGAGTGGATCCTCGTCGAATGCACTTAAAAATTACGAAGTTCAATCAAGCGTTCAGTTCAACCTCGAATTTGCACAATTTTGATTGTCATTTACTGAATTTATTTGAAATTCAAAATTATTTTATTGTAATTCCTATTTGTTTGTTGTGATGATGCTGTTGCTGTCGTTGCTTGTCGTTGTGATGCAGCTGTTGCCCTGTTTGTTGTTGTGGTTTCTGCTGTCGTTATTTTTATCTGTTGCTGTTGGCTTTTCTGCCGCTGCTGCAACTTCCTTCCTGCTGGCAGAATTTTTCTTACCTTTTTCCGCACCTTGATATTCATTTCGCTTGGTCTGCATTTACTTCGACTTCTATTAGAAGATATTTAATAAAATTTTATGAAGTCATAAAGTGCAGATGCTGCCAGGCAACTCGTGTCGTTTTTTATGTTTAAGCATAAATTTCGCTAATGCAAATATCGCATGTAGTAACCGGGAAATGTTTTGCGCATTCTAAAGTGACGACTTGTTATGCGAGCAAATGTTCGAGGAAAATGTTGTCTACGATGGATGCGAGTACAAATCAAAATAACGAATGGATTTTGTGGATGAAGCAACATTAATGGAATTCTGCTGAAGTTAATCTAAGATTTAGGAAACTAAGAAAGATGTTTACAACTTAGAAACAAGTTTGAAATTAGATAATTAATTCAATTACAATAGTTTTAGTAACATTAAAATTTTCAATTAGTTTTAATAACATGTAAATGTTTTCTTGTTGCGTATTTGAAAGCTACAATTTCGACGATTCGTAGAGCGAACAGAAGCATTAAGAGAGAGAAGACAACTCACTTAGAGCGAACAGGAGCATCGAGAGAGAGAGAGAGAGAGAGAGAGAGAGAGAGAACAACTGACACTAAGCGAAGAACCACAGCTTCTTCCCACATTTCTGAAGGACGGGAAAGAAAGCAGAACTCGTGTCACTCACACACTTTGTCATTCCAATTTCATGATGCTCTGCTCCTTCCTCCCCCTCCGCCCCATTCCTCGCAGTCCTCCTTGCCGCCTCATTAGCTTCACATCGAATTCTAAATAACTGTTTTCTGGTCTTTTACCCAGTTTATACTTAAATCTGCTGACCCAGTAAAAGATTCTCCGCGCCACACAGTGTGGCAGTAAAAAATAGAAGCACGAGCAGGCGGGTGGCGGGCGGCGGGCGGCGGGCGGCGCGAGACGGGAGCTGAAGAAATAAAGATGTTGGAATTTTCCTGGAGGAGCGTACTTAACGGTTTAACGACCTCCGATTAACATAATGTTGGCTTAAACGTTTTATTTTCACGATGTTGCTAATGTTATTATTATCAGCGTTGTTGTCTTGGTATTGCGGTCGTTGCCGCTGTTGTTGTTGTCAACTGAAAGTTTGTTGCCTACTCCACTCATGCTTTTCAACATGCTGCTGTTTTTGTGGACAGCTACAGCTACAGCAAAACCAGCAGCAGCAGCAGCATCGCCATCACCATCACCAACGACATCAAAACATCACCTTCGAAACCAAAATAATAACAACGCAAAACCCTCAAGAATTCTACACCATTAAATTAATGATATATCATTTGCTTTATTACGATTTTGTTGCTGCTGTTGATGACGACGATAATGATGATGATGATAGTCTTCTTTCCTTTAATGTATCGTGGAAAAGTATTAAAATTCAGTTAGTTAAATTTTGCTATACCATCACGAAGGAGTTTCTGACCTCCTTAATGGTTTGTGCTGAATAGCAACAACAAACACAACAACAACAGCAACAACAACAACGGCCAATGGACGCTTTTATTATTACTTGTTTTATTATTATTACTTTTTTCCACTTGAAAATCTCAACATGTTTCGGAGATTGCAAAGTAAAGGCAATCAGAGATCAGAGAGTCAACGTGTGTGTTGAAAATACTAATTATAGGGTTTTCAGTTTAATATGCCGATTGTAAAGCACAGAATTTAGAATTGTTTTATATAGAAATATATATGAAATACATTATATATTCCCTCTAGCTTCGAGATAAAGTTTTTCTCCATTTAGAACTTTGAAATTTGACTCTTCGGAAAATAATTAATCTCTTAATATCGATTCGTTTATTGAATAATAATTTTATAATAGCTTGAATAATAATTGCTAAGGCTTCGTTTTTTTCCACACAAATCCTTTCTTAATTGTTACGGCATCATAATTACTACACAAATGATTAATTAATAAGTTCAGAATTTTATTCATTTCACAAGAGGTTTCGGAAACATTTCAAGACTTTTGCGAGAAAAGATTTCATGTAATTTTCTTACAACAGGTTTGTAAGGCTCTTTAAGACTTTTTTGAATAAAAATATTAACTAAATACAATTCTATATTGAGGTTTCTTTGCAATTAATACTAAATACGTGAATTTGCCAATGTATATCACAACAATTCTTGACATTAATTAGGTCAGTCCGACGTGTGCCTCATTTATAAACTCTTCACACGCGAGGCAGACGCATAAATGCGTTTAGCATGCGTTTTAAATTACGACGATTACTTAAACTGCACCCCATGCTAATTAATAAAGTGCGTCTGCATCAGCCAGGCATGCGGCGGCTCTGATGAATGCTCATTCCACGTAAGTGGCTGCCCAGCGAAGCAGTCAATTTTGAGTGGCACCCACCACAGGCATCAAGCAGCAGCAGGAGCAGCCGGAGCAGCAGCAGCCGGAGCATCTTCAGTGCCCTCACCATCCCCCAGCGACATCAGGAGCGCGGGGCAACAACATCAACGACATCGTAGCAACAACAATCAACGACATGATCTGCGTCAGTGTTGGCAACTCGGCTTCAGCAGCAGGAACATCACGAGCAGCAAGAACAGCAGCCGCAACGGCCAACCACCAACCTCGTCATCAATTTTAGTGACATCTGCCGCTCCTATCGCTCGACTCACGCACGCACCGCCGCAAATGACAGCCCTGCGCTTGGCGCTCGCTATTTAAGCCGCATCACAAGCCGCATTTTATAGCTTCTGTCAAAACATATTTATTCCTCGTGGCTCCTCCGTTCGCGGTCTCCGTTGATGCCTCCCTGTTGCCGTCCTATTTGCTGCTCCATTTGCTGCTCCGTTGTTGCTGCTCCGTTGTTGCTGCTGCTGCCGCTTTGGCTGTTGCTGCCGCTTTGGCTGCTGCGGCTGCTGCTGCGTTCCTCATCTCGGCCGCTTGCGTATTCATGGCAGACGCACATAAATTCTAGTTTTCTGCCATCTCTTCACCCATTAATTTGAAATTCCATAAATGGTCAAAACTCAAATATTTATATATATATATATCAATGCAGCCATGGATATACACAAACACATACGCGCACAACACACGCACACACACACACACACACACACACACACACTCGTATTAGATTTGGTGCGTGCAGGAGATGCCGGCTGTAAATCGGCTCCCTTTCGATTTATAATGGCTTCTGGTCGCTTTTAATACGCGTTACTCTTGGCTACCGCGAGTCGTGTTGGCGTCTTGTTTGATTTATTTTGAAATGGACACAAATCGCAACAATTTTATGGACCAGCGCTGTGTGGGAAACGTTGGAGGAATCCTAGCAGCTGCTCGATAAATATCATTCCCGAACGATATCATTTTAACAAGCTCTCATTCTTGTTGACTCTTTTGGCGAAGAAGTTCAGACGGGTCAGCTGAAATTAAGAGTTTTATTGCTTCAAGGGTTCGGTTGCTCAGTGTCAGCATTTGTTGGTGGTATAAAAATAACTCGCAAACTAAAATAGTTCAGTCTACGACAATCAAAGGAGCGATTTTTCATTTCCAGTGCGATTCGCATTAAAAACGCAACTCCTATCACGCCGCCGCCGCCGCCGCGTCATTAAGATGGTAGATGGCCACCAGTAATCAGCCAGCCAGCCACTGACCAGTCAGACTTCCATGCCTACGACGACCACCAGTAGTCAGTCTATGAAAGCGTTCAGACTGCAAAATCGTGCTGTGATGCGTTGCGTTGCGTTGCATTGCTTTGCCTTGTGCGTTGCAGCCGGTTGGCTTTAATTAATTAATTTAATCACCGAGTAGGAATTTTTCAATTATTTCTGCGTTAGTTTTTGCGCAAAAGCAATCGTCGTCGTTGAGTGGTGGAGACAAGAATGGACAGAGTTAAATGAGGCGGAATTGAAAGCAAAAACTGTACCATATTTAAATATGTGACGAAAAAGGAGAGAAAAGGTGTCAACAGTAATGCTAATAGAATTCTAAATAGATTTTTATATATATTTTCCGGTTGTTTGTTGCGAATAAAGTCGTTGTTTCACAGTAATTCATTAAATTGGGGTTTTTATATTAGAAACGGAATTTTTTATTTCTTTATTAAATTAAAGAAAAGTTAAAAAAGTGTATTTCAATAATTTTCATTTATTTAACGTTATAAATATAATTAAGAACTAATTTAGAATTATTTACGCAACGCTGGCAAACAAAAGACTCAAGCAACAAACTTGTTTTGGCCGTTTACGGAAGATTCGCGTACTTTCGACGACGGAATGACGACGACTGAAGACTTTCTGCCTCTTGGAATGGAAAGCATTTAAATGTCACCAGCCAGTTATGGCAACCTGCAAGCGTATTAATTAATAAAGTTTATCAATATCTGATTCTAAGCTTTTGAAACATAAAAATAAGAATAAAAACACAGAATTTGTGTGTTTCTTACGTTTGTTGGTATTTTAATTGTTGAAATCTTAAAGCAATACAAGTTTTTAGCTGCTTCTGGACACTACAATCATTTCCTACGCATTTCATGTGTGCTGAAAATACCAGACATGAAATTACGTCAGCGTTGACTCAATAATTCTTCACTGCTACTCAAGGCCAAACGATTGCCGCTCAGCCGAAAGCCACACAGGCAGAAATCCTCCTAAAGAATTCTCTACACAGCGAAAACAAGCAGAAATTGATTAATGCTTTCTTCTGCTTGAGTGATTTTAATGTTTGCAAAAAAGACAAACACTAATAACGATGCGGAGAAGGGAAATAAATGAGTCAACAGCAAATTAAAGATAGAATCACTTCGTGATGCCAATTCTTTAGTTTCTATTGTCTCAGACGCTCTTTTATGGACTTTCGTAAAACGAAAGACTTAGGAAACAAACCTTTCAGATAGTTTTCCTCTCATAAAAACTTCGAATTTACCAAAAGTGTTAAAAATTGCTATTTAAAATTTAAAATTCAACAGAAATCTGAAATGTAGGCAGAAATTAGTTTTTTTACGCCTTAAGTGAAACCATTTAAATACACTTTTAATTAATCACTGTCAGTCCAGCCAACGCACTTTTCGAAGAAATCCGCCAGAATGAATAACATCGAGATGTGCGTTAAATCAGAATTTGTCAAAATCGGCCCATCAACTTTTCAACACTCGAGCGACTGTACTTTTCTTTTGGTTATTTAAATATTTCGTTGACTTTTAAGCAGCTAATAAATTGGTTAATGTTGTTTTTTAATGCATTCTACTTTTAAGGACGGCTGTCGTCTCCTCTTTTAATTTTCTACATATGATTTTAATTCTTTTTTGTAGAAACAAGAAAACAGCAATGAAGTTTCTAAACTAAAAAAAACACCAAATTTAATCAGAAAGCCAAATGTACGTTAATAAAAAAGCGTAATAAAAAACTCTCTTTAGCATTCAGTTATGCAACAATAATAAAAATATATATGTAGGTAACGTGTAAATATCTGTTTTATTATAGCAACTTTTTATGGCAACTTTATTTCGCATTTCCCACCCATAAAAGACGGAGAAAGATTAAATTTACGAGTCAACATAAAACTGCTGTCATTCACGCTAATCACCGGTAGCTCGCACCCATCAACCTGCATTTTAAACAGTTGCAGGTTGCAGTGATGCCCCCAGTGTTACACTGATCGGCAGCACATCGCCCTCGGACCGCCATCGCCTCTCCTCCTGTCAGTCCCCTGTAAACCAGATACAGGCTCCTCCTCCTCCTTCTTCTCCTGCTCCTCCTGCTCCTCATGCTCCTCCTGCTCCTCATACTTCTGCTCCTCTCCCTGCTTCTCCTACTCATTCCGCTCCTCATACTGCTCCTGATCTCACCGCTTCTCCTTCTGCTCCTCATGCTTCCTTCTGCTCCTCATGCTTCCTTCTGCTCCTCACGCTTCCTTCTGCTTCTCCTGTTCCTCCTCGTCTTCCTCCTCTTCCTCCTCCCCTTCCTCCGCCTTCTCCTTCAGCTCCTCATACTCCTCCTGATCTCACCGCTTCTCCTTCTCCTTCTGCTCCTCATGCTACTTCTGCTCCTTCTGCTTCTCCTGTACCTCCTCGCTTTCCTCCTCCTCATGCTCTTCCTCCTCCCCTTCCTCCTCATCCTCTTCCTCTACCCCTTCCTCCTCCTCCTCCTCCTCCTCTCCAACTTACGTCTCATTAGTAGAGAGAAACGAATGTACAGCATTTTAAGTTTTACGCCGAAATCAATCTGAAATTCAGCACAGGTTCGTTTAGCTCGTTGTTGGCAGAGTTTCGTGCTTATTTCGCACCCAGCAAAACCCAGTTTCATTCTGTCGTTTTCGGGACGAGTTGTTGTGGTTTCTGTTAATTTTTAGTGGGAGGAGTGCAAGCGATGAAGTGATTTTTGTTTCCTTTTGTTGCCGTTATTGATAAACGTGATTGTTGCGATTGTTTTTCTGTACTTTTTCCCAACTTGTATCGTTACTTTTGTTACTTTTCGCTTAACTAGCAACTACGACACAATTCCGTCAATCATGTCCTGTTAAACGTAATCCGACAATTCACTCAGCTTGCAATTTAATGCGTACACGTAATATTTGCCAGCCAGCCGCGTGACGTAATGTACGGCAACCTAGCAGTGAAAGAAAATCTGTTTTATTTTTAGATTCACAACTTTAAAGCTGTTAAATAAATACACTGAAAAGAAAAAACCAAGTAATTGTAATTTCAGTGAATCATAATCTTTAATTGAAGACGTTTTGTGAAGTCAGAAATTTCACTGTCAGTTCAAAACCTTAAAGTCAATCTTACAATCCATGAAAGAGATTGTAAAAATTGATTTTGCTGTATATTTTTTAATGCTTTCTTTTCCTTTGCGGTTTTCAGCCACGCAAATATTAAAATAACGATAAAAATCTATTTTAATTATGTGAAATAAGAAGAAGGAGAGGAATTTACAGAATCTATTCTGTGGAAGATGATCTGCAAAAACGAAATTAAGAGCGGATTTCAGAAATTCCAATTATTCTTTTTTCATTCTGTCAGTAAAGATAATCACTTCTCAAATTAGAAACGATGAGTAATTCTTGCAAGTAATGAATTTTTATAGATGAACGCTGAAATCCGTTCCAGATCTAATCCATCATCACTCAGAATATCACTCAGAATATCTCTGATATTGTTGAATGCGTTGATGAATAGCTTGAAATGTAGGTGTGGAATGTAAAATAACTGGAAATACTGTGTTGAAATGGGGCTTGAAATGAATTACACGTATTAAGGTTAATATTAGTGAATCATATTCCGCCAACAGCTACAACGGGGAGCTCTAAACACCGCCGCCGCTGCCGATCAATGACTTGACTACTAATTTGTACTGGACAAAAAAACATACAAAATAATAATGAAAACAATACTAATTTTGCGAAACAACGGAATTTTACCGAAACATCTTGAATTAATTATAAGTTTGTTCCTTCTCCCCAACAAATTATCATCAATATCACGACATTCGGAAACCGTGTGGAAGAAGATGCGATGGCGAAATTACGTCAGCAGCGACAGGTTTTCAGCACAGATTTCAACGGCTGATATCAGCAGAGAATCTTCTAATGGATTAGAAGGCAAGGGAACAGCAGATGATGACTTCTGCAAGTTCAACAACCGCAAGTCTGTAAACTCAGAAGAACTCTAATTTCTAATGAAGTTTTAATGTTCGAAAGTCTTGATCTTTTCAGGAAGATAAAAGCAAATTAAGACAGGTGAGATTAAGAATGAATTTATAAGGCATTATTTGGCATTAGAATCCCATGTTGAACTTGTAAATACGTGAAAAATAATCAAGACAGAGCAAAATAATGAATATGTCTCTATTTTTAACAAGAGATTTTTCTACAAATAATTTCCTTCCTAGTTTTATCCACAGATATATCAAGTTTCAGATAAGAAAAGAGATACTCAACTTTATATGGAGAAACTGATGCGGCGGAAAGTGCAGACCTTTCCTCGGCGACAACCTGAGCCGCTCAAATTAATCTCCATAGTTATGCGGCTGTAAAGCTACAAATTATGGCCGCACCACTGAACGCCAACCACGGCGACAACATTAATAACAACTACAAGAACTCTGCAAGAGGAATACCATCAATTTTGTCTTTACAAAGAAGAAGATTAGATTCTCTGCTTGTTGCGAGAAGCGCAGATGAGAAGCGGCGGCCTGCAGAATCAACTTCATTAACAACTGAAGTTACTGTTAAATCGAAGAAAAATAAAAACATATTCTCCATTTTTTTTCTACATGAAAATGCAAAAAGAAATTATCGAGGATTAACCGTGGAGTTAGTTAAAAAACCACATAAAATCAGGGTATCAGAAGTTGAAAGCTGGATGAAAAATCGCTAGATTTCATGGCGATCTTAGTTTCGTGAAGAAAAAAGGAGAATGAGCGAGAGCGGGGAGGAGAAGCGCCTCGCACAACTTAATTAATAAACTAATAAGCCGCACTCACATGAGCTTGCTTGTTGTTCCCTTGTGAACCTTGAACGCACGTAAGCAGGCCGGAGATGCCACTCCGAACTCCAAAGAGATGCGAGCTAATCTCGACACAGATCGCGGTACTGCACTACAACGAGTTCGTCCTACAATTTATACGCCTGCCCGTCCGCCTGTCCGTCCGTACGTCCGTCTGGCTATCCTTCCACTTGGTCGCCAGTTTCATAGCGAGGCATCGGCATCGGCATCGCCACCAGCATCAGCACCAGCATCAACATCAGCAGTGGAATCGCACTAGCAACGAATTAAAATGCTGAAAACGTACACTTGTAATGATCGACGCCTAGATCGACGCCGCCACACAGATTATCGCGGCGAAAATGCTCCGCACAAGGGTTGGGCTCTCAGCGTGGGGCTGAAGAGCGCACGGTGGGGCGCGCACAGTGAGCCACTTTTGAGCGGGGGGCGCTCATAACTTCGCCTCTTGTTGATACAGCAAACGGGGGAAATTAATATAAATGTGTAACGCATGATTCGCAAGTAAATGCGTATCTGATGAGTGCTGGAACTTTCAGATTATTTAAAAACTAAAACTGATGGGATTTTGTTTTAAGGTTGCTGATTTATCGTTTTAAATACCGTGCGAAATTATTAATTTAATCTTGGCAGAGCTTAAAAAGCATTTGCAGTTCTCGAAACTTATAACACGAATGTATTTTTAATTGATTTATTAATTGAATCTTTCAATGTCACACTTAACCTTCAGATAAGTGGTGTCCCCCTCCCTGATCCTCTCTGCCCCAGCTCACCCCTCCTCGTCATGCCAGTTAATCCAATTCTAATATTTTATTTAGCCAGCCAGCCAGCCAGTCAGCCGGCCGTCCGGTCGATTGCAGATGCGGACAGATTTCAGCATCCTGTCAGTGGCCGACAAATTGCAGTCTGGCCGGCAGGCCGACAGGACGAGATCGCCGAATGGGCATAAAAACGCCCAAGCCGCTGTTTGAAGTACTTTTTTATGAGCAACTAAATCGAATAATTAATCCGCTTAAGAATGACGATTTCCAATTTCTAAGCCTTTCCCTCCCTGACGAAGGGAGAGAAGAGAGAGAGTTGAATCGTTAGCTCTCTTCTCACTCCTCAAGGAGAGTGAGTCAGCTGGCAAGTAAATTGTCGAGTCAGACGCCTCACAAGTTAGTCAGACGGTCAGTCATTTAGCCAGTTTGTTCGTTAAGCGGTCAGTTAGCAACCTAACTAGTTTGTTGATCTCATTGTTCGTCTCATTTTAAAGGCCGCAGAGTTCAGTGATCTTACTGAACTGCCCGTCGGTGTTGCCAGATATGTGAAAAAAGTAGTTATGAGAGATGAGAACAATATAGTACATTTATACTATTTTCTCCTATTAATTCCAATGGAAAACCGTCAAATAAACCTTTTATCAACATCTCAGAATATAGCTGAAATTCCACATTGTGGCAACTCTCGGTTGGCTATTCACTCTAGTCCTCTGGTCCTGGCTATTCATAGCTCTTGCGAAGGTTCTTGCAATCTCACCACTACTTGGTCTCGCTCTTCTTTTTCTCCCTTTTACTCCTCCCTTGCTCCTTCTTTTATCCTTCACATTTCTTGCATCTCCTCGAAGTTGGTGTTATTGAACTCTTTCACTGTCAGCTTTACTTTGCTTACTTATGGAAGGCTTATATTTTTGTTGCCTTGCATTCCAGCGAAGGACGTTTTATATGCACTCCTGCCCACCTCGATCTGACTTTTTAGGTTTTCTTTTTCTCCCTTTTATTGCACTGCGATTAAATGTGATAACACTGCAAATTGTTGAAAAACTCGTAGTTCTCATGTATTTCTCATGTCTACTCGATTCTTTCGATTTATGTACGTTCATCTGTTTGTCTACCTTGATTTCCATTCTCTTCTCTCGATCCCATTTAACAATTTGAACGCCTGATTTCCGAAATGAGTTGCCTGATGGTGGTGGTGGTTTTTTCAGAAGTAGCTAATGTTGGCGCTCCATTATTAAATGTAGAAAACGTTTAAATTTATCACGAGAAGGCAGTTGTATTTCCACACAAGAATTTCTCAAAAAGTTTCCTCTTCATACCATACTAACGCACTGAAGTTAAATTAATTCTATTAATTAAAGAAATTACGAGAAATTAAAGGCAAAAATATCCAACATGCAACAGGTCTTTCGACAAAAATATCGAATTTCAAAATAAAATACCTTGCCATTTTTACCTCTTTCTCGCCTCCGAGATTCTCTTGTCATTACTTGTCAATACGTAGGTGGACAGAAACCGGCCCAGCCAAACTCGAATAAACTGCCATCATCTCATTCGTATTGGGAATTATTAAATTTACTCTTTCTTTTCTTCCATTAATACGAATTTAATGGCCTCAAATGAGTCAGCAGCACCGAGTGTAAGTATGGAAAGCCATTAAAGTGCTCGAACTGGATTAGGAATCTGAGTTCTGTCTCTGCTAAGCTGGATCTCTGATTAGAGAAAAACATGACCACCAACACTTCGATCTTAACAATTTATTAATCGATTGGTTTTGATGATTAATTCCCAACTAACTGGTTTGGTTAGGTTTCGGCTTTAATATCACGCCCACCATTTCTACTTTAAAGGAGTGACAAGTGAGTGTTTAATGAAGGTCGCTAAGTGGAAATTATTGCTAATTTCTATTGCAAACCACTTAATGTAATTTAAACTGTTATTAAGAAAACTTTCAGTGCAATACTCGGGAGACGATTGTCAAGTAGATTAGCAAACATTATTTGTTTAAGTATATTTTTATTTTATTCACGTTGACGGTGTCAAAACAACACGTACTTAAAAAAGAAACTAACCGATGGCCCGCACTATATAACGAAGTAATTATTTCTGCTCAGTTGGGACGCTTCATTCCTTCACAATATTTGTACTTCACATTATTAACTGCTGGTACGATGTTCCACTTTGCTGAGAACAACAAAGAATTGGCTGCGCTATATAAATTGAAGAATATTTCAGCAGCCCACATTTGGCGAGCGGCCCACTAGAGCATGAGCGCCATAAACAACTCGAACTCCTTAAGTGGAAAGAGGATCAGCTTATGAACTGATATCTCTGCGGCTGGATTTGACGCTAGCCAACCACAGAACCAGCTGAAGCTAAGAATTTCTGTGGATTCGAACAAAAATAGATAAGAAAAGAACTGAAATTCGCCACAGTGAGTCCTACGCAAGACGATACAATTTATAAAGCGCGTCAAAAAACGTTGCAGTCCACTTTTTCCTTTATCGATGGCTGTGAGCATCTAAGGAATTCTTGGATAAAAGAAAAAGTAAATAAAGAAAAGTTGAATGTGAATAGCATATCGAAAAAACGGCAACAACAAGAACATGAACTCTGCATACATTATAATTAATATTATTGATGGGCGTGACATTAGGAGGATGAGCAACAGATCACAACAACGCTGGCAACCTCGACAGCGTCAGACAGGAGGGTTTCTTTCACAACCAACAGCAACAACAACAGCAACAACAACAAAAACAACTCATCAGCACTTCGCCCGAAACACACGACATCCATGCTGGCTGATCGATTTGCCATACAACACCGGGAAGGAGAAGAATCGCTGTTTACTTTGGCTGAGGAAGGAATGAAAAGCTAAAAATACACCGACTTCGGATAAGCCAACGTCGCCAACTAACACCAACCCAGAGAGTCGCGGCCTGGAGGGTCCTGGCCTACATTGACGACAGCCTCGCAACCTACATTTTAGAGCGGCCGAAACGCAGCAAATGCGTTGGCTAAACAGATAAACAGGACGCGGTGCTGGCAGCGCTGAAGGCTGAGATTATTCATCAACGTTACGACAAACGCTGGCTGCTTTAATTTCCATCTATTTTGGCTCAACACGACCGTCTCCACTTCCTTCCACTGACTGGTCTACACTCGGATGTTTTTCTGTTGCATTTTGTGAATTTTTATTATTTTGCGTGTCTTTTGAAATTCAACTGCTTCTGCTGCTCGTCCTCCTCCTCCTCCTCCTCCTCCACTCACTTTTCTTTCATCACCGTCACCACCTCGCCGGCCAGCCAGTCAGCCAGCCAGCCAGCCAGCCAGCCATTCAAGCCGCCATTCAAGCCGCCCGTACATTCGTTGCTAAAAAAAAGTGAACTTAATTGTTAGCTTCGCGCTCGATGGGCGGACTTGCGGCCCGGTTTGTGTTCGCGATTTGAGCCAAGTTAGTGCCGGCGTTTTAAGCCATGCATAGCAAAGCTAATTTTAATTTGTTTTGCATTTAAATTTGGTTTCTGCTTAATTCTTCAGTTCAGTTCTTCAGCTTTTGTTTCTGTTGTGTTTTCTGTTGTGTTTTGTTATGTTTTTTGGCGGTTTTCGTTTCCTTCTTGGTTGTTTTTAGATTGCTAAAGGCCAATTGTTGCCTTTGCCATTGTTGCAGTTATTCTTGTTGCTTTTTGTTTTTTACTTATGAAATCGTCCAGCTTAGAAACTCATTTAGAAGCTCAAAAGCTTCACTCAAATTCAGCACCGCATTAATTAACACTTTTTTGTGTGTATAAATTGGCGAAATACCTCGTTCTAACCAGATTCGCATACCCTGCAGAGTTCCTGACGTGAAGTGTGTTTTTAATTAACTTTATAATGGTTTTGTCTGGCGTTTTTCCTCGATTTTGTTTTTATTTTTAGAAGTAATTGTTATTAATGATTCGTTATAATATAAATGATCGTTGAAAATGAATAATGTAATATAAAACATTAGAAATTCATTCTTCTTGAAAATTCAGTGTTTTATAATTCTAATTTTCCTTTCTTTTTTTTCTCTAATAATTGAATTTCTTAAAATTCAGATGGTTAACAAAAACTGTAGCATGCAAACTTGTTTTCTTTTGATTCTTATGTCTATTTTTTTCTCGATTTATTTATTCTCTGTTTTTCCTATACTTCTGCATTATTCAATCACAGTCTACATTTTAAAAACAATTTCTGTTCTTTTCTCCGAAGTTTGCAAACTTCTATGTAATTCAAAAAAACGCTTTAAAAGTTAAACATAAAAAATTGTGAACAATTCTATGCAATTTCTGGTTATTCTTCGAGACAACAGCAAGAAATCTTAGGCTGCCACGCTAATCAATTTAAATGGAAGATTTATGAATGCCATATAAATTTTATTAACAAACGCACTCACTTAAAAACCCAGCAGTGTAAGTTTGTAAGGCTTACAAATTGCAAAAATTGTAGATTTTCTGTCTTAATTCAATTTAACAACTTAAGCAACTATAAAGAGTTTCACACTGTAAATCAAGTGAAGAAGAAGTTACGATGCGCTGAAAGTAATTGACTTTGTGGATCAAAAAAGGATGGAAGGGAGTGAGGGAGGGAGGAAGGAAGTGAGGGAGGAAGGAAGGATGGAAGAACGGGAGGGAGGGAGGGAGGAAGGAGGGAAGAACGACCACATCGGCTGGACAGGACTGGCCAACAGAACGAATGGGCAGCGAAAAGCGGTGCGATTGCATGAACTCCTCAATTACATGCAGATAGTGAAGCCGGTGACCGTCATCGCCGTCAGCAGTCAGTCAGCAGCGCACGATAACAATGCCGAACAACAAGTTTAATGAAATTCTTGTCTTGTCCAACCGAAATAAATTTATTTTATCGCAGTTAAATGAACTGCAAGCCAACTGCAATCCATTTAGCGGGTTGGAGAAGCGCCGCGGCGTGCCGTCGCAAAATAAATCGGCCGCAGACAATTGATTGACACCTCTGCTGAATTCAGTCAGCAAAAACAACAGCAATAACAACAACAGCAATAACAACAACAGCAACACTAACAGCAACAGCAACAACAACAGACAGCAGCAGTGCTACGAAGTGCTCATCATGAGAAAATAAGCTGCTAAAAATAGCAACAGCATCACCATTAAAGCCTAAAATTGCACTCACTCACTCATCTTAATCATGTTGGCCGGCTCGGTTGGATTTTCTGCGTTTCTTCGTTTTTCTTTTGCCAACATCTGAGCGAGAATATTAGTCACTGAAGCCAGAAATAACTACAATCCGAGTAACAAGCGCTTGCGCTGTCGCCTTCCTTCGCGGCCACGAGGATCTCGGGCAATCATTTGGCAATAAATCAGGGATGAGTCGCCTCATTAATGTTGCTGGCAACGCTTTTGTGGCAGCAAACGCAGCAGATGCAGCCATGAAGTTGTGTGCTGCCAACGCTAAGCCAGCTTCAGCTTTTGTCGAGGAGGCGCTGCGAAAGGAGTTGCAAGTGTTTTGAATCATTTTGGAAATCTGATTGCTGACGTAGGTGTTTAATTTCCTATGATTTTAATAATTTTAGCGCAATACAATTTAAGGTGGAATTTTGTGCCCGTTTAAGCTTTTCATAGAAACTCAAGTCTTTTACTTGATTTAACTTTGTATTGAATTTAGAAATTCCTATTTCTCACTTAAAATTTAGATTCATCCTAAAAGCGAATTGTAAAGAACAAAAAATCGATTTAGCTAAATTCTCTCAAATCTTCTTTTTGTTCGACTAGCTATCAGCAGCATCGCAGTCGAGTGCTACCTTGAGGTGCAACATCGACACGTACAACACTTTTGCTGTACGAAAGGAAAGCCTGCACTGAATTCTCAAAGGAAGAAAAAAAGTTCTGCAAATGCTTGCAGCATCGGAAATTCCAGCATCAACGAAATAAATAATTCATGCGATGAGATATGAGTGGACGACGAGAGACTCGAATGGCTGTAATAACGACGAAACGAAGAGCAAATAGAAGAGGCGCAACAACTACGGCAGGAACACAACAACAAAATACTCGTACAATGAGGAATGAGAACAACAAATAAATGGAGAGGAAGAGAAATAACAGCTTCAAGCACAGGAACCAATAACTCCTCAACAACAACAACAACAACGAAAACAACAACGAAAACAACAACGAAAACAACAACAACAACAACAACAATAACAACAATAACATCAAGAATAACATTAAGAATAACAACAAAACCTCTGAAATAACAACTTGAAAGGAAGAAATACGAAAGTTCTAAAACCCCAAAGGGCTCACAGTAAAGCAACAACAACAACATCAACAACAACAACAACAACGACAACAACAACAACACTAGCGACAGCAACAAGCGATGATCATCACATATTTTGCGGCACATTCTAGTGGCTCCTAAAACGCTTCAACGACGAGTCGCGCCGCCGTGCGGAAAATGAAGCGCGTGAATTTTTTAAATAAACTGACACACTTTGCAATTGTTGCCAAGAGGAGGAGCTGTCCCTCCCCTCCTCCTCCTCCTCCTCCACCTCCTCCTCCTCCTCCTCCTTCTGCTCCACCTCCTCCTCGGCAGCTTTTCACGCCGCCAAGGCATTGTTTGCATTTGTAATTTTCACACCTCTCGATTATGGTCAACAGTAATACACTCGCTCCGGCACCGACATCCATCGAGGGACTTTTTCCGCCGCCGCCACCTCGAACGGAGTTGCGTTGCCCGCGGGGAGCCGCCGACGATTTTCCGCCGTCAACGATTTTCCTCAGCGATTACGCTCGTCGTCGTCCATTGTCAGCGAGCGCACTCGCTGTCGTGACTTTTAAATGACGCGTTAACTTTTGCTGCGGTCAGTCTTTTGTGTCCTTCTTCGGATCCTTTTATTGCCGTACTTGAGTTTACAACTGTAGCTGTAGCTGTAGCTGTGGCTGGCTGTTGCTGCTGCTGATGGCCGCTGGTTACTCTTGTTGTTGTTGTTGTTGTTGTTGTTGTCTGCCTTTTGTGGCATTTGAATTATTCAACGAAGATCAGTTTAAAGTTGTGTGATAATGGCAATAATTTTCAATTTCCTACAAATGTCGCTCCCGAGGGTGTCATGAAGCGATCATTTCCCCCGTCCCCGGCCTCCCCCTCCACGGCTTCATTGATTTAAACGCAACGCCAGAGCCAAACAATTAAGAGTCACCGAAAAATACACAAAATAAATAAAAATCGTTGAAGATGCGAAACACTTCGCGCGTATTTTTGAGCAAACGAAAATCTTCAACTTCTTAGCTGCCCGTTAACATTTCAAATGGTTGAGCGGCTAGTTTGCGTCCCCGCGACCCCCGCCATGAAATCCACGTTGATGTTGCGAGATATTTAAGTGCGGCCTGAGGCAACATTTAGACAGCCATCGCCTCGATTACGAGCGCACGGCACACTCGTGCGCCGGCCGAGCGAACGCGAACGCGAAACGCTCGTAATGTAATCGACACTTAAGTTTTGACGGCTCATTTCTCTGCCAGCAACACGACGCACGCATGATGCAGTCAGCCACCAGCCGAACCGACGAAGCGGCAAGCTACACAACATTAAAATAAGCACCCTACGCGTGCGTTCCCCTCCCCCTCTCTCGACACCAAGTCCTCTTCTTGACCTGAAAGACTCTGTAAACGCAACACACCGACTTCGCAAAAGTCTCTCCATCAAAGTCCGGGATTATTTATGTTTTTAGCACGGCGACTGTGTAATAGAAATTTATTGTCCTTGTAAATTGTACGCAGGCCTCACGTAAGGTATTTTTATACTGTTGCGACGACTTTTGATTGCTAAGGCTACGACGCGATGATGATGATGGTGGTGATGATGATGGTGATGATGATGATGTAGGCGGTGCACAGTGGAAGGACTCGTGTGTGTTGTGGTAAAAAAAACCAAACTGAGGCCATGTAGTCTTGACAATTAAGATCGCAAGATCGAGAGGATTCTTCCCAGTCGAGACAAGAATCAAGATTGAGAAAGCTTCTAGTCGAGACAGGAACCGATACAATCACATTAAGCTGAGACAAGAACCGATACAATCATTTTAAGTCGCGACGAGAACCGGTATCAAAACAACATTCTTTCGTCTTGAATTTGAGGCGACAATCGTGATCGAGGCGGTCTGTTTCAGTCGAAGAGCGGACAGAGATCGAGACAAGCATTTGTATTCGAGACGAGAATAGAGATCGAGTCAGACAAATCTCGAAAATGGTCACGATCGCGCTAAATTCCAAGTGTTTGGCATCTCCATTTTCGAAAGCAAACGTTACACTGTGCGGCGATCATGACGATGACGGCTATGACAACAACAGCAAAAACACCCATAACAACAACAACACCAACAGTAACAACAAGAACAACAACAACAACAACAACAACAAGAACAAAGACAACAAGTGAAAATCATCATAATCACAACCATTTCGAAGGCGTGATAATTCTCCACAAATATTATTCGAAATTTGAAACTTTCAGCTGTGAGGTGTGCTGCTCCCCGACTTTTTAGCTGCGAAACCAGCAATAACGGTGAATACAATCGTGGATCTTTAGCAAACCACCGCATTTATCTGAAAACCCGAAGCAGAATCACTCTAATATCACTTCATCTTCGCTGGAGCCACAACGGCGGCATCATCATGACCACCATCGGCAGCCTTTTCTACTTTGTCCTCAGATGACGTTGTTTCTTCCCTTATTTTCCCTTCGCCAACCTTCTCCTCCTTCCTCGACCTCTTTTCTTCTCTCTTCCTCGCCGTCTTCTATTTTATGTAATGATTTTTCTCTCAAATTTATAGCAATTGTATTCCAGCTAAACCTGCGCCACTCTGCTTCCCGCACGATTCTCCGTCTCCTTGTTCAACTAACTCTGGCTTTATAATTGCGTTCCTCTCCCCCTCACCTGCCCTTCCACTTGGTTTCCCCATCATCGCTTGGTTTCCTTTGCTTCTCTCTCTCTCTCTCTCTCACTCTCAGTTAAGTGCTTCGGGTGCTTAAGTCACAAAAATGTTGAAGGTTTTAAATTTCACAAATGCTTGTCTTCCCTCATCTGTTGCCCCTTGTGGCCTCTTGCGCTCTGCGCACCACACTCTCCCCTCCCCCGCTGCTGGCGGTGTGGCTCCACTGATGTCATTTGGCTTAATGAGCTTAATGTTGAATTGGCCACACTAAACGTGGTCAGGGGGCGCTGGAGTCACCCGTGGTCGCTATCCGATGTCTGCTAAATGTGATGCGAAAGCCTTAACCCTCGTGCACCACCTTAACCCTCGCTACTTAGTTGCTGATGATGTTGTTGGTATCGTTTTTATTGCTTTTTTTCTCTTTTTTTCAATTTGAATTTCATGTAAGCCGATTTCGCCGGTTGGCGACTTAACGTTCAGCACTGAGGGAAACCAAAAACCATTTAAGCTGTTAATAAATGCTTACATTGAACTTCTTAAATTGTGTTGCAATCCTTTTCTGAGCCTATTAAATACTTCCACACATCTAACTCTGATCGAAATCGGCGCCCCTACGAACTGCAGTAGCAAGCGTCTCGTGTGTTCTGTTGTATCCAGCTAACAAACTTGCTGATGCGTGCATACACTCCCGGTGCATTGGGCTGAGCACAACCGAACCCGAACGATACCACGCCAGCGAGCTTGAAGCGCCCCTCGCTCACAATGAGCGGGCCGCCGCTGTCTCCCTGGCAAGCGTCCTTGCCTCCCGTCTGCACAACGCCGGCGCAGAGCATAACATCTTGGATTTTGTCCCTGTAGCGTGTGGCGCGACACTGCTGGTTGGTGATGATGGGTATGGAGGCTTCCTGCAGATAGTTGGAGGTGGAGCCGCCCTCCTTAATCAAGCCCCAGCCAGCCACGATGGCCTGTGGAATAATTGCGTTTAGGGAATTTTAAAGGTAAAGTTCGAAGAATTCGAAATTACGTTCGTTCCGTCGAAGTTGTGATTGGAATTCGGCAGGCAGACAGGACGCATGTTGGTGTCCATCGGAATGGGTGACTCAAGCTTCAGCAGGGCTACGTCATTCACGATACGCGTGATATCGAACCCGGGATGAACAATCGTTGAAATGACCTGAGGAGTGTGGAAGAGAAGCAAAGAAATATTACGAGTACTTCACAAGCTTGGTTTTGAAGTCGTTTGGGTGAAAGAGTGGAGGATGGCAAATCTAAGTTTGTTTCTTAAGTCTTCCGTTTGAAAGTTGAGAGGATGAAAGTTCTATCATAAGTTTGTCTCTTAAGTCTCTCGTTCGACCGAGTGGAGGATGAGAGTTCTATCATAAGTTTGTTTCAAAAGTCTTTTATTTAAGATTTCAGTTTAGTTTAGTTTAGTTTTTCTCTGTATGAGGTGAGAGTCTCATCTGATTACAAATCTTAAATGTGTGACAGACTCCCTGTTTTAATGCAGAAGATTGCCACTCCTTTGTTTTAATTGCTTTCTGCGAACGTCCAATCACTCCTTCACTCACCTTCCTAGTTATTCCCGGATCCCTCGACGAGCGATCCAGTTGCAACAATCTAATCGTTATCTGATCGCGGTTGTTGTACACACAGTGAGCCGCTGTCAACACATAGCGATCGTTAATCAGCGAGCCGCCGCAGAAAAAGCGTGCACTGTATCTGCCCTTCAACAGTTGAGCCGTCCACGGATATTTATTCTTGCGCACCTGTGTGCCGCCCACAATGCGATTCACGTTCGGCGAGCCGCACGCTGAAAATAGGCGGGACGGTTTGTTAAATGAAGGCGAGAATTCTTCAGAATTTTCACAAAAGCTGGTCTAATTATTTGCCGCCCTTTTGCGCTGCTTGCAACTCCTTCCATCCCAGATGGAGTTGATTTAGTAAACAATTTCCTCAACTGAATGCATGGAAAACTTACAACATTTACTCCCTCCGCATGAAGTTCTTCTGGCTTCAACTTCTGCTGCGCTATTCTTCGCGTAACCACTGACAAATGATTCAAACGTCTGACTGGCCTCTGTGAATTCTGCCAGGGATTCTCCAGCAACTTGTGAATTGTGGTCACCTTCTTCGCTTTCAGCTTTCGCGTGGTAGATCAACAAATAGCAGATTGCTGACACTGCAAACTTCATTTTCAGTTGGGACTTCCAAGTCTTTCGAGGGATCTGAAAACTCGCAATACAAGACAACCGCAGCCTTCTTTGATTTAACAACAAATGTGGCCGAAATCCTGCGATCATCGCTTCTTATAGCCTCTGCTTGGCGTTATAAACGAACCGAAAATAATGCACTGAAATAAAATCTTTTGGCAGTCGAGGAAGAAGAGGAAGAGCGATCTGATGACTGCCACTTTAATTCCGTTTTTATTCTTAAGTGGATTTTTATTCCTTCGCTGAATTCCTCTCCTCTTGCAACAAATGCAGTTAATTTAAATTTTATTGTTCATTCCAAATTCTTTGTTAACGAATTTTTATACTTCTCGAGAAAAGTGGGACGCCAAAACAGGCTGCCTTATCTTCGCAGGGGTTCCCAATGTTTTTAAGAGCTTTCTTTCAATAATTTTTGTCTGGATTCTCTTTTTTCCCCCTCTTATTTTCTTGCTAATCAATGTAATGTCAGACAAAACAAGACATCCAACCTCGCTGACACTTGACTGAGTTGACTTGGAAGCGGTTTACAATATTAAAGTTTCTATTTTTAAATTTTATGGTTTGTTTTAACGCGTCGCCAGCGCGTTAAAAGGCTTAAAATTGTTCAACTCACTTTCAGTAACAAAATGAGAGGAAAAAACTATTACGAATTCTACCACGCCTACCGGTCACTCCCTCCAGCACGCACACACACACTGTGGCTATCAAATATTGACACGCTTCTCGCGAGTCGCAAAACGTTTTAACAAAAATGGCGCAAATTAATAACTTTCATGACCGCCTTAAATTTCAACTGAACTCTTTGCTGCAGCCGCACGCACCCCGCAGCGACGTGTACCTCAACAGCTGCCCTCCCGGCCCCTCTGGACTCCTTGTTGCACTTGCTACAGGCAAACTGCGGCCGCTGCTGCAACACACAACGCGACACAAATTCATCGCGAGTCATTTGCTGCTGCCTGGCGGTGCTTCATTGCACGCATGCGCACAGTGCGCGATAGAAGGTTGCGGGATGCATTCGAGATGCGTTGCGCTTCATTGCGTGATCTTGAAAAAAAAAAATTTAAATTAAAAAAAAATAAAAAAAAATAAAATAAACTTGAATAACAAAAAGTTAAATAAAGCTTTGCTTTAGATTTGTTGTTGCTGTGGTTGTTGTTGTTGTTGTGGTAGTTGTTTTGCCGCTGTTGTTGTTGTTATTGTTGTTGTTTGTTGTTCACTTGACTCACGCGGTGATGCGCTCTTAATAACAGCGACCGAAAATGCGAAACCCTTTCAGATTCTGATTAATTGTGAGTTTTTTCCCCCCATTTCATGTTATGGATGGATTGCATGTGGAACTCATTTGAATTTTAATTTTTCCAAATTGATGGGCAGCAACTTTAATTTCTGATGCAACCGCAATAATTTATTCAACGGTTTTACGGGTAAAACTTAAAATTTGATGTAGCGAAGTTACATAAATAAAAAAAATATTGACAAAATAATATTGAAAAAATCACAGTGATTTTTAAGCCGAAAATTAAGTGGAGAAGGACGGCGAAAGTTTTCAAGAAATGAGCTGAGAAAAAAGTTCGTTTTGCTGGAATTCTTTTTCGTTCTTAATTTTTACGGTTACTCGTATAAACTTGAAGATTAAATTTCTGTTTTTTCATTCTGTATAACTAAAAAATTGAAACTCAAAAGTTAAAATATAATAATTAAAAGTTTTACCTCAGAAATTATTTTTCGTTTTTCGCTGAAAAATAGTCAAGGATTGCAAGTTTTCGTTCCATTTCAAAAGAGTTTCTTAATGCAATCACACAATTCAGTACATACATATATGTGTATATTTGTGTGTGTGTGTGTGTGTAGATGTTCATATATATATATATATATATGTGTGTGTGTGTGTCAGTGCGCGTACGCGTGTTTATCGTATCTTTTTAGGCGTTTCAATTAAGTTGACAATTGTTTCGAGCATTTGAAAGGTAAGCCTCATGTTCTTGTTGTTGTTGTTGTTGTTTTTGTTGTAGATTTTTGTAGCTTTCTTTTACTGTTATTTCTTTTATTCACTAAACTCGTTTATAATCCACGCTATTTCATTGTAAAATTATATATTTGCAGATTCCTGTGAAACACGTTTGTTTCCTGAAACTTTTGTTTTTTTGGTTTTGCTGAGTAAGAATTTATGTAAAATTTAAATTACTAATATTAATAAATGCAATATTTATTTCATCTCTATTTAGCAAATTTAACGAAGATCACGAAACAAGTTTGAAATAAATTTAATTTATAGAAAAGTAAATTGCAAAGAACAGATAAAATTTATGACGTTTTTTTACCTTTTTAAAAAGCAAAAATTAATGAATTCTAATGTGAGCATCTTCACGTATCGCAATTAGTAGGGAGCTGAATTTCTGTCTGTTGAAAAAAATGAGAGAACAAACTTTAATAAAATATACGTGTAAAAATACAGAAATAAATGCATGACATCACATCACATCACAGCAAATCGTCTTCAAATTAACTGCAAAACACTTTGCTGGCTCTTCGGTTGCCGGCCGCTGTTTCGGTTGGCATTGATTGTTGTTGCTGTTGTGGTTATTGCTGTTGTTGCTGCTGTTGTTGTTGTTGCTGTTGTTGCTACTGTTGTTGTTGCTGTTGTTGTTGTTGCTGTTGTTGTTGCTGCTGTTGTTGTTGTCGTTGTTGTTATGGTGGGTTTTATTATTATATTGCTGTTGTTCTTATTATTTATGTTAATTTCAATACTTCGTTACTTTTGCTTGCAATTTTCGAGTTGTTATTTTTGTTGCTATTATTTTTGTTGTGTTTGTTGTAAAGCAAACTTGTTGCTAACCTTAATTTTCAGTGGTCAAGTGTGTTCGATGCAAGATCCTTCCCTCCTTTCGATGCAGTTGTTTGCTTTTATCAATTAATTTACGTTGTAATAAAGTGGAGGTAATGAAACTACTTCGTTTTAATTTTTTTAATATTCTAGAATTTTATTTTACTGCATTATTTTATGTATTTTCATCTCAGTAATAGATTACAACTCTTCAATTTATATATAAAAAGCATACGAGAGAATTGCAGCGACGCACGAAGAACTAATGAAGTGCGTTTAATAATTCAATTGGAAAAAAATTAGAAATAACCAACAGATTTAAATATCCGTACCGCCAAACACTTTCTTCAACCCAACAATGCAACTGCACGTACATCGCAATCCTTTCCATCCTCATTACATTCGTCCTCATCAGGGTTCTCATCAACACACAACAGCAGCAACAAGACACTCATCAGCGCAGCATCATCAGCAAGAGCGGCAACTTCGTGCAGCACCATGTAAGGAGTGGAAACAACAGCAGCAACAGTAACAACAACACCAACAACAACAACAACCTCATGTAACAAGCACAAGTGACGTGAGCTGCTGCTATCGTTGTTGTTGTTGTTGTTGTTGTTGTTGTTGTTGTTGTTAGTGTTCTGTTGTCATTTTCGGAACTTCTGCTGCCAACGAAGATTCTAACAATAATTCATTTTAACGTCGCAACACTCAAGCAGTGCTGTGTGTGTGCGTGTGTGTGTGTGTGTGAAGGGTGTATGTGTGTGTTTGTGGGCTTGATGAAATTTGAATTTCCCAAAGAAATCAAAAAAAGAGAAGCGACAATCACATGCAACAAACAAGTGCCGCCAAGATAAATTGCAGTGCTGCGCTATAAAGTTGCTAAGCAGGGAAGACCTTATAAAAGGAAGGAGTGTATGGTGTGTGCGTGTGTCTGTGTTTATGTGTGTTCGTGTGAATGTTTGCTTGAGCTTTATAAGGGCAAATTTTCTCATCGCTGCAGACGTGGTTGTTAACGACTCTTTTCTTGCAATTCTCTTGCAGTTTTTACTATCTTTGTTTCTCTTTCTCGTTGTCTCTTGCCAACATCTTGAACTTCAGGCCACGCTTTTGGCCCTTGGCGTTGAATGAGCCGGCAGCAGGTTGTGAACATGAGGGCTGCATACAGCATTTGCGTGGATGCATGTGATGATTGTGAGTCTGTGGTTCGGGAGACAACCTGCAGTTGTGTTTCCTAATTTAGTTCTTACATTTGAGGTTGTTATTTTCTTATTGTGATTCTTTTGTGAGACTGGATAAATGGAGAAAATTAATTTATTCAAATTTTTTAAGAAATGTTTATTTTTACAATTTTGTTAATTTTCAAAAATTTATTAATTTCCAAAAACTCTCTTTATTTTCCAACGATTTATTTAGTCTTTGATTAATTTTTGATTTTTAATAGTTAAGTTTTATTTATTTCAGTTTCTACAAGTTACAAGTTTGTTGCTTAAGTCTTTTGTTTTGTTTTTATACGAGTATTAATAGCGAGTTTGCTGCTTGAATCTCTTGTTTTGAATACATCTGTATTTTTTATTTATTTAAACTTTTGGATTTAAAATTTTGGAAAATATTTCATTTAATCATATTTATATTAATATTTTAAATACAATTTTTGAAGCTGAAAAAATTTAATTTTATAAAACTTTCAGCGTCAGCTTGTTGCGGTCTGACGAGCTTAATACGGTTTTCGCACAAGAGACAAAAATGTTTTAAGTAATACAAGACGCGAGGTTTACTGTACACGCACACATTCGCACACACACACATACTTAATCCCTCAATGTTGCCTGCAACGTATTTGAGTTGAGAACAACTGTTTCTCTTCTTTCAAAAGCCACTGAAGCACACAAAGAAACCGTTATATTAAAAAGACAAAAACAAGTCAAGGGACCACAAAATATTGAAGGCAACAACAACAACAACTCATTGAAAAGTAAACATATAAAAGCAAGTGCAGCCATTCAGAGTTGTAATTAAAACTGACGAGCTGATAATCTGCGGTGTTTTGCGGCGTCACGTGTTAATTCACTGGCTGAGCTCTGAAAAAAAAATGCCTACAAATTAATTAACCGTTTTAAGCACTTCAACTTCAAGCTTTAAAAGATTCGAAGACGCTTTCTTGCTTCTAAAAATCGCTTGGTAAATTTCTCTTAATAATGAAGTTAAAGAAATAAAGTGGTTAAAAATTTTAACAATTAAATTTAGAGATAAATTATAGCTACAATTTTTATAGTCAGTCAGTTAGATCGTTAGTTCGCTAGTTCGTTAGTTCGTTAGTTCGTTAGTTCGTTAGTTCGTTAGTTCGTTAGTTCGTTAGTTCGTTAGTTCGTTAGTTCGTTAGTTCGTTAGTTCGTTAGTTCGTTAGTTCGTTAGTTCGTTAGTTCGGTAGTTCGGTAGTTCGTTAGTTCGTTAGTTCGTTAGTTGGTTAGTTCGCTAGTTCGTTACTTCGTTACTTCGTTACTTCGTTACTTCGTTACTTCGTTACTTCGTTACTTCGTTACTTCGTTACTTCGTTACTTCGTTACTTCGTTACTTCGTTACTTCGTTACTTCGTTACTTCGTTACTTCGTTACTTCGTTACTTCGTTACTTCGTTACTTCGTTACTTCGTTACTTCGTTACTTCGTTACTTCGTTACTTCGTTACTTCGTTACTTCGTTACTTCGTTACTTCGTTACTTCGTTACTTCGTTACTTCGTTACTTCGTTACTTCGTTACTTCGTTACTTCGTTACTTCGTTACTTCGTTACTTCGTTACTTCGTTACTTCGTTACTACCCATCCTTCTCCACCTTTTGCCTCTCCATCTTCCCGTCTTTGACCTTCCCTTCCATGAAATCCGAGTTCTGAATGAAAATGATAAAAGTTTAATAAAAGACCAAGAGATGCTCGATCTTTTCAAACAAAAATTAGAACCGAGAAGGCAATTCTTTACATTTGACCCTGAGTGGGGGCACGAGTACTCATACCCTCCACTTTGTGTTGGCTTTCTCGCTCATATACTTCCATGAAATCCTAGTTCTGGATGAAAATGATAAAAGTTTAATAAAAGACCAAGAGATGCTCGATCTTTTAAAACAAAAATTAGAACCGAGAAGGCAATTCTTTACATTTGACCCAGAGTGGGGGGCCAACAGTCTCAGAAGGCAGTTCATACCCTCAACTTTGTGTTGGCTTTCTCGCTCATATACTTCCATGAAATCCAAGTTCTGGATGAAAATGATAAAAGTTTAATAAAAGATCAAGAGATGCTCGATCTTTTAAAACAAAAATTAGAACCGAGAAGGCAATTCTTTACATTTGACCCAGAGTGGGGGGCCAACAGTCTCAGAAGGCACGAGTACTCATACCCTCAACTTTGTGTTGGCTTTCTCGCTCATATACTTCCATGAAATCCAAGTTCTGGATGAAAATGATAAAAGTTTAATAAAAGACCGAGAGATGCTCGATCTTTTAAAACAAAAATTAGAACCGAGAAGGCAATTCTTTACATTTGACCCAGAGTGGGGGGCCAACAGTCTCAGAAGGCACGAGTACTCATACCCTCCACTTTGTGTTGGCTTTCTCGCTCATATACTTCCATGAAATCCAAGTTCTGGATGAAAATGATAAAAGTTTAATAAAAGACCAAGAGATGCTCGATCTTTTAAAACAAAAATTAGAACCGAGAAGGCAATTCTTTACATTTGACCCAGAGTGGGGGGCCAACAGTCTCAGAAGGCACGAGTACTCATACCCTCAACTTTGTGTTGGCTTTCTCGCTCATATACTTCCATGAAATCCAAGTTTTGGATGAAAATGATAAAAGTTTAATAAAAGATCAAGAGATGCTCGATCTTTTAAAACAAAAATTAGAACCGAGAAGGCAATTCTTTACATTTGACCCAGAGTGGGGGGCCAACAGTCTCAAAAGGCACGAGTACTCATACCCTCAACTTTGTGTTGGCTTTTTCGCTCATATACTTCCATGAAATCCAAGTTCTGGATGAAAATGATAAAAGTTTAATAAAAGACCGAGAGATGCTCGATCTTTTAAAACAAAAATTAGAACCGAGAAGGCAATTCTTTACATTTGACCCAGAGTGGGGGGCCAACAGTCTCAGAAGGCACGAGTACTCATACCCTCAACTTTGTGTTGGCTTTCTCGCTCATATACTTCCATGAAATCCAAGTTCTGGATGAAAATGATAAAAGTTTAATAAAAGATCAAGAGATGCTCGATCTTTTAAAACAAAAATTAGAACCGAGAAGGCAATTCTTTACATTTGACCCAGAGTGGGGGGCCAACAGTCTCAGAAGGCACGAGTACTCATACCCTCCACTTTGTGTTGGCTTTCTCGCTCATATACTTCCATGAAATCCAAGTTCTGGATGAAAATGATAAAAGTTTAATAAAATACCAAGAGATGCTCGATCTTTTAAAACAAAAATTAGAACCGAGAAGGCAATTCTTTACATTTGACCCAGAGTGGGGGGCCAACAGTCTCAGAAGGCACGAGTACTCATACCCTCAACTTTGTGTTGGCTTTCTCGCTCATATACTTCCATGAAATCCAAGTTCTGGATGAAAATGATAAAAGTTTAATAAAATACCAAGAGATGCTCGATCTTTTAAAACAAAAATTAGAACCGAGAAGGCAATTCTTTACATTTGACCCAGAGTGGGGGGCCAACAGTCTCAGAAGGCACGAGTACTCATACCCTCCACTTTGTGTTGGCTTTCTCGCTCATATACTTCCATGAAATCCAAGTTCTGGATGAAAATGATAAAAGTTTAATAAAATACCAAGAGATGCTCGATCTTTTAAAACAAAAATTAGAACCGAGAAGGCAATTCTTTACATTTGACCCAGAGTGGGGGGCCAACAGTCTCAGAAGGCACGAGTACTCATACCCTCCACTTTGTGTTGGCTTTCTCGCTCATATACTTCCATGAAATCCAAGTTCTGGATGAAAATGATAAAAGTTTAATAAAAGACCAAGAGATGCTCGATCTTTTAAAACAAAAATTAGAACCGAGAAGGCAATTCTTTACATTTGACCCAGAGTGGGGGGCCAACAGTCTCAGAAGGCACGAGTACTCATACCCTCAACTTTGTGTTGGCTTTCTCGCTCATATACTTCCATGAAATCCAAGTTCTGGATGAAAATGATAAAAGTTTAATAAAAGACCAAGAGATGCTCGATCTTTTAAAACAAAAATTAGAACCGAGAAGGCAATTCTTTACATTTGACCCAGAGTGGGGGGCCAACAGTCTCAGAAGGCACGAGTACTCATACCCTCAACTTTGTGTTGGCTTTCTCGCTCATATACTTCCATGAAATCCAAGTTCTGGATGAAAATGATAAAAGTTTAATAAAAGACCGAGAGATGCTCGATCTTTTAAAACAAAAATTAGAACCGAGAAGGCAATTCTTTACATTTGACCCATAGTGGGGGGCCAACAGTCTCAGAAGGCACGAGTACTCATACCCTCAACTTTGTGTTGGCTTTCTCGCTCATATACTTCCATGAAATCCAAGTTCTGGATGAAAATGATAAAAGTTTAATAAAAGATCAAGAGATGCTCGATCTTTTAAAACAAAAATTAGAACCGAGAAGGCAATTCTTTACATTTGACCCAGAGTGGGGGGCCAACAGTCTCAGAAGGCACGAGTACTTATACCCTCCACTTTGTGTTGGCTTTCTCGCTCATATACTTCCATGAAATCCAAGTTCTGGATGAAAATGATAAAAGTTTAATAAAAGACCAAGAGATGCTCGATCTTTTAAAACAAAAATTAGAACCGAGAAGGCAATTCTTTACATTTGACCCAGAGTGGGGGGCCAACAGTCTCAGAAGGCACGAGTACTCATACCCTCAACTTTGTGTTGGCTTTCTCGCTCATATACTTCCATGAAATCCAAGTTCTGGATGAAAATGATAAAAGTTTAATAAAAGATCAAGAGATGCTCGATCTTTTAAAACAAAAATTAGAACCGAGAAGGCAATTCTTTACATTTGACCCAGAGTGGGGGGCCAACAGTCTCAGAAGGCACGAGTTCTCATACCCTCCACTTTGTGTTGGCTTTCTCGCTCATATACTTCCATGAAATCCAAGTTCTGGATGAAAATGATAAAAGTTTAATAAAAGACCAAGAGATGCTCGATCTTTTAAAACAAAAATTAGAACAGAGAATGCAATTCTTTACATTTGACCCAGAGTGGGGGGCCAACAGTCTCAGAAGGCACGAGTACTCATACCCTCCACTTTGTGTTGGCTTTCTCGCTCGTATACTTCCATGAAATCCAAGTTCTGGATGAAAATGATAAAAGTTTAATAAAAGACCAAGAGATGCTCGATCTTTTAAAACAAAAATTAGAACCGAGAAGGCAATTCTTTACATTTGACCCAGAGTGGGGGGCCAACAGTCTCAGAAGGCACGAGTACTCATACCCTCCACTTTGTGTTGGCTTTCTCGCTCATATACTTCCATGAAAGCCAAGTTCTGGATGAAAATGATAAAAGTTTAATAAAAGACCAAGAGATGCTCGATCTTTTAAAACAAAAATTAGAACCGAGAAGGCAATTCTTTACATTTGACCCAGAGTGGGGGGCCAACAGTCTCAAAAGGCACGAGTACTCATACCCTCAACTTTGTGTTGGCTTTTTCGCTCATATACTTCCATGAAATCCAAGTTCTGGATGAAAATGATAAAAGTTTAATAAAAGACCGAGAGATGCTCGATCTTTTAAAACAAAAATTAGAACCGAGAAGGCAATTCTTTACATTTGACCCAGAGTGGGGGGCCAACAGTCTCAGAAGGCACGAGTACTCATACCCTCAACTTTGTGTTGGCTTTCTCGCTCATATACTTCCATGAAATCCAAGTTCTGGATGAAAATGATAAAAGTTTAATAAAAGATCAAGAGATGCTCGATCTTTTAAAACAAAAATTAGAACCGAGAAGGCAATTCTTTACATTTGACCCAGAGTGGGGGGCCAACAGTCTCAGAAGGCACGAGTACTCATACCCTCAACTTTGTGTTGGCTTTCTCGCTCATATACTTCCATGAAATCCAAGTTCTGGATGAAAATGATAAAAGTTTAATAAAAGATCAAGAGATGCTCGATCTTTTAAAACAAAAATTAGAACCGAGAAGGCAATTCTTTACATTTGACCCAGAGTGGGGGGCCAACAGTCTCAGAAGGCACGAGTACTCATACCCTCCACTTTGTGTTGGCTTTCTCGCTCATATACTTCCATGAAATCCAAGTTCTGGATGAAAATGATAAAAGTTTAATAAAAGACCAAGAGATGCTCGATCTTTTAAAACAAAAATTAGAACCGAGAAGGCAATTCTTTACATTTGACCCAGAGTGGGGGGCCAACAGTCTCAGAAGGCACGAGTACTCATACCCTCAACTTTGTGTTGGCTTTCTCGCTCATATACTTCCATGAAATCCAAGTTCTGGATGAAAATGATAAAAGTTTAATAAAAGACCAAGAGATGCTCGATCTTTTAAAACAAAAATTAGAACCGAGAAGGCAATTCTTTACATTTGACCCAGAGTGGGGGGCCAACAGTCTCAGAAGGCACGAGTACTCATACCCTCAACTTTGTGTTGGCTTTCTCGCTCATATACTTCCATGAAATCCAAGTTCTGGATGAAAATGATAAAAGTTTAATAAAATACCAAGAGATGCTCGATCTTTTAAAACAAAAATTAGAACCGAGAAGGCAATTCTTTACATTTGACCCATAGTGGGGGGCCAACAGTCTCAGAAGGCACGAGTACTCATACCCTCAACTTTGTGTTGGCTTTCTCGCTCATATACTTCCATGAAATCCAAGTTCTGGATGAAAATGATAAAAGTTTAATAAAAGATCAAGAGATGCTCGATCTTTTAAAACAAAAATTAGAACCGAGAAGGCAATTCTTTACATTTGACCCAGAGTGGGGGGCCAACAGTCTCAGAAGGCACGAGTACTCATACCCTCCACTTTGTGTTGGCTTTCTCGCTCATATACTTCCATGAAATCCAAGTTCTGGATGAAAATGATAAAAGTTTAATAAAAGATCAAGAGATGCTCGATCTTTTAAAACAAAAATTAGAACCGAGAAGGCAATTCTTTACATTTGACCCAGAGTGGGGGGCCAACAGTCTCAGAAGGCACGAGTACTCATACCCTCCACTTTGTGTTGGCTTTCTCGCTCATATACTTCCATGAAATCCAAGTTCTGGATGAAAATGATAAAAGTTTAATAAAAGACCAAGAGATGCTCGATCTTTTAAAACAAAAATTAGAACCGAGAAGGCAATTCTTTACATTTGACCCTGAGTGGGGGCACGAGTACTCATACCCTCCACTTTGTGTTGGCTTTCTCGCTCATATACTTCCATGAAATCCAAGTTCTGGATGAAAATGATAAAAGTTTAATAAAAGATCAAGAGATGCTCGATCTTTTAAAACAAAAATTAGAACCGAGAAGGCAATTCTTTACATTTGACCCAGAGTGGGGGGCCAACAGTCTCAGAAGGCACGAGTACTCATACCCTCCACTTTGTGTTGGCTTTCTCGCTCATATACTTCCATGAAATCCAAGTTCTGGATGAAAATGATAAAAGTTTAATAAAATACCAAGAGATGCTCGATCTTTTAAAACAAAAATTAGAACCGAGAAGGCAATTCTTTACATTTGACCCTGAGTGGGGGCACGAGTACTCATACCCTCCACTTTGTGTTGGCTTTCTCGCTCATATACTTCCATGAAATCCAAGTTCTGGATGAAAATGATAAAAGTTTAATAAAAGACCAAGAGATGCTCGATCTTTTAAAACAAAAATTAGAACCGAGAAGGCAATTCTTTACATTTGACCCAGAGTGGGGGGCCAACAGTCTCAGAAGGCACGAGTACTCATACCCTCAACTTTGTGTTGGCTTTCTCGCTCATATACTTCCATGAAATCCAAGTTCTGGATGAAAATGATAAAAGTTTAATAAAAGATCAAGAGATGCTCGATCTTTTAAAACAAAAATTAGAACCGAGAAGGCAATTCTTTACATTTGACCCAGAGTGGGGGGCCAACAGTCTCAGAAGGCACGAGTACTCATACCCTCCACTTTGTGTTGGCTTTCTCGCTCATATACTTCCATGAAATCCAAGTTCTGGATGAAAATGATAAAAGTTTAATAAAATACCAAGAGATGCTCGATCTTTTAAAACAAAAATTAGAACCGAGAAGGCAATTCTTTACATTTGACCCTGAGTGGGGGCACGAGTACTCATACCCTCCACTTTGTGTTGGCTTTCTCGCTCATATACTTCCATGAAATCCAAGTTCTGGATGAAAATGATAAAAGTTTAATAAAAGACCAAGAGATGCTCGATCTTTTAAAACAAAAATTAGAACCGAGAAGGCAATTCTTTACATTTGACCCAGAGTGGGGGGCCAACAGTCTCAGAAGGCACGAGTACTCATACCCTCAACTTTGTGTTGGCTTTCTCGCTCATATACTTCCATGAAATCCAAGTTCTGGATGAAAATGATAAAAGTTTAATAAAAGACCAAGAGATGCTCGATCTTTTAAAACAAAAATTAGAACCGAGAAGGCAATTCTTTACATTTGACCCAGAGTGGGGGGCCAACAGTCTCAGAAGGCACGAGTACTCATACCCTCAACTTTGTGTTGGCTTTCTCGCTCATATACTTCCATGAAATCCAAGTTCTGGATGAAAATGATAAAAGTTTAATAAAAGACCGAGAGATGCTCGATCTTTTAAAACAAAAATTAGAACCGAGAAGGCAATTCTTTACATTTGACCCATAGTGGGGGGCCAACAGTCTCAGAAGGCACGAGTACTCATACCCTCAACTTTGTGTTGGCTTTCTCGCTCATATACTTCCATGAAATCCAAGTTCTGGATGAAAATGATAAAAGTTTAATAAAAGATCAAGAGATGCTCGATCTTTTAAAACAAAAATTAGAACCGAGAAGGCAATTCTTTACATTTGACCCAGAGTGGGGGGCCAACAGTCTCAGAAGGCACGAGTACTCATACCCTCAACTTTGTGTTGGCTTTCTCGCTCATATACTTCCATGAAATCCAAGTTCTGGATGAAAATGATAAAAGTTTAATAAAAGACCAAGAGATGCTCGATCTTTTAAAACAAAAATTAGAACCGAGAAGGCAATTCTTTACATTTGACCCAGAGTGGGGGGCCAACAGTCTCAGAAGGCACGAGTACTCATACCCTCAACTTTGTGTTGGCTTTCTCGCTCATATACTTCCATGAAATCCAAGTTCTGGATGAAAATGATAAAAGTTTAATAAAAGATCAAGAGATGCTCGATCTTTTAAAACAAAAATTAGAACCGAGAAGGCAATTCTTTACATTTGACCCAGAGTGGGGGGCCAACAGTCTCAGAAGGCACGAGTTCTCATACCCTCCACTTTGTGTTGGCTTTCTCGCTCATATACTTCCATGAAATCCAAGTTCTGGATGAAAATGATAAAAGTTTAATAAAAGACCAAGAGATGCTCGATCTTTTAAAACAAAAATTAGAACAGAGAATGCAATTCTTTACATTTGACCCAGAGTGGGGGGCCAACAGTCTCAGAAGGCACGAGTACTCATACCCTCCACTTTGTGTTGGCTTTCTCGCTCGTATACTTCCATGAAATCCAAGTTCTGGATGAAAATGATAAAAGTTTAATAAAAGACCAAGAGATGCTCGATCTTTTAAAACAAAAATTAGAACCGAGAAGGCAATTCTTTACATTTGACCCAGAGTGGGGGGCCAACAGTCTCAGAAGGCACGAGTACTCATACCCTCCACTTTGTCTTGGCTTTCTCGCTCATATACTTCCATGAAAGCCAAGTTCTGGATGAAAATGATAAAAGTTTAATAAAAGACCAAGAGATGCTCGATCTTTTAAAACAAAAATTAGAACCGAGAAGGCAATTCTTTACATTTGACCCAGAGTGGGGGGCCAACAGTCTCAAAAGGCACGAGTACTCATACCCTCAACTTTGTGTTGGCTTTTTCGCTCATATACTTCCATGAAATCCAAGTTCTGGATGAAAATGATAAAAGTTTAATAAAAGACCGAGAGATGCTCGATCTTTTAAAACAAAAATTAGAACCGAGAAGGCAATTCTTTACATTTGACCCAGAGTGGGGGGCCAACAGTCTCAGAAGGCACGAGTACTCATACCCTCAACTTTGTGTTGGCTTTCTCGCTCATATACTTCCATGAAATCCAAGTTCTGGATGAAAATGATAAAAGTTTAATAAAAGATCAAGAGATGCTCGATCTTTTAAAACAAAAATTAGAACCGAGAAGGCAATTCTTTACATTTGACCCAGAGTGGGGGGGCCAACAGTCTCAGAAGGCACGAGTACTCATACCCTCCACTTTGTGTTGGCTTTCTCGCTCATATACTTCCATGAAATCCAAGTTCTGGATGAAAATGATAAAAGTTTAATAAAATACCAAGAGATGCTCGATCTTTTAAAACAAAAATTAGAACCGAGAAGGCAATTCTTTACATTTGACCCAGAGTGGGGGGCCAACAGTCTCAGAAGGCACGAGTACTCATACCCTCAACTTTGTGTTGGCTTTCTCGCTCATATACTTCCATGAAATCCAAGTTCTGGATGAAAATGATAAAAGTTTAATAAAATACCAAGAGATGCTCGATCTTTTAAAACAAAAATTAGAACCGAGAAGGCAATTCTTTACATTTGACCCAGAGTGGGGGGCCAACAGTCTCAGAAGGCACGAGTACTCATACCCTCAACTTTGTGTTGGCTTTCTCGCTCATATACTTCCATGAAATCCAAGTTCTGGATGAAAATGATAAAAGTTTAATAAAAGACCGAGAGATGCTCGATCTTTTAAAACAAAAATTAGAACCGAGAAGGCAATTCTTTACATTTGACCCATAGTGGGGGGCCAACAGTCTCAGAAGGCACGAGTACTCATACCCTCAACTTTGTGTTGGCTTTCTCGCTCATATACTTCCATGAAATCCAAGTTCTGGATGAAAATGATAAAAGTTTAATAAAAGATCAAGAGATGCTCGATCTTTTAAAACAAAAATTAGAACCGAGAAGGCAATTCTTTACATTTGACCCAGAGTGGGGGGCCAACAGTCTCAGAAGGCACGAGTACTTATACCCTCCACTTTGTGTTGGCTTTCTCGCTCATATACTTCCATGAAATCCAAGTTCTGGATGAAAATGATAAAAGTTTAATAAAAGACCAAGAGATGCTCGATCTTTTAAAACAAAAATTAGAACCGAGAAGGCAATTCTTTACATTTGACCCAGAGTGGGGGGCCAACAGTCTCAGAAGGCACGAGTACTCATACCCTCAACTTTGTGTTGGCTTTCTCGCTCATATACTTCCATGAAATCCAAGTTCTGGATGAAAATGATAAAAGTTTAATAAAAGATCAAGAGATGCTCGATCTTTTAAAACAAAAATTAGAACCGAGAAGGCAATTCTTTACATTTGACCCAGAGTGGGGGGCCAACAGTCTCAGAAGGCACGAGTTCTCATACCCTCCACTTTGTGTTGGCTTTCTCGCTCATATACTTCCATGAAATCCAAGTTCTGGATGAAAATGATAAAAGTTTAATAAAAGACCAAGAGATGCTCGATCTTTTAAAACAAAAATTAGAACAGAGAATGCAATTCTTTACATTTGACCCAGAGTGGGGGGCCAACAGTCTCAGAAGGCACGAGTACTCATACCCTCCACTTTGTGTTGGCTTTCTCGCTCGTATACTTCCATGAAATCCAAGTTCTGGATGAAAATGATAAAAGTTTAATAAAAGACCAAGAGATGCTCGATCTTTTAAAACAAAAATTAGAACCGAGAAGGCAATTCTTTACATTTGACCCAGAGTGGGGGGCCAACAGTCTCAGAAGGCACGAGTACTCATACCCTCCACTTTGTGTTGGCTTTCTCGCTCATATACTTCCATGAAAGCCAAGTTCTGGATGAAAATGATAAAAGTTTAATAAAAGACCAAGAGATGCTCGATCTTTTAAAACAAAAATTAGAACAGAGAATGCAGTTCTTTACATTTGACCCAGAGTGGGGGGCCAACAGTCTCAGAAGGCACGAGTACTCATACCCTCCACTTTGTGTTGGCTTTCTCGCTCATATACTTCCATGAAATCCAAGTTCTGGATGAAAATGATAAAAGTTTAATAAAAGACCAAGAGATGCTCGATCTTTTAAAACAAAAATTAGAACCGAGAAGGCAATTCTTTACATTTGACCCAGAGTGGGGGGCCAAAAGTCTCAGAAGGCACGAGTACTCATACCCTCCACTTTGTGTTGACTTTCTCGCTCATATACTTCCATGAAATCCAAGTTCTGGATGAAAATGATAAAAGTTTAATAAAAGACCAAGAGATGCTCGATCTTCTAAAACAAAAATTAGAACCGAGAAGGCAATTCTTTACATTTGACCCAGAGTGGGGGGCCAACAGTCTCAGAAGGCACGAGTACTCATACCCTCCACTTTGTGTTGGCTTTCTCGCTCATATACTTCCATGAAAGCCAAGTTCTGGATGAAAATGATAAAAGTTTAATAAAAGACCAAGAGATGCTCGATCTTTTAAAACAAAAATTAGAACCGAGAAGGCAATTCTTTACATTTGACCCAGAGTGGGGGGCCAACAGTCTCAGAAGGCACGAGTACTCATACCCTCCACTTTGTGTTGGCTTTCTCGCTCATATACTTCCATGAAAGCCAAGTTCTGGATGAAAATGATAAAAGTTTAATAAAAGACCAAGAGATGCTCGATCTTTTAAAACAAAAATTAGAACAGAGAATGCAGTTCTTTACATTTGACCCAGAGTGGGGGGCCAACAGTCTCAGAAGGCACGAGTACTCATACCCTCCACTTTGTGTTGGCTTTCTCGCTCATATACTTCCATGAAATCCAAGTTCTGGATGAAAATGATAAAAGTTTAATAAAAGACCAAGAGATGCTCGATCTTTTAAAACAAAAATTAGAACCGAGAAGGCAATTCTTTACATTTGACCCAGAGTGGGGGGCCAAAAGTCTCAGAAGGCACGAGTACTCATACTCATACATACATACATCCATCCATCCATCATACATCCATGAAATCCAAGTTCTGGATGAAAATGATAAAAGTTTAATAAAAGACCAAGAGATGCTCGATCTTTTAAAACAAAAATTAGAACCGAGAAGGCAATTCTTTACATTTGACCCAGAGTGGGGGGCCAACAGTCTCAGAAGGCACGAGTACTCATACCCTCAACTTTGTGTTGGCTTTCTCGCTCATATACTTCCATGAAATCCAAGTTCTGGATGAAAATGATAAAAGTTTAATAAAAGACCAAGAGATGCTCGATCTTTTAAAACAAAAATTAGAACCGAGAAGGCAATTCTTTACATTTGACCCAGAGTGGGGGGCCAACAGTCTCAGAAGGCACGAGTACTCATATCCTCAACTTTGTGTTGGCTTTCTCGCTCATATACTTCCATGAAATCGAAGTTCTGGATGAAAATGATAAAAGTTTAATAATAGACCAAGAGATGCTCGATCTTTTAAAACAAAAATTAGAACCGAGAAGGCAATTCTTTACATTTGACCCAGAGTGGGGGGCCAACAGTCTCAGAAGGCACGAGTACTCATACCCTCAACTTTGTGTTGGCTTTCTCGCTCATATACTTCCATGAAATCGAAGTTCTGGATGAAAATGATAAAAGTTTAATAAAAGACCAAGAGATGCTCGATCTTTTAAAACAAAAATTATAACCGAGAAGGCAATTCTTTACATTTGACCCAGAGTGGGGGGGCCAACAGTCTCAGAAGGCACGAGTACTCATACCCTCCACTTTGTGTTGGCTTTCTCGCTCATATACTTCCATGAAATCCAAGTTCTGGATGAAAATGATAAAAGTTTAATAAAAGACCAAGAGATGCTCGATCTTTTAAAACAAAAATTAGAACCGAGAAGGCAATTCTTTACATTTGACCCAGAGTGGGGGGCCAACAGTCTCAGAAGGCACGAGTACTCATACCCTCCACTTTGTGTTGGCTTTCTCGCTCATATACTTCCATGAAATCCAAGTTCTGGATGAAAATGATAAAAGTTTAATAAAAGACCAAGAGATGCTCGATCTTTTAAAACAAAAATTAGAACCGAGAAGGCAATTCTTTACATTTGACCCAGAGTGGGGGGCCAACAGTCTCAGACGGCACCAGTACTCATACCCTCCACTTTGTGTTGGCTTTCTCGCTCATATACTTCCATGAAATCCAAGTTCTGGATGAAAATGATAAAAGTTTAATAAAAGACCAAGAGATGCTCGATCTTCTAAAACAAAAATTAGAACCGAGAAGGCAATTCTTTACATTTGACCCAGAGTGGGGGGCCAACAGTCTCAGAAGGCACGAGTACTCATACCCTCCACTTTGTGTTGGCTTTCTCGCTCATATACTTCCATGAAATCGAAGTTCTGGATGAAAATGATAAAAGTTTAATAAAAGACCAAGAGATGCTCGATCTTTTAAAACAGAAATTAGAACCGAGAAGGCAATTCTTTACATTTGACCCAGAGTGGGGGCCAACAGTCTCAGAAGGCACGAGTACTCATACCCTCCACTTTGTGTTGGCTTTCTCGCTCATATACTTCCATGAAATCCAAGTTCTGGATGAAAATGATAAAAGTTTAATAAAAGACCAAGAGATGCTCGATCTTTTAAAACAAAAATTAGAACCGAGAAGGCAATTATTTACATTTGACCCAGAGTGGGGGGGGGCCAACAGTCTCAGAAGGCACGAGTACTCATACCCTCCACTTTGTGTTGGCTTTCTCGCTCATATACTTCCATGAAATCCAAGTTCTGGATGAAAATGATAAAAGTTTAATAAAAGACCAAGAGATGCTCGATCTTTTAAAACAAAAATTAGAACCGAGAAGGCAATTCTTTACATTTGACCCAGAGTGGGGGGGCCAACACTCTCAGAAGGCACGAGTACTCATACCCTCCACTTTGTGTTGGCTTTCTCGCTCATATACTTCCATGAAATCCAAGTTCTGGATGAAAATGATAAAAGTTTAATAAAAGACCAAGAGATGCTCGATCTTTTAAAACAAAAATTAGAACCGAGAAGGCAATTCTTTACATTTGACCCAGAGTGGGGGGCCAACAGTCTCAGAAGGCACGAGTACTCATACCCTCAACTTTGTGTTGGCTTTCTCGCTCATATACTTTCATGAAATCCAAGTTCTGGATAAAAATGATAAAAGTTTAATAAAAGACCAAGAGATGCTCGATCTTTTAAAACAAAAATTAGAACCGAGAAGGCAATTCTTTACATTTGACCCAGAGTGGGGGGCCAACAGTCTCAGAAGGCACGAGTACTCATACCCTCAACTTTGTGTTGGCTTTCTCGCTCATATACTTCCATGAAATCCAAGTTCTGGATGAAAATGATAAAAGTTTAATAAAAGACCAAGAGATGCTCGATCTTTTAAAACAAAAATTAGAACCGAGAAGGCAATTCTTTACATTTGACCCAGAGTGGGGGGCCAACAGTCTCAGAAGGCACGAGTACTCATACCCTCAACTTTGTGTTGGCTTTCTCGCTCATATACTTCCATGAAATCCAAGTTCTGGATGAAAATGATAAAAGTTTAATAAAATACCAAGAGATGCTCGATCTTTTAAAACAAAAATTAGAACCGAGAAGGCAATTCTTTACATTTGACCCAGAGTGGGGTGCCAACAGTCTCAGAAGGCACGAGTACTCATACCCTCAACTTTGTGTTGGCTTTCTCGCTCATATACTTCCATGAAATCCAAGTTCTGGATGAAAATGATAAAGGTTTAATAAAAGTCCAAGAGATGCTCGATCTTTTAAAACAAAAATTAGAACTGAGAAGGCAATTCTTTACATTTGACCCAGAGTGGGGGGGCCAACAGTCTCAGAAGGCACGAGTACTCATACCCTCAACTTTGTGTTGGCTTTCTCGCTCATATACTTTCATGAAATCCAAGTTCTGGATAAAAATGATAAAAGTTTAATAAAAGACCAAGAGATGCTCGATCTTTTAAAACAAAAATTAGAACCGAGAAGGCAATTCTTTACATTTGACCCAGAGTGGGGGCCAATAGTCTCGGAAGGCACGAGTACTCATACCCTCCACTTTGTGTTGGCTTTCTCGCTCATATACTTCCATGAAATCCAAGTTCTGGATGAAAATGATAAAAGTTTAATAAAAGACCAAGAGATGCTCGATCTTTTAAAACAAAAATTAGAACCGAGAAGGCAATTCTTTACATTTGACCCAGAGTGGGGGCCAACAGTCTCAGAAGGCACGAGTACTCATACCCTCCACTTTGTGTTGGCTTTCTCGCTCATATACTTCCATGAAATCCAAGTTCTGGATGAAAATGATAAAAGTTTAATAAAAGACTAAGAGATGCTCGATCTTTTAAAACAAAAATTAGAACCGAGAAGGCAATTCTTTACATTTGACCCAGAGTGGGGGGCCAACAGTCTCAGAAGGCACGAGTACTCATACCCTCCACTTTGTGTTGGCTTTCTCGCTCATATACTTCCATGAATTCCAAGTTCTGGATGAAAATGATAAAAGTTTAATAAAAGACTAAGAGATGCTCGATCTTTTAAAACAAAAATTAGAACCGAGAAGGCAATTCTTTACATTTGACCCAGAGTGGGGGGCCAACAGTCTCAGAAGGCACGAGTACTCATACCCTCCACTTTGTGCTGGCTTTCTCGCTCATATACTTCCATGAAATCCAAGTGCTGGATGAAAATGATAAAAGTTTAATAAAAGACTAAGAGATGCTCGATCTTTTAAAACAAAAATTAGAACCGAGAAGGCAATTCTTTACATTTGACCCAGAGTGGGGGCCAACAGTCTCAGAAGGCACGAGTACTCATACCCTCCACTTTGTGTTGGCTTTCTCGCTCATATACTTCCATGAAATCCAAGAGCTGGATGAAAATGATAAAAGTTTAATAAAAGACCAAGAGATGCTCGATCTTTTAAAACAAAAATTAGAACCGAGAAGGCAATTCTTTACATTTGACCCAGAGTGGGGGGCCAACAGTCTCAGAAGGCACGATTACTCATACCCTCCACTTTGTGTTGGCTTTCTCGCTCATATACTTCCATGAAATCCAAGTTCTGGATGAAAATGATAAAAGTTTAATAAAAGACCAAGAGATGCTCGATCTTTTAAAACAAAAATTAGAGCCGAGAAGGCAATTCTCCATGAAATCGAAGTTCTGGATGAAAATGATAAAAGTTTAATAAAAGACCAAGAGATGCTCGATCTTTTAAAACAAAAATTAGAACCGAGAAGGCAATTCTTTACATTTGACCCAGAGTGGGGGGCCAACAGTCTCAGAAGGCACGAGTACTCATACCCTCAACTTTGTGTTGGCTTTCTCGCTCATATACTTCCATGAAATCCAAGTTCTGGATGAAAATGATAAAAGTTTAATAAAAGACCAAGAGATGCTCGATCTTTTAAAACAAAAATTAGAACCGAGAAGGCAATTCTTTACATTTGACCCAGAGTGGGGGGCCAACAGTCTCAGAAGGCACGAGTACTCATACCCTCAACTTTGTGTTGGCTTTCTCGCTCATATACTTTCATGAAATCCAAGTTCTGGATAAAAATGATAAAAGTTTAATAAAAGACCAAGAGATGCTCGATCTTTTAAAACAAAAATTAGAACCGAGAAGGCAATTCTTTACATTTGACCCAGAGTGGGGGGCCAACAGTCTCAGAAGGCACGAGTACTCATACCCTCCACTTTGTGTTGGCTTTCTCGCTCATATACTTCCATGAAATCCAAGTTCTGGATGAAAATGATAAAAGTTTAATAAAAGACCAAGAGATGCTCGATCTTTTAAAACAAAAATTAGAGCCGAGAAGGCAATTCTTTACATTTGACCCAGAGTGGGGGCCAACAGTCTCAGAAGGCACGAGTACTCATACCCTCAACTTTGTGTTGGCTTTCTCGCTCATATACTTCCATGAAATCGAAGTTCTGGATGAAAATGATAAAAGTTTAATAAAAGACCAAGAGATGCTCGATCTTTTAAAACAAAAATTAGAACCGAGAAGGCAATTCTTTACATTTGACCCTGAGTGGGGGCACGAGTACTCATACCCTCCACTTTGTGTTGGCTTTCTCGCTCATATACTTCCATGAAATCCAAGTTCTGGATGAAAATGATAAAAGTTTAATAAAAGACCAAGAGATGCTCGATCTTTTAAAACAAAAATTAGAACCGAGAAGGCAATTCTTTACATTTGACCCTGAGTGGGGGCACGAGTACTCATACCCTCCACTTTGTGTTGGCTTTCTCGCTCATATACTTCCATGAAATCCAAGTTCTGGATGAAAATGATAAAAGTTTAATAAAAGACCAAGAGATGCTCGATCTTTTAAAACAAAAATTAGAACCGAGAAGGCAATTCTTTACATTTGACCCTGAGTGGGGGCACGAGTACTCATACCCTCCACTTTGTGTTGGCTTTCTCGCTCATATACTTCCATGAAATCCAAGTTCTGGATGAAAATGATAAAAGTTTAATAAAAGACCAAGAGATGCTCGATCTTTTAAAACAAAAATTAGAACCGAGAAGGCAATTCTTTACATTTGACCCTGAGTGGGGGCACGAGTACTCATGCCCTCCACTTTGTGTTGGCTTTCTCGCTCATATACTTCCATGAAATCCAAGTTCTGGATGAAAATGATAAAAGTTTAATAAAAGACCAAGAGATGCTCGATCTTTTAAAACAAAAATTAGAACCGAGAAGGCAATTCTTTACATTTGACCCTGAGTGGGGGCACGAGTACTCATACCCTCCACTTTGTGTTGGCTTTCTCGCTCATATACTTCCATGAAATCCAAGTTCTGGATGAAAATGATAAAAGTTTAATAAAAGACCAAGAGATGCTCGATCTTTTAAAACAAAAATTAGAACCGAGAAGGCAATTCTTTACATTTGACCCAGAGTGGGGGGCCAACAGTCTCAGAAGGCACGAGTACTCATACCCTCAACTTTGTGTTGGCTTTCTCGCTCATATACTTCCATGAAATCCAAGTTCTGGATGAAAATGATAAAAGTTTAATAAAAGTCCAAGAGATGCTCGATCTTCTAAAACAAAAATTAGAACTGAGAAGGCAATTCTTTACATTTGACCCAGAGTGGGGGGCCAACAGTCTCAGAAGGCACGAGTACTCATACCCTCAACATTGTGTTGGCTTTCTCGCTCATATACTTCCATGAAATCGAAGTTCTGGATGAAAATGATAAAAGTTTAATAAAAGACCAAGAGATGCTCGATCTTTTAAAACAAAAATTAGAACCGAGAAGGCAATTCTTTACATTTGACCCAGAGTGGGGTGCCAACAGTCTCAGAAGGCACGAGTACTCATACCCTCAACTTTGTGTTGGCTTTCTCGCTCATATACTTCCATGAAATCCAAGTTCTGGATGAAAATGATAAAAGTTTAATAAAAGACCAAGAGATGCTCGATCTTTTAAAACAAAAATTAGAACCGAGAAGGCAATTCTTTACATTTGACCCAGAGTGGGGGGCCAACAGTCTCAGAAGGCACGAGTACTCATACCCTCCACTTTGTGTTGGCTTTCTCGCTCATATACTTCCATGAAATCCAAGTTCTGGATGAAAATGATAAAAGTTTAATAAAAGACCAAGAGATGCTCGATCTTTTAAAACAAAAATTAGAACCGAGAAGGCAATTCTTTACATTTGACCCTGAGTGGGGGCACGAGTACTCATACCCTCAACTTTGTGTTGGCTTTCTCGCTCATATACTTCCATGAAATCCAAGTTCTGGATGAAAATGATAAAAGTTTAATAAAAGTCCAAGAGATGCTCGATCTTTTAAAACAAAAATTAGAACTGAGAAGGCAATTCTTTACATTTGACCCAGAGTGGGGGGCCAACAGTCTCAGAAGGCACGAGTACTCATACCCTCCACTTTGTGTTGGCTTTCTCGCTCATATACTTCCATGAAATCCAAGTTCTGGATGAGAATGATAAAAGTTTAATAAAAGTCCAAGAGATGCTCGATCTTTTAAAACAAAAATTAGAACTGAGAAGGCAATTCTTTACATTTGACCCAGAGTGGGGGGCCAACAGTCTCAGAAGGCACGAGTACTCATACCCTCAACTTTGTGTTGGCTTTCTCGCTCATATACTTCCATGAAATCCAAGTTCTGGATGAAAATGATAAAAGTTTAATAAAAGTCCAAGAGATGCTCGATCTTTTAAAACAAAAATTAGAACTGAGAAGGCAATTCTTTACATTTGACCCAGAGTGGGAGCCAACAGTCTCAGAAGGCACGAGTACTCATACCCTCAACTTTGTGTTGGCTTTCTCGCTCATATACTTCCATGAAATCGAAGTTCTGGATGAAAATGATAAAAGTTTAATAAAAGACCAAGAGATGCTCGATCTTTTAAAACAAAAATTAGAACCGAGAAGGCAATTCTTTACCCAGAATGTGGGGCCAACAGTCTCAGAAGGCACGAGTACTCATACCCTCAACTTTGTGTTGGCTTTCTCGCTCATATACTTCCATGAAATCCAAGTTCTGGATGAAAATGATAAATGTTTAATAAAAGACCAAGAGATGCTCGATCTTTTAAAACAAAAATTAGAACCGAGAAGGCAATTCTTTACATTTGACCCTGAGTGGGGGCACGAGTACTCATACCCTCCACTTTGTGTTGGCTTTCTCGCTCATATACTTCCATGAAATCCAAGTTCTGGATGAAAATGATAAAAGTTTAATAAAAGACCAAGAGATGCTCGATCTTTTAAAACAAAAATTAGAACCGAGAAGGCAATTCTTTACATTTGACCCAGAGTGGGGGGCCAACAGTCTCAGAAGGCACGAGTACTCATACCCTCAACTTTGTGTTGGCTTTCTCGCTCATATACTTCCATGAAATCCAAGTTCTGGATGAAAATGATAAAAGTTTAATAAAAGACCAAGAGATGCTCGATCTTTTAAAACAAAAATTAGAACCGAGAAGGCAATTCTTTACATTTGACCCTGAGTGGGGGCACGAGTACTCATACCCTCCACTTTGTGTTGGCTTTCTCGCTCATATACTTCCATGAAATCCAAGTTCTGGATGAAAATGATAAAAGTTTAATAAAAGACCAAGAGATGCTCGATCTTTTAAAACAAAAATTAGAACCGAGAAGGCAATTCTTTACATTTGACCCAGAGTGGGGGGCCAACAGTCTCAGAAGGCACGAGTACTCATACCCTCAACTTTGTGTTGGCTTTCTCGCTCATATACTTCCATGAAATCCAAGTTCTGGATGAAAATGATAAAAGTTTAATAAAAGTCCAAGAGATGCTCGATCTTCTAAAACAAAAATTAGAACTGAGAAGGCAATTCTTTACATTTGACCCAGAGTGGGGGGCCAACAGTCTCAGAAGGCACGAGTACTCATACCCTCAACATTGTGTTGGCTTTCTCGCTCATATACTTCCATGAAATCCAAGTTCTGGATGAAAATGATAAAAGTTTAATAAAAGACCAAGAGATGCTCGATCTTTTAAAACAAAAATTAGAACCGAGAAGGCAATTCTTTACATTTGACCCAGAGTGGGGGGCCAACAGTCTCAGAAGGCACGAGTACTCATACCCTCAACTTTGTGTTGGCTTTCTCGCTCATATACTTCCATGAAATCCAAGTTCTAGATGAAAATGATAAAAGTTTAATAAAAGTCCAAGAGATGCTCGATCTTTTAAAACAAAAATTAGAACTGAGAAGGCAATTCTTTACATTTGACCCAGAGTGGGGGGCCAACAGTCTCAGAAGGCACGAGTACTCATACCCTCAACTTTGTGTTGGCTTTCTCGCTCATATACTTCCATGAAATCCAAGTTCTGGATGAAAATGATAAAAGTTTAATAAAAGACCAAGAGATGCTCGATCTTTTAAAACAAAAATTAGAACTGAGAAGGCAATTCTTTACATTTGACCCAGAGTGGGGGGCCAACAGTCTCAGAAGGAACGAGTACTCATACCCTCAACATTGTGTTGGCTTTCTCGCTCATATACTTCCATGAAATCCAAGTTCTGGATGAAAATGATAAAAGTTTAATAAAAGACCAAGAGATGCTCGATCTTTTAAAACAAAAATTAGAACCGAGAAGGCAATTCTTTACATTTGACCCAGAGTGGGGGGCCAACAGTCTCAGAAGGCACGAGTACTCATACCCTCAACATTGTGTTGGCTTTCTCGCTCATATACTTCCATGAAATCCAAGTTCTGGATGAAAATGATAAAAGTTTAATAAAAGACCAAGAGATGCTCGATCTTTTAAAACAAAAATTAGAACCGAGAAGGCAATTCTTTACCCAGAATGTGAGGCCAACAGTCTCAGAAGGCACGAGTACTCATACCCTCAACTTTGTGTTGGCTTTCTCGCTCATATACTTCCATGAAATCCAAGTTCTGGATGAAAATGATAAAAGTTTAATAAAAGACCAAGAGATGCTCGATCTTTTAAAACAAAAATTAGAACCGAGAAGGCAATTCTTTACATTTGACCCTGAGTGGGGGCACGAGTACTCATACCCTCCACTTTGTGTTGGCTTTCTCGCTCATATACTTCCATGAAATCCAAGTTCTGGATGAAAATGATAAAAGTTTAATAAAAGACCAAGAGATGCTCGATCTTTTAAAACAAAAATTAGAACCGAGAAGGCAATTCTTTACATTTGACCCAGAGTGGGGGGCCAACAGTCTCAGAAGGCACGAGTACTCATACCCTCAACTTTGTGTTGGCTTTCTCGCTCATATACTTCCATGAAATCCAAGTTCTGGATGAAAATGATAAAAGTTTAATAAAAGACCAAGAGATGCTCGATCTTTTAAAACAAAAATTAGAACCGAGAAGGCAATTCTTTACATTTGACCCTGAGTGGGGGCACGAGTACTCATACCCTCAACTTTGTGTTGGCTTTCTCGCTCATATACTTCCATGAAATCCAAGTTCTGGATGAAAATGATAAAAGTTTAATAAAAGACCAAGAGATGCTCGATCTTTTAAAACAAAAATTAGAACCGAGAAGGCAATTCTTTACATTTGACCCTGAGTGGGGGCACGAGTACTCATACCCTCAACATTGTGTTGGCTTTCTCGCTCATATACTTCCATGAAATCCAAGTTCTGGATGAAAATGATAAAAGTTTAATAAAAGACCAAGAGATGCTCGATCTTTTAAAACAAAAATTAGAACCGAGAAGGCAATTCTTTACATTTGACCCTGAGTGGGGGCACGAGTACTCATACCCTCCACTTTGTGTTGGCTTTCTCGCTCATATACTTCCATGAAATCCAAGTTCTGGATGAAAATGATAAAAGTTTAATAAAAGACCAAGAGATGCTCGATCTTTTAAAACAAAAATTAGAACCGAGAAGGCAATTCTTTACATTTGACCCTGAGTGGGGGCACGAGTACTCATACCCTCAACTTTGTGTTGGCTTTCTCGCTCATATACTTCCATGAAATCCAAGTTCTGGATGAAAATGATAAAAGTTTAATAAAAGACCAAGAGATGCTCGATCTTTTAAAACAAAAATTAGAACCGAGAAGGCAATTCTTTACATTTGACCCAGAGTGGGGGGCCAACAGTCTCAGAAGGCACGAGTACTCATACCCTCCACTTTGTGTTGGCTTTCTCGCTCATATACTTCCATGAAATCCAAGTTCTGGATGAAAATGATAAAAGTTTAATAAAAGACCAAGAGATGCTCGATCTTTTAAAACGAGGCCTTCTATCTGCAGCATCAGCCGTTCGATCTTTCGGGTTTCGTTGCCTCCGGTCAGCTACGAGTTCGAGCCATGTTTTACGCATTCACTGACCTAAAATGCTGATTGCTAGGCGGCTGCTTACCTTAGCGTTAGTAGAAAACTTAATATTTAGTCATAAAACAACAACGAAACCTGCACGAAAAGCAGTAACAACAAATGGTAAAGAAAGAGGAAAAGCATCCAAAAAAGTGCATCTAATTTATGTTCATGAATTTATTTTATAAACATAAAACGCTACTTAAAAATTTGCCAACGGGAACGTTAACATTAATTATTTTGCTAATGAAGAAAGTAATTTCACTGCAGCTGTTCAGGGTTGACGATGATGTGGCTGCTGTTGCTGTTGCTGTTGCTGTTGCTGCCACTCCTGCTACTGTTGAAGTTTATAGAGTTCTTGCCGTTCCTCGTGATGGCTTGTGATGCTGTTCTTGTTTTTCCTTCTGCACAAAACAGACTTGGAAAGGCTTGAAAAAAGTTAGCCATCCCTGTGCGTCGTGTTTCCCTAATGCCAACTCGTAAATACGCGGTTTTCAAAGTCGTGGTCAGCTGTAAAGTTCGCTTGCGCACCTCGAGCGCATCTTCGCGGCGGACAAACGTAAATAGCAGCCAACGTGTGTTTACGATGCTGTAATCTAAGCACTCGGCTGCGACTGCAACGTAACCGTTGCGCACTGAAGGACCCACCACGCCACGTCCTCCGATCGCTCGGAGCAGCAGCAATCGCATTCGTGGCGGTTGCAGTTGCGTTTTGTTTACCGAAAACTGGTCGCCGCTGTGGCTGCTGCTGGCAATCAAAGTATGAAATGAAAGTGGTGACGGTGGTTGTTGTTGTTGTTGTTGTTGTTGTTGTTATTGCTGTTGTCTAAGCTATCAAGTTGTCGAAGGAAATCCAGCACCTGTCGGTTGAGAACAAACGGATTTTAAAACTGAAAACTGCGCGTTAGTTTTGTTCTTTTTTTTTTGCAATTCACACAATACCAACAACGGAAGCCAGAGCAAGAACAACAGTAACAACAACAGCAGCAGCAGCAGCAACGACAACAACAAAAACTCGACTGAAGCAACAGCAGTCGACAGCATGAAGGCGAAATGCATCAACGCGGCTTCAGCGTAACATGAGAGCATAAAAACCTTCTAGTTGTTGTTGTTGCTTTTAAGAAATGCTGCTTCGTTTCTTCTTCTTCTTCTTCTTCTTCTTCTTCTTCTTCTTTAGTTGATGTGCGGCGTTAACTGTAAAAAGTGTTTGCTTTTACCTTGTTGTTGTTGTTGTTGTTGTCGTTGATATTTTCCTTTCGTTGCTTTTTCAAGCGTTTTTATGCGCTTCAATTACTTTTATTCTTCTTTCATTTAGTTTTGTTTTCATTCCTTTGACAAAAGCGTGAAGTGCAGCTCGAGGCCGTCGAGGCAACAACAACAACTGCTCGTACAACAACAACAAGTTAAGTAAAATTCTGTCTATATTTTTACGATTATTTGCACTAATTACTTCGACTGCCGTTGATGCATTTTGATGCGCATTTTGCGGGAAAAGCTGAAGCTGCAGCGGAGGACTTTTGCGGCCACCGTCTGTTTACAAACAGCGCAGGTTGCTCGCTTAAGTTTTTCGGTTGGTTTGTTGAAGTCTTGAAGTCTTACGCTCGTTTTTCCTCTTTTGCTGTTTTATTAAGCAAAAATAGGATATTTTTATGCATGCTTTTTGTTTTCAATTCAAGAAATATTCTTCTGCTAATTTTATGAAGATTTTTATCAATTTTTCCTAATATTTTATTTATATTTATTTCATTTATATTTCTGCTTTAGTTGTTCGTAGTTTCTTTAATTTATTTTCAGATACATTTTGCAGTTGGTTAGCAGGTTTTGTTTTGTTAATAAGCAACAAAACAACAACAACAACAACAACAACAACAACATAACTACTATAGTAACAATAAATTTGCTCATAAAATTGAATTTAATTCGTTTACAGCACAAAGATATCTACGATGTTCTAGAAAAGACTTCGTGTTCGGATTCTGTCTCGAGGGGCATCCTTGCGACGCCTAGTTGCCGCTTTACAAGGGGCACCCGTCAGCGATCTGCGTTCCCAAGCGGCTGAGCGACGCGTATTAGAGTTAGCAAAGCACGGGGAAGCCAGACATACTTTTTTACTACTTCAATATCCTGCTTATAAGTTAATTAAGCTGTACACGAGGGATTCCACGGTGCGAGTCCATCTGCATCCTGAGGCCCGCCAGCCCGCCGTCCCACTTTACAACTCGGAACTTCCCATTCTCGTCCCTTCTTCTGCTCAACTCTGCACTCGTACGCAACTCCATCCAAGGTCGTGGTCGCGGTCGTGGTCGCTGTCGTGGTCGCGGTCGTGGTCGCTGTCGTGGTGTAGTCACAGTCCATCCGCAGACCATCCGCAGTTTGACGCGCTCTGCTCTGCAGGAACATAAAACGCCACAAATAACGATGACGAAGCAACTCCTTTCAAACTGTGAAACTGTATTGCAGAGGTTTCCGACTCGCCGAGTCCATGGAAAATTGAGCGCTCTGAAAAAGCGCAATAAAAGCGAACAAATTTTTCTTGAACGCAGCAACAACGCAGCCACGACTAATGTTGGCGGCCAGTCGGCGGCCAGTCGTCGGTGGACTGACTGAGTGACGAATTTTATGTCCGTTCCAGAGCAGTAAAAAACTGCAGCATATCACTGTTCCTGGAAAAATACTTACAACAAAAAAAAAGACGCACATTAAAAAATGAAAACTTAACCGCAGACTTAAATTAGGATAACCGCGGTATGCAGCAAATGATGTTCAAGGTCGTTGGTGGTCTTTGTGAAGCAAGATTATGAGCAAAATTAGAGAGCAACATTATGAGCAAAACTAGAGAAATAACTTCTATTAGTTAAAAACAAAAGATTTAGTAGACCAGCTAGAGAAACCCCGAAAAATCATTTGGATTTTTGAGCTTTTAAACACGAAGTACGGCACAACAATAGAAGAATTACAACATAACAACAACAACCACCAGCAACCAGCCAACCATAACAAACACACTAACAACTCTAAATAATGGTAACAGATAATTAAATTCAGTTTATGGCGAGAGAAACAAACAAGAATTTTCTATTAGAAAATTCCAATATTAACACAACTTGTAACATAAAAATTTAAAGTGCTGCTGTTGCTTCTTTTGCTGCTGTTGCTTCTCCTGCTGCTGCTGCTGCTGCTGCTGTTGCTTTCCTCCTTTCATTGCTGGTAAAAACAACGCCATAAAAAACGCAAACAAGGAAGTTAAATCAACGCTTAAAAGTTCTTAATGTTGTGGTTTGGCATTAGACAAAATTACAACAACAAAGTTAACAGGTACAACAACATCAACAACAACAGAAACAACAGAAACAACAACAACTGTAACAACAACTGCAACAGCAACAACAGCAGCAGTAGCAACGACAACCGCAACACACTGATATTGCAACAAATTTATCGCAGTTTTCTGCATTAAAAACATTAAGAATTGAAGCAAGAAACAAATAGCAACAACAACAGCAACAACAACAGCAACAACAACAACAATAAATAAGTCAAATTAAAAACTTCACCATTTGAAGAGGAAATCTAAAAGCAGCATTTTAATAACCAACAACCGGGAGCAAACTTTGCATTCTAGCAATCAACAGACGCAACAACATCACAGCCAGCAGGCGCTGCAATAGCAACTCGACGGCAGCAACTGGACGGCAGCAACGCGACGGCAGCAACGCGACAACAGTTGGTTTATCTGCAGCAATCAACGACTCGCCGCTGCCACCAGCCGAACGCCCAGCCAATTTTAAGTAACTCGGTTGCCTTGTATTCTGCAATTTGTTTGTCTCTTCTTACCTCGACTTCATTTGGTATGCAACTCACTTGATTGAAAAATAAAAGATTGAAAATGAGGAGAAAACATCAGCATTTGAGTGAAAACTAAGAAGAAGAAGAACGAAATCCTTGCTCATTTGCATTGCACGACTTTCGACTTAATTTTCAAATATAAAAAACCAAGCCAAACCAAACAAACGAACGAACGACGGACGAACAAGCAGCTTGAATAGCCGACGCTGGACAGAACTGAACGGCCCGGAATTAGACGGACCTGAAGCTGGAGTGGCCTGAAATGGACTGGACTGGCCTGTGATGAAGTGATCAGTAAGTAAAACGCTTTCACGAGGCAGGCGAGGCGACTAACAACATTCTGTTGACGTGGAATGTTCATTTAAAGTAGAAGAAAAAGTCTTCTTCATCTACATTTGAGCCGCGCGAGAAACCCAGAAGAGCAGGTGAGGGGGGGAAGTCACTGTTAAAGCTGGAGGGAGCGGCTATGGGGAATAAATTGAGAATATCAATTTTATTCTAGTTTTCTTTAAAAAGTCGCAAGTTTTCAGCTGGAGTTCTGAATTGCTGGGAAAGCAATTGCATGCTTGTCAACGCAATAGTCGCAAAAGTAATAAGAAACACAACAACGACAACGACAACAACGACAACAACAACAACAACAACAACAACAACATCATCATCATCAACAACATCCTCATCATCAACAACAACAAGAAACTCCCAACTCAAGCGAAACAAGGAACTCTGAACTTCGTTATCGTGTTGCAAATGTTGCGGCTGCAAAAGTGAGCTGCAAACTTTAATACCGCGTCTGTCTGTCGGCTTGTCATGTGTCTGTCAGTGCGTCCGCCGCACTTCTTCTGTTTCCTGCCCTTTATATCTTCCTTCCACGCGTTTCTAACCAACTGTCACACCATCCGCGATAGATGATCTATCTTCTCACCCTCCTGCCACTCCCCCTCGCCCATCTGCTTCTAAGCAGAATCCATTTGAATCTGTTTTCTTTCGCATTTCAGTTTCGTTTCCGAAGTTGGCGAACTAATTTTTCGCGTTCCACTTGTTGCCCTCGAGTGTTGCTGTGATGTGCGAAAAAGCAGCTGAAGGGAGAGCGGACGACAGATGATGTGACATCACAGGATGTGAAAGACAGCTTAGACGGGAATTAAAATTCACAAAGATCTCTCTTGATCCAACTTAATTGCAACTTTTCTTTGAAGATCTCCAGGTGACAGTGGAGTTCTGAAAACCGGAGAGAATGTGGAGAAAAAAGGGAAATTTGTAAAAAAAGTGTTAATAAACATCTGAAGGACTTCCTGGGTTTTTAGAATCTACTCGAGAATCCAAAGTTTTTAAATATTAATACGTAATATATAAAAAAAGAATCTTTAATATATTTCGAAATTAGATCCATTCTTGAGATGCTTCAACTTCATTAATTCTTCTCTATATTGAACTCTTTTTCAATGCTGTATATGTATCAGAAACATTAGAAATTTTGTCAATGTTATCTTTTTAAAGTTCTTCTACTTCACTTAGTTAATCGAGTTATTAGAACTGACTGACTGACCGACGATAACTCAACGATAACCCAACAATAACTAACCGATAACTTGACGATAACTCAACGATAACCCGACGATAACCTTTCCTGTTTAAATTTCTTAGTTGCTTTTCTGTAGCTTTCCGCCCCGAAAGCGCTAATTTTTGGCGTTGTTATTGTTGTTGTTGTTGTTTTTGATGTTGTGCCTTGTTGTTGTTGTTGTTGTTATTGTTGTTGTTGTTGCCTTGTTGTTGTGTTATCTCATTGAGCTACACGATGCCACTGTTCCTGCTACTGTAAGTTTAGATAAAAAGCCGACAAACAACTACACAAAAACAACAACAACGACAACAACAACAACAACAGCAACAACAGCAACAACAACAACAACAACAACAGCAATAGCAACAACAACAATAAACGGGCAACCTGACTGAAATCATTAGAAATTCTAAACGAGATTCATTATCACGCGCGTTACCGACGCCTTGTTTTCGACTTAAGAAAGAAGAAGCAAAAAATAAGAGCGACAACAACAACATGGAAAAACAAACCCCGAATTAAGTTCTCACAGAGAATTTATAAACTAAAAAATTTTGAAAAACCAAAAAATGTTTAAAAAAGATAAGAATGAATAACAAAGTGTGGGAATTTCTCACGAAATTTTGGAAAGGTGGGACTTCATTTTTGCTGTTGTTGTTGTTAATCAGAAACCACAACAACACCTACGCAAACATTAACAACACCAACAACAACAGCAGCAACAACAACAACAGCAACAATAACAACACAAACCACATAAGTTAAGAATGGTTTGCGCGTCCCGATTGATTGAAGGCAGCAATTGTTCGCAATCGAGTTCCATTGAGTGTCCATGATTTTCATGCAACAATTGACACCGTTCTCGATGTAGTCGCTGTTGTTGTTGCTTTCGAAAGGAGTTCGTTGTTGTTGCTATTTACTTCCTCTCATTTAGTGTTGCATGTTGTTTGCAAGAAGTGATTGCGTGTGAAGATTTTCCACAGAACTCGTATAAAGAGAGAAAAAATTTCAAAGTCACGAGAGAGATTTTAACGATTTCTATTATTTATTATTCGTATTTTATTATTTATTCTTTCCTTTATTCTACTTTTATCGTCTCATTTCCGTTGTCGGTCTAATGGAAGTTTTGTAATTTGCAATTTCTTATTCCAGCATTTTAATTCGCTTGTAAGCTTATCTATTTTATTTATCTATTATCTGTTTATCTATTATCTAGTTATCTATTATCTATTTCTACATTATCTGTTTAAATATTATTTCTTTTCATTTCATTGCCAATTGAAGAATTGTATTTTTCTTATTTGTATTTAATTTCTATAATTGTATTTAAATCAAATAACTGAATTTTAATTGCTATTGCAGCGCATGCCATTACTTCAGCACGTTTTAGTCACGTCTCCGCCTTTAAAGGCTCGCAGGCTGCCGAATGTTTTGCTCTGAAGCAAAATTCATTTGAAATTCAAATGCGTTCATCTCAACACCTGCTTGCAATCGCAGCTCGCAAAATCATCCACTGGATGTTGAAGGTCTGCGGGTGCAATTTTGAGTCGCGTCTCCGTTGAGCGTTTCTTGTGCTTTCGATCGAACTTTAATAATTTTCAGCAGACATTTTACATCCTTCGCAGTTTTTTAAGCAAGGAAGCCAACGCAACAACATTTAAAACATAACTAGAAATCTTTTTATTTCGATTTCAATTGATTTGATTTCATAATTTCATTTTCCCCGCCTGACTATCTTCTGACGTCAGGTCACAAATAAATGCAATGTTTCGAATTTACGAGTTACTAACTCGCAGCGTAGAAAATCCACTCAAAATCAACTTAAAAATCTTGCAGAATTAGTTGTGAACACATTTTTTCGTACCTGCAATTAACAGATTCATTTACTCCGACTTAATAACTATATTCGCTCAGCCTCACTAATCTTCACAATCTCATGCAAATCGGCTAATAAATCTCAAGTCATTGCAGCTTCGGCGCAACCCGCACCGCGCCTCTCACAAGGTCGCTCGCGCCGGCGGTCGCGACGGCTGCCACTTACACGCCTCGAGATGAGCTCACGCCTCATGCGCTCGTGCTGCTGTCGCTGCTGCCGTTGCTGTTGCATTTCTGAGGCATACATCATTAATTATTATTTGCTAAAAATAGCCAGATGTGTGTATTTGGGAAAAACTTCGGCATTCATTGAAATCTTCTAGCTGTACAAATACTCTACACTGAGAGATTCTCTGAGTTTTTAACTAGAATGAAAACTTCTTAACTAGAGTGGAAACCAGCAGTTGGAGTTCGTTTTTCGTTTTAGTTTTCAGTTTTTATTGTTAGTGAAGTTTAAATTTGGTTAAAAAGTTAACTTTTTAATGTTTTAACATTTAAATATCGTTTCTTCTGCTTTTCTTCCACTTTCAACATTCGAAGAAAACGATTTCCTGCAGTGCAGTTCAAATGCTTCGGCTGGTAATTAATTTCTTCATGCACTCACTCGCCCCCAATGAACCCTCAGCGCCCACACGCCCCCCGCTGCAGTCGCATCGCGCTACAATGTTGCTCTGCGCGTTCGAAGCCTTGGTTCAGCATTCTGGCGGCTGTAGGGGCGGCTGGACAGAGGTGACCTTCTGACACACCGGTGCGACCTGTTTAATTAGCTGGCACAACAACAACAACACTACAACAATATCTCTGGGATCATAACTATTTATTTATTGCCGTACCAATAAATCGAAACCAAGCAACATCGTCATGGCACGCGGCAACGCGGTGTCCCACACACACCGGACACGACACACGACAGACGCTACACGACACACGACAGACGACAGACGACATACGACATACGACACACGACACACGAGACACGACACACGACACACGACACACGACAGACGACAGACGACATACGACACACGACACACGACACACGACACACGACACACGACACACGACACACGACACACGACACACGACACACGACACACGACACACGACACACGACACACGACACACGACACACGACACACGACACACGACACACGACACACGACACACGACACACGACACACGACAGATGACAGACGACAGACGACAGACGACAGACGACAGACGACAGACGACAGACGACAGACGACAGACGACAGACGACAGACGACAGACGACAGACGACAGACGACAGACGACAGACGACAGACGACAGACGACAGACGACAGACGACAGACGACAGACGACAGACGACAGACGACAGACGACAGACGACAGACGACAGACGACAGACGACAGACGACAGACGACAGACGACAGACGACAGACGACAGACGACAGACGACAGACGACAGACGACAGACGACAGACGACAGATGACAGACGACAGACGACAGACGACAGATGACAGACGACAGACGACAGACGACAGACGACAGACGACACACGACAGATGACAGACGACAGGCGACAGACGACAGACGACAGATGACAGACGACAGGCGACAGACGACAGACGACAGACGACAGACGACAGACGACATACGACATACGACACACGACACACGACACACGACACACGACAGACGACAGACGACAGACGACATACGACATACGACACACGACACACGACACACGACACACGACACACGACACACGACACACGACAGACGACAGACGACAGACGACAGACGACAGACGACAGACGACAGACGACAGACGACAGACGACAGACGACAGACGACAGACGACAGACGACAGACGACAGACGATAGACGACAGACGACAGACGACAGAGGACAGACGATAGACGACAGGTGACACTCGACAGACGACACACAACGAACGCACTCGAAGCGCGAGCCCTGAACGTGCGCCGATGTAGCAGGTGTGGCCTCGTGGTCGTCGTGGAGACGTCGGCGGCTTCTTGACTTACCTGTCAATGCATTCAGTAAAAATGAGCAATCAGTTGAGGCTGCAAAATTAGCCTCTCTTATTGCGGGTTTTTATAATAACTTCAGTTTTAGTGGTCATTTTTGGAGGTCTTTCTTTGTTGTGTTGTTGTGGTGGTTGTTGTTGTGGTGGTTGTTGTTTTTGTTGTTGTTGTTTGTGTTGTTGTTGTTTGTGTTGTTTGTGTTGTTGTCTCAGTAATGATTCTATTAAAATGTGATGATTGATTTTATGAGAAATTCATTTTAATGCACTTTGCGGATGTAGAAATTTACGATTTCTACAAACGGCGCATTTTTCTCTAAAAATAGTTTTGATTACGAGCAAAAATTGATTTCATACGTGATTATTAAAGGTTGCTATGCGGTTGAAACATCATTTTTTCAAAATACTAATGATGTTTGAACGATGAATAATGCGAAATTATAAAAATAAATTAAATATTATTCGTTATTATTGAAATAAAGTTATTAAAACATTCGCAAGGTGATAAAAAGCAACTAAAAATAAACTTGAAAAATCTAGAAAATAAGGAAAAATTTAATGATTTATAAATAATAACTTTAATTACAACGTCATCTCTCACGCTACTTTTAACAATTTATTGTTCAATAATCGTAGTTCTACTTTTTCTCTGCTCGGAAAATTGAAAAGCGCAGAATTATTTTGCTCCTTTTTAACGCTTTGAAGCCGCAGGTGTTTTTTTGCCGGCAACAATTAGAATTTCAGCGAAGACCGTAGATTGGCGTAGGATTTTGCCGGTTGCCAGCTGGAGGATGAACACCGATGTGCACTCAAACACGGCGGGACGGCGTTCCGTTTGAAGATTTTCCTCACTTTTTTCCCTTCTTCTTCTTCTTCTTCTTCTTCTTCTTCTTCTTCTCCTTGTTGTTGTCTGTCATTTTAGGTTGCACATAATAAGTTGGCATCTCTGCGGAGCGCCGCGCAGACTCTCTTATCTGCGTTTGCGAGCGCGTGGCTGTCGGCTACGCTTTCAACCGCTTCATCTGCATAATTTGCCGCTTTGGCGGAGAAATAATTTGTTAAAGCTACGCATGCGCCGTCTTCGGTGGCTCTCAAACGCATGCGTGTCATGTTGGAAGTTTTGTGTGCCTTTTTAATGCCTCGCGGTGATTCGGCGGTGTTCGGGTTTGTGGTTGTTTTTGCGTTGCCCGAATCTTCAGCGAGTTGCATAAAAATTAAAATTTCAAATAAACAAAATAGACTTTGCGCGATTTTTTTCTCCGTTTTACATCCTCTCTCAGCTGTATACACACACACACACACATTAACTCATCAACATGTATTCGTCAACATGTACTCCTCAACTTGTATTCTCAACATTCATTCTCAACATGTGTACTACAACTTGCATTCTCAACATGCGTCCACATAGCCTGCAGCCTCAAAGTTGCGCCACCCGGTGATTCTTTATTCTCTCTCTCTCTCTCTCTCTCTTCTCTCCAGCGCCGTTTGAAGGGCTCGTAATTATAGGTGTGCCTGCACGCGAGTATTGATATTAAGTTGTTGTTGACCTGAACTGTGTGTGTGCGTTGAAATCTTCACCCGTTGGCAACAACGCAACAAAAAGCTTGCGTGTGTGTTTAGAAAAGCCAGTTCAACTTCTTCTCTCTTCTTTCTCTCGTTGTTCTCTATAAACATCCGAAATTTGTTTGTGTCTCTCGGCGGCGATCTTAAATAAATCCGCGTGCTACATCGACAACCTTTCATGCGATGCATTAAATTTTAACTCGCAATAAATCTCGTGACTTCACAATAAATTCGCTATCAATTCCAGCAACATCGGCAACCTTCGCGGTCGGCTGAGCTCGGCCGGTGTTGCTCGTGGCGGCCGTTCGTCGCTGCGTCTGCTCACAACAATGACAGCAACTTGAAAGATGTTGACAACGGCAACGCCAACAACAACAACAGCAACGCCAACAACGACAACAACAACAATAGCATCTCCTAATGCTTCCTTGAAATCTGCGCCTCGTTTTCCTCGTTTATAAATTTGAGCGGCGTTCCATCTCATTGAATCCAAGCATAGATAGAAAAAAAATAAATCGAGTCAGCTGGATGGAGTAACAATAACAACAACAACAACAACAACAACAACGCCAACACAAGTGCCAGCAATTGAATGTCGCGACGACTTTGAAGTGCGAAAAAATCACTTGCAAGTTTTTTCTGCAAAACTGTAACAACGAAACTCTTCTGGTCTCCAAAAATGGAGAGAGGAAAACATAAAAATTGGATTCTATAAGCAGTGAAATACAAAAAAAAATATAGTAAAAAATTTTAAAACAAAACTATTTTTAATTTTCTGCATCAAAAGACTTAAAAAAAATAGAATTTGTTATTTTTCTCCTATTTTATTACCGTTGTAGCTGCTGAAACTCCAGACTACTCAAGAGACTCGCCGATGGTCGGTGGGTCGGCCTCTCTCTTCCTGACCGCCGCCCACTTCAGCACGCGGCCACGAATAACAAGCAAAACCGTTTTCCGATTCTATTTCGACTCAACGATGGCGACCTCTAATGCAGCAGCAGCAACAATAGCAACAACTTCAAACAACTTCGAACAACTTCGAACAGCTTCGAATGCCGCAAAAGGTGGCAACATTGCCGAACTCCCGGTGCCGGTTGTTGGCCAAATCTTCCCTAAGTGGAGTAATGAACTTGAATGTGCATTCATTACGTCAGTTGCGTTCTCTCCGCGATCCTCTCGTCGTCACTGCGTTCCTCTCGTCGTTCCTGCGTTCCTCTCGTCGTCTTCGCATTCCTCTCGTCGTCACCGCGTTCCTCTCGTCATCACCGCGTTCCTCTCGTCATCACCGCGTTCCACTCGTCGTCTCCGCGTTCCTCTCGTCGTCTCCACGTTCCTCTCGTCGTCACCGCGTTCCTCTCGTCGTCTCCGCGCTCCACTCGTCGTCTCCGCGCTCCACTCGTCGTCTCCGCGTTCCTCTCGTCGTCACCGCGTTCCTCTCGTCATCACCGCGTTTCACTCGTCGTCACCGCGTTCCTCTCGCTCTTTCTGCGTTCCTTTCGCTCTTTCCGCGTTCCTCTCGCTCTCTCGCGCTCCTCTCGCTCAGAAAATTCAGTCAGTGAGTGTTTCCGTTTCACAGAATCTCTTCACAGTAATCATTAATGACGATGTATTGTTAATAAACAACAGCAACAACAAGAAGCGCCCCGTTACAAAAAATCTGATTTGTTTTTGTTTTCTTCTACAACACCAAATATCAACAACTTCGACTAGAAACTCCCCGCGAAGCCTGAAACTGCGCCTCTGCCTTGACAACGCTGATGATTGCATGACTTCAAATCAAATCTGAAGACTTATTATATGCATGGCCAGCTCTACCCAGTTCATCGTAAGCCTCGCTTGCCCCCTCCCCTCCCCTCCACTCCACTCCGCCGCGTTGCCCGACTGGAAAAGCATCTCTGCGTTATTTTCATAATGATGGGATGGGATGTGGGAAAAACTGTGGAAATCCTCGGACAGAAGAGCGATTTTGCTCAACTCAGCTAAGGCAACACGTAGCGAATTCTTCTTCTTCTTCTTCTTCTTCTTCTTCTTCTTCAGTTTCTCGTTGTTCCTGTTGTTGCTGCAGATTGTGTTGCTGTTCGCGTTGTTGTTGTTGTTGTTTATATTCCTGTCGCTGCTGTGGATTGCATTGCTTGTCTTTTCCTTCTGCCGCCGCTGCAGCTGCTGCTGCTGTCGATTTTCCTGCTGCTGCTGTCGATTTTCCTGGTGCTGCTGTTGATTTTCCAGCTGCTGCTGCTGCTGCTGTCGATCCTCCTGCTTCAACAGCAGATTCTCGCCGATGCTGCATCACCTCTGCTAATAATGATGGACCCGAGGTCGTCTTCACTGCAACGTGTTGGCAGTATTTGGCTTTACTTCTTGCTTAGATTGTCGCTCTTCTTGTTGTTGTTGTTGTTGTTCTTTTTGTTGTTTCTACTTCGCCTCACTTTTGAAGGCCAATGAACTGCTTGGGTTGAAAAAAATGTGACGAAAAAAGGTGACGAAGGAGAGCGACGGATTCTACTGTGGTAAAAATAGAATTTTAAAGTGTATTAAAATCTTTGAATCATTTATTTAATTAATATTTCTACTGCATTATATAAATTTATCTATTTTTATATGATCGCTTGAGTGTTTTTTGTTGTTTCCAAATCAAAAGATTTAAGAAACGAACTCTGGGCTACTCAAGTCCAATTCGCACAAATTTGTTTCAGCAACACAAAAGACTTAAGCGACAAACCAGCTGCCACTGTGCCTTAGCGTGTTCGTATAAAATTTACAGCAGATTCTCTTGCTTCTCTCCCTCTCTCTCTTCCTCTCTCTCTCTCTCTCTCTCTCTCTCTCTCTCTCTCAGATTGTCGAATGCTGCTGCATTTTTCGTGTACTTCCGTGATTGTATCACTGCGCTCGGATGCTCGGTCTGTGTTGTTGTTGTTGGCGTTGCAATGGATGCTCTACGAGTTGACTTGATTTGCTTTTTGAATTCAATTTGGTGCTGCTGCTTGGCAATAGATTCGCGTGTGTGTGTGTGTGTGTGTGTGTGCGAATATATTTGCAATTTCAGACAATTATTGCGGAAAGTTACAACAACATGAGCAGCTACCGCTAATACCATCAACAGCCTCTGCAACCGGACTGCCGTGGTGGACATCTTTGACCACCAAAGACGCGCTTGTTTGTTGTTCTGTTGTTGTTCTGTTGTTGTTCTGTTGTGGTTCTGTTGTGGTTCTGTTGTTGTTCTGTTGTTGTTCTGTTGTGGTTCTGTTGTTGTTCTGTTGTTGTTCTGCTGTTGTTCTGCTGTTGTTCTGTTGTGGTTCTGTTGTGGTTCTGTTACTGTTCTGTTTTTGTTCCGTTGTTGTTCTGCTGTTGTTCTGCTGTTGTTCTGTTGTGGTTCTGTTGTGGTTCTGTTGTTGTTCTGTTGTTGTTCTGTTGTTATTCTGCTGTTATTCTGTTGCTGTTCTGTTGTTATTCTGTTGTTATTCTGTTACTGTTCTGTTGTTATTCTGTTGTTGTTCTGTTGTTGCTCTGTTGTTGTTTCCCTGCTGTTTGGCCAAGAATGCGATTTGTTTTTCCTTCTCGCGGCAACTTTTTGCAACAAATTTTTGGTTTACTGGTTTTTTTTTTATTGCTCACCAAATTACTGTTTGGTTTCCTTCTCATCGTGAAGGGGCGTGGTAAGGGGGCGGTGGTGGATTTGGAGAGGGGAAAACTGGCTATTGAATTCCGGTAAAATGAGCGAATTTGGTTGGCTTCTTTGCCAAAATCGCATTCGTTCCGCAGCAGTCTGACTCGCCTAACAAGTTGCACGCAGCGCTGACTGAACTCCAAATGCAGCTCGAGGATGCAAAGCAGTTCGAGGTCGCGTTTGGTAGCACGTCTCGCACTCGCCACTGCCATCGATGGCATTAAAATGCGAGCGCAATCAACCGAATGTCGGCAGTGCAGTTGAGAATTTCTTGAAAGAATTTAGAACAGAAATTGGAGATTTCAATGCAATTTCAAGTTCAAGGAAGTCTTGTAATTCCTTAAATTTGAACATCACTATTTTTAAGAAACTTTCTGTCGTTGTATCTTTCTAGCAATAAACGCAACTTCGATATTCTAAAGTTTTTTAGCCTCAGTAATTCCTTGACTCCACTTTCACCGCTTGCTCGACTTTTATTCCTTTTTTTTTCTTAGCACTGCAGAAAGGGCGATAAAATCCCTGGCGAACAAGAATCGCGTGTTTTTCTTCTTATTTTATGAGCGATATTAAATTAATTAAAAATAAAGACTCAGCAAATCTTGCCCACCGGGCAACCAACGAAGAGAAATTTATTACTTTCTTAATTACTTCTTTTTATCGTGTGGATTTCCTTATAACTTCTTGCAGTTGCGTTCAACTGTTGGACGGAACCAGCAAACCAACGGAGGGCGAGACGATTATAATTCAGGAATAAACTTCTGAAAAGCTCGAAATGTATTCGATGATCTGTTTTAGAATTCGTTTACTTTTAGTTTTCATTTTTACTTCATCCGGATAACTAAAAATGATTTAATGAACTCCAAAATTATGAATGGAAATCTTTTTCTTTTTCTCTTAGATTTGTCTTCATTTTATTTATTTTCTATTTCTTTTCTTTTCTTTTTTTTTTCTTTTCTTTTTTTTTCTTTTCTTTTTTTCTTTTCTTTTTTTTCTTTTCTTTTTTTTTTCTTTTTGTTTTCTTTTTTTTTTCTTTTTTCATTATTGTTTTCTCATTATTTTAATAATTTTAGTATTTTATTTTCTATGTATTTCCGTTTTACTTTCTTTAATTTTTCTCTTCTGCCGGGAATCATTAAAGCCATTTCGCGAATAACGGTTAATTTATAACCATAACTGGTTTTATTGTTTTCTCTCGCTGACAGCCAGCGTCGTCATTTCACTGACATTCATTTCTCTCGACACTGAAAATTCGAAATTTTGTGCAAATTCCTCTCAACGCCGTAACTAAATCGGGAAACATCGCAACGCAACGCAAGTAAGAATTTTTAACCCGGAACGCTCCGGAAAGCTGTGAAATTTGCCCACAAATGCAAAAACAACACAATTTCAGACATAAAAGGCGTCAATTGTGCGCGAAGCCCGAAGCTCGAAGCTCGATGCAGCCATGAAACGCCAAGTGGCACGTTTGAACTTTACTTTTATTGCTGCTAAATGCAGGCAGGAGCGCGGAATGCCAAGCGGTGGGGTGGCGGGGAGTCGCGGAGGGGCAGAAAGGGGCTGCGCAATGATGGGAAGTGAATTGTAGTGGAGTGCAAAGCCAAGAAAAACTAGTGGCGAAGTGCGGTAGCGGCAGGAAGTAATGGGCTGCGAAGTGTTGTGAGGAGTGGCGTTGAGTGTCACAGAAGGAAGCTGAAGCGTTGTACGGATGATAGCTGCAGCAGCTGCCGTCGAAATACCACCGGTAGAACGGCGTGGAACGTTCTTCAACAAATCACAGTTGGAAAACAAAAACACCGAAAAACTAACTGTATAGCGTGACAATGTCGCGGACGAAGAATTGAAAATATGGTGTAGCAGAACATTTCTAACAAATCCGTTGAACTTTCGGCGCAGTCACACCAGTGAGAGGTAGAGAAACAACTAAGCCAGCAACAACAACAATAATGATCGGTAGCAACACCCTGTAGGAAAAACGAGTAATTTGAGACTGAACATTTTAAGTGATTTTTATTAGTTGCTTTTTGGACTTGAATTTTTTAATATCCATTTTTAATATCCATTTTTAATATCCGAAATATCAATTTTTTTAGGATTGAAAAGAATATTGAAGAGCTGGTGGAAGGCCAAGTAGAAACCTCATTCTGTACTTTTGTAAAAAAAGAGATTGAAAATTAGAGTATTCTTCAGTTATATATAAGTTTTATATTAATTTTTTCATGAAAACAGGAGAAATTAAGGACTGAATCCTTTTTTCGTAAAAAAGGAAAAGATATTTAAAGAGAATTTTAAGCAATATGTGAGAAGAAAACAAAATGATTTGCTAGTTAGATACATGTATCATTTTTAAAATTTAAATTCTTCCAACGCGTTTTATTTTCATCTCTTTTATAAAATTGTAGGCGTTTCCAAGAGACAAACATTTTTCACTGTTTCTCGAAACACAATGAATTGCAAATATTTCAATAACAATAAAATATAAAGATCCACATATGGAAGAAATTTTTAGAAGAAGAATCTAGAGACATTTTCAAGGGAAAAAGCGGAAGGAAAGTAAGAAAAACACTTGAAGGAATTAATGTAAATCCTAAAAATGAGATACATGATCTTGATGAATACGTATTTAAATATTTTTTCATTAATGTAAATCCTAAAAATGAGATACATGATCTTGATGAATACGTATTTAAATATTTTTTTTTTAATTAAAAAAAATCATGAAGGATTTCTAAAAAAATAAAAGCTTCTCGTTGTGTTTCTGTGAAAAAATCTGTTTAATTTTTGCAATTGATTTTCTAAACATCAGTCTAGTTGACTTTCTTTCCTACAGGGTAATTACACCAACCAGCGACCAACAACAACAAGCACCGAAAGGTGATGACGTGATCTTGTGTTGAGCTGTAATGAGAGCGTAATTTGGTCAGAGAAGAAACTAGTGCAGCTTAAGTTGTTGTTGTTACTCTTATTGCCGAAAAGTTCGTTCTTTTATTCTCAGTAGAACTATATAAAGTAAAAAAGAAGAAACTCTTGTTATGTTTGTCCTTAAAGCCGCAACAGTTTCACGATTTACTTGCCGTTCGTTTATTTCTTTGCTTTTCAGTGTATGTTTGAGTGTGTTTGAATGTTTGTTTGTTGCTTGTTGTCGCTTTAAGTGTTGCTTTTATTACAAAATCATTGAAAAGGTTTGAGTAAAGAAAAAAAAGAATAAAACTTTATACTCCACGAACAGGTCAGGAAAGGTGAACCAAATAACAGTAAAATGGAGTATTTTTTGTGTAATTTTGCCTCTGTGTGGGTGCTACAATTTTAGTTGTAGTTTTCGACGTAGCGACTCGCGACGTTTCGGTTTAGTTTACGATGTAATCTCAACACCGCGTGGTGTATGTGTGCACATATTTTATACACGTGTGTTGAGTAAAGGAAATTAGCGGTACTTTTACGAAGAACATTTCTTCTCTTTTAAAAATAATGATGAGGTTAAGCGTGAGTGAAAGGTTACCTCAAATCTGCTCTTCTTTCTTTGTTTCCTGACTCGGAATTTCTGCTTTTAAACTTAAATAACTTTTGGTGTGTAATTTTTATGTCATTATTAAGAAATAAAACATAAAATGTAAATTCACAAGAGAAACAAACGAACTAAAAATGTAAAATGAATTACTTGAACAAATTATTAATTTCTTTTAAGAAAAAATTAACATTTAAATGCATGTGACGGAAAGCAGGTGGGAAGGAGACACCGTTAGGGATGAAATCAGTTTCAATAATAAAATACAATAATTTATGGTTGTCTTTTCTTTAACGATAATTACAATAACTGATGTCATCAACGTTTGTGGTAGGAAAAAAAAACAATTCTTGAATTTCCTTTTAAGCAAAAGATTTAAATCTTTATAATTGAATGTAAATTTTCGAAATATCTATAAAATTTGCAAATAAAGTTGCAAATGGCGATTTAATTCCAGTCTGGCTTACACTTAAACAATTACAATTATATAATAATAATTAATTTAAATATTTACAACCAATTTACCAACTAATGTATTATCCGCGTTCACTACACTGGATTGTCTTCGCATAAATTTTGCACAAACTTGGCTAATAAGCTGCAGCTGTTTGTCACATCGTATTTTCGAAAGTTACGCGTGAGTATCGATGAATTGTTGACTTTTGCTTGAGGTTTCTTATTTTTATCAGTATTTTATCGGTGAGGTTGCGTCTGCTGTTGCTGTTTTGAATACATAATTATCTTTAAAGGCTTCTGTCAGCGTAATGTGAGGTTTGCAATTAGCATAAATCAATGTTTCATTTGCAAATTACGCATTGAAAGTTTCAATTTAAATACAAATTGCATTTTTACGGAAAAACAAATTATCTGTGTTTAACATTTTTGCTTAAAAACGTTTATATACTCGAATTTTTACGTTGAAATTAAATAATTAAGGATGTCCGGCCAATACTGTGACGAATTTATTTTCATTTTTTGTTTTATTTCAATCAAAATGTTGAATCTTCTTGGGGAAAAATGGCGGAATTTTGGTTATTCAAAGCAAGAACCGTTCCGTTCACAAAGATATCATCCAATCACCACAATCATTGAGGCGTTGCCAGCGACAAAATCACCACTCAACCAAAGTCACCACTCAACCAAAGACACCACTCAACCAAAGTCACCACTCAGCCAAAGTCACCACTCAACCGAAGTCACCACTCAACCAAAGTCACCACTCAGCTCAAAGTCACATTAAAGCTGCTGAAGTCATTGTGATCGCCAAAGTCAACACGAATTTTAAAGCCACAAAAATCCCATTATCGACGTCCTCTCCACAGTCTGTGAAGATCGAAGTCACCATTACGATGAAAATCATTATCACAATGGAATTCACGCAATCACCCTGTTGCTCTGACTGTATCCTCTAATATATCATCATCGCTGTTACCATTATCATTAGGAGCGATCAACGTCAAGGGCAATCAACAAACGATCAACAAATCTTTACAGTCAATGAATTCACCACCATCCTCGAAATCACTATCAACAAAATAATTTTGCTGCTTGGAGTCAAAATCACTTCAAAACTCAGCATGGCATAAAGTCATTGTCGAAGTTACTTTGATCAATAAAGTCCTACAAAAATCACTCTCACCACCTCCTTCAAAAGTCACCATTTCCCTCGAAATCGATGTACTGCAGGAAAACGCTTCAACTCAGTCGTCATTAGCAAAGATATCCACTTTAATATTCACTTTATCAATAGTCCCGTCACATTAAAAGTCTCTCTGGGAGTCCCCAACGTCACCAATGCACCATCACAACATATGAATTCGCAATTCTTTTGAAAATAAATAAATAAGCCCAATCATCATACGAGTATTCATCAACAAGAGCGAAAATATTATAATCTTTCAAGTCATCGTACCCACCAAAGTTACCATTATATGAAGTTAGCATTAAATAAAAAGTTCCGATTATCTTCAATACAATCATCTCCGATCTTAGAATCACTTTGTATATCTAAGTCATTATCTTGAAGCCTACATTATCCTCAGATTTAACATCATGAAATTATTCTACATAGTCCTGCTAAAACTAGAAATCATCCTAAAAAGTCATCATTCAGCTAAAAAAACTCCATCATCCATCATAATCATTTTAAAAGTGAGTATCCAGTATCATCATAACTGATTATGATCACGTTTAATAGATTGCAGTCACCATTATCACTTATGTCACTATCATAAAGTTAAGCTATGAGTCACTGGCTCAACTTTTAAAATAACCGTCATTATCATTCTCTTGATCGTTTCCAAAGACGTCAGAATCATCATCGTCCAAAAAGTCACTATCATCAACGAGATTCATGAAGTTACCATCGTCCCCATCATTATCATCATCATCAAGCTCATTCATTTTATTTTACCACTCGTAAATTTCTAGACTTTTTTGTTTATTACTTCCAGCGTTATAACTTAATTAGAATGCTTATTACGTAAATAACAACAACAGCAACAACAACAACAGTAGCAACAGCAACAACTGCAAACATAACAAGTACAAAAAGATCTTTAATTACAGACTTTTTCACCAAGAAGACTTTTTCACCTTTTTCTGGATCCACGCCATCTGCCAGCATGGGATGGGAAAGTGGGAAAGTGCAAGAATTACGCTTCCTCCAGAGATCGCGTCATATAATAACGACTTTTTCACATTATTAGCAGCTGTAAAATGCTTTTTATAACGTATACTTTTTTTTAGTTTGTATTTTAATCTGCTATTTTGTTTACTACAGCTTTCGTTCTCTTCCTGAAAAAAGAAGCGAAGAATTCATAATGAACAAGTATGGTAAAAAAAATCAAATTACGCTAAATAGTTCTTGCAAGTTCGTTAATTTCATTTATTAACTAATTTCCAACCAATTACTATATGTATCTGGTACACTGGCATTAACTATCCCTTTTTTTCCTATTATTAACCGAAGTGGTTTTGCACATTTCATAATCGCATTGATATTACAGAGTATATTTTTGTGCCAATAAACGTTAACGATATATGAACCAAGAACATTTTATAACTTAATGGATCTCCCTCGAGACCGCCCAGGTCGATCCGATCTTGCGAAGGCGTTGCAAATCGAATTCGCATTTCTGCACAGATATAAATAAAAGTAAGGAATAAAACTTATCGCAAGTACATTTCCGAGTACGAACGTCTGCAGCTCCTCAGATTATAAGGTTCTGATAAGAATTTGTCGATGCATTCAACGCATGCTTCCTATTCTCCTTCTCCACCGCCACGAAATCTGCTCATCGTCCGTTCCATTCTCAGCGTAACTCCGTTCTTTGAACGCAAGCCGATCGAGTGTAGAAGCGATTGCATTAATGGACTGCCGCCCGTTACGTTGTATCTCCTCCACACATTATCGCTGTTGTTGTTGTTGTTGTTGTTATTATTATTGTTGCGCCACGAATTGAAATGACGAGTGCGTGCCACCGCGTAAACCTGGCAAAGGCGGTCATATCGCAGCCCAGCACTGCGATCCTGATAACCTGGTCTCTCCCAACACCGATTCTGCACTGATCGCATAATTGCATCAAACGCAATCTTGATATCAAACTGCAACCGCAATTTAAAAACAATCTTATGGATATAAAATAAATGAAGTGTTGCCTGGACAGCGTGGCAAGCAGCTAGCTGCCATGGACTCCCTGCGCACACAGCTTGCTCTCAATTGATATCTGAACATATTGACAGTTTAGATTTAACGATTTCTTTTCGTTACTTTCTTGCGAAGAGGATTTATATATTATAAAAAAGTCTCTATATATTAATAATATACATTATATTCTAGAGAAATTCTTTACTATAAATATTAAATCTGTAAATATTAACAAGTTTTAAACATTTTTAGGAGTTTAAAAGTTTTCTCCAACTTTCTTTCACATTTTTCAATGACATTTTTATTGGTTTTAGAAAAAAATCCTTCAGTTAGTGGAAAGTTATTAAGAATTTTTAATGCATCAGACCGATACGATATATCTGATACAAGGTAGCAATCTTGTAGAATGAGACATTTGAATTTTATTTTCTCATTAAATCATGTAGGGGTATAAGAATGTTCTGTAAGTTATAGAGGTGGCCACACTTCCATGGAAGTAACTGACTCATTGTCACCCTGTGCGTCGTTCGTTAAGTTGTATTGTTGTTATTCAAAACGTCAAAATAGATTCTCACCTGTGAAAAGTTGTGCAGTGCAGTTTTCGGTTTTTGAAATTCTTTTAATTCCATTGCAATAGATTAAGTAATAAATAATGCAGCAGTGTAATGGGCGAGTCAATTAAATGTTAAATAAAAGCAAATAAATTTGCAGCTTTAAATATTAGGGATGGAAAGGAAAAAGTAGCTGATAAGTGCCGCATAGCAAAAGAAGGCCAAAGAATTATCAAAGGAATCCACTGAATTTTTAATTTGGCTTGCTGGCACATCAAACGCTGGAGAGATTTGCAACAGACCCTAAGAACAACTCAAGCAGCTACCAAAACAAAAATATCACACGGTAAAATGATGAAGGTACATTTCCGCGAGCAGTACGGCAAAAAGGGGGAAGAGATCTTGTATGTTACTCCGGCAGGTAGGTATTCTCTGCAGGCTATCTGCGATAAAAACATGAACAGTCTCTCTTGCAGATCAAAGCAGTATCGTGCGAGTTCCCATGCGAAGCGACAAATTGGTGATCCATCAAAAGATTTTCTTCCTTCGATGGATGCAGAATATCTTTCTTCCGAAAGGTTATCCAGACAGTGTTAGCGAAGACTACGCTGCTTATCAACTGTGGGATACACTGCAGGCCTTCTGCAGCACTATCTGCGGTGGGTTGGAAGCTGAAAGATTGTTTTTAGAAGAAACCTAACTAATGCCCTCCCCTCACCTCTTAGGAACTCTTTGTACGCACGCTGTACTTCAAGGAATTGGTGTTGGCGACAATAATGTGAATGCTTACTCTGCAACTGCAACGTGGATTTTTAAAGAGGGCAGCGGTCACCTAGGGCGCATTTTATTTTCATGGTGGAAGGGTTCGCAGCTGGATGTGGACTCGAAGAAGTGGCGCTTGCGAGCAGATTTTATAAATGATCTCGCTCTGGGCATTGAAATCTATGTTCTTCCCAAGTACCCGTTGCAGAGCACTTATATACTTTGCTGCTCAACGGTGCTGAAATCGATCGTTGGTGTTGCTGGTATGCACTTGATATATAGAAATTCGAGTAAATGCTAAATTTACGCACGAATTTCTTTTCAAGGTGGTGCCACTCGAGCTGCTCTGACGCAACATCATGCCGTGCGTGGCAATCTGGCGGATGTTGCCTCCAAGGACAGCTCACAGGAAACTTGTGTCAATCTTATTGCTTCCTTTCTGGGTCTTTACTTGCTGACTCTCATAAAAAGTCGGTTGTAAGTGTGATTCATGTATTTTTAATATCTCATTGCTTATATTTACTTTATATCCCCATCTTCTTGGCAGAGTGCTGCACTCAGTTTTTATTTTACTTATTTTTATGCATCTGTATGCCAACTTGAAGGCTGTGAAAGCCGTTTGCTTGCGTACCTTCAACGAGTCGCGGTATTTAATTACGCTGGAAGAGTTCTTTCGCTCGGGACGCATGCTGACTCCGCAACGAGTGCGTATAACTATGATTGGAATTTCAAGTGCCATTTTAAATTACGAATTTCAAGGTCAATAAATTGGAGCGCATTACAATCGGTCAAACGGTATCCGTTTCACTGCAACTGAAACTTGGCCTGTCCATCAAGAGTCTCATCGATGAACACCAAAACCAAAGTCAGCTCATAGAAAACGTAGTCTCCTCCTTCGATCCGCGTGAGCACTTCATTATAGCAGAGAGTAAAAAGTGTCTGGGCGTCTACTTGCACTTCGATACTCGTCCGCAAGATGTCTTGAAAGCGTACTTTTTCGCCGTCTCCTACCTACAGGATCGCAGTCAAATTAAAGAGAAATACTGGGAAATACAAGCCAAGTGGCAGGAATTTGTAAATATGGCACAAAAAGAAGGTGAGGTTGTTGTTTTATTGTCTCAGGTTATTGCTTTTACATCTTAGTCTTTAAGGTTGGCTTACCACGCAGCATCTCTTGATGGTCGATGAATATCGTCTGGACTGGAAGGTATAAGATTCCCAACAACCAAGAAGCGAGTGCGGCATATTGGACCAAAATGGAAACCCCAATGGCAACATAAGACCTGCCGACTTAAGGAGGGACATTTCGATAAGTACACTTTGTGGCAAACTCTGTCCTTTAAAACTGTTTGTTGACATGAATTTAGAACTTTATTTTATATATTTTGTTTGGTTTTAATAGCCAGGTATAATTTTCGTTTCTAGAAACTTCGTGGATAATTTTCTATAATTGTTCATATATCGCTAGAAATTAGATTCTTAACATATCCTGGAAGTAATTAAACGAGTAGCAATAGTAATTAAGTAGAAATTTTAGCAAACTGTGAATGTAGATCTAATTGTTTTGTTTCTAGAGCGTGTTTTTAAATAATATCAGAATAATTTACAATTTATCTTTTCAATTGTTAAACTATAATATTGTTCACTATATTAGGAGGATTTTCGAATTTAAGAAATCTGCCTTAGCAAAGTTTTTAACTTAACATTATAAATTTAGAAAACGCGATTTTTTACATTAGTTTCACAGAAAAAAAGAATGTGTTATTCAGAAATTGTAAGCCAAACATTTTGCTTAATGTGTAATACTAGTTGTTGTTATTGAACTTAACTAAAACCTTCTAAACCAAGCAATAGAGAGCTTAAGAACTAAAACTGAAGTCGGTGTAGTAAACGTATTCACATTTTAATTGAATAACAACTTTTTCTTGCTTTTAATGTGTGTGGACTGTTTTTAATCTATACAAATATCATAGCTAGTAGATAGACGAGACCTATTTTAGTAACACCTTTATGAAACACCTTTAGCATATATATTTAGCATATATATTATATCTCTAAATTAACTTATAAATTAATCGAGATATTTATACAAATATGTAGTTGATAGATCTTGAAAGAGAAAGAAGACAAGTTTGAAGTAGAAAGAAATGATAAATCTATTTAATGCTTATTAACTTATTAAAGAGAAAATGTCGTGTAGTTTTTCTCTGCAATTAGCTGAACTATTCCATTCCAATATATGCAACGAAAATCTTGGTTAGTCGGCAATTTTTGATTAATCAGATTTTAAGTAAGTAATTTACACTTATAAAATATTTCGAAAATCTTTACTTTTTAATTACTATTACAATATATCAGAAATTGTAGTTTTTGAGCATAGCTATTTTGATTTTATTAGTATTAAATATTCGTCGACAAAGTATTTCCAAAAATTATATTTTAATGTAGATTGTCACTCAATTTGTAGAACATATAAAAATCTGTAGCGTATGTGAATAAAGCAAGTTATTTGCATTAAATTGTTTCAAATTATTTGTATTAAATGTTATCATTATAAACATTAATTAAAATGTTCGATTTTCCTTCATAAGCATTAATTAATGTGTTTTGCTTACGATGGAATCATTTCTTGTCAAATCATTTTCTCAAAAAATTATAGCGAGTTCTACTTTCCCTTTGTAGAAAAATCGCCTCTAAGAAGAGTTAATTGTTAATTATGCTCGTACCGTGTAAAATAAAGAAGCTAAAATTTTCATAATAAGCTAAAATTTTAGACGGAATTCCATAGTCTATAACTTTTAGCGCTTACAACAAAATTAAAATCCATTAAAAATATTTCAGGAATGGTTTTGAAGAAATTCACCATTTGATATAAAAAAATCGGAATTCCAAATGGTAAGACTGATATTAAATGGTAAAAACTGAAATTTAAACTTCAAGAGATCTGGATGCAAAAGTTACATGAAATTGTAAATATTTTCCCAGAGCCAATAAAATGAAATGAAATAAATTTGCTGTAAGGTTGGCAACTTAGCATCTGACTGCATCTATATGCCCAAGAACTCGGTTTGTTGGGTTATGTAAACTTTATAATCAGCTGTTTAGCTGACACACACCATGGAATTTCCTTCCGCATTCCTTCAGAAAAATTTCCGTGTTTTCTACGCTCGAATTTTAAGGAAAAAAAGGAAATTCGGATTGAAGTGTTTTTAGACGACTAATTTACCAATAAAACAAATGTTCTCTATCATTTATAAAAATAAGACCATGTAAAGTTCAAAACAACATGACTTCTAATCTTGTTGACTCCGCGGGTAGGGAATGCCGAAGGCTTCGGGAATTCAAGGCGTTCCTGCACATGTGGACTCCAGAAGTTCCAGGCGGCGAGATACGCAGCAGCATGACGCGCAGCAACAATGAAACATATCCGGTTACCAAAAAAGAGGTGCGAGCCGAAGTGCTTGCGATAATTTGGAGTCACCTGACGGTAAAACGCTGTCCTCCTGACTTTCAGCTGATGCTGCTTCGTGCTGCAGTGGAAGACATCGAACGGGAGCCTATAAGCACAAAAGCTTGCGACATTGCAAGTACTTTCGGAGGCCAGAATGACGAACAGGAGGTGCTGTACGATTTGATCAAACTACAAAAGTTCGCTGTAAATAGTTTGGAGAAACTGCTCACGCGTCCCGCCGACAATAATAAAGAGGCAAACAATTTGAGCCGCTTTATGTTCGAATGCAAACCTTGCATGGAGAACACCTGCAGTTGCTGCACAAAGGATCCAGAGGTAACTGCGACCAAGGCACCAACACATTTAGCGGCAGCAGTGAAGAACAAACCGCGCAAAATGGAAGATCGCCACTGCTGTTGGCCGCTCTACGGCGATGTGTTTCAGTGCAACAGCGCCAACTGTCTATACGGATTTTATGGTGTTTTTGACGGTCACGGTGGACCTCTGGCTGCAGCATTCGCCGCCGCACAGTTACCACAGCTGTGTGCTGAGCGACTACAGCAGTCACGCCCTAGCACCACGACACAGCACATCGATGCTTTGAAGGAAGCGTTCATCCAAACAGACCAACAGTTCGCCAGGAAACGCATCTCCAGTGGCACCACTGCAGTTTGCGCCCTACTCTGCCGCTCTACAGACAGATACAACGACACCTGTGAAAGCGGTGCATCGAAGCAGCAGCTGTACGTTGCCTGGGTAGGAGATTCGAAAGCCATGTTGGTAAGCCGCTCAAGACGCCAGCAGTTAGTGAAGCCGCACAAACCCGATTGCCCCGACGAACGGTTGCGCATAGAATCGCATGAGTCGGGAGCAGTAATGTTCATCCAGGGTCAGTGGCGGGTTAATGGCATCCTGAACGTATCTCGTTCCATCGGTGACTTTTCGGTGAGTTCTGTCATTGCCGAACCTGATGTGGTGTGCGTGAATTTGGAGACCGATGATGATTTCCTGGTGCTGGGCACTGATGGCCTCTGGGACCACGCCGGCGAGGATGATATCGTTTCCACTGTCTACGATGGCTTAGCGCAAAAAGACACAAGTCTTGATGAATTGCCAAAACGCTTGATAAATTTAGCCAAGCAAGGTGACTCACAGGACAATATAACAGTTGTGATTGTTCTGTTACGAGAGGCTGCAAAAATTAATGATTGTCGTTGTCGAATGAGTGAGAAACCTTGAAGCGATTTGGAGAAAAAAGTAATAAAAACATTTTTTCGAAATCTTAAGAGGTAACAGCGGATATTAATTTAGATAACTAAGCCTTGTATGCATTTTTTCTTAATTAGCTACTGAAAATTTACGATAGCGAAAATTCGAAGCAAATACGTTCCATTTTTGAAAGCAGTGAAATTCTAATTCTGTTACCTGTTATGACTAGAATGCAATAAAGTGGCTTCTAGCTTCAAGACAGTGTTAAAACAAAGCTTCGCTGATATTTATGTGGATTTTTGTACATTTGTGCCTAAATACAAATTATTTTGCTCATAGATTTTAGTTCAAATTTACGTCAATTAGTTGTAGAAAAATATTAGTATTTTGCAGAGCGAAACGAAAGACGAAACATTGCCGTTCTAATTAGCATTGAATGGCAGTTGTTGTTACTATTATACAACCTCTGTTATACAATAACCTGGCTACATTTTTACTTAAAAATTTAATGTATTTAACTAACATATACATATATATATACACATTGTATTTTATTACTAACTCACACAATTTTTAACTTGATTTTAACAACCAACTATTTACAGACTATAAAAGACAATTGAAGTTCAAATATTAAATAAAATTTTGTAGTAATGAAAAAGAGAGTTTTTGTTTTGAATTCCCGCAGGAAGTTACTTCTTCGTTGCTCATTAAAAACGGGGTCCCTCCATCGCTCTCCGAGCGGTCCGAGGCACTTTCAGAAAGAAAATTTTAGCAGCCGTTTTGAAACTCCCGTAATGGGATCTTAAGACGTTTCCAGTCACTTAAATTGGTATTAGATGGAATCCTTGGGATTAATAATTTAGCCGAATAATTTAGTTGAAAACAGTACAGATTTTATTATGCCAGAAAATAATGCAAACATTGCAGTTTACAAAAATATTACTTAAATTCGTAAAATTGTAAACAAAAACACTTAAAAGGATTTAGGAGAACGCTTAATTAATGTGAGCCTGGAGGTGGTGGTCCCGACGGAGGAAACGATGTCCCATACATGGCACCAGTATGCTGATTCGATGAAGGCACAACCGGAGGAGCTGCATACGGGTTTAAGAGGTAATTTGGCAGTGGTGGTGGCGGCGCTTGCAAGTTCGGTCGTACCGGCACTTCATAGGGATGCATTAGACCCGTAGGTCCTCGTTGCACTGGAACCGCTGGTCCTGAATGCATTGGAAATGATGGGCCTGGTCGCACTGGAAAAGATGGGCGTGGTCGCATTGCGGGAGCTTGATACGAGCGGCCGCCAAAATCAGGTGGCGGTGTATACATGAAGGACTGCGGTGCACCAAAATTGGACTGATAACCGCGATAGTTAGGCGACTGTGGAGACAAACAGGGTTGCATATAATTTGAATGCCAACTACCGGAGTTGTAATTAGGACGCCGATCATAGACTGGCGAAGAGGAGTGCGGATATCTTGGTGGCCTAGATGAACCCCTACCACCTCGCGGACTGTAATGATTGAATGGCTGTCGGCGGTGAGGTAAGGGCGACGGCGACGGCGAGGGCGATGGTGATGTTGACGGTGATGGTGCTGGTGAAGGTGAAAGGCGTTCAACATCCGTACGCGAACGTTTTGTGGAATCATCGAGATCGTTGTGACGATTTCGATTCCGTAATTTCGCCCGTGCTTGCTTTTCCTTCTCATCGTCCGAGTAAGCCAGATACTGTGGGGGAGGCTCAACATCATTTTCCCACGAAGCATCTGAGCCTCGCATTCGCATTAGATTCGAAAGAATTACGTATTGTGTGTACTCTGTTTTGGGTGCCACGAAAACCACATCGCCTACTTTTATGTCCTTCTCCTTGATTTGCTCATTTGAATTAAATCGCACACAGTAGAGAGGATCTGCTACCTGGCCAAGCACATCAAAGATTTCACCCAGCACACGTTGGCCTTTATCCAAAAATAAAACCGTATCCAAATCAAGAAGAATAGAGTTGGGGAGTGCGTTGACCAAAACCAGCTGATCTACGATGGAATGAACTTTTCCCAGTTCTATGCATTCCTCCTCGGGAACGGTAATGTGAAGATCTTGAATGGGCGGCAAGTCATCTATTAGAAATTCGCCCTTGACACGCAAGGGCTGGCGTTTAGCTCTAGTGCCGCTGCCACCACCGCATTCTTCATCGTCATCCGCCTCCTCATCATCATTCGCCTCGGTCGATTTTTCTATAGTTTTGCGTATTTCATTTAAATACTCGACATCTGAACCTGAGTCCGATGAAGAGTCTGTATCCGACTCGGAATCGGATTCTGAATTTATTTCAACAATGTGACCCCGATATTTGTTGTTGGTTTCGGGGACAGCAACTGCAATTACTGAATCAGTCTCAGAACTGTCGGCATTTGCATCTTCATCAATATCGGAGCCGTATTGAGCCAGTAGAGAAAGACCGGATAAGGTAGCTAAAATTAAGAACAAAATTTTCCCCTATCTTTAGAATATTCTCAGCAAGATAATATTACACTTACAATTTTGAGGTATGGACTCCAAAGGCAACTTATCAGGTGTATTTTTAACACTTGAAATCTCTAAGGTTCGCTCTGTCGTAGTTCCCGTTTCGACATCTGAAGGGACTTCCCGAGTGGCTAGGGAAGTGTTTTCGTGTACTTCATCAACGTTCATTAGGTTTATGTTACTGTCAGATTCTGCAGTCCCTGGAGGCTTACTAGTTTCTTCCTCAGTTTGTTCGACTTTCTCGGTAATCCGTTTGTCTTCCTCAACAACATCCATAGTTTCATCATTGTATACCGACTCTCTGCAGTCGTGCTCCTCAACTTTTTGGGAGGATGAAGTTAACGAATCTGTGACATCCTCATGGTCTGATTGACCTGACTTTTCTTCTCTTTCCTTAGCAGCTGAAGTTTCCGTTATCTGTACTATTTGAGCTGACGCTATGGGATCCATATTTACGTCATTTGAATTCACTGTTGTGGCATCGTCTGGAACACCAGTCACCTTAAGTAAAGCTTCAATATGCGGTGACTCAATTCTTATGTCTTCAATTATTTTAACTTGTTCTGCTTCCACCTGTGGCGGTTCAATTCGTATATGCTCAATTATTTCAACTTTCTTAGTTTCCACTCGGGACACAGGTTTCTCGTTTTCTGGTGTTCCGGGATTTGTTTCACTACCACTTTCAATCTCACATGTTTCTGATTTAGGTAACTCTTTTGAGCTTTGCTGAACGAGCTCTTTATTTTCCACTTTTGGTATATCCCCAGATACTTCTATATCTTCCTTCCTTGATAGTAGTTCATTTTCCTTATCATATTCCATTTTTTATTAATAATAAAATTAAAAACTAGGGAAGTTTTGTATCCGAAACGTGCTAAGTAAAACGTGCCGGCGTCAGAAACCTACGCCGAAATATGTGTCTTGGTAAATTTTGCGAATGACTCAGTCGGTCGAGAAATTTACTAAGTTGTTCTTTCATTTACCCGATACAATTTCCTTCAACAACAAGAAAGGATCGAAATATTTTGATCTGATAATTCGATTCGATTTTGATTTGGAGATGCGATCGTATGTGATTATAAGATTTACCATATGAAGATCGTACGAACAAATCGTATTGTCTATAAGCTTCTGAACCTATTTTCCGAAGGATGAAATCCGTTGACAGCGTAATTTTCAAGCAGCAAAATTAAGATTTATCATATGAATATCGTACGAACAAATCGTATTGTTTATAAGCTTCTAAACCTATTTTCTGAAGGATAAAATCCGTTGACAGCGTAATTTTCATGCAGCATTTCCCAGGTAGAAGAAAATTATCGACCCGAAACAGGCTGCAATCCGTCCTTTAAATGCACAGCTAGTTGCATAGCGCGTTTTATTAAAAATAACAGCACAAGGTGGTAACTCAAATGAAGGAGTGACCAGAGGGTTTTTCGAAACCAATATATTAATGATCATTAACTTAATTTCAGTTTCTGAAATATTTTAAACGTAGATTTGTAAATAGTAAACCTATAAATAAAACGCATTATTAGAGTTAATTCTCGCTTTGATAACGATATTGCTTTTTTTCTTATAAAAGGAATAAAAAACGTGCGTTTATGCAGCGTACCTCATTGCAGTACGATATAAAAATTTATTAAAAATAGTGTTTATGTTAAGAGTGCAGCTCTTATTAACACAACAATAAATCGTGTATAAATTGCAACTAGATGGTTAGCTAGAATTTGACAAACGGAACTAAATATTTAAAGGCTGCAATAACGGTGCGGCATTTACCGTTGGTGCATCGTCGTTCTTGCTACCCGTCTGCGATAAATGTTTGATAATATCTACCCAGTCATAGCCACGTGGACGATCGCCTTTGTGATCAGTGCGTTCCCACTGGCGCCGTTTTTGTGCCTTAGTTAGCTGTTCTTTTTTCGGTTCTTTTATTTTTGTGCCATTATTATCCGATATTTTAATCGCACTGACACCAACACTCTCCAAGTCAATAGACTGCACTGGAGCCGTTTCCGGTTGCTCTGCCACCAATTCATCTATGCGATCCTTGAGGCATTCAAAGAGCGTGTATGTCATGCCGCAACCGATCCACTGCTCAGCTTCCTCTTGCAAGACAGACTGAATCTTCTGCTTCACTGCCGGAACGCTTTAAATGGAATAGAAGTATATTTCTTTCTAGTGGCCATATTCCTATCTGTAAACTTACTTACAGGTTTCTGTTGTAAAAAGTGTCCATGTTGATGGTTGGTAACTCTGCAGGATAATTCTCGCCCCATTTTATTTCCACTAGAAATGACTTGAAGTTGTCTTCTTCCCCGTACTGTGCGAATTTATGCAATAAACTTATACTGAATAAATTTAAGGTGTGGAAGAAATAATCCCTACCTTGTATTGAAACGTTGTTGGATTGATTTCTTTAAACGCCGGCTCACCTTCGTAGATTGATTGTAGCGCTTCCCGCTCGTCACACTGCTGTTCGAATTGCTCAGACATTTCGTTTTTATTTGAGGATTTCTTAATTTTATTTATGAATATTTCTAAAAATTGAAAACATTTCAATTTAGCTTATCAGCTGATTTTGAAGTAGGAACTTAACCTGCAAGTGATATGATTTAATTTAACAGGGTGTGTTAGAATAAATTGTGTGGAAAATAAATGAAAAGGTGAATGCAGCTTGTGGAATGATAGAATTTTTAGATTTTCTTAATATGTCACTCTTGCCCTCTAAGCATTGCGATGAAAAAGGGAACTTTATTTTTATTACTTTTATTGGAATGATATAACTACTGTATATTATTATTTGGAATCGTTGCAGTTGTTGTTATCAATGTTTGCTTCTAAAAAGAAAAAAAACAATCGATTCATATCACTACTTTCAACTACATATATCACTTTTCTTAAATAAAAATAAAGCCTTTATAATTCTTTAATTTGGAGATCTAAAAACTTTCAGAATTTATTTTAAAAAGAATACATTATTAAGGCTATTCGTTTATTATTAAACCCTACACCAGAAGGGAGTAGGGTATATCAACTTTGTTCTTCCGGTTGCAACGCATAGAAATACACGAGATAGATATAGAAAAGTATATATATTCTTGCTTAGCATATATATTCTCCTGAATCGATTTAGCCCTGTCCACCCATCTGCCTGCCCTTTATAATCACGATTACATTATTAACACTATTCGCTTATTATTTTTTTTAGAACATTATCTAAAAAATCTTCATTGATATATGATAATATATCTGTAAAAATGTCTATGCAAGATACATGTATTCCCAGTAAAGTCGCTTCTTTTGGATAACCAATTGTTCAGTTATTTTAAAGAACTACCAAACAGAAGCGATTAATCGCGACCGATCTATCGCGATATTCTCGGGCCGCGCAAAAGAATTTTTAAATAAATGCTTTTAGCTTTCTTTTTTAAATCGTAAAAAAGATATTTAATTAAGTTTTTACTAATTACCAGGTTTTAATAGATATACTAAAAGATATAAGATATACTCAAAGATATACAACTATATATATACAATAATAATCAACAAAGCTAAGAAAAAATTTCGAGATGTTGAGAAATGAGTTTCGAATTCCGATATGAGTTTCCCATTCCGATATGAGTTTATTAAGTAATTATTAGCCAATGTGTAGCTAGAAGTCATCTATTTAATATGGAAACAATGCCGCTATCATCTCAGTAATTATATGAACTATTTAGTTTTTTTGTATGTGTATTAAAAGCAAAAACAACGCTATGACGTTGCTCTGCTTTGGTCCAGCAAGGTTAGTATAAGAATTTAAAACTATTTACAATAGAGCAATCATTCATATAGTGAATTTCATTAAGGCTTTTCAAATGAAAACCTGTTGAAAAGAGCGCCGCCGGGTTTGTCGCTGAGATACAAATACGTTCCATTACAGCTCTTTCCGATCAGAAATTAAGTCACATTTTAAATTCTCAAATTTAACTTTTTTAATAGTTTTCTTAACTCGATAGCGTGAACACGTGTTAGGTTGAGAGTACTAATATTTTAATAATTCAACTGCCACAAGAATCACACGATTTCAAATAAATTTTCGAAATTTTGTATTCTAAGGATTTCCGTGGATTTTATTTCCGATAATAAAATAAATTAAAATTAAATTTTATTGAAATAAATTCCTAACTATTTGTGTTCAATGCAATGTGTTTGAACTTTTTTAAATTCTTTACATGTGAATTATAATTTAATTGCTTTTGTTATAGATTTCAATAAATAAAAGGTGCGAAAAATCCATCAAATCTGTGCAAATATTGGCATTCCATATTCCGCATTCCACTTCAAAAATAAAAATTTTATGTTAAATAGTGATGAGCAGCGAAATTACAAGGTGTGTTCAAGGTTGCTTTGGAACTTGCAAAAAATCCCACAGAAAAAAATCCATTCGAATGGTTCCAGTTGGTTTAAGTAGAGGCGGTTTATTTAGGCAGAAACATGCGCATGATGAAACAGGTGAAATTACTAAGATATTTTAAATACGCGTGTATAAAAATTCCAAGAAATTACATTTGATCTCATAGGAATTCAATTATTTTCAATAGGCTTTCTGGAAGTTAAAGCTAAAATAATCTGGATGTTAAAAAAAATCAATTGACTTTTTAGCTAACCTTATTTCTAAGTTTATTTTTGCCTGGACTTATCACACCAATGAGAACAAGTAAATTTATTTCGTATATTTTTATTCCTGAAACGTGACATTTCCACATCTCAAAGTAATTTATATCACTCCTTCAAAATGTCAGTTGATATTTTATTTATTAGTTATAAATCACAACTAGGCTGTACTTTACTCTAGACTACACAAATTTTTATGTGGATATCCAATATATGCAGATTGATGATTGATGAAATTGATGACAAAAACTTGGCATCAGCAAAGTTGATTAATAAAATTAAATTGATTTTCATGGCTGGTTGTTTCGAGCTTGAGCTTCTATATGTTTCAAATAATTATATTATTTTTAAAACATGTGTAAGCAAGGAAATTCGGAATGATCTTCATGAAGTTTCTGTATTTCCTCTAACAACTTTATTACGATTATAACTTCACAGTAACATTGGTTAAGTTTATTCTAAAATCTTAACACTCATCTAATTCTTATTATTCCCAATTTGGCGTAAAAATATTACTTGTTTTCTGGAATTTATACGTTCGATGGCGGCATATATCGCAGTTATACATCTATGCAATTTACAAATGATTCACGTTATCTTGGTTATTTTTTACATAATTTTTTAGCTTAATTGCACTTATTTTGAATTCAAATAAATTTTTCATGCACTGCAACACAGAAAACAGTAAATACTTCAACCTACAGTGGAATCAATCAAAATGTTGTATTTCCAAATGCGTGCGTGACTTTGAGTGTTTGCGGGGAAGTAAGGGGGTTTTGTAACCTATTCAGAGTAATGCAAATCGGAATAAATTAATTTTAACAGCTGCAAAAAATATTTAGGGTATTCATGATGCTTTGTATTTTATAAAAGTGTTGAAACATGCATGAAAACTTCATACGTAAGTTTAATCAATTTCGTATTAATAATTTTATATTCAGCATTATAAGAAACCTTTTAATATTGAGAATTCGCTATTACGAGTTCTTCAACTCAAGAAAGTTTAAAAGAACTCTAAAAGCCTTAAAAATATGTTTAATTTTGCCTATTAAAAACCTTAACATGCAAGTGAAATTCTTTTTGCGGACTCAATGCTGAAACTAATTGGAATCAGTATCAAAAACCAAAACATTAAAACCAAAAGACACGAATACAAATTTTTCAAGGAGAAAGTTATTTGGTGTTCTATAGGACAACTGAAATAGTGTGTAACATTAAGTTAACGTGATAGCATAGCTATAGCCAAGGACCAACCTTATATTTATTAATCATCACTTGTGGAAATTCCGAACAAAGTAAACACACAAAACATGTGTCAAATATTTAACTGTTAAAAACACAATGAATACTAATATGCGTTGAGTGTACAAGTGGTTTTAACTACCTATCTGTAGAAAAATTTATTTCTTCAATGATTAAACAAAAGTTCCAAGAAATTTTATTCAGTTTTGAAGAATTCGAATTTTACAGAAATTCCTTAATCTAAAACACGTATGAATGCCAATTACTTGTCTTCGTGTCAGCGTGTTAATTTTGTTAACATTTTTTGTTAACATGGAAATTATTATTATTTCGCTTAATTAAATGCCAAAACATGATTAATACAGAAAGCACGATTTACACCATCTCTAATGTGTTTCCTTTCAAATGCAATGCATTCTGAACAAAAAAATTCTAGGTTTCATATATGATTTGCTTAAGATAAACATAAGCAATTAGCTTTAGTAAACAAATAAATTGAGAAGTGAAATATCTCATTTCATCTCTATTTAATTGATGAATTTTATGGGAACTTCAAATTGTTAAATTTACGGCGTGTTTCTAAAAATATGTTACAGAATTGGAAATCAATAATTGCAATAAATGAAAATGTTGGGGGGAAATTACTTTTGTTCTAAATTTTCCATAGCGTGTCGTTTGTTCCAAAGAATAGCTTGTCGTTTTTTATTACATCGGATTCTCTATAACCGAAACTACTTTGAACTAATTCTTTTTGTGACTTAATCACTCTAAAAATATAGAGAAATCAATTTTAGCGATCACTCATTCTTTAATGGGTTTGTTCTTATGCACGTATTGTACATACATAATAAATTCAGAAATAACAATGAATGCATTCATTCATAAAATATTTCTATATATTTGTGGTGAGAAGATCGAAACTTGTCATCACTACGGAAGAATTACAAATGTTATATTAAAGCAAATAAAGAAAAAATAACAACATAAGGAATTTCCTCTGCTCGCTGATCTGCATCAGAGGAGATTGCAACTCACCGTCATTTCTGAACTTTCATCCCAGCGAGCACAATTCTAAAAAGCAAAAAAAAAAAAAAAACTCTCACTTTCATTCAATCACACCGCATTCTATCTTGAATGCCGGAGAATCGGCACAGCATAAAAAACTGTTGCTTTCAAAGATGACATAACAATAAAAAGTAATGAGTTGAAGACGGAATTCATTCGTTTTGACGAGATCGATGACGACATTAAGCGCCAGCGCGACCCACAAGAGCAGCAGAACGTATTCAAATACTCTCTACAGGTTTTCGAACGTATTGAATTAGTTTACAACACTCTGCTTGAAGATCATTTCGTGCTCGTAGCTGCAGAGATCTACTATACGGAACTTACTTGGTAGACTGAGCAGTCAGCTATTCAGTTAGTCAATCGTTGGCGGTTGTCGTTCGCGCAGGCAAATTTAAAATTGCATTCCAAATTCGTGCAGTAGAAGTGGAGGCTTGAAACAATAAAAATTCGAGAAAAAATCTAATAAAAAACCTGCTCAAAATATTTGGTTGGCATTGAACTCTAACAAAATTGAACGTATTTGAAGGAAAAGAGCTGAAGAAAGTTTACAATATATGAAAAGTGTATTCATCACTCTTAAGCCGGATTCTCTCAATTCGAATTGTGTCATTAAGTGTGTTGAAAAAGCCTTGCAAACATGGGTTCCTGGTATACGAATTACGTTCCAAGTTGGGTAAACCGTTGGTGGGCTTCGCCACGCCCAGTGAATCCATATAACAACACACGCCCTTCTGCCGCATGTAATTTTCTTATTTTTATGTATTTCTTTTAACTTATGACACTTTAGTTTAGCTCCATAAATTTTTGTTTGTTACCAAACTACATTATTTTGTGATTTACTAAAGGTTTCTTAAGATTTTCCGCAAATAAAACCAGTTTTAGTAACTCTTTTCAATGCCATGTCTCCCAAATTTCGTTAAGGTTTCAGATTGAATAAAACTAAATTTTTTAACTGTGTTTCACACTTTTGCATAATTATTGATTTTTTCGTGATTTTTACAATGCGAAACTTGAATTTTGTTCGCTAATATAATGTAAATTAGGCATATATTGTCGTTCAAATTAATTTATAACTCAGCATATTTTTTCATATTCTCTTTATTCAAATCCAATACAACTTTGATTAAAGTTTTAGTATTTCCTCGTTTTGATGGTTTTTTATTACATATTTGGTGTTTTTTTTTGTTTTTTTTGTTTATAAGCAAATTTTGAAGGTTTAAAAAATAAATTTTCTGTATAATTATGGACACGAGAATTGATATGATAAGGAATTTATATATTAGTGATCTTGTCAAATACTTGCTGGAGACATTTTGACCTTTTCTGTACTCATGTCTTCTTCTGTAACAGATAACTTTTGCATTTTTTCCTAATGTTTCTTTCCTAATATTTCTTCTCGAACTTCCACTTTGAAAGTTTTTACATTATTTTTTCATTCTTATATAAGTTACCAAGTTACATAATTACAAAAAACAATACTTTTTATATATTCAGAGTTTCTGTCTAAATTTATTCGACAAATTTAGTAACTTTATTGAAATTTTTTAAGAGACATAACTGTTTTCTTATATATTTTATGACTAAAAGTTTTCTTATATATTTTAGACTTTTAAAACAATATATAGGAAATAAATTTAGCAAAACCGAATTTCATTGATGATGCCAAGAACTAACAACTTAAATTTAAAAACCTTTTAAATGTTCTTTATAAAAATAGACTGATTATTCTGTCGTGTTCATGCCAGTGAGTTACAGAAAACATGCAGATTTGACTTCGTAATAGGTTTGAAAATGCAATTTTACTTTCCAGCATCGTAAATATTGAGCACAAAGAAGGGTAATAAAATCTGATTTTAGGATAATGGCAATTATTTGAATATAAAGCGATTAAATGAAAACAGACTAACTATTATCCAAAATTATCGAATGCAGATTATTTTGCATTTATTAATTATATTTTAAGATTGTTTAATAGGTTTACTTAACCTGAGAACCAATTTTTAATTTTATCGCAATTTATTCAAGCTAATAGTGCATCATCGTGAAAATAGCATAAAATAAAAATAAAAGCAATCTCGACTCTCAAGAATTATTTAGCTCTTTAGAACTTTTACTTTATTTCATTATTTATTTGTATCTTTTAGTAATTAAAACTCAAAACATTACTGAAAACTAAAGAAACACATGTTGTAGTATCGTATATGAGATCATCAGCTGGCAAAAACTCAGGTACAAATAATACGTCAAGCTATTTGAATAATTCTACTGCATTAATGCAAGTACGATTTGAAACACTCATTGAGTCAGTCGGCCAACGTGCTGAAAAGCAGAGATTTAGAAGTTTGTAATCAATCATGTTTGGTTATTAACTACCGAAAAAGTCGTTACGCACCCATGATTTCCAGTTCTACTGGAAATAATTATCCGAATCCAATCCAAATCTAGATTTTAATGTCACCCACTTGCTTCACAGATACTGCCTCGGACTCTGTACTGGGTGTGCTAGATATTGACTTGTGCCTGGAGGAGAACCACAAAAATCATCACACCGATCACTTCTATTCCGCAAAGGAGGCTTTAATCGTGCGACGCGGTGAACCCTTCCGTCTGCGAATACATCTAAATCGCCCCTTCTCGCCCACAAGTGATGCGATTAGTTTTATCTTCAGTGTAGCCGACGAGGAAAGACCCAGTCCCGGACACGGCACACTAATCGGCATCGTGCCGCGTGATGGAATTGATTATCTAGGCGACATCTATGATTGGGGTGCTGGTATCGAGAGCCAGGACGGTGATATGTTAACGGTGCTCATAAAACCTGCTGTCACCTGCCCCGTCACCGAATGGAAATTCGATATTGACACCAAACTCTACGGCGATGGATCGAAGTCATTCTCCATTCCTTTTCCCATATACATACTCTTTAATCCCTGGTGCCGCGATGATCAGGTGTACATGGAGAGTTATGAGCATCGCAAGGAGTATGTAATGCAGGACACCACTTTAATTTGGCGTGGTTCATATAACCGGCTGCGCCCATCCATCTGGAAAGTTGGACAATATGAACGCCACGTGCTGGAGTGCTCACTTAAGTTACTCGGCACAGTTGGCCGAATTCCCGCTGCCTATCGGGGTGACCCAGTGCGTGTAGCACGCGCTCTCGGCGCAGCTGTGAACTCAGTAGATGACGACGGCGTCGTACTTGGCAATTGGACCGAGGATTTCTCGGGTGGCATCGCGCCAACCAAGTGGATTGGGTCCACCGAGATACTGCAACAATATTTCAAGACCCAGAAACCCGTCAAGTACGGCCAGTGCTGGGTTTTCTCAGGTGTCTTGACTACAATAGCGCGTAGCTTAGGTATCCCCTCGCGGGTTGTCACCTGTTACTCGTCGGCGCACGATACACAAGCTTCTTTAACGGTCGACATATTCATTGATCAAAATAACAAAAAAATGGATGCTGAGACCTCCGATTCCATATGGAACTTCCATGTGTGGAATGAACTTTGGATGGAACGCCCGGATTTGGGTGTGGGTGCGCACGGTGGTTCCTACGGAGGTTGGCAGGTGGTTGACGCAACCCCACAAGAATCTTCCGACAACATATACCGTTGCGGGCCAGCTTCAGTTGTCGCTGTAAAGAATGGGGAGATCCTGCGACCCTTCGATTGTGGCTTCGTATTTTCGGAGGTCAATGCAGACAAAATATACTGGCGTTACAACGGACCGTATCAACCTATAAAAATGTTACGCCAGGATACCTTAGCGATTGGACATCTGATCAGTACCAAAGCTGTGTTGCAGTGGGAACGCGAAGACATCACAGATAGCTACAAATACGCCGAGAGAACGGAAGAGGAACGCAATATCATGCTGAAGGCTCTAAAACAGTCGCGTCATGCTTTCAGTCGGTACTACCTGAATGATAGTTTCAACGAAGTTGAATTCGATATGCAGTTGAAGGATGACATCAAGATCGGCGAAAACTTTACCGTGGTAGTAATGGTGACAAATAAGTCCAAGGAGCGTGTACACGTTGCTTCCGGTCAACTGAATTGTGATGCAGTCTTATATACTGGACTTAATGCAGATGAGATAAAGTCCATACCGTTCGATGTGGAGTTACAGCCGGAGGCCACGGAATACCTGCGCATGGAAGTGCTCTTCGAGGAATACTTCCACAAGCTTTCGTCACAGGTCAGTTATATAGTTCTGTGTTGATCAAAAAAGACTTTCCGCTTTTTGCTTCGCACAATATAATTCGTAATATGATTTCTCTAATGTTTTCAAATTCCTAACCCCAGGCTGCCTTTAATATTTCTTGCTCGGGTTCCGTTAAGGGAACCGATTACGAATATTACGCTCAGGATGACTTCCGTGTGCGGAAACCCGATATCAAAATCACTTTCCAGGGCAAGATTGTGTCACATCAACCCGTAGATGTTATAGTGCGTCTGACGAATCCATTACCCATACCTTTGAGAAAGGGTATGTTCTATGTTGAAGGTCCTGGCATTGAAAAAGCATTAAGATTTAAGGTATAAAATTTAATATATTCTGATTTTAGAATGTATGGAGTGTTAAGAATTAATTATTATTATAATCCTTTCTCGTTTTCTTCTAAGATTGCTGAAATTCCTGTGGGCGGTACAGCTGCTTCAACCTTTAAATATGTACCTCCTTTTGCTGGACGTGGTACAATGATTGCCAAATTCTCTTCCAAAGAATTAGAAGATGTCGACGGATATCTTCACTATGAAATCCAGCCGAGACCAGAGGATGTCATAAGCAATGGTATTGGCGGAGAAACTCCAATATATCGACGAAATGATGTTATACCTTGAAATTATTACAAAATATTGGTTTTTACTTAAAACAGTTGCCATAGTTATTAATCCAGCTTTGTTCTGCTTAAGAAGTTAAATGTAAATGTTTTGTAAGTGTTTTGTGAATATAAGTGTACTGATTATAACATAAGATAAGAAAAACACGAATTTATCAAAGTAAATTTAATATTTTTTAATAAGATTAAAATGCAGTTTTTACAACAGATTTTAAAGTCATTTTAAAATATTTCCTTCAAAAGAGTTTTGTAGAGATTTTTAAATTTGTGTGAATAAAAAGGTTTTCTACGGTTTCTAACACTTTTCGTTAAAATATAATAAAAACTGATATAATATATATGTAATAAAAATTATTTGTGTGTATTTGTATTAATTCAATTTCATTCCCAGGGCAAAGCTTGGTTTATTTGCAGTTTTAACATAATAAATGCCACGTGCATTTTTCGGTACAGGATCACCCATTAGAATTGTAGATCCAGTACAATTTTTTCCCTTTACTTCATCCAAAGAACTGCATCTAGAAGCGTAAAATCCCTTTGCACTATTAATAGACTCAGCGAAATACTCGTATGAACGTCCATGACTGCAACCAGCTATATAATGTGATCAAAATATATATCACAATTAAATTGAAGTGATTGAAAATTTGCTTCTCTTACTAAATATTTTATTCAATTCTGAACAACCAGGTTGTGGTGGAGCACCACCATTCGGATAGAAGTCAACAAAGCCAATGGGGTTCTTGAAGCCTAAAACACCCGCACAACTGTGTATTATATCGACAAAATCTGCATCGGTGGCGTCCAAATGATTTTCCGGTCCAATGCAATCTTCAAAAGCGGGCCGCGCTGGGTCAAGACCTATCGGATAAAATAGGATATTATAGACTCCCGGTTTCTTTACAATCTACTAACCGGTTATGCGACCAACTCTGTATTTAGTATAAGAACCAGCATAACCCATGATATGTGCACCCAAACTGTGTCCGATCAGATGAATACGCTTAGGATCCGCAGACTTCTCTTCAACCAACAAGTCGATCAATTTAGCCACAGCTCGACCCACTTGTACAGTATAACGCGCCGGGCGTAAATAGTAAATATTATCTGCTTGATCTCTCCAATTGATAGCTTTGATTAAATAAGATAAAATCAAATTTCTTTTTGTGTTGTATGGATGCGTACCGAAGACATTCATGTTTCCTTTCTGCGCATAGGCTCCTCTAATAGATTGTATAGAATTGCTTTGTGTACTTGATTTCCAGCCGTGAACGAGAATTTTCGTATCCAGGTTGGGATTGAAATTAGCGACCATCTCATCCCAAGTGTCCCGTTTACGCCGCTTCCGAAAGGTATCACCATCTTCGAGCAGAATTTTAGTTACAGTTGGTATGGTGGGATCCTCACTGAAAGGAATAAGATAAATACAGAATTATTGTGAGAAATAATAAATAAAGAACTAAAACGCTTCATCATTTCAATAAAACACTTCTATTTACTCTTTTTATCTATCTGAAAAAACAAATACAATAATATTTTAAAACAAACAATTATTGTTCGTTATATTAACAGTCGGCTGTTGGAAATTTGTTGTTATGACAGACGATATTTGAATAGCGAATTGTTGACGAAAATCTTTAATTAGCGCAATTTCGTCAGCCGTCTCATCCAGCCAAGATTTAAGATTTCAGCAAAGAATTTAACAATTTCCTCTTGCATTTTAACAAATTTCATTTTCAACTCGCGTACTCTTTTCAATGAATTGAAGAATTTTCTCTCCTATTTGAGAACGAAATTTCAATTTTAAATTACAAAATGAACATATCGACATTTGTAATATAGTAAATATGGTGAACTTTTTCTTTAATTATTTCTCAAATAACGATAAAAATAGTAATTTCGGTATAGTGAATGTACAAGAATGTTTATATCACATTTTCTTTTACTACTTAACTTTCACTACTCGGTTTATTTGCTAACTTGAAATTTAATGCACTTGAGATTATTACGCTTTTTATTAGTCTAATGCTCTGATTTACAATGAAATGCTCTTAGTTTAGGATGCCAGCATAAATATTAAGATATCTTGCATAATTGATAAATGAAATTGCTATCTTATTGTGTGGTTAGTAGTGTAGATTCCACTAATTTTCTCAGTATAAATTCTGAAACACCAGACTGGTGACGAATGTAATCTAAATATGAATTATTATATTTCTAAATTTCCATCTCGATTGAAAAACCGTCCAAATGACAGACCGTCTCGATCACGATTATCACTTCAAATTAGAGACGAGAACAACGTTGTATCGATCTCGGCTCTCGTCTCTATTGGAAATTACTTAACAAACTTACCGATCATAATATTCGAACTGTATTGTCTGAGGTACTTTGCGCTTATTGTCGGGTGGTGGCTCCACTAAGTAAGCCACTTCCTGATTGCCATCACCATCCGGCATGTAAATCCATGTCTTGCTGTAGTCATCTTCGGTGAGTTCGATTTGCGCTCGTATGCCAACTTTTCAACGAAATACAAAGAAAACGATTTAAGTTTTTCCAAATTAGAATGAAATTCAAAGACTTTTTAGAAAAACTAAATCTGTTAATATTTACAGAACATCAAAACTGGGCGCACTACTTGTATGAGTGCGGCAAAACCCGTGAATAACCACTGGATCACCAAGAACCCCGTAGATATCTCATCGCGGCAAGGATTTATTACGTTGCAAATGCAAGCCAACGAATTGGACATTTTTCGCTCACAACTTTTAGCTACAACTTAATATCTTCAAGGCTCAAAGCCAACTGAGTGCAGAGCCTTCGAAAGGCCAAGCTTACCAAAGATTGTTATGGCTTTATTTTTGTTGTGATGCTGTCGAGTTTAAAAAGTTGTATGTATATACATCTGCACATATATGGGTACAGCAAATGCATTGTGAATTTAAAATTTTCGTACAGCAGCATTTTTACTGGAACATCAAACGAGTCTCACAGAATAATTAATAAAAGCCTTCTGAAGACTGTTTGTATGTAGCTTTCTTGATCCTGTTGAGAGAAGTTCGGAGTTCTTACGAATTCCGATTCCATTATCAGTTAAGGAGTGAGTAATTATATTTCTTTATATTAAGTGGCGACATTAAAAGGAAAGAAATTACAACTTAAAAGGCAAACGTTGTAAGTTGCACTAATTGCTGTTATTCGGTTACTGTCAGTGGCGTTGTGAATTTAATTTATCCAGGGTTCAACATCTTTTTTACAAGTGGTAAATATGCAAACTGGAACAAATTGTATAATAAAAATTAACTCACCACTCAAGGTTTAAAATAGATAGAATTAATGACTTCTGATTTCGCTTTTATATCTTCAGCTTATTCTAAACTTTCATATTCAATAGTTTATCCATTTAAAATAAGCCAAATATGATTCAGAACGATAGTAAAATTGAAAGGGAGGTTCAATCAAATAGCAAAAATTTAAATTCAATTGAAATTACTACAACAAATTGAAATAAAATCAAAGAGAGTAAAACAAAATTATTTTTCATTGCATTTTAATGAATTTTTTATTTTATTTTATAAACTACGATAATTAATTATAAATTTAATTTTATTTTATTAATTACAGTACAACAAAATAAAATTAAATTAAAACTCACCATGTACAATAACGACGAATAACAAGATTTTTAATATTATGCTCATTGTATTGGAATAGTAATTCAATATTCACACTTTGCAGAATTTAACACTAATTCTGTAAAACTAAATCAATTCTTTCAATACTTTAACTTTCCCATTAAAACTGAAATTTGCACACCTTAACGTTTCGAATTCTACAATTCTCAGGCTGTATTTTTTTGAAATTTCGCTTTTATATCATTGCAAATTGTTGCAGTAAAAAAAAAACCAAAGTCATTATATCTCTTAAACTTCTTGAATGCACTGTGCACGTCAATCAACGCGGTTAAAATGTTAGCGAATGTTGCATTTTTTAAAAAACGTAATAAAAGAGTTCAAAAATATATCAAATGCAAGCTTATATATTATAATTGATCCGATTTTGCCTTGAAACTTTGTTATCTCGTTAAGACTACAATAAAATGTACTTGTAGAAACCTTTACAACTCCTCTGAACCCGATAAGTTCTGGTTTAGTAACTCTCTTTATATGGTATCCAGCTGTTAAAAAGGTTATAGATAAGAAAATTAATGCTAATTCCAATTGTTCACAATAAACCATTTAAAGCACAGCGAGGAAAATTGTTTACAGAATTTGATAGTAAGGAATTCTTTGATATAAAACATTGTATGTAATGAAATCAATTCATTTTTATTATTTTCATTTTTCAATTTAAGCTAAAATTGACGTCGATTTTGCTATTCGAGGATTATGTGTATGAAAAGCAAAAATATGTGTTACATATTTTAACACATATAAAGTATTATTAAATCTATCTGGAAGTTATAAAAATTCCCTCTTTGTAATTTTAGACGAAGGAGCAACATTGATTACCGGAAAAATTTAAATTTTTCTCGCTAGTCGCTCTCGTTGCTAGCGATACTGAATTTAGAGTTGCCAACACTTGCTTCGTCAAAGTAATTTTCCCACAAACATTTCCTTTTTTATAGTTATTTTTCTGAAAATATGGCTGCAATTGCGCTTTGTCAGAATTGAAAATATATTTCATTAATTTAATAATGCTTAATACTTTAAACGCAAGGCATAGAAAAGAATAAATTTAGGTAGTGTTTTGTAAAATACATATAATGCGGCAGTTCACTAGACCATTTTCAATATATATTGCCCTGAATCATCAAACAATATTGTTATTTGTCAGTCACACTTTTCGAATTTCGAAAATATTTCTCTAACTGAAAGGAAACGGATAAAATAAATTTATATTGGTAACATAGTTTTGTTACAAAGAGTACATAATTCTCTACTACTATAACTCCCTACTTCTATAATTATTTTTTGTACTATTCTCTACTGCTATAACAGTTTTACTAAATATTATACCTGTTGTTATCCTAAGCACACTCTAAAATTAAAAACCATAAAACCAAGATTTTATAAATTAAAAGTCATACATTCACCATGTTTATTACTAATTATATTATTATTATATGTGTACATTAAATAATAAGTAGCGTCAACCCACAAACAGGTACATTAAAAAATGCCATGACCAAAAATCCTTTGCAAAGCGATGGCAACCATATTTTGTAATATACACAACACTAAACGATAAACAGATCGCGTGTGCGTCATTTAACTTGCTTTCTTAATGCCAGTGAAGTCCTCAAGCTTTCTGCGTGGCTCAATTATAAATTACTGAAATATCTAAAATTTCTTATAATACATATACGTAAAAATGTCTGGAACATCTCAAAAATACCGAAATTTTGTTGCTGAGCCAATGGGTGACAAAAGCGTCAAGGAGCTGGCCGGTGTTGGAGAAACGCTTGGTGGTCGACTAATTGATGCTGGATTCGATAAGGTAAGGATTGTGCACCGTGGCTTCATTTCGAGTCTATAGCAAGGATGTATTGCTTCATAAAGCGCCAATTTTCGTCAGTGGCCTGTAGCCGTTCAATATCAATAATCGGCGTTGGCTGTGCTTTGCTACCGCAGCGTATTAATGATCACATGAAAACGGCGATATGAAATTAAGATCATTGGCAACTTATCGACATTTTTCAAAGTGATAATATTTTCCATTTCATTTGAAAACATCAACAAATAAGTGGGTCTTGCCTTAATGTAATGGCATATGTAATAATAAGCGGCTGGGAGACACAAAGTAATGTCGACGGCTGAAGGCGTTTGGCGTTCATTCCGTAATCTATTACAGTGCCTATCAAACGGTTATGTACTGTACACTATGAGTTGCTCATTGTGTAACGTAAAAATTTCCCACAATGATTCATTACAAAATGTTAAAGAATTATTTGAAAATATGATAAAAAGACAAAAAAATATGATAAAAAAATTAAAGAAACTCAAACGATTTATAAGATTCGTCATTTATATATAAGAGGTCATTAACTTTAAGGTTCATTTAGTAGCAAAGAAGAATTTAGTCATATTCCTCATTGAAGATGAAACTATACTTTCAACTATTAATGAAAGAAACAAAAACTTTTTCAGGCTTACACAGTTTTGGGTCAGTATCTAATTCTGAAAAAGGATGAAGAACTTTTCAAGGATTGGATGAAGGATGTGTGTAATGCCAGTTCAAAACAAGCGTCAGACTGCTATAACTGCCTCAACGATTGGTGCGAGGAGTTCTTGTAAAATTTGCATTTCTAGACCATTGGAGAAAACGTCAAACCTCTTTTTCTAACCTAAGCGAATATTATTTTTAAAATACGTATACTAAATATGTCTAAAAATAGTAATTGGTTCTACTATCATGTTAACGAAGTCGTAAGTGTATTAGAGTAATAAAGCAGTAATGTAAATGTTTTTTTAAATACTAATGCATGTATGTAGCGTAATACTGAAGCTTGAAATATAAAAAGATGTGAAATAGAACAAATATAGTTTAAGCGAACAATTTTGTGCATCATTTGTAAAATCGGCGCAAATAAGCGTCTAAAGTTTCAATACCCGTATTTACTTGAAATATAATGCCTAGATAGATAAAAATTAAAGTGGATAAAATTTACATTACATGACAGTTGCGTTGCGAAATATGTTCAATGTGATAAAATTAATTTTTAGTTAAAAAGATACAAGTATTATATACTTAAAAAAGTTTCTGAATATATCGCGGTAATTTATACACAAGCTGCTTTTAGTAAATCAAATTTATATAATTCTGTATAATTCTATGCAGCGCGTAAAGAAACCACTGATAGTATGCAGAATTCGACCCTTGTGTCATAATAATATTGGGAAAAAAATTTTTTTTTTGTTACATTTTTCTGGACAATATTTTTGAGAAGCGCTGTACCTTTTTACTCCAAATAAAACAATCCTGTTCTCGTTCTACTCTGCGCCATTTTCAAGTGGAGAGCGATTCATCACACACCCTACAACTTAACGAAAATTAGTCTAGTGTTATTTCTTTCCTACATACGGGTAATAAACGTGAAACTATTCTTCACCATAAAGGAAGAAAAGTAGGTTTAAAGCAAAAGTAGTTTTGATGGCAAGCAGTGGCTAAAATTTTTTCATATACGAGCGGAGCGAAGTGTATTTATTGTCCATTATTTTATAAAATTATTTTCCATATAAAAATTGATTGCTAAAACATCAAAAGCATACGTGTGGGAAGAAAACCAAGTGTAATTGCATACAAGTATAAATTTTGCAGTTGATTATTGTCGCTTCCAAAGCTTTCGAATATTGATAAAAGAAACGAAGGTAGCACGTCGTCGGGTTCTGACAAAGCAGAAAAAATTGTATTTTCCGATTTTTGTACAGCCAATCATAACACGTTTAGAAAGAAATTTGCTAATCCTTTAAGACGGGTGTGATATCCTTAAAATGACTAAATTTTAAAAGATTACAAAAAAGTATACTCAAAAAGACATAAAACAGGATGCATGAATTAAAGGCAGCAAATTGACAATTTGAATTCTACACAGACGAAATTTTTGTGTTACGAATCTGTTTTGTGGAAAAGATAACATTTTAAAACACAGACATCGCGAAAGTTCATTTGCGGTCGATGTCATCGGTGGTGAACTATCTTGCATAAACATCTGTTGTAAACCAAGGAAGACAACCCGGATATGCCAAACAGTAACCACGAGTCCTGCCAGATTTATTCCCATTTCCTTTCATAACCATGGAATTTTTCAAAAATCCTATTCTGTAAAATATAAAATGAATTAAACTTTAAGGTCAGAGTACGACATGTTAGGGTATTCCTGTCACGTTTTATAACGAGAGGATAAAAAAGGATTTTCATATTTATTTAACTGCTTTATAAAATAAAATCACTCGTGGCAAAAATGCAATAATATATTAAATGGTGCAATTAATTTAAACTAAATCAATCAATTTCTCAGTCATCAAGAATTTGTAATTTTTGAATAGTGTGATTATTCAAAAGATGTGGTGGAAAACTTCAAACAGTACCTTAATTCCAGAGTGCAATGACTGACAATGTTGATTTGGGCTATCAGTTGGCATTTCGCGTCGTTAAATTCTTCGGAAGTTAAAAAAAGACCACAATATGATCTGCGCATCAGGGAACAAAATTACATTCTCCTCATAGTGTTGCCATTTAATATCTTTATCCACCAAAATATGTTTTTCCATATTCGTCCAAGCAGTACACAATTTTTTTCTCCGAATGATCTCTCTTACCAAAGATTCAATTGAATAATTAGTGATGAAATAATGGAAATTTCAAAAAGTTATTAGAAGATTAGATTTTATAAAATGTTTCAGTAATTAAAACTACATTGGTCGATAGGAGGGTTTTAATGAAGTTATGTAATAATCAAAAGTAGGGAGTCAGTATTTATTCAGCTATTACTCTGCTTTTTTAACTTAAATTATTATCAAAGTTCAGTTACAAACCTAATTTTCGACCCAGTGACTGTGGCAACACCTGCACTGACATATGTATATTTTGTTTCTTTTTTCATAAGTAGTTTTCTCGTTTTTCTTCGTTAAATTCTGCGGCAGTTTTTTGTGGTTAATAAATTTTCTCCCTCGATTTTAAAATAGTTCTTGGTGGAGATTTCTCACATAATTTGTGCAAAAATTCATCTTGTATTTTGTTTTACATAGGCAAACCTTTACCAAAATCATTAATGCTTACGTGGTATAGAAATGTGTTTTTCAATCTTGTGAACGTATGCAAAAAGCCTGCAGTAAACTTAAATTGAAAAGGAAAATTTTTCTGTAATCACTGGACGACAACTGGCTACCCATCCATTCAAATCAAGATTTGTGTGTTTGTTTCTGGAGAACTGGAGTGTTGAGTTTGATTTGTAAGTTGGGGGAATGGGGGAAGTGAGCACTAGGTGGACGTGTAGTAAAAGCTGAGGGTAAGTTAGTGAAAACTACAACCCGATGTACATTATTCAGCTGCATCCAGAAATTTTAATTTTCTCCCTGTTAACATAGGTATATTCTGCTCCACACACACACGCACGTATTCGTGTAACGTAGGGATGAATAGTAGTATCGCAAAGTAGATTTTCGATTATTATCCTTTGTGCAATGCATGGATCGAAACAATTTCATGTTTTTAATGAAGCATTTTTCCTCCTTTTTAGAGATCTTACGAAAATTATATGTAGATATTATCATTAAAGAGATTATAAAATCATAAATGCGCTACTCTACAAAGGTAAATTAACAAAAACCGCAAAGCATCTCAGTAATTATTAAAAATTAAAAACAGATCAGCAATAAACAATTAACACCAAAGTAAATACTATAATAACAAAGAAAAAGCAGCCGCAATTTCCCACCTCTTTAACCGGAACACCAACTATAACAACGACGATCCTCCTCTATTACTAACAATAACAACACAAATGGGCACGAATTCAGGAGCTACCACCGGTATCAATAAGCCTGTCGGTAGTGGTGGTGTCGTTGGCGGAGGAGGTGGCAGTGGCGGTGTGGGTGTCGGCGTCGGTGTTGGCATTAATGCAGGCGGTGGTGGCGGTGGTAACAACAGTGTCGGCGTTGGTGGCAATATCAATGCAACAGCCAATACTGCCACTGATGATGGCAATAGTGGAACCAGTGGACCAAGCAATCAGCAAAGTACTCCACAGTATACAATACCCGGAATTTTACATTTTATACAACACGAATGGTCCCGCTTCGAATTGGAACGCTCGCAATGGGATGTCGATAGAGCAGAATTGCAGGTGAGTAACTAGTATATTTAAATAATAGTTATGTTCATAAATATAATTTCAATCTGAGTGAAACCCATCGATACTTTTCGTTATTTTTAACATAATTTATGCGTGACTAAGCATAATGAATACGAAGAAAAGCACATATAACTTGTGTAAAGTAAAATACAACACCCTTGCAAATACAAATATCGTTAAATGCCAGACAATTAATACATAACTACAACATTTGATTACATTGGCAACATGCAAGACCATGTTAGGCGCATGCCTAACAGCCTTTCCAACTTGTTCGCTTTTCCCCGTAGCTACTTATTGGAAAATCAGGTTTATCATCAAACGACGACGACGATAACGACGGACAGCACTAACAAAAAGTGGAAAGGTGAAGCGCTTGGCTCGCGACAACTTGTCTCACTTGTTTATTTGTTGTTTTATAATTTATGAAGCGTGGTAAATAAAGATCAAGTTCGTGTCTCACATCCAGCTAATTCCGAAATGCATCTTTTGAATAAATTTTCATTTTAGAGTGTGAATGGAAGAACAAAAAAACAAAGCCAAATCCGCTAAGACTGGTTAGACTTTTATGTGTTTCTCGAGGTCGTTTGTAAAATTTTGTAAGAGTCTAATAAAAGCAGATATTAAGAATACTCGTCGTCTTACCGGCTCATTTTTTTAGAAAAGCTATTCAGTTGTTAGTTATTAAGTTAAGTTATTCAGTTGGTGCTCTGTCACGCTGCCTTAAATATTTGGTTCAACTGTTGAAATAACACTTCTCAATGTGAAGAGCGTTTGTGTTTTTTTTACTAACCAAATTACATATAATAACGATTCAAAGAAAACGAACTCTATGACTCAGAGATTCTTAGATGTTGTGTGTGTGTGTAAGGATTTGACTTTTTGCTCCGGTAATCCCTTCCCTCATTGCGTGACTAAGTTATTCACACTGTCAGTTCTATATTTTCACGGTTGTTTGAGAGAATTTCAATTAAAAACAAAGATTTTCGATTGTAACTAAGAGAAAACTCAGTTCTTCATTTCTTGACTCCTGTGTAAAAAATTAATTGCAGTTGTACCATTTCCAGGCATTTTATGCTTTCTAATTGTCTAAATAAAACTAAAACGTTCATGTTTCAATTAAATTTCCTCATCATGTTTCGCTGCACAGAATTTTTCTTCTATTTCTGAATACTTAGCAAGTTGTATGTGCTAAAGCAATCATCTTTCACTATAATTTTCAACTTCATCACTATCAACTTGTTCATTCTGCTTTATTAAGTCACTTGCAAACCTCATAAGATATCTCATACAAGATTATGGAATACTGAGAAGTGTTAATATTATAATACTTCTCTTGTACACTAATTTATTTTTACAATACCTAGTTCGTTGATACCATAGTACAAAATTATGGGCGTCATATTGTGTAACTGTAACAGCATCAGTCGTAGCAGCATTTCAAGTGCAACAGTTTTCTGCTATCAAGTAAATGCACCACCAGGCCTCGCATATTTTTCTTCTTTAATTCTTTATCAGTATTTGAATTAATTTTGCTCTATTTAGTTTCCTTTTGCTGGTTGTTTCGTGTGTGTAAAACAATTTTTAAAATGCCAAACAAACAATCGTTCCCCTTTTAAACTAGGATATTTCTACTCTTCCCCTCCTCACTGGCTGCTTGTTTTGTCGTTGTAGTTAGTAGTGTTCGCATTGTCACGTTTTTCATAATTGAAACGCACCAAAGTGAATAAAATGCTAAAGAGCGTTACAACGGCAGCAGTAAACGCAGCACTACAATAATTAAAAAACAACAGTAAACACATGTGTATTGGTGTTCTGTTGCTATTGTCTTATTCAAGTTTTTGAACGTAACCACAGCAGTTAATTGATTTCAGGAAAAATTTTATATACTATATATATAATCACTGTATTCATATATTCGACTTGGAATAAATCTTTATTTAAGATGCAATTTTTTACTACAATAATTTTGGATGGTTTCCATTGTGAATTTCATCGTCAATTCGAGCCGTTTTTAAATTTCAATTAGTTTATATTTTTGTCTGATAACCTGGTATCTTCTAACCTTTTATTTCGATTTTCTTCAATACTATCTGATAACATATTTCTCAATTCATGCAAGAACTTGCAACTCTTAACCTTTTTGCTTCTGGCATTTCAACTCTGACATTTTCAAATACATTGTACATCCAAATTTGCGTGTTTTACTTCTTATTTTAAAGTACTTTTATTGATTTTTGCATGTCATGATCTCCATAACTTACCATTAGATAAATATTTTCCCCTATTCTCCTAAACTCTTCTAACGTTCGTATATAAAAACCTCTCTAAATAATGAATATCTAACTAAGTTCAAGTAAAAAGTGATTTAATACAAATTGAGCACGTCTGCCGTTTTCGTGCCTTTTTACATTTCACTTTTTTAATTTTTTATTGTTGCTCTTATGTGTTGCAAATGTTAGATTTGTTGCACTCTTCAGTTTCTTTCTTTTTTCTTTTTATTAAGACTGCGCTTTTGAGAGCAGAACTACGAATATTTGTACAAATGAATGGGTTTTGTTGAGTTGTTGGATAAGCGAACAGTTTTAAAGAAATATATGGAAAGTCATATCACGGGAAAGCACGAATACGACGAGAGACGGTAGGAAGGAAACACTTTCAAATGCCATTACAATTTGAAAAACATTGGGGTAAACATGCTAAAGAAAATGGCTACAAAAGAAAAATTTTCTGTGGCAATGTAAACGATTTCGAAATATTTCCTGTATGGAAATACATATGTAGTTACAACCAGCTGTTACAGTGTTACTGGAAATGGAGCAAGCAGACTTTATTCTTGTTCCAGAACAAATAGAAGTATCGTCATAAAATGCGGTACGAACATTCTCACTCTTAAATCGCGTATTGGGATCGAAAATGGGGGAAATCGAGCCAATGCCACTCCTACTACTTTAGTAAAGATAAATGCATCTGATTTTAAAATTGAATTTCTCAGCTAGTAGTTTAGATCTAAAGTTGCAATTCTATTACCTGGCTTAATGTATCAGAGAAAGTCACTCCACAAAAAATGGGCGTGATCGTCCCACTGGTATACTATATCATATATCAAAGCTTTGGTTGAGAAAGTGAGTTAAGAAGTATAATTTCTAAATACAAATATATTCGAAACTTTACTTTAAATAAACATCATACTGTATATTAAGTAATTATTATTACTATTAGAATTCAACTGTAAATTTATTCTACGGATGTAGAGTACATAAGCTTCAGCCAAGCCGAAGTTAACACTCTTATTTGTTTTCTTTTAAATATCAGACTTCACTACTAGATTTGCGAAAGCATTTTTTAAGTAGACAAAAGCTTTGTGCTCTTTATAGTTATTAATTTAGAAATGATACAATCTCCTCAATCCAACAGCAGCCGTTTTTAGCATAATTTATTACTGCACGCTTCAATGCTGTTTGAATTTATCCATCTGTCTGTCTAGCGTGTATTTTCATCTGTTCAAAGACCAACTCGCCGTTGCAGTTGTTAATTGTAATCAATGATAAATGCGCTTTAATTAAACGTTTCTGAAAATTAGAGCATATTTCATTGCGGGTAAATATTTGCTCATGGCTAATCGCTGCTTTTTATTGTCTACAATTTCTATTAAAATCTTTAACTTTTATCCGTTAGTCGTTCATGTTGCTTGCTTATTAACATTTCGCATTATTTTCTTCTTCCAATCATTTCGAATTTTCTTTTTTATTTCCTTCAGTAAGGTTGGAAGCTATAATAAATGTTGATTAATTTCCTGACCATCTATAAATAGTTATATAGCTTTTATCTAGCTATCTACACGCAGTTGTTTGGGAGACCTTAAGGCCCGCATCCCTAATGGGACTTCGCACATCTTTCATATTCAGTAAATAATCAAACATCTTTAGCTCCAGTCCCTTTGAGTTTTGGGAGTTTTAATGTTATATCCATTCGGCAGAGAAGTGGGAAGTTCCATTTCGCCATATTAAAGTTTTCATAGGTTATTTCGAATAGCGAATAACACAGTCTGGTCTGAGTGAATTGTCATTTCTTAGCCTTTTGCCTCTTTAACATAACCTTAACGTAACTTCTTCAAACCTTCCAGCTTTTATTGCTGCGTTTCTATTTGGCCTTCATTTCGAATTGCTTTACTATATACTTTTTCGTTCGATGTTCTCTTTATTTGCTTGTAATTTGCTTCTTATTTCTTTATCGAACTATGATAATTAATTGATTGATTGGCAACAGACAGGGTTTAGCGATTAGTTAGTCTGTTTCACCTTGTAACTAATTAAAGAGTTACGATAGTTTGGTCACTATAAAGATGTTGAAATGAATAGAATAAAAACAATAATTTCTTAATTACATAAAATGCCTGAGAGTATTTATTCGAAGTTTTTACAAGTAACACAATTTTTAGCACAGAAGTTTAACCGAATCACATAGGAAATTAAATAAATCTTTAGCTTATGGATTCTTTAATAAAAAACGTTTTTCTCATTCAAAGAGCAACTCTGTTGCTGCGTATAAATTCAATAAAATAAAATACATCTTTCATCCATAGGCGCGCATTGCTATGTTGCTGGGCGAACGCAAATGTCTTGAAAGTCTCAAATCCGATTTGACAAGACGCATCAAAATGCTTGAGTATGCATTGCGGCAAGAGCGTGCCAAGTTCTATCGATTAAAATACGGTACCGATCCACCGCAAATGTCCGAATGGAAACCACCGGCTGATGATGCTGGCCTGGGCTCTGACGTTGCACCTGACTCTGAGGTGCCCTACAGCTCAGTGTCGAATACAACCTGGCGACAAGGACGTCAGATGTTGCGGCAATATTTACAAGAGATCGGTTACACAGATAACATTATCGATGTGCGCTCGAATCGTGTGCGCTCTATACTCGGGTTAAATAATAACACAGAGCAGGAGGAAAATGTTAGTCCAAATGTGAATGGCAATGAGAGTAATAAACGTGCCTCAGAATCGGAAGGTGAAACGAAAAATAAAAACATGAATTTTCATTTCAATTCTATAATAAATAAAAATTTGCGCTTGCTGCAGGTCGTCGTACTCCGGCCAAAAAGGCACAACAACAGAACGATGCCATTATACTCGATACTGAGGCAGCAGTTATGGCAAGTTTTGGATTTCTCGGACCCACTGAAATGTCCGACGATGATGAAATATCTGACGATTTAGAAATGGTCACCAGCGAAAACGACGATGTTGATGTCAAATCAGTAAAACGTAATAAAAATGGCAAGGACATCTTAAGTGAAGGTAAGGACGTTTTAAGAATATCCAATATTTGTTTTACACAAAGTAAAAAATCATGAATTGGTATAACAAATATAATTAGATACGCAATTATATGTTTGTACAAAACTTAAGCTAAAAGAAAGTGATATATTTTTAACAAGTTAACGTTTTATCAAAATTACTTTGCCAACTACTTGCTAACCGCTTAATTTATACACTTTGCTTGTATTTTTTTTTCAACGTAAACTTCAATAACCTCGCTTTCTTATTGTAAAAATTAAGTCTAAAACTTCAGGGCAATATATAAAATAATAATCTTTAGTTGGAGAAATGATTGATGATGATAAGATTATATAATTGTGAGGTAGAAAAAATGGTCTGATTTTTAACTTCTCTTAATTATCAACGAACAAAAATGGATTTCAGTTTAATTATTAATTAGTTGCAGTTGTGGTCTAATAAGTAAACGTTTTATGAAACGGAAACTAATTACTTCTTTTGAAAGGGATATTTTACTATTTTAGAAATAATTGCTCGAAATCGTTGAACAAAATTAATTGCGGCGGAATATTAGAAATTTTATAAAATACACCTTTCTCTTAACTGATTTTGTTTTATCAAAATAAATTAAACGTGTTTACTACCAATCTCAATTGTTTGTGCATAAGTTGCGTAAATTATTTTGTATGCTTTCTTTCTCGATAAAGATCTTGACGCCGAGGTTGGGAACCAGCTTCTGAATGATATAAATCTTATTACAGAAGGTGCTTATTTTTAATTCCGAATTTATTAAGTTCACATATGGTCTTGTGGTTTGATGAATTTTTCTAGCACACGTTATTTTTCTCTACTTTCTGTGTTACGAACTAAAAACTTTTGGTGCAAATCCTTAAATTTATTTGTGTCAATTTTAACTACATTACATTAATTAATACACATCTTAACAGTGTGCAGCTTCTTCATTAGTGTTTAACCCTATGCCCTACAACTACACGTGAGACGCATGGCCAGGTAATCAGGCCAGAATTGAGTATCACGAACCTGGCCAGAATTGCCTCGGTCGGGCTCAAGTAAACAACACGTGCCACGCTCGTGATGAGCTGATTTTTGTACAAACGCTAATGCAAAAAATGGATTTATTCAGAAATTTGAATTAAACGTTATTGATATATTATTTATTTCAAGACTTTTCAGTTATATATATTGATATTTATATTTACATCCTGTCAGACATCTACCTGTAATTTATCAATAAAACATATAATTTTTATTTAATCATAAAAATTTATTTTATCCTTTTCAAAGTACTCCAGATGCAATACACATTTGCCAATTCTTTGAAACAATACACAGTTTTTTTTCATTCTTTGAAACATTTTTTATATGCGCTTTCCGGTATCGCCTTCAGCCCTGCCAGCGAATTTTTTTTATGGCTTCAATAGAATCAAAACGGGTACCCCGGAGCGGTAATTTCGGTTTTGGTCATGTCAAATTCGTAGAACTATGTCTCATCACCAGTTATGATGCGTTCCTTGAGTGCGATCAAGCATGTCTGACAAGATCTGTTCGCGGTACTGTTTTTGAAGAAAATTTTGGAACAAGTCAAGCGGCGACGCGTTTCATGCCCGAAGTATTGACCAGAATCGAACGAACCGACTCGTGCGAGAGGTTAACTTCATGAGCTATCTCTCTTGAGTTCGAATAGCGATTATCGACAATGATTTGCTTCACTTTTTCAATGTTTTCTTCTGTTGTTGCGGCTGAACGTTGTGGACTCCAAGGCAAATCTTCGACGATCTTTCGACCATCTTTGAACACTTTGTACCAATCATACGCCTGTGTTTTTGATAATACGGATTCACCATAAATTTGTAACATTTTAAGTACTTCAGCGCACGAAATTTGGTTTGCAAAACAAAATTTCAGGCAAGAGAATGTTCCTAAATTTCGTTTATTGTAAAAATCGCCACACACCACTAACATCTACTTGTTCAAACACTTGTTGTAACCATACAAATTGACAGATCCCGCTCAAATTTTTGCCAGTCATCGAGGACAGTGCTACCGATCTACAATGTTTTTTTTTAAATGATGATTTGTTTTTGCTATTTACCAAATGTCTTACAAATTAAACCAGTTTAACCAAAATTAAACATGTATTTACATTCCGTAAGTCGTGTGCGATTGGCGCAACTTAGAACGCTTTGCCAAACCGTGGAATGGCTTGACGCATGACCGCTCTGGCTTTCGTTTCGGCAAATCCTATTGGAACTTAAATCGTAGGGCAAGGGGTTAATTCTACTCAGTTGACGGCGTTGTGTACTATTTTCTGTTACTTTCTATGTAGTTAATGTCTCTACTTAAAGCATGCTTAGTATTAATTGAACAGTTTTTGCTTGTTTATGATTTGCTTATAAATATAACACTTATGTTCTTCTTCTCTTTCGATTCTTAAAACTATTACTTCTACTTTTCCCAATGAATGACCACTGTTTGTACCATCGACGGGCTTATCGAACCACTTCCATCTCCGAAGGATACTCGTTGTCGAACTCCGATCAAACCAACACAAACATTACAAACACAAATAATTCATCAGTTACCAACGCTGCTGCACGTCGAACTCTAATTGCCGCTGCTGATGAGGAGGTTGACGGCTCTTTGGGTCTGGGCGAACTGGCCCAACTCACAGTCAATAATGAAGCCGAAGGCAATTACGATGCGAACTCAAAAGACGGCAACGGCACTGGCACAGGCACTGGCTTTCGCAAAACATGGAATGCCAAGTACACACTTCGTTCACACTTCGACGGTGTGCGCTCACTGGTCTTCCACCCCGAAGAGCCGGTTCTCATAACAGCTTCCGAGGATCACACGCTCAAGCTTTGGAATCTTCAGAAAACCGTGCAAGCCAAAAAATCAGCTAGTCTCGATGTCGAACCGCTCTACACGTTCCGAGCCCACACCGGACCGGTTCTTTGCCTCGCTATGTCAACCACCGGTGACATTTGCTATTCGGGTGGCCTCGACAGTAATATAGAGTGCTGGCGTTTGCCATCGCCAAACATTGATCCATACGATTGCTATGATCGCAACGTGCACTCGGCCACACTGGAAGGACACACCGACGCCGTTTGGGGTCTCACATCCATGCACAGCAACATTATTTCTTGCTCGGCTGATGGCACCGTTAGGCTTTGGTCACCCAACGCCAAGGAGACTCTCTTAAAGACATACACAGCTGAGGCTGAAGGTGTGCCATCATCGGTGGACTTCGTGCGTAGTGAGGTGGATCATATAGTGGTGGCCTACAACAGCGCTCACTGCATCATCTACGACACGGAGACGGGCAAGCAGATCATCAAGCTGGAAGCGGCTCAGGAGATGTCCGGGAACACAGGGAAATTCATCAACAAGGTCGTCTCGCATCCAACGCTTCCGATCACGATCACCGCTCACGAGGATCGCCACATACGCTTCTGGGACAACACTTCGGGACTGCTGGTGCACTCGATGGTGGCACACCTGGAACCGGTGACCAGTTTAGCAGTCGACGCACATGGACTGTACTTGCTCTCAGGATCGCATGACTGCTCGATACGCCTCTGGAATTTGGATAACAAGACGTGCGTGCAGGAGATCACAGCACATCGTAAGAAGTTTGACGAAAGTATATTCGATGTCGCGTTCCATGCCACCAAGCCGTACATAGCGAGTGCTGGCGCCGATGGCTTGGCGAAAGTGTTTGTCTAAACTGCGGCGTTGCAGGAATACAACAAATCGCGTCAAATCTTAAAATGGTAATGAAAAATTATATATACATGTATGTAGTTCATAACAAGGATTAAAAACTTGAAAACTAGTCTTGAAAAAGCTAGAGAAACAAGAGAAGAGCGAATACTTCCGAGCGAAAGCTGTTGCTTTCCGCGTAGGATAGAGCATTTCAAGTAACTTAAATGAATACATATGCGTGAAAAATACATTTATATATTACAGATAACTATAAACTTAAAAAAATTAAAATATTAAAAATATGCTAATTGTAGTTTATATTTCAAAAGAAAAATAAAATCTCACTGCTCCCAATTATTATTACCAATAAACAATTGCAAAAACCACTACTATAAATTATTATTACGTTATCATTTTATATTTACTATAAATACAAAATATATCGAAATTATTGATGATACGGAACATTTGATTACATACGAGTACGTAACACACATTACATAATATGTAGTTCTGGAGACTCACATGCATACACAATTATATACTCATACATACTTATACTATAAAAACGTAAAATTAGAAATTAATAATTAAAAGCGCAGAAAAATTTAAGGTATAGCATTACATATATTATTACAGTGCTTCTCTTTTATTTGAAATGAAACAAAATTTTCGTGTATAGAGGAAAAAGAACAAAGAAAAGATCAAGAAAAGCAAGAACCTTCATTGCAGTTGTTCATAAAAGTATAACGATGTGCAAAATTATGCTATTTCAATTAGAGTTTTAAAGTATCACAGAGTTCCGCGTTATTCAGAGCTGTAAAAATAATGAATGTTCTTGTAATCATAACTATAATATTACGAACACCAGTAATGAGAAAAGGCCAATAAAATTAGCGTTCTAGACGATATTTAGATCCACCGGAATTCCACTACATTAGTCAAGTTCGTGATATTGCATTAATAAGTTTCTGAAACTTCGGTTAATTAGTGCAATAAACCTGAAAGATTCAGATTATTTCGTATTATATTTCGAGTGGTTTAAATTCATTCAAATATTTCAAACACTGTATTGGTACGCCATTTTTCTTACTATCTTTAGGGTGTCTAACAACCTCATATACTTGAAATACCTAAATACTTCGAATACGGCGAGATATATTCACGGTAAATACAGTATTCGAAGCTATTTAAGGACGTTTTAAAGTATTTGTAGGTAATTGTTTCTATGAAACAGACTTGTTATTTGAAATTAATTGTAAATGACGTGTACAAATACAAATGTTAGTTATTTGATACTTAGATTTTAGGCAATGTAATTGTACTTGCACTTATAATTGGTTTTACAGCTCTGAATTTAACCAATAGGCTAAAGATAAAAATGTATATTTTAAAAATCACCGCTTTAAAAGCAACATAAATTTTTAATCCTAAAAATTAGTTTTACATTTTTATTTTACTACTTTTTAATTATTACAATTCCAATTTTAAAACAGTAACTGTAATATCTTAATGCTATACACTGTTAAATGAAAAGAAGTTCAGAAACTAAGTAATAATGCAGGCTTTTATTACTTTTATCATCTTCGAGTACGCTGAGTATTAAAATTACGGTATTTAGAAACACATAAAAGCATATAAGAATAAATTATATTAATATATTTATACGGTTTCCATTTAATTTATCTAACAAATATATATTTTAAAAATTGTATAAAAAATGTCATGGTTCTCCTTCCAAAATTTACGCAATCTCCCAAAAATCAATTCGAAATATTTGATTTAGCCTAAAAAGCAGGGAAAATTTATTTCAAGTAAATATTTCTTTAATTAGGAATGCAAAAAAAGAACTTAGTAGTTGCTGTTACTGCTATATGTACGATATATATATTTTAAACTTAATTTAAAATACTTATAATCTTATTTTTCACTTACTTTTAATATCTTTACATTTGACGATATTCAGTTTAATTCATTTCAAATTTAGCCTTTGTAATTTTGAAATAAAGCTTCTTTCAATAAGCAAAAAAAATTATAATTGTGCTTTTTATTTTTCAGTTTTAAAATCTTATATTTGAATTTCGAAAGTTTTCTTTAATATTAAGAATTAATAAAGGTATTATATTTTCAATTTAGAAATGCAATTCTTGAATCATGAAATCTTTGGTTATTCAGATAGTTTTTGGTTGTTTTATTTAGATAGTTTTGGTTGTATTATTTTTAAAAATATCTCAGCCAACCAAGAAAAAATATTAAGTCATATTTAGCCAAAAAAAATTTAAGCATCCATTGAAAATCCTGCATCTTCGAGTCATTCTGGGAAATTTTTGCATACTCGTAATGCCATTAAAATACCAGAATCTCAGGTTTTCCGAAAAATCCAACTTTCCTTTCAGACAACCATACAAATTATAAATCTCATACCATGATAATCGATCTCTTACACCCTTCGAAAAATCAAACATCCGTTGACAGTTCCAACCCGTAATACGTCCTTATGTTAATAATTAACATCCACAGATTAAGAATCCCATATCTGAAATACATTTCTTGAAAATTCTTAAATTCTCATATCAAATCTTTTAGGATTTGCATTATATTGAGCGCCTAAAAAAAGAGCTTACAGGGAGTTATCATTAAATACTTCTTAAAAAAACAATTCCAAAAAGCTGTATAATGTCATAGAATAATTTCAGAATTCTTACCTTCTTCATTGTGAGGCTTATTTTAGCATTTTCTAACTGGTTGTTTTAATCTTCTAATTTCTCCCTTTTGGTATGTTAAGAAAGTTTTATCTCGATTAAATTTACATTCATAGTAGTGCAACACAAAAAGTTTAAAATATTGATATTTAACTAAAAGTAAAAGTAACAAATAAAATTAAATACAAAGTATACAAGTTAAAATATAGCGTAAGTGGTAGCTTTTCAAAAACTCGTTAGTAACGAGACTCGAACTCGACATGCAAAGCAATAAGGTCTGCAGATTTTTGAAGTTCTGTTGCCGATAGCTTTCATATTATTTAAATGCAGTAAACTAACTACTCGTCAACCGTAAACACCAATGAAATAATTAAAATTCATCAGATGTACTTTTCTAATTCTGATAAAATAGGTAGGAAGCATTCAGCGAATAGAGAAGAACTTTTTAAAACAAATTTTCTAATGCTTCTACTTTGCTTTATCATCCCGCCATTATTCTCCATGATTACGCGTTAGCAATCAGCTGCGTAGGCGTGATTTTGATTCCTGTGTAGGTTTTTAAATAATGAAATAACACAATTCAGTATATATGATAAGAAGACCCCACTTACATTATAATAACGTATATTAATATTACTAAAATGATTATAGAAGAACAAAAGTAAATTAACAAGCATACATAAAAACAATATATAAAACTATATAATATTCAAGTAGATACATACTGGCTTCATGTTTCATTAGACTTATTTTAAAAAGAATTTGTTCGGAAAACCGCTAACAAATCGTCTTTTTATTCCACTTAGAATATTTATAAAGTCTATAAGATATACTAATTTATAAAAACAAAGCCATACAAATTTAAATTTTTTACTTTAAAATATGTTAGCATTTTTCGGAAATATATGATTATAGTATGTATTTTTATTTCTGAATTATACTCTTGAACGATTTTACAGTTATTAGAAACAAACATTAAGGAAATTGTACAATTACATTATTTGATAAATGATTAAAATATGTTATATGATAAGAAATAAAATACTTTTGTTTTTATTTTATTTTCTAAACTTACTAGATTCCTATTAAATTCGACTGGACTGACGCACACTGAAAAGATTACTTGCAATGACAGTTCTTAAAGGAAAACTGCAGATTTCACGGAAAAAAGGCTTATTGAGCTGCTTTACTATTTGATATTTACTTTAAAAATATGTCTACTTCGCCCTTTCAATCCGAAACGATAACGAACAAACCCGAAGCAAAAAAACATTTGTTTTTCCATTTTACAACATTTAACATTTTTATCTAAAGAATGGTTTTTTGAAAAACTTTCATACTTCTTTTAATTCCACACGTGTATGTTTTCGCTGGTAAGTAAGAATTTTCATTTTTCTACCATATTGGATGCGCTTTAATACATCCTAGGTTTTCATATAGCGTCCATTTGTTCTTAGCACCATTTTGTGTATAAGCTTTCGCCATGATTATCATTAGCTGTCAGCAATACCGCAGGCAGTTGCCTAATACTTCTTGTCCATAATACACATACATAATCCTTTACACTTTTAAAAATAAATGGTTTACACAAAAAGCATTTTCTTTGAAACTTTGAAAAGATTAGTAATTTATACAATGATTCGGGAAACAGGAAAAAATCCTAATGACATTTTTAACAGATTGGCAAGCTACGAACTCATTCTGACTGCTGCAGCAGTCAGGTTATAGTTGCTCAAATCTCAAATTCCGCGCATTTAGTTGCGAAAATCATTCCATCTACAATATATGTACTTTAAAAATCTCACGAAAACTCTCTTGGAAAGTTTCCGATTAGGAAGACATATTAAAGATTAGATTGTTAAATGCATAAAAAGTAAGGAAATAAAGATCACATAGACGGTATGTATGGACCTATAAAAGCAATAATATGATGTGATCGCCTTAATTCATATCCTTAATTTGGATCTATTAACGACAGCGATGTCGATATAAATATAGAAATATAAGGGTTTAGGATATAGAACTATTATCATTGTATCTAGAATTCAAACAATTTCATTCACAGGGGAATGACAAAATCCAATTGGAGTTTTTTGCTAAAAAGAACTACAGTTTTTCTTCTTGAGTTGGCAACTAGGGGCGAATTACTGGTGAACAGCTGTTTGGTGTGTTGAATTATAAAATTCTTGAGTTTCCCCATAAGTTGAATGTAAATAAAATATAACACTCAGAGCAAAAATGTCACGCAACTTCAATCAATTGGCCGGTGTATTTTGCAAAAATTCTTTCATAAGACGCTCTGCTGTAAGAAGTTCACCCTTGCTACCTTCGCGAATAGCCGGCTATCGTTTAGCAAGTACTGATCCAACGAAAGGAAGAGGTCCGGTCTCATGGAAAAGCTTGGGAATCTGCGCTGGTATAGGTGCTTTTGGGCTAGCCTTTATGTTCTACTTAAAAAATGAAAAGGAACAAGCTATTATGCGTGAACGCAAACGGCAGCTTGGAAAGGCTGCTATTGGCGGCAAGTGGGAGCTGGTGGATACTCAGGGAAATGTGCGAAAATCAGAAGATTTCCTGGGCAAGTGGTTGCTCATTTATTTTGGCTTCACACACTGTCCAGATATTTGTCCGGACGAACTGGAGAAGATGTCTGCTGTAGTGGATTCCATTGGTGAGATGTGAAGTTCACAATTTTAATATTTAACTGTATTTCAGGCTCCCAAACGGTAGCGAACGGTTGGGAGTTTTTACAGTTTTCTTGTGCTAAGTTCTCTTATCGATTGGCATTTTATGTGGAAAACTTATATAAAATTTAAATTTAAAAAAATGTTATATTTTTATAGACAGTACTCCAGATCTCCCTAATATACAGCCAATATTCATAACTGTAGATCCAGAGCGAGACTCTAAAGAAATCATTGGCAAATATGTAAAGGAGTTCTCGCCAAAACTCCTGGGTTTGACAGGAACTGTGGAGCAAATCCGAAATGTATGCAAAGCTTTTCGTGTTTACTTTAGTGCTGGACCACGTGATGATGATAACGACTATATAGTATGTTGTCAAAAAAAATTATTTATTAATTAATAAAATTTCTTTTGTATTTATTTAATAGGTTGACCACACCATCATTATGTATTTAGTTAATCCCGATGGTGACTTTGTAGACTACTATGGCCAGAGTCAAAATAAGGATCAATGTATTAGTTCGATCATTATCAACATGGCTAAGTGGGCTCAAATGAATAAAAAGTCCTGGTTTAGTTAAGAAAGCGAGAATTAAAGCCGTTCTGTGTTTTTGCATTTTTTAAAATATTGTTTTTAGTATAAAGTTTCCCCTTAGAATTTTTAACAAAAAATTGCATTTAAACATACAAATGCGATAGTAATTATTAACAAAAAAATTAGAAAGCTTTTGTTTTTTTTTATGTAATAAAGATTTTAATTTAAATCTTGAAGATCAAACAGACAATTGAGAGTCGACGCTTCTGCGATTCGCCTTTTAATTATTGTGATTATGAGTTCTAAGACCGAAAACGTGAATGTATAATACGATACAAAAATTTTTAGTTTGGTTTTAATAACAACATTAGGAATGATAAATGCCTTACATGAAAATTCTGTGTAAGGTAAATACAGTTCTATATAAAATCTTATCAGATGTTCTACAGATTGTTTCTTTGGAGCTCCTCATTTATTTGATTAATGTTCTTATTAAAAATAAATAAAAATCATAAAATTTATAAATGTTTATATATAACCTCTTATAACCGAGATTTCCGATTTTCCGTAATGAGCTCGTCCCGAGCAACCCGCATAATCGAGGTTCAATTGTATCAAATCATATAGTATGTTCGACAGATTGTTTCTTTGGAGCTCCTCATTAATTTGATTAAAAAAAGTTATGAAATAAATGAATTGTGATTTGAGACTTTCGAATTAATTAATAATATTCAATTTGAAATAATTTGAATAAGTTTCTTTAACAGTCCTCTAGGCTGTGTGGTATTTGACTGCACTAAATTGGTGAGCACAATAGTGAAACCGGAATTTCTGAATGCAATGAAAGAATTGGTGCAAAAATACACTAGTAATTTATACGCAGGTAGTTTTTGTTGATACGACTCAAAGCCAACTTCTGCGCGTACTTGATTTATTTTTCTCTAGTTATAGGAATAAGCTAAAAATACAAATGTCTAAATTAAATAATGGCAAGTATTTAAACAAATTATGCCATTTTCTACCTTGCAACCATAAGTAGAATTTTATATCGATTTTACAGAAAAACCTGCTATGCCGTCTGTCCCAAGTGCTCCACCGCCTTCAGTGTATGATGAGGTATCAGTGCAGTTCATGGCAGTAAGTAAAGTATCAAAAGCTTTCTTCCTTTGAGAAATGATATTCACAATTAGCGAGCTCCACCGCCTTCCTATGAAGAGAGTCAAATGATGCATACAACCAACCCACAAATGCATTCACAGCGACTTTATCAACAGCATTCTCCTCATCAGCAACATGTAGCGAATATTCAGCAAATGCACGCTGGATCACCTTACTACCCAATGCCAAATGCACCATACAATAACGTTAATGCCTATCAATGGCAACCACCTCCACCAGTGCCACCTCAACAATACCAACAGGGAGTAGCTGCTGTTTCCGGGAATTCCACTACAGCTCAGTCGAGCACTAAATCAAAACCAGAGGTACAAATTTATCTTGAGAAAACTGCACAACCCTTTCAAATGCATTATTCTTAGATTTTAACTTTGGCCAAGGGAGCCAAAATACGCACAACGACAACGGGTGCTGTATCGATTCCACCACCACCGCCGGGATGTGCGCCAACACCAGCCCAAATCGCTGCAATGCAAGGTCAGCCGATCCTGGTGAAGAAACAGAAGAGGTCCTTTTTTTAGAAAGCAATATAATTGCAGTTATGCAATTTAATGGAAGAGTGAAACTGGACTTAAATATAGTCGCCATATATGACGATTTCATTACAGGATATTGTTATTGAGATTTTGCGATTCTGTAAATGAACCATAACCGAAATTCCATTTCACGTAATTTGTAAATGCAAATACAATTATTGAAGGTAAGTGTGAGTGATTTCTTTTGAAGCAGTTATAATTAGAAACCAAGTTTGTAAAATTTTAATTAGAATTAGTTTAAACTAACAACTGGATTAAAATTGCATTCTATAGAAACCGTTGCGTGTTATTAAATAAATAAATAAATTAAGTAATCACATCTCTTTTTGTCGTTGCATATATTTGACAACTTATTTTACTAAAAAACATATCGCAAAGATTCTGGACTTGGGATTGCGTTTAGATGTAATAAAAAAGTTTTATTTAACTGCTTAAGTAAAAAGAAGGTAAGTCTTCGACTTTGCTGATTACTCGAAAATGTTTTCAAAATATGTACTGTCAAATGTCTGCACTCTCACAAAACCATCTTCACCTCCTGACGCATAACTCTTGCCATCCGGATGGAAGGCCAAACTGTTAATGGGACCGAAATGTCCTTTCAAACGTGCGAATTCCTCCTCGTAGATGAGATGGAAGAAACGCGAATCGAATTTGCCAGATTTAGTTGATGTAGTTGTTACTTCCATGGCATCTTGTCCTCCACCCAACACCACATGATCTAGTATCGGGCTTATCGATGCCGAATTAACTGGTCGTTCCGTCTTGTAAGTTTTCAAGCACATCAGTGATTCAGAATCGAAAAGTTTTGCCGAAGTGTCTTTCGACGCTGTGACGAACATGGTGCCATCCTTATTCATTTGCATATCATTGATGCCAGCTGTGTGATCATTCACCGAATTGACTTCACGACCCTTGCGTATATCCCAAATGGAGATCTGACCATTGTCATGACCTGAAATGTTTGTAATGTTTAAAAAAGTAATTTTTCACAAAATCATTAAACCAAACTAACCTGTTATAATGGTTTCGTCCAGTGCTCCCCACAGCATGGATGTGATCTTCGATTGTAGCATAGGTATCCGCAAAGTAGGAGCCTGCTCTGCTATAGAAGAATCTGCAGTGCGAACATCAATAATAAAGAGCTCTGAGTTCTGGCCCATAGCTTTGTCTGTTGAGTAAGCCGCTTGATTTCCAGAGTAGCTGAAGTTGCATGTACGCACTGAAGATTTTGTCGGAATTGACCCTATCACTGTACCATATTCAACATCCCAAATCTTGGTGGTCATGTCGCCGGCACCGGATATCAGTTTAGAGGTGGTCCAGTCTACATCTAAGCACCAAACGGCACCCTGATGACCATCGTACGTTCCCAAACGTTCACCATTTAGCGAGTACCAAACGTTCGGCTTCTGATCCTTGGAGCAGGAGAACAGCAAATCGCCTTCGCGATTGTATTTGATTTGCGTGATGGAACGCTCATGTCCTTGCAGCATTAAAGGTCTCTGAAAGAGGAAATGGATTCGCTAATAACTTTTGCGTAAATGAAGACTTGGCAACATTTTAGGTTAGGTTGCTACACAATTATTCTATCACTCTAAAAAGTATACCAAGTCGGATCTAAGGATTAAAGTATATTAGCTTATGAAATGATACAAGCTTAGAGTTTATGATTTAATAAATTTATTCACCATTATGTATTCGTTTTAATAAATTTCAGGATAAACCTTTTCACAAATCCATATGCAAGGCTAACAGCTGTCAAAAAGGAGGGTTCGTGTACAGCAAGTTTGACAGCTCCCATGGTGAAATCATATATTTATTTTACCATAGTTGCCACCTCATATTTTGACAAACGCTGTGTTCCATGTCAATGTGTTTCAATCACTTGTAATAATTCTGAATGGAAATAATCACCTCGTTAATGCCGAAATTTTCGGCATTAACGAGGTGATTATGATTTTATTTTATTTTGATTTTAAAATGTCCTCTTTTATTTTAAATCTAATCTTTCTTCTGGGATTTTTTAATAAGGCTGAAAGAAATCAATTTGTACTTGAATTTATAAGAAATTCGTCATCCATTCAAATTTTACTTGTTAATTTCTACATTGAAAATTTCTGAATTAAGTTATGTTTTAAAAGGAAGACTAATACCTGGAAGGTTACAAAAATTACTCTAAAGATACATATATTTTACCATAACTGAAAGTTATTGCTTTATAAAATTTTTACATAATAAAATCTTTGTTCAGATGCAATTCCTAGATTTTTAATAACTGATTACATTAAATAACGCATATGCTTACAAAATTTTTATTATGTAATTTTATTGTAAATCCTTAGGCAAATGTTCTTACATCTACAAAAACTTTTATGTCGATTCAAGCTCATCCAAAAGCCTTCGACATTTCTTCTTCAACTCTTTTACGGCCTCTAAAAATATAACATCCGGCTTTAATGCGCCAACAGATTCCACAGTAAATATAAAGTGATCCCGGACGCGTGACATGGTAACTGCGTCGGCCAGCTGTGGATAGCGAAACACATTACGACTGCATGTATCATAGCGCGCATCCTTCACATAGGCGCAGTCGTTTTCATCGATGCCAATGACGCCTGGCGAAAAGCATTTCTGCAACAGGAATGCCTCCTTTCCAGCCACTTTACGATTCAGCTTAATTTCCGGCAGCAAACGATAGAATGCCGTTGCAACAGGCGAAAACTTTGCATGATCTTTGCCGATACCTTTAACAGCAAATAATTTGAGGTCAAGTTCATGACCCGGGCGCATCTTGCTGATCAGGATGTCATCGTGTATGCATCCCACATCCTGCTCTGTATAAAGTTGCGCTTGTTTGCCTTTGGGGATCCATTTAATTTGGTCTGAATGAACTTTGTGATTTTTGTAAATTGTATCGAAGTTTGACGAGTCCTTAATTTCCTTGCGCCTTGTACACTTCACTTTCAATTCAAACTCTAATGTATCGTGCTCCGTGCCGGCATCATCAGCATCTTCGCCCTTGTATTCGAACAGCCGCGGGTCGGCTTTGATGGGTATCAAGCCTAGGCGATGTGCCAGCACTTCGTCTTGTATGATGGAAGTGTTGTTAAAAATGTGCACTTTTTCAATAGCCATGCTAGGCACTTCACTGAGCATTATTCTCCGAAATGCATTTGCAATCGCCGGATGAACGCCAATCATATCGAATTCCAGCTCTACAGCGTCGTATCTACGAATAGAATGCTTTTTAAGTAGTGCAACCTCTTATCAATCATATGGAATCATACCTCACGATAACTATTTGGAATCTTTTCTTCCAGATTTCAATGTCGAACACATCATCGGCCAGTCCATAGTCATGAGGATCCTGTTTCACTTTATGCTCGTCCAGATGAAGTTTTGGATGTCCTTCTTCAGATGACATATTTTGTCCTTCTTCAGATGACATATTTGGGTTGTTTATTTAAACGTGCGTATTACAGAGGTTTTGGAAATTTAGATTATTTGTTTGCTGTGTTGCCAGCGATGATATTTTTACTCTTTGGTACGATAATTAAAAAGGTATGAAACAATAAAAACAGTATGAAATGACTACTGCTATAGTTGACTTGGAGCCAAAGATTCGTTTAATTATAGTTGCGTTCTCTTGCGACTAATCTCGATCTTGAGCTCAGTTTTGCATCTACACCTACAATAACGAATTAGAAGACAAATCATTTCTGGATCTAATAATAGTTTAATCAATGAATTTGGTCCTTTAGGAAAAGATCTAAAAGCATTCAGTTTTTCTCATCTTCCTTCTTCTCTTTTTTATTATTTATGTTTCTTTTTCCTTGTTTTTATATATCTTTTTTTGTCTTTTTTAATATTTATCTGTACCTTTTTTATTATTTATATGTTTATCTCTCACCTATTTTTGCAAAAAAAACCCACCGTTTGACAAACGTCAAAACAATTTAGAACTTTTTTTATTGAATAAATAGTACGCAACATGTATGATTATTAAAAAAGAATAAGGCGCTACGAAAAATATTTTTTACCTGAAGTTATAAACTGGCAACAATGGCTGTTTATCAACACGTGCTAGTTAAAAAAATTGTTGACTACAACCTTGCCACCCCCATTTGTTGCATTTAATTGTCGAGCGAGCTTACTTTTGTGGAAGATCTGGTCTGTTCACAATAATATAAATTTCCCTAATTCGTTGTTCTTTCCAAACTATATCTTTTCAAAATTCAAGAAATGTTAGAATAATATAGCAATGAGCAGTGTGAATAGGGATAAAAATTTTATGTAAAATTTTAGTATCCGTAAAGAATGGATCGCCTTAGAAGGATGACACAGCCGTAATAATAGTTTAAGAAAGTGAAAATTTAATTATGAAATATACTTTGAAATTGATTTAATATATCGGTTTTATTCTACGGGAAATTCAATTACTCTTTTAATGTTGGTTTTGCACGCAAATTTGCCCACGAAAATTCGTGCCGGAGTTTTTCAATCTGTAGTTCTTTTCAACCGAAAAGATCTAAAGATGATCCCAAGAAGTTTACTGGGAAAACAAATTGGTATCGATAAAGAATTAAATTATCGAATGTGGGTAATTATCATTAGGAAAATAAACAGGATAGTATTTAATTTTGGATGTGGCCGGTTTTCTGTAAATTGAAATAAAATCCAGTGATAACATAAGAAAATAATGGCATTTGAAGCCAATCCGTAAATCGAATGAATTTGAAAGAATTGAAAAATGGCCAAACGCTTTGAACCTTTTAAAGAATTTGGCCGCTCGATGAAGAGGCCCAAGTTGGACATAATCATCAGTAAAGATAGATCTGGTCCCAGTCAGAGAAACAGCAGCAGTCGCTGCACGCTATCATCTGCACCTGCTACGAATGCGGCTCAGAGACCTGAATCAAACTTTTCCAAGCCTTCTTTTCCAGAGAAATCCAGTCCCAATAATTTTTGGGATGACGACGACGACGATGTCATACTGCTGGCCACGCAAGTGGCTGAAACAAAAGTAGCTGCCCCCAATAAAGATTTCTCAGACTTAGAGATGACACAGGAATTCAAACAGAGTGAACTCGTTACGTTCAGCGAATTTGTTCCAAATCTTCATGCCACGACCAGCACACAAAAATTGCCACAAGTAACGCCCGCCATTCCTGACCCAGATCTTCTGGCCGATATGTTCAACGATGACGATGATGAAGCGTTCGCCATGTTAGTCTGTGAAGATGCGGAAACGAAGCATCAGAAGAAGCACAAGCAAACACTGAAAGAAGCAGATGCATTTAAGCGACCTGTGGCGCCCACGTTAAGATCGGACGCTAATGATAAAACCCAAGGACCTCTTTTACAGGTTACGCAAGCAAATGACTTTGATGCGGCAGCTGCAACATTTGGCGCTGATCTGCCTAGCAGTCAAAGTGCAGTGCGTCGTCAGCTGGCTTCTGAGCGACAGATAAAATTCTTAATGGAACGAGTGGATGCTTTAAAGAAGGAAAATATGAGGCTTAGCAAAGATCTGACAGACACCAAGGCAAAAGTGTTGAGCAAGGACGGAGAGGTAAAGCACTGCATATTGATATTGATTCTTGAATTATTTTATTCACATAATGGTATACTTCCAGTCTTCTTTACTGCGTGATGAGCTGCGTAATATGAAGCAGCAAATCCAAAGTCTCAAAGTGCAGAAAATCTTCAGCACCGAAGCGGCGAAGAGTGAATGTAAAGCGAAGATAACCGAACTCTGCAAACAAGTGGAGGCAAAACAAACCGAATTGAAGTTTAAATCGGTAGAGTATTCGACTCTTAAAATGCGACATGCTGACGAAACGAGGCGTTTAGAGATCAGCATGCAAACTCAGCAACCACAGAAAGAAGCGTCCGCGGCACATGCCACCACATCAAAAAAACGTCTTGGTTTATTGAAATACCTGCACGGTTTATCACTGGATGATTTTCCTACAAATCCAGTAACAGTTGGTGGCAGCGGCGCAACGGTGGACCCAGATATTTTTGAGCCTGGTTACGAACCCAGAGCTTCGAGAAAACAACGCACACTTTATCAGCTTGAACTCGAAAAATTGCAAACAGTTTTGGCTCAAGTGCAGCTCAGTAATACGACACCCGTATCCACACACAAGAAAGGCGAACTGCATGATCAAATCATTGCATCCGTATGTAAAGTTTTTCCAGAATTTTGGACTTACGTGCACAGTCTGGAATATTTGAAAAACTATAAAGTTATTCCATATCACGAGTACGATTTGCAGAACGATCAAAGCGATAAACAACGTCGAAATATACATCAAGTGCAAGAGTTGTACGCCCAGGAACGGGCCCTAAGTCTGCGGCGTTACATAGCCTGTTTGAGTGCGCTCTGCCGCCTTATGCCTCACTTAACCAAGTCGCTCTTACGCTATCAGCATGGTGAATATATGCTGCTCCAAATCGCCATCGATGCCATTAACAAACTTGGCTATTCGCGAGAGATATGCGGACACTTTGGCTTACTTGAGGCATTCGCTGCACTGCTACACAGCATGTTGCAGCATTTTAATGATGAGGATGAGAAATCATCTGCTTTGCTGGTCGGTCTGTTGAAGAGCTTAATATTTTGCCGGCCTAGTCCGTGGGTTTTTGAAAGAATTTCCGACTGTATTTTGCTGTGTAGGCTTCTGCCGTATACGCTCTCCTTGTTTTGTGTGAACAGTGACCCACAGACTTTCTCCACAAATCGTGTGCATTCCGTTTATCGTTTCTCAACGGATTCGTGCCTGTTGCAGGTTTGTCGTCGTTATAAATTTCGTTAATTTAAGATTGTAAAGAGATTAAATTAACATTTGCAGGTTTATGCTGGTCTCTTGGAAATAGCATTCCCCCTTTATACTCCCCTGCGGCAGAAGCATTTCAAGTTGCTATCACTGATTTGTGAGCGACATGTTCGCTTTATACATCATTGCTTTGAGGACCCGCCAGAATTCATACGCGATCATCTTCCAAACTATGAAGATGAGGAGGAGGACGAGGGCGAGAGTGATGCTAAAGAAGGTCAGCAGCTACCGATGGAAGTTGAAAGTAATGCTGCAACTGTGGATGACAACCAGCCCAACTTACAGGACGTTCCTACGACTTCTGATTCCGCCACGAATACTTCACAACTATCCACAGCCGATGCTTCTCGACGGAATAAGTCCAGTTCCTCACAGTGCCATTGCTACCCTAAGCTATGCCTAAGCTTAGTAACTTTGCTGTTTCAGCTGCTGCGACAGTGGCGACTCAGTGAGAGGAAGCAAGGTAAGATATATAGATGTCCAAAGACCATTTCAATTTTAAGACAAAGCTTTTATATTTAGGTATAACTATAATCTCATCGTATCTTTTGCAGTGATTGAATTTGTTTATCTCTTCTTTGCAGAAACTTTACGAATTGAGCAAATTTCCAGAATTTCTGTTAAGCTGTTGCATACAATATTTTGTGATAACTTCATAATGCGTTTATTTCGCGAAGCTGCGACTACAACCAAGCACTATTTGTATCTCCTCTGTACTTGGTGGTCGGAAAGCAGTGAGCTGTTGCATTTTGGCGAAATTGAGAGTAGATATCTACAATAACCTGTATACGAATTTTGTGTATATAATTGCTTCTTTCTTAGTGAAATTCCTAGATAAATTGCGAAAGTCGCATATTATGCCAAAACATTGCCATAAACGAAGACGTTCCAACGTTCAAACGGATTTAGCTGAATGGTATTGCGTTACAAATGAGAGAAACGAAGATGTCTCGGTGGATAAAACCTCTGCATCGGGAACTAGAGAAAGCATATCCAGAAACCTGAGACTGATGGAAGACGCCTTTGATGAGGAAATATTTTTCGGATTATTTAAAGGCAATGCATGTAATTTTGAGCAATAAACGCACAGAAAAGGGACAAGGATTAAATACATAGATATTGTAGAAATATGTTTAAATATTTAAACAAAATAAGATATTTGGAGAATATCTTTTTACGTCACTCTTCATTGCTGGATTTTCAATATTTTATTGTAACTATCATTAGATCAAAATCTGAAAATTGCAGAGCGAGTTTTAATGTAAAAGTGTAACTAGTTGATTAGATAACTTGTGGCCAAAAGCATTTAAATTAACGATGTGATATGCAGTAATTTATATAAGCTGGTTTTAGATTAAAAAAATGGAAATTTGGAGAACAGTAAAACTATATATAAGACATTTTATAATTCCATTTAAACTATTATATATAATTTAGATTTATTGTTTCCTGGTTTTTAAGCCCTGTTCTCTTATATCACTTCAAAGTTCTGTTATTTTTTCGATTGACACAGTTTTCAATTACACGAATTCTAATGTGTTTGGGAACGTTCTGTGCAATCTACAACTCAAAACTATCTGGATAGAATAAAACTCATTTGTGAAACATTGAAAGGATTTTATTTTTATAAACGTTAATTCCATAAATGTTAATACGTCGTATAAAGTTGTTATTGTAAAAGTTTGGTACAAAATGATGTGTAAACATTTCTTTAAAACTACTTGTGTGATACTGCATGTCAGAAACTCAACTGAAAGCTCATTACTATGTTCGTTATCGTATAATACTCGTTACGAATATTTGTATTTTCTTACTTGCTTTAATTTTATTTAATTTTGGTACTTTTTTGGTTTGCGATTTTCAGTGCTTTCCTTGTAAGATCAAATGGCTTATTCTTCGAATGTGTAGTGAATATGAGTTCATATGAGATGACAAAATTGTGATTTTTTACTTAAATACTAATAGCCGTATTCCATTAAAAGCTACTAAAGGTTTACAGACTTCGTGGAGAAAAGCTGTTCTACAAAAGCTCTGTAAATATTTTGTAAAATTTTATAAATACGACTTGCTTATTTAAAATAATCAGATACGCTAAAAATAAAATGGAGCATAAGATCCGTTTTTAAAGTAAGGCATGAAAGGTGAGGAGAAATGTGTTAATTCATGTTATGTAAGATAAAATAGAGTAACAAGCGTGTTAAAAAATATATTAAACATTTACCATTTCAGCGGAGTACTTTTGTTGTTGTAACCGTTGGCTCTGCAAAACAAGAAATAAATTATGCCTAAGTAAGATGAAAATGAATGAAGTGTTCTCACTTTACAACACCCTGCGCCTGCGTAGGTGTTAATGTAATCAATGGGGACAAACGTTCGGCAAAACGTTCATTATTGCGCTCCAGTTCTCGTTGATAATCCTTTTGGTCGGATAAAATTAGATTACGATTCTTCTTCAAAGCATCAGCGCAGCGCTTAGCGAACTCTCTGAAGCATAAACGCAATTTGTTTTGATGCTTGGTTGGAATGGTGACGCCATCCGACAGATTCGAAAGAAAAACGGTAGCCATTTCCATGGGACCCTGATTAACTGTAGTCCCAATACAACCTTGCAAAACCATTTGCAGAATTTTTGGATCGGCGGGTTCCTGATTGGTAGCTGCCGCCAATTCCAAGGTCTTCTTTTGTATGTCTTCAATGGCCACCTCGATGGGTTCCAATATGATTTGCTGACGGCTGATGACTTGTATACGCGTCTTTACGTACGGGAAATGATTAGCAGTGGTCAGAATTGTTTTACGCTTACACTGTTCGTGTAAATCGCCATGTGCTTTACCAGATTTGGTAAATGGTGTAGCGAATATAAAACGCTCTGCATAAAAATGCGAAGGAGACATTCATCAATTTAGGAAATTATTTCAGTTTTTTAAAGAAATTGGAATGAAAACGGGACTTGTTAAAATAGATTTCAATTCATGCGAGAAACTTACTAATATTAAAATTCCTTTCGAAATACGTTTCACGATGACGCATTTCATAGGTCTCAAAATAGGGTTCCACATAAGTAATTTGTATGTAAGCTTTGTCCGGATCCAAAGAGTTGACATCAACAGAATTAGAATCTTTGATAATATGAACTGAGTCTGGGCCGAAGCGATCAGCATAAAAGTTCTAATGGATTATTTCAGTCAAGTTATTCCGTATCAAAATTTAAGTAAATCACTAAAATCACCTGTAGACGGCTGAAAATCTCCGGCAATTTGGTTAAAGTTGGTTCCTTGTAAATGAATTCCTGTTGATCCAAGTCTCCAAATTTGGCTCCATAGAAACCCACGCGGAAATATGTACCAAATACACGTTTTCCCTGTAGTTGAGCAATACGGTTAAACGCCTCCTGCAGTTTACCGTGGATTTTTCCTAGCTTTTGGAAATCGCGATTCGCTTCACAAATCGGTATGAGTATTTTGTAGACTTCATTCATAGCTTCATACATGCCAGCAATTTGATACGAATTGGCAGCCTCTTCTAACAAAGCCTTCAAACCGATTTCAGTGAAATGGTTACCCAAGCATATGCCATCTTCACCAGGACTGAGTACATCGTCGGAAACGGCTGATTCCATCAGAGCGTTTGGCGTCACGCGTTGAAAACTAACAGCACCAACTGGCAGATGTGGTTGCGACTCCAACATACTGAGATACTCGGCCACCAGGGCTGCGCTGTGCACATAACACATCGCAGCCTCCGTATGATTGGCACGCTCACGATGCTTCTTTGCCATATTTTCCAACCATGTCAGTCTAAGGTCGGGGTTGTTTTGATAGCCCTTAGCAATACGATGCATGAGATCAAGCAGCATTTCTGGATCTTCTTGGTATTCCTTCATCTTAACCGTATCGGAGAGTATCATGTGCAGATTGAAGAGTAAGTCTTGCACTTGCTCGGGGAACGAAGTTTCTTGCAGGTCGACATCGGATTCGGCATACACGAGGATTGTTTTTAAAGCACGACGCAATGATTGCTCGCTAAAGGATGAGCTGGTGCCCACCAGAGAGCTCAAAGACATGGTGACTTGCATTTTAACGCGTGCAAAGTTCTACAAAAAGAAAAAATACATTTTTCGAAGCAGAATGTAGAAGTATTAAAACTTACATTCCCAATTTCGAAATTCTGTCGCATCAACAAATAAAGAGACGCTGCTGCTTGCGACCGTATTCCAGGCAGTTGGGACCCACAGTGCTTGAGCAGCAAGAGACACAAATCCGCGCAGATGTCGGTCTCCTCATCGAATAACAAATTGGGAAACTTAAAAATCAGTGAACGCTGCGAAGCGAATAAGTTCTGCAGAGCCAACGTACTCTGATGACGCGATAACGCATGCAGTAAAACCTTCAAAACGGTACCTAACAAATTGTGATGGATTTCTGAGTTGGTCGCCACCTGAACAATTATCTCCAAAGCATCGAGGGTGACCAATGATATTTCAGTAGAAAGAGAGCCCTCAATGTAGTGACTCAACTCGAGTTCGGGATCCTGTTTAACATTGGCGTCATTAAAGTGTGAGCGATACGGCATTTGATCCTTGCGCCAACGAAACTTCTCCGTGGAATTGCGATCTTTGCGACGATTGATCAAATCATTACGTGCTGACCCAGTACCACGTATGTATTCCTCCAGTTTGTCCTTCATGTCAGGAGTCTTACGAAAGCTTTGCGTATTATTACGCTTAAGCATGGGCAGACGCTTCTGTCCCTTATACTCGAAGCAAGGTATGCAAGTATTAAGTACTTGCAACATCTGATGTACACGGTGGGGACTCAAACCGAGTACCCAGCGGTAAAGGATTGTACGCTCAAGATTTTTCAAAACCCACATGAAGCAAGCCAGGAGGTGGCGCGTATTTTCGCTGCTTAGCTGCGATTTATTCTTAATTGGGTCTGGTACGTAGGTGTAGGTACGACTACCTGATATAGCATAGGCTACCTCTGGACTTATAGTAGATGTAGCCATGAGTTGATGTGGACCTTGGTAATCCTCTAGTAGGCCAATGCTTTGCAGACGATCGTGAGTGTCTGTCAAATATTGATGCATCTGCGGTATGGAATCCATTACTATACCGAGTAGTGGCAAATAGAGAGCCGCAACACGTGCGCGAGCATCTATTTCACTATAACGTGGATCTAGGTCGTGTGAAGTCATCAGATTGCGTATGCAGCGTATAGCTTTACCATGCAGAGGAGGGTTACTGGAAAACGTTGGGAAAAAATGCATAACAGTGATAAAGTCTACTGAAATCTTTTGACTTGACTTACGGTACTTCCAAAACGGTAGCCAAATCACTCAAGACCAAGCCTACCAAAAAGTGTTGTTGACGAAATTCAGCACTCAGGTCGGCATGCAGTGCGCGTTCAATGGAGCTCTGAATTTTTTAAGAAATTTTGTTTTATTTTGATATAGTTTTGAACATAAGATTTTAACATAAAATTTTGTACGTAAGATTTTACTTACATAGGAATTTTGACTATTGTTCGATTGAACGCTTGGCGTTGGGCTGCCAGGTGCTGAAATAGTTGTATATGGAGTGCCAAATGGTAAATTTAAAGCAACATAATGCTCGTGACTGCATACAATACGCAGAAAATCAATTTTATAATTCATCAAATCCGGTATTGAAGCATTTTTAGATATGAGCACTTTATAGTAAGTCTTTATTAAACCGAAAACAAATCCGCGGTCCATTATACTGAACAAATCGAAAATGAAGAAACTGAGACTGGCGTTGAGAGATTGGGCCCATTTTGGTTCATTGCTATGGTAGCCCACCACTTTGGTGGTAACCAGATGAACAAGCGTTGAAATATCATCGGTGAATTGATGCGGAAAACGTTGCTTGCGAGGTGACGTTAGCGTGCGTGTCAAATCCAAGTGTTCAATCATGGACTTGACTATGAGTTCAAATAGGAACCAGCTATTGCTCATAGCTAATTCTGCGGCTTTTCCACTGGCTACCACCCAGTGTAGAGCCAACTCTTCGTGTAGCAAACGTATTTGTCCATCACGACCACCAAATGTTGGTGACATTTCCACAGTTATTTCTGTTGGAATAAAAAAACGAGAAATTTTAATTTTGTCCATATAGCAGAAAGATGTGGTGTTATACCTTTGCGATCCAAACTGCGTCCCCCGGTTAAATTATCGTAGACCCCATAGGCATCGCCGGTGCAGCCGCTGACAGATGTTAGCATTTCTTCAGCATTGCTGCGGCTGTACGTAATACGTCTCTTCCCGCAAAATGGGTGCGGTATCTTACTTTGAAATTGCACATACGTGGAGAATAGAGCCTGGCGACCATATTGATCAATTGCCAAATCATCTGAGAGTATCTGAAATTTTAAAATTTTCCTGTCTTAATATTCTTATAGTATTTGCTAAATTCTAACTTACCGCGAGATTTGCTGATACCATGCATAAAACCTCAAATACCGTCGAACCCAATGATAAAGTCTGCCCACTGATCTTGTATGTTGTCACCAGCAACTCAATGAGTTTGTCCAAGACTAGATGTAGATTTTTTACCAAGGGTTCACGTTCTGCGTTCGCAATATCCAGCAAGCATTTCTTCATTTCATTTTCCATGTTTCCTTCCCCAATACGTGGTGGTATTTTACGTGAATCCAAATATTCACAAGTAAGGAAAAATCTAAAGAATCTCTATCGTTAACTAAAATATTATGTGAAGAGTTTTTAATAAATGAACTTCTAGTTTATTTAAATAAATCCAAAGCTTCAAATTCAGACTTTATTGAAGTCATTCGAATATGAGTGCAGCTTCTTATTTCGAAAATGTAGTCGAGCAAGGATTTATTATGCCGCAGATGCATTTTTTAAAATTATTTTTAAGAATCAAGGGAATTGAGTAAGCGATTAATATAAATCACATAAATCGGCTGAACTAAGTAAAGTATAATAATAAATAAATTACCTATCCAAGTGTGGGTCCAATGCATTGATGGATGTCACGGCATCGATGCTTATTGTAAAAACTGACCGATGATTATCCAACCACTTCGTGCCTGGTAGATGTACGTTGGGTGGGATGAAGGAATAGTTTTCTGGCGGTGTTTCGACCATGACAGGCAGCTGAAATTCTCCTACCTTCAGTTTCCCATCTTCCAGTAGAGGCAACCACGTATAGCCGACTGGTGTTTCTACGGATGTTTGTACCTCTTGTGGCTTCTTCTGGCACGACACGTGATACAAGGTGAAAAATAAGTGGTGATTCTGCTTAATACTGGCAGGCAAGGCAATCTTAATTTCATCATAAAAAGCTGGACATTTATTGTGATAATTAACTGCCGTGTATGCCTCTGAAGTGTATTCCGGACATGAAGATTTTCCAAAGATTGCATTAAGAGCATCAGTTTGGTTTTCACCAGCCATTAGTTGGACGCGAACAGCAATGTTACGAGCAGAGCCAGCACGCGAGGAGAAATTCAACTCCTTTGGAGAGACATAGAGCAGGTTACGGTAGGTGTAGTGAGGAGTATAAATGGTCATGGAGGGAAATTCCAGTATTTCCTTAACGGGTCGTATTTTCTCCTCTGTATAAGAAATCAATTAATGAACATCTAAAAATATTTATGCATTTTCTTGCTATACCCGTGTAAGGTTCTACCTTCACCAATTCGGGAGTTAACGCATTCTTTATATCATCGGGACAGGGTGATATTTCCAATTTAATAGAACCCGGTATGCACTTGTATTTCTTCAAAACAGCACTGGGACGCTTCAGCTCTGGCAGGAATTTATACAGATCTTCATCTTTCATCTTATCGGATTCCTTTTATAAAAATCGGTTGAGAGTGGTAAAATTAAAACTTGATATTCATAATGTCCCCTAGTTAACTTCCTACCTGCTTGAAAAAACTGGAGACAGTTATTGTAATCGGTCGAAAGGTTTCAATGCTATTTGCGAAATCGACGGGTGACCACGAGCGTCGCTTCTCGTTTTTACGTTCCAATGATCCGCGCCTAGTGAGCGTTCCGCTCATATCATTGGCTTTGCGACGTAGTTGATCAAAACTGCTTGTTGAACATTTGCGATCTTTTAAAGAAGTATTTTAATTTTTAAATATTAATTTGTATTGCTTCGTTTTGTAAAAAAATTTAAGACTAAAGTTATCAAAGGGGCTGCATATCTCTGAAATACAGCTCTGAAGTAGACTTTACAAACCTAAACTGTTCGAACTGGCTGCAGATCCTAAAGAACCATTGCTTTCCTTTTCACTTGCACTGCTTCCATTATCTTTGTTCTCAAAGCAATCACCACTGAAGACGTTAGTCAAGTAGATGCCCGTCCAAGCAAAAGGCATGCGATACTTTCCTAGGCGTTCACAGTAATCGGATGCATTTGATTTCGCTTTTTCACGACATTTATCCTTGTCATCCTTGAGATATGGCTCTAGAGAATCCTTAATATCGCCTTGCAGCACCTTTTCCAAACGTATAACTAGAAACAAGTCATTGCTCGGGTAGGTTATCTCGAAGATACCGGCACGAGATTGGGTGCTGACATCAGAGTAGCGGACATGCGTGTTAAGCATGCGCTTCAGAGTATCTGAATTCATATCGAAGTAGAAATTCTCGGAGATCTTCTTGCGCTCCTTGGCGTCGTAGATGGCCATTGAGGCGAATATAGGCTCAACCTCCAATTCCAAACGTAACTGTAAGCATTTAACATAAATTCGATGACCCATGTGCTCCATGGGTATTTCTGCTGGGAGGCGACGTTCGATTAAGTCTTCCGAATCGGCTTCAGGATAGAGGGAAAATAACGCTTCCTGTCGATCGGCAAGTCGACGTGATTCATTCGTGTGGTCGATTTGCTCGGGTGGCATATCATCGAGAAGGTGTGGTATGAGAGGATCGTTGACAGAACGGCGCAAATCAAAGCTGGCCCAAGAGCCTCTTGGTGTCAAGGTGTCGGTGCATGAAGAGACCGACGATAAACTCGCAATGGACTGACGAGAACTGGGAGTACAACTGTCACTTTTATCGGTTAGTGTATCGTCGAACGAGGCGAAGTCTTTGTCGATTTCGAACTCCTGCTGGTATGCAGTCGGACTGATGGTACCGCGATCGATGCGCTCGCGTGCACAACATGAACTGGAATAATGACGTTGTGCGTACTCAACAACCTTCCAGGGACGCGTATAGCAATTGACGCACTCCTGAACATGGAGAGGAAGCTCTCCACTTTTAGGATAGAATAGTTTACTTGGACCTTTTGTAAAATTTTTCTTTAAGTTATTTCTTACATGTTCTCTTTGGGCATTACATGCTCGATGGTACGTATTTTCCTAGGAATCGTCTTCACAGATACATCGTCCGAAGGGAAGTCCAAGATATTCTTAAGTGGATCCCGGTTCAAGATATTTATGTGCTGCGTAAGGAACTCCTCGTAATCCAGAGGTTCCACTGGTTCGGTCAGAGATAGCTGCAACAGAAGTGGTAAGTGAATTGTGACCACACCCATGCTAACCGTCTGCCGTATAGAAGACTTACCGTGGATGAACACATCGAGTTGTTATCCGCTGCCTTGCTCTGCATGTGGCAGTTAACCACATTTTTGCGAACTTCCGATGCCATTTGTCTGAAGAGTAGAATTAAATTTAAGAATAGTTAAATAGGATGAAAACAGACTTGGCGAGGCAAGCTTTCATGATAATTCTTTTGAATGTAATTTCTTCTACTCACTTCGAGATCTTTTGTGCAAACGAACGCTGTACTGCAGTCATATTCGATCAACTTTAAATTTTTGTTTACTTTTATTATTAAATAACTTCGGGATACACTTGAAAACACATCTTTCACCTGTGCAAGAGAAATCGATACCAATTTTTATCTCACAGATTAAAAATGGCCGCTTGGCTGTGTGACGTTCCGAATGCAGTGCAGCTGTTTGAAATGTCAAAGTTTTTGTTTACAAACAAGACACCCCCGGCGAATTAACCCGATGAAGAGCGAATTTAAACACGTGAAATGTGACTTGTTTACATTTTTTGCGAAGATTTTCCTGTGGTATAGTTGCCAACTCCAATTTTCAATGGTTAGTTAATAAGATATGAAGGCAAAAGGATCTCAAAATATTTCAAAACGATTAGAAAGTTCTATTAACATCTCAACATATTTCGCCCGTTTATATAGTAATAATTTCAATTTATATTTATTACCTATGACTTGGACTTATTACAAATATATTTTATAATATTGTATATAGTAGTTTGTAATTTTATATTATAGTTATATAACTTCGATATAGAAATCTTTTAAATTATTTATGTAAAAAATTTTTGAGGAACTATAGATTACATAATTATGTATGTTAATGTATGTGAATCGAAGAAACTATTACGAAAGTTGTTTCTGTTCTATAAATAACATCAGAGATTTATAATTTATAACTACAAAACTTAACATCACGAAATTAAAAACTGAAAGTTTGTTCTGATTTAAGTTTTTGCTTTTTTCTTTTCCATTCGTGTCATCACGACTGCTAAGGTTTTTTTCGAATGAAGGTTTTGCTAAGTGAAAGGGAATTATCAAAATCACGCTCTCAACAACACAAGGGGTTTTAGTGAGAAGCGTGAATTAGTTGGCTTTTTTAATTGGCTTATCTTTATTTATCTTATGAATACCATGCGAAAAATATAATTTAAAGATGATACCCACTTGTTAGCCTTGAAACCTTGAAAACTGAATGCGGGCAAGTGTATATGAATTCGTTAAATAAGAGTGATCATTAAGTTTGTTGGTCGCGTGTGATTGTGTGGCAATCAAGTTGTGATTGCGTTAATTGAAGAATCACTGAGTTCAAGTATTGCAGAGAAAAATGTTGTGGGAAAGAATTTAAAAGTGAATGTTAAAAAGTTGGAGTTGGAGTAAAATGTTCGAGTTCCTTATGGAGAATGATAGACCACTCGAGGTCAGTTCCCCTAAAAGTGAAAAATTAAAGCATTTTTTAAGCATTTATATTTTTATCAGAATAAGATATTTGAAATTGGAAGAATGTAAAAAATTTATCATAAAACTGATCGCTGTGAGATTAAAGCTAATTTCTTCTCTCATGTTCATTAGTTTCGCTTACCTTTTCTTAGCTTTTGTAATTAACATACCTGTTGGATTAATTGCTTGTAATCTGATGTTTATAACTGATAAAAGTTAATAATTATTCCTGCGAGACAAATATCTCAATTATCTCGCAATTCAAATTTTAAATCAAATGCATAAAATCCAACATCTTTCATGCAAAGTTTTTCAGACAATAAAATCTGCTGATTTCTACTTCATGATATTTAAATTATGCATTTTTCAGTGGATGAGATTTATAAATTATTTATATTTTAAGGATTATAAAACATTGGTTCATATTTGAAATGCTTGAATAAATTATTGTGTAATCATGAAAGAGGGACGCTGAGATAGGAGGGGTATAAGGGAAGGTATGAGTTGTAATAAGTAACCTTTTATGTAATTTATGTATTCTAACAGATTTTATATGGTTTTACGGATTGTCTAAAGACATTTTAATTTTGCTTGTATTCCGTTGAGCTTCTCTCAGTCACAAAGTAACATTTTTCATTAAGTTAGTTAAGTTATTTTTTGAATTCACTGACTAAAAATGGGGCGCTGAACTGACACAATATGTTGCATTTATATTTTAAAATCTATAGTAAAATTTTACTTTCTTTAGAAACAGAAAATTACTCATCCAATTTCTCAATTGCTTACTCATTTTTATTTTTAAGAATTGACAAACTTCTTAAATCTGGCCTTCAGAAAAACATTTAAAGTATGCAGACACCTGCCAGTTGAAATTGAATTCATCGAATGCTCAATACATTTTTTCGAATTTGCTAAAAACAATCAATGACAAATACTTGAACGACGACAAGAAACTCATACATAATTAGCACGGATGAACACAACAACAGAAGATAGTAAATGAACTGAGGTTTGAAACGAGTATTTAAGAAATCTGTAAGCATTTAACTTTAAATAAATATTTAAGAATAAAGTTTAATATTTCGCAAAAATAGTGGAATCCAGAAATTAAAGAAAACCTTGAAATTTTCATTTACGTTAACGGTGAGATATTGTTTAAATGTGATACCATTAAGTTATTGTATAACCAGTGTATATAATAACAAACAAGTTATTGACTGGTTCATCTGTCCCGAAAGCTTTCCCAAAACGAATTCAATACATTCCGTTCTCTGTAAAAATTTATACCTATAAAAACCTCATCTTGAAATACTTTTCAGCAAATGGAAAGACAAGGAAAAATACAATGTGTTACCTATATCTATAAAGGAAATCATGCTATACAGCATTTACGCATGACTGAATTTTAAAATCGCTCCGTCTACTTGAGACGTCATGATGTCCATATATGATGAGACCAAGAAAAAATGTTAACCTGCCAATGCAGCCACAATCATGTTCACTTCGTTGCAACGTCAGAAGCAATAACACTTTGCATACAAATATAGAAGTTTTTATTTTAGGTTTCTGAACTCAACGCGTTTCAAGGCAAAAATGTAGGCAGCAGGCCGACAAAAAGTGTTAAAACACACATTTCAGTAATCAGTGCATTTAATCAACGGAAGCGTGAATGCATACAAGTTATTGTATGCTAATGCACTGGAGTTGGTTGTTTCCAGATATCGACGATAATACAGATACTGCATTATATACCGATTCTGTGTTAAGTTGTTATGAAAATTGTAACAGAAAATTTTGCAATCAGGAAAGCGTCCTGTAAGTGAAATCCACATTTATCAGAGTCTGAAAATTATGAAGAAATTAGCCTGATAGAGACATCTCAGTAGGCGAGGTATCTATATTTCCATAATCATCTGGGTTGATAAATGTTGTCTCGATCTTGGCTTTCATCTCGTAAAACGCCTTTTCGATCTCGCTTACAGTCACGAATTTTAGACTAGAAACAGCCTGTCTGTGTTTGGACTAAAGAAACCATCTCGTTCTCGAGTTTTGTCTTAGCTAAGAAAGCCAAGATTTCGTCACGATCTCGATAATCATTCCGTCTGCCATTAGCGTGGTTATCATCATTAATACTTGTAGTGAAGTATTTCTAATATATATTCTTTACAATGTTTATTGATGTTGAAAGGTTGAATTGTTTATTACGAATAACTTGACTTTATAGACGCTGTATAATTCAGCAAAATATGCACAAGTATGCAGAAGGTTAGCTAAAAGGAAATAATTAATATAATAAGAATTATAAAGGGTTCTCTCGCGTGGAATTTAAATGAATTGATAAATAAAATAATAATTAAGCTACAAATACTCACACATGCATTTTATTTACTGAAACAGAATTTTAATTTTTTTTATGGAGGCAGTGTGCAAAATTAAACAATAAATGCAAAAAATTCTTATAACCAAAAAATATAAATTAAATAATATCAATTTGAAAATAATTTATAAAAATTTTAATACAACATATTCAATAAAAATAGTAACATTTTATTGTATTGTAGTTTACATTCTAATATAAAAATCTTCACCTTTAAATTGAATTCCTCTAATTCGAACTTTTATATTTTATTTTATAATTCCTTTTATAACTTATGCCATCTATTTTTTAATGCCATTTGATAATTGCATCTCCATATGTAAATCTTTCCTCTCGTGGTTGTTACATCAAATTGCTTACTTATGAATTCAGCTTTTCAAATTTGAATTATAGGTGATCTCAGCTTTCTGGTGACCTATATTTACACACTAATAAAATATTCAAGTTATGCCTCGTATCAACTTCAGAAAGTGATTGTTTTACTTTAAATTACACTATTAATCAAGTTGCCTGAGTTGCTTATAATTTTCATTTAAGTGGCGTTGTATGAATTTAAAGTTAGATAGAAAAAAACAGAGAAAATTTCATTTTAAAACAGAGAAGTAATTTCATGTAAAATCTTAAAAGTAAATAAATATCTTCAAATATCTTTTGAATTCAGAGTCTATATAATGAAAAGAGTAAAAAGTTCGTTCCTTGCATGACCTTTCAATTAGAAAAAAAGTTCGATAAATCCCACCTTTCGATAACTCCTAATTTTCATAACTCTTCTTACCTTTACATCCTTTATTACTTCAATAATTCCTGAGGCAAATTCTATTTCGAGGAAGAACTGCATGATATAATTCACATCCGCATAGAATATAATGTGTTAATGACATGCTTGCTGATTATTCATATGATTTCCAAGTCTCGGGATATGATTTCCAAGTCTCTGTACCGTCTGTTACATTGTTATGTGTACGGACGAGCGAAAAACTCGACGCTTTAGAATTATAAACACTACGAAATATTGAAATATCTAATGACGCGTGCTAATGGTCGCATTTGCATAAAAGCAATAAATTCAATACAAGCTCATCGGAAAAACTGCTTATTCATGTAGTTAAAACTTCGAACGCTTAAAGAAGAAATATTGGATATCGCGGAATTGATATATAGTGGAAATTGGTTATTTTTAACTTTTGGAATAATGGATTTAAGAGTAAAAATTCTTGTGAGATTACTTAAAAAAGCTTAGTTTAATTATTTAATTTAAATTTATATTAAATTTATTTGATTTAAATTCAAAGTATTGTATAGAAATTATCAGTGGTGGAGTTTTTGATAATATTCTATGCAACTCACTAAATACGCATAAATAATCGAAATATTCATTATTTCTAATAAAGCAAAATTTCTTGAAATATATCGAACGATTTGTGTTTTATAGAAACTTTCTAAAGAAACTAACTGATGGCCCACACTATATATTTATATCAACTAATCGCACGTGATCTTTTTAAACGATTAATTGCAAATGGTCTATTGTTGCTATAACACTTGAAGAAGGCTGTTTTCCGTCTTTATTAAAATTCTTATAAAAAAACTGCACTAAGTAACTATTTTATTAATTTTTTTATAAAAATTCCCCCGTTGCTGAATTTCTCAACTACTCTTGGAGTTCAGAAGTATATAAATGATGTGCAGAAAAGTCGCGGAAAAACAACTTTACATCTCATGCAACGGATAATAAGGAAGTTTTTTTCCCTCTTTTAATTTTTATACAGTCGGACCTTTTTCTTTATTAGCTCTTTGATGCTGGCTTAACTATTTTGAGGATTGAATGAAAAAAAAATCTAAGAAAACTTGTAACTGCCAAAGAAAACACAGAAAACTTACCTGCCGACCATTATCGTGGCTTTGGTTGAAGTGTCAAAATTTCTGCTAAGCTTACAATGGCACGGATGGTAAGGTCGCCGCAGCTGATGTTGCGTAGTCGAAATTACATTTTATGATCTCATGGAGGCAAAAACAGTAGTTTTTACTCGTACAGCTACAGCTACAGCAAATGTCGTGAAATCCAAAATAGTTTTTCGTGAAAAATTAAAAATAAAATAAAAATTGTAATTAATGCTATTGCAATTTGCAGCAAAGTTTGCAGAAATTCAGTTATTATAGCAAATAATTTTTTATGAAAGACTCGAAATTCAGAATTTCATCAGCGATAAGGCAATGAAATTGACGATTTAAAATTTGATTTTATAAAGAAAAATGAGTTTCTTGTTAACCGATAGTTCGTAAAGATGTATAATAATTACATAATTCTTATTTCAAGGCTAACAATAAGTCGATTTTTACTTTTACAAAGTGTCAGTAGAAGTTTTTTTACGTTTTTATGATATACTAAGATTGCACTTCACTGCATTCCATTGAGAAGTCAAAATACCTCGTCAAGTTTAATAAAGAAACATTAAGAGAACTCAAATCACACCTAAATCAATCAAGCGCATTGCAGAAACTGAAGAAATTAGTCACGTTATACGTGACAGCAGCTCTTTTTCTCTATAATCATCGTTAACAATGCATCATAATTGAAAATAGTTATGACATCTGCAGCCAGCGCTGAAGAAGAAGAGGAGAATAAAGAAGAAACACAAGAATTTAGAATAATAATTTCGAAATCACTTAATGAGAATTTCAATGAAGTGTAATTTGGGGATTTCGAGAAAATGATCTCAGTATTAATTAAAAAAATTAAGGAGTCAATTTAATGAATTTACAGGTTTTTGAAAGTTTTTACACGTATTTGATCATTTATTAAAACATTTAATAACACTTTAAATTCGACTCAAGTCTTATTTTAGAAAAATTTGGAAAACCTTCAAAGGGTAAAAAAATTATTACCTGTTATTTCGACAGAACTTCGGGCGGTGCACGTTAAATTTGGTTTGGAGACAAACCGGTTTCCGCGATCTTCCATCTTCACTATCTGTAATCCTCTCTGAGATCAAATATAGTCATCTCTGAGATCAGTGATCGAACACTGAAGATGGCACATCGTCAAAACATTTTGGTCTCCAACTCCAAAATTAGCAGGGAATTATGAGGGAAATACCTTCCTAAAAACTTATTTTAATCCTCGCGGAAAGAAAAAACGACAAACACAATAAAAATTTTTGCCTATTTTTTGCCATTCCTATTTATTATTTCCAAGTTAATTAAATTTGGGTATCTTGAGACCACGAAGACCTTATTTAAGAAAAATTAATTAAAAATTTGACTCAGCATAAAATTGAAAGAAACTCTTTTGCGATTAACAAACCAACTTGTATTAAATCATCGAAAGAAGTGAACCATCTCAAAAATCATCGTTTCACCGCTACCACCAACTGATTATCTTTAAGGTCATCTGAGCAGAGAACGTCTTATGCTGTGCAGATTGCATGCCGCGGACTGGTTAATCCTTAAAAAGATGGTGTTGTAATTAAAATTATCGTTAACAAAGTTTAATAAGCCTTGCAAATCGAATTGTTTGAGCTGCTTTTTCGTTATTAAAACTTCGATATGAAATGAATCAATTAAGGTTTTAATACGCAGTTTTAAGCAGATATATAGAGGTGTCAGGGATATAAGTTTTCAACATACTGTGATCAAGATATTTTATGTCAGTTGAGTGTGATTTCTTATGAAAAGTTTCATGTAAAGATGTATTTTACGAAGTACTGGAATTGAAACAGAGAAATTAAATCTGAGGGGTTGTATATCTGCTACCATAAAACGTTTATATCTAGGAAAATCCGGGTTGTTTTGCTTAAGAAACCATTTTTTAATGATTTCAATTATTTTATATAATGAATTATTCTTCCTTCCATCCTTCCTTCTTTCCTTCCTTCCTTCCTTCCTTCCTTGCCAAGCTTCTCTTACTTGAGGTTTATTATTAATTTAATCCAACAACTTGAACTTGAATCCATAACTTGAATATTTTCGAAAACCTTGATGTCTTGCCTTCAAAGACTTCATATTTACATACAGTACACAGTGAAGTATTTTTGTATACGCAAATATACATATAAATATGTGATATTCAAATATAATCATTTGAATGATTTGTATTTGAAAGATTTCAACAAGTTTTTACTCAAGAGTTTCATCAATTATTTCAACATCAAAAGGAATTCAGTAACACCAAATTTGAATAAGCTTTTGTTTTAAAGTGGTTGATACAAAAAAGCGTATTAAACTGACCGGTTTTTATTTACTTATTTTTTGTGAAATATCGATTTATGTGAAATAAACCTGTTGGGCGCCTGGAAAAAAAATATGTTACGCACAAAAAGACTATAAAAAAGAGACAAATTGTATCTTCAGTTTTATGATTTAGTTTAATTTCATGTAATTTAATTTGATCTTATTTTATCTAACTTTATTTTGTATTATTTTAGGTTATTTTATTTCGTTTTACTCTGCTTTGTTGTGTTTTACCAATTTTTAATGTTCAGATTGAACGTTTAATATTTAATTCTCAAAACAGAAAATTCCTCGGCAAATACCAGCATTTGTTCGTCGAAACCACTCAGCGTCAGTCTATTAACTTAACAATTGTTGCGATTGACTGAAGAGCTTCAATATTATGAGCAAATATTTGAGCAATGAAGAAACGAATGGCTTTTGAGTGTAATTAAAAATCACAACAATTTTTGATGGTTTTTAGGAAGTCATTTGATTTGTACGTCTTGAAGATTTACTAGGCACGGCAACAGTCATGTTGACGGTTATCCGTCAGTAGATGTAAAATTTCACACTGTACCCTTCTTCGAAAATGCTGCTGTGAATGAACTCCCGAAAGCAACCAAAATTTAGTTAAAGTTTCCAGAGTGTTTAAGTATTTTTCACATATTTTCAGCACAGCATCCGGATTAAATGAAGAACCAGTCAGCTGAAGAAGCTCTTGCCACACTTAATAAACCAGCAAGCGATCTTCAGATCAAGTTGAATAACCAAAAAAGAGAAAAACAAAAAACAAAAAAATTAAAAGCAGAAAAAGGCCGCCTTCCTCACCTCGCTTCCTGCATTCCGCTCAGGCAAGACATCGCATCGCAGCTCGCAGACTCGGCAGCGGTGCTTGGTAGTGCCAGCCGGATCCACCAATACCAGCGCACAAAATTAATCAAAACTTATTCTCGAAGCAACAACAACAACAACAACAACAAATACTAGTTCTAGCCACAGCAACATAGCAGACTTATAAAACTGAATTTATACGGCTGTTTAATAAAAAATGTTAACTTTATAACTTTATGAGCGTCGTAAGATGAGCTGCGGCCTGTGCAACGCGTGAAATTGATTATTACTTGTTGTTTCACGTTGCCGTAAAAAGCTTTTGGAATGAAAGAAAGACACGAGAAATGTTGTATCTTTGCTGTTGTTGTTTGTTTTTGTTTTAATTAAGAATATCCTGCAGTTTTTTACGCTTTGTTTTCCATTTATTGAGGAGCTGCAAGCGACTGAGCGACTTTTCTTGCCAACAAAACAGTTGGCTGAAAGTTGGTTTTCGTAATGATGACGTTTTATATCAATGAAACTTCATAAAGTAGAGCAGAAAAGATAAATTAGATGAATACAAGATAAATTAGATGAAATGGTTTCTTTTTTTCTAGCAAGCGAGAGTTTTAAACTTTTAGGGTTTGTTCGTTATTTTATTAAATTCCATTTTTAATCATTGTGAGGTTCTTAAAAAGACTTAAAATTCAAACTCGAAACTTGAGAAAAGCGAAGCTGATTGCATCGCTCGACGAAGCATTTTCGACCGGTCAGTCACATTCTTCTGACCTGTTTAATCGATTGTAAAGTTCAAGGGTTGCGGTGTGGCAAGTTTCGGAATCCACGATTGAAGTTGCTGCTGTAATATTTCTTTTTCAGCGTATTTAACGTGTTTCCCCGAATTGCTGGTTAACTGGAAACCGCATTTTATAATTTTGCAACATTGAACATCATCTCCTCATTCCTCTTCGTTGTTGTTTTTGGTTTGTTTGCATTGTGCGGTTGCTTAGTTTTCCACTTTTGCACACTTCAAAACTCATTTAAGTTCTGACGACCTCAAATGTCACTGCAATTAAACGTTATTTGCACTCAACCGGTTGCACCCAACTCGCTGTGTGTTCGGGTGTCCGCTGTGTGCGTGCCGCTGCATGCATCTTGCTTGTTTTTTTTTTTTGCTTGTATTTCTCTTTTTTTGCCTTTTTAAATGGTTGTTTGCTTGTTATTTTTGGCGAATTTCGTATAATGAAATGACCACATGAAATTCACTGCGGTCGAACAAGTGAACTCTGAGGCGCGCATAAATTTTAAACAATTTTAAGCGGTTTTTTTGTTCCCTGCCTGTCCTAAAATAAGTGTTAACGGTTAATGAACGTTAGCTTCACGACATTTGCAGGCAACCGACAAGCAGTCAAGTTAATTACGTGGAAAAATACCTAATAAATATTGCCAAAATATTTTATTCAATCTGAATTTAATACATTTTAGCAGAGTGCACTCAACAAAAGACTTAGGAAGCGAACTTGAACTCGTATAACTTTGCTGTAAAACTTCGCTTCGTCTGTATTGACGTCAAAATGCAGGTTATTGACGTGTTAAAACTTTCTGTTCGCGTTTTGTATTAAGAATTCGTATTGTTTAGATGACTAACATGATTAGTAAAATTTCTAATGGTGACTAATGGAAAATCCACAACGAAATTATAGTTTTTGTTTGAGCAAATCGATAGAATTAAAATAGAAATTATCTGCATCGTTAAAAATTCTTAAAAAACAGTTTTGTCTAATATTTTTACCCAAAAACAGATACATTTAGAGAACAACATAATAAATGCGATAGAAAATACATAGAAATACGAAAGAAATTTTTTTTAGAAAATCAAGCAAAAATAAAACAATAAGAAAAAATAAAACAAAAAAATTTAAAAAAAAAATTAAAAAAAAAATTAAATAAAAAAAATTTAAAAAAAGAATAAAATTTAAATCAAGTGAAAATGTAATTTTTATACAAAAAGAAGATTAACTGTAGCTAATATTTCAGAAAATCACTGTCAACATCTTCCTCAACTTGATTAACGTGAATACAATCAACATCTACTTGCAGATAATCAACATAAAAATAATCATCGTAGAGGAAATCTGCTCATAATCGGCTTTACTAACCAACAGCAACAACAACAATAACAATAACAGCAACAACAACAATCTATTCTGACTACCCATCGATTACTACAAACAACACGCAACGTGGGCGATTTTTGTATTGAAGAAGATGATGAACATATTTGAAATGTGCGCACACACACACACACACACGCACACACCCAACACCACGAAATAACCAACACACACACACACAAGCGCATTACTTTTCATTATCTTTATCAATTTCTTTATATAAACTTAAGCGCGCAAGCAACCAACCGACTAACTAACCAGAAAAACCAACCAACAAACTTAAAAACCAACAAGTCGGCGACTGTTTTTGGGTTTGCAGTTGTATGCGTTTGCTGGTTGCCAGTGTTGGTAGCATTATAAGCGCCTATAAAACACTTTGCAGGCTTCAGTTGACTTTTGTTTTCGTTTGCCAGTTACAACGTTTGGTTGTGCCGAACTCGGTGTGGTGCTGCAATTGAAAAAGAAGAAGGTAAGCGTTGTAGCTGCTGCGGTTGCTTGTTCTTGCTCTGCTTCTACTGCTGCTGCTGTGTGGTGTCTGTGTGCCGGAGGATAATCACAGCAAAGCACTGCTGACTCGGATTACAATGTTGTGGATTAAAGACGTGCAAGGATTGCAAGTGATCTGAATTGTGAATTGAATTCAATTAAATGTTAAGCGTGATGCTGCGAAAGACAGAAATGAGTATCGTTAGTGATAAAAGAACAGACAATGAACATTAAATTCGTTTGAAATGTTTCAATTTGGATCTCTCCTTCCAATTTTGAAATAATTGAATATATTTTGTGTTTCCCCATTCAAGTTCGCTGCTTGAATCTTTTAGTTTGTGATAAGTTTTCAGTGCCTACAAAGAGTTTTTCTTTAGAATTTCTATGATTTAGAGAAGATCTGGTGATTTCTAGCAAATTTTTTGGGTTAAAATATGTTTTAGTCTTTTAAAATTTAGTAGAGAATCTTTACTTCATTATCGTTTTTTTAAGGTGATGAATATTTTGCAGACTTTTCGAATATTTCGAATAGATGTTCAGAATTATTTAAGTTTCTCCTTTCTGTTTGTTGTCTAGTGTGTTAAAACGTTATTAGTTGATTAACTGCTAATTACTTTATTAATTTAATACAATATTTACATGAAAATTGGAAATTAAAGTTATAAAAATTCTCAATATCGCATTTCAAAGATTTTTCAATTGTAGTACTTTTTCGATTATTTTACACATTTTTCTAATTAATATTTTAATTAATTAAATGTTAAATTAAACAGAAAATAAATGAAATACCTAAAAATATACTTAAAATACAATATAAAAACTTTTAAATACATTATTTTGTGTAAAAAATATCTTAGCAAAATTTTAAAAATTGCAAACTCGTAAAAGTCTTCTTCTCAGTGGAAATACAATGTCTGTATTTTTAATTGAAATTTATTTATAATTTTTGTTTTTAGTTTAGATTGAGAAAAATTCATAAAAGAGAAAATAAACGCGCCAACTCCTACTTTACAAAACTTGGAAAAGCCATACAACTTTTTAAGGTTACGTGATAACTAACAGGTTACTGATTGAAAGCTTATAAAACTATTTTTGTGTTGCCCGAGAAGGTATTTAATGAATAATTTATGAAAAACAAAAGACGAACTAAACGAAAATCGAGAAACCGCGAAGAAGCTTCAATAATAAATTATTTTCTTAATCAAAAACCGGTTATGTGAACATCCTTGACATGAAAACTTAAAATATACTCCGTACACACACACACACACACACATACATTAGCAGATGATGTATACATATGTAACGATAACGCAGCACAAAACTTTATATGCTAATTTTTGTGTCCGCAACCTGCATACTAAATGAAAATAATCTTCGTTGTTGTGTTGCGTTGCTGTGTCAGAAACATCACCATCTTGAAGATTATTGCCATCTTCATGATTATCGCCATCTTCATCATTATCACCATCCTCATCATTATCACCATCCTCATCATTATCGTCATTATCGTCGGTGGTGGAAATGCTGTTTGGTTGCTTGCAATCCAAGTCAAATGTTGACAATGATGATGGCGAGATTTTTCTTACTTTTTCTATTTCTTCCCTCTCGTTTTGCGTATTATTTATTTATTTCTTTTCATTAATTAATACTGCGATTATTATTGTTTACAGATGAAAGTCTTGGTGTTTCTAGCTGCGCTTTGCGTAGCAGCTGCTGTTGCTGAGGCCGCAATCAGTCAAGCCAAAACCACAACCACCACAACGTCAACAAAACCCGGCCGATTTTTATCACTGCCGGTGCCTGCCAAATGCGCTGCACGTAAGTTGAATTCCCGTCTGTAACTTTTATTTAATTGTATTTCCTGTAACCGAAAAAGAGTTGAAAAAGTTTAAGTTTATTAATTTATATGTTGTCGTTGCACTAAAAAAGTGAAAATGAAATCTTTAGCTTCACAACGCAAAGCCGAAAATGGTGCTCTTTGTCATTTATTAATTTTCTTTTCTCTTTTCAAGCGTGTAACTATTTAAACGCTGATCAACTTTAGATTAACATTGAATTTCTAATTAGCAATGAGAAACTAATTTCGCCTTGGTAAGGCAGGCCAATGAAACATTTTAGTGGTTATCGTGGCGAAACAAACATTTTGAAAGTCACATCGGCGGCTACTGTAAAGAAATTATAGTGGAAGTTGACTAAACAATTTTTGATGGCATTAAACTTTGTTCTTCAAAAAGTAGTTAACAAAATTTCTAAATCTTTTGCTAATATAATAACTGAAATATAATAATTGAAATAAATGTAGGAATTAGATTTTGCTGTTGTAGCGAAAACTTCGAATTAGTGACTCAATTCTTCAAAACACTTCATTTGAAGTTCCGTCACTCCCGGGTTTCGAAACCTGAGACTTCGGCATGTGGGGCGAACAATTCACAGTCAATCACACCAGTCAATCATTCCCCGCCTTGTGTGTTCCGCCGATTCCCGTCTTAAAACTTGTTATAGCCGCATTAAAATATCCTCTTAATTTATGCACCGCCAAAGAAACTCGTTTCTGGAAAATCCCCACAGATTTACGTGGGGATAACAAATCCAAATTACAGTCAGCTGCAATTAAAAACATATAATTTGGTCACAGTCTTTTTACGTAATGATTACGAATGATTCGAAATCTAGAAACTCCGAAGAAGATGGGAGTTTTTTTGGCATTTCAGCAACTTTCAGAACAAGGCAAACAAGTGTTGTGTTCGCCGATGAACGAGTTCAGTGTTTCTTATCTGCGTTTAAATAATCTGAAATTAAATTAGACTTTTTAAAATCTTTTTAGAGAGTAAACAACTCGCTAAAAGCAATTTTTGTGAATATTTATGTTGATTTTGTTTTGTTTTAATATTTTTCAAAGACACACATTTTTCAAAGACACACATTTTGCAAAGACACACAAAGATTTTATAAAGGAAATGAAATAAAATGTTAGATTTTAACACAAAAGATTGAAGGCACAAATTTGCAAACGAGTGTTAATTCTTTAAAACGACAGATTTAGGAAACAAATTCGTTGCTTTAGTATTGTTATTTCATTTATAGACATCTCAAGCCTTTAACTAGTTTTAAATAGTATTAATTTTGTTCAAAAAACTCACGACTCGCGAAAAGCCTCGCCGAGGAAAACCACGTCTTTCAGTCATGCATTGAAAACAGAAACAACCAAAATTAAGTCGGTCAATTGCGCCAACACGAAAGCAATCGCTGCACGAGCAACACAACGACGCGTGATCGCACCGGCCGGTATTTGCGCAGCAGTAGCAACTCCACCTCATGAAGACCAGTAGCAGCAGCAGCTCAATATTGCAGTGACGGAAGCTAAGAGGATGCAATAAAAAAGCCCACTTTTTCTCTCTCAAGTTTCATTTTCTGCATTTCAGAAATGCAAAAAAAAACAAAGATAACAGAAAACGTGTAGAGTAGCAAAAACTCACACAAAACATAATGCTGAACAAGGCTTCGAAGTGCATGCTGCAAAAAGTTACGTAATTCAAATTGACGCTGAGCTGCTGCAGCAGACTGAAGTCAACAAGAAATGCAGTGTTAGCAGCAACAAATTGTAAAGCAACATTTAGGTTTCTAATGCTAGCTGCATCCTAATTTGTTATTCACTTAAATTTATTTGTATTTTTTTGTTTTTTTGCGTTTAAAAGTTCGTTAGACTTCTTTAAGTATTTTGGATCATTAAAAAACAATTTTTTTAATTTAAAACGTCATTCCCGAGAGGCGATTCTGCGGAAATGCTTCTCGATCCGATTTTATTCAACAGATAATTACAGATAAACAAAAAATAAGCTTTAATAATTGTAAATCCCATACGAAACTTCTTCAGAATTTATACGGAATGCTAGCAGAAAGTTGAATTAATGAAAGCAAACAAGAGATTTAAGAAAAACAGGTGATAAAGTTAATTAAGAGTTTGATTGAAACTTAGGGAAAGAAATTAAGCAGCTTTTACAACTTGTAAAAATCATAAAAAAAACGTGATCGGAAGGTCTGCAATTTCAACTCTGAACTTTAAAGTGCAGCTAACGAGTTGAAATTACGAAACAACTTCATTTATTACCTATTAACAATACTTAATTATTTAAATGCATGTTTAAGATTGCAACAGAAATTAAGGAAGGAGAACAGCATCCGTAATGGCAATGGAATCCCACTGAATTCTCCGATTTACCGCCAGAGTTGCAGAGAGAGGGAGACAAAGAGAGAGAACGCAATATTTTCAGTTATTAATTTCCCTTTAAAAACTTTGTATATTGAACGATTCTTCTTCCTCTCCATTAAAAATTACTGCTTTCCGGATAAACTGTAGTTAAGATTGTTCAGAAATAATGGCAATCTGTGGATTTTTTATGCACTCATTAATGAGTTCTGCCGACTAATTACATGCTTGTTCTTCTTATTACACTGACAAGCTGACGGAAAAACATTCACAAGACAGCAGATGAAAAAATAAACAGACATAAAAACTTAAAGTGAACAGATAAGTGGACCAAGAGAGAGAGAGAGAGAGAGAGAGAGAGAGAGAGAGAGAGAGAGAGAGAGAGAGAAATAGATACAGACTCTCGAACTCACAGAAACATGACGCAAGATCGTTGTTGCCGGCTTTTACCCGGTAATAGTTAATTGGCAATTGCATGGCTCGTGAATTCAAGCATCAAATTAGTCAGAGTTTCCAACTGCAAATTCGTGATTCATGCGAAAAACCACCAGATGAAAATCGTTGTTTAAAAAACTAATGAACACGAATGAAGTTTAAATTTAGAATTATAATTCAACTGGAGTTTTTTAACCGGATTGTTTTTCTAATTAGAAGTAATTTTTCGTCATTCTTTCTGAAAAATCAAGCCGTTGATATTCCGAAATTTAAACCGTTTAGAAACTGGATCTGAAACTGGAAGCTTAAGAAACGAGTTTCGTGATCGAGTTTTTCGAGCGCTTTTCATAAGGAAACTAAAAAGTCAGCATTTTATTTTACTCACTTAAAAGTTTTGCAGCGAGTAATTTTTTTCACTAAATTATGCAACGTTCTGATTTTTAATTTAGTTGTGTACAATTTCACTCCAATTAAATTGCACTGAATTTAAGTATTTAATTTTCACCATAACCAAATATTTCTCCTACTTTCAATATCTGTTACTAATTTCACATTTAATGCCACGCTTATTTAATACAACTAAAATTAACCCACTTTGCCTTCCGCTCCGCAGGACCCAAAGAATTCTCCTACCGCGGCCGTAACATGTTCTTGAGCACGCACGTGCCCGCTTTGGCGAACAAGAAAGTGGACTGGCTGGACGGGCGCAACTTGTGTCGCGAGTACTGCATGGACTTGGTGGCGCTCGAGACGCAGGAGAAGAACAATCTCATCTTCCGCGTGATCCAGCAGAATGATGTGCCGTACATTTGGACGGCCGGTCGCATCTGCGACTTCGCCGGTTGCGAGAACCGTCCCGACCTGGAGCCCAAGAACATCTACGGTTGGTTCTGGTCCGCCACGCGCGAGAAGATCCAAGCCACCAACCGCATCCCGCAGGGCTGGGGCTACAATCCCTGGTCGCAGACTGGCCACAAGAAGCGTCCGCAGCCCGACAACGCCGAATACGACATCAACCAGACCAAGGAACAGTGCTTGTCGGTGCTGAATAATGTGTACAACGACGGCATCGCCTGGCACGATGTTGCCTGCTACCACGAGAAGCCCGTCATCTGCGAGGATAACGATGAGCTGTTGCGTTATGTGGCCGCCACGAATCCAGGCATTCGTCTATAAGGAGATCCGACGCAACGATCTGTTCTCCTTCTCACCCGCTAGCTATCCGCTGTCTCACTGTCACTGCTATTAATTAATAATAATTCACTGCGTCTGTGTTTGTGTGCTTCTTTTCTATTGTAACGTTTAATTGTAATTCATTATTTTTATGATTATATGAATAGATTTTAGTTTCTTTTTTATTATCTTTATGTTTCAGTTAGAAAGTTTCCATTTTTACTGCCACAAAACTTCTGGAAATTTTAATTTTTGCTGCTATTTTTTTATCAATTTTAATTTTTTACTTTTTTATTTATTGTTTTAATGTTGTTAAGAAACTTTTGATTTATTACGATAAATGTAAATTTTTTTCTGTTTGTAAAAGTATTCTTGTAAAAATAGAGGAGTTTAAAAAACTATACAAATAAACAAAAAAACCAATAAAATTCTTTTAAAAATTAAACGAGACGCTTTTTAATTTTGAAGGTAATCAAGAAACTCTACAAAACAAGGAGAAAATATGCCGATTTTAACGATTTCAATCAGAAAAACCAAAAATTGAACCTTCCCGAAAAAAACCTTCGTTGGAAAATTATTAATTATTAAATTATTAATTGGAAATGAGTATTTGGATCAAATGATTAAAGATGAAACTTATTTTTGACTATTTATTTGGCTTCTTGGATTCTTTAGAATTTTGGGATTTTCCATTGCTAACATTTTTCGCAAGATCATGACTGCGACTTCGACTACGTTTTCGACTAGAGCTACGTTTTCGACTAGAGCTACGTTTCCCACTACGACAACGTTTACGACTGCGACTACGTTTCCGATTGCGCCCAAATGCTCGATCTCGACTACGACTGCGTGCATATCTTCTTCTTCTTCGGCTTCCATCGTATTCCTTACTTTGGGAACGTCGTGCTTCTCTATTCGTATTCTGTTCAGCACGCTCTTTCCGTTCTTTACCGTTCTCATCCTTTCCAGATGAACTCGTCGCTTTTGTTTGTCTACTTGTATACTTCACGCTAGATGACAATTCAAGTTCTGGACTCTCAGACCAACGCCAATTTCGTGGCGTCGTAGTTGTTGATTTAATGCCATTTTGAATGTCTGCCGGTGTTTTGCCCAAATCATTCCAACTGAAAAAAAAGAGAAGAGAAATTAGCATTATTTATTGAATTTTATACAATTAAGAGAAATACCGAACCTAATTAACGGTGTTGTAAGACGCGCATTCGGTGCTTGGCGATTGATGCCACCCGTCTTCGTCACCTCCAACGGGGTGTTGTATTTGTTGTCGGGATTGCTAAACAAATGTAAGTAAAGGCAGTTTCGTCCTTGTGGACACTTACGAATGAAGGATAAACCTAAGATTAAGAGGGCCAGCAATATACAAAAAAATATACAGAATGGAATAGTTAAGGAAAAAATAATCATTGCAAGAAGACATCAACAGATGGGAAAACAAGAATAAAAATGTTTTCAAGAGAAGAATACTGTAAAAAGGATACAGCAAACAGCTCACGTACCACAAATCGCTGTGCGCCAAACGATTATATTGGAAAACTCCACGTTAAGACGTCTTTTCGCGTAATAACGTCCTTGCAGTTTGATGAAGGCATTCAGAGCGGCTCTTAAAAGAGAAAAGAAATATTTTTCATTCTATTTAATTAATGCGATCATTCAATCATTAATCAACACAAGCAGTCTTCAGTGAACTATTTTAACATCTTGGATTAGTCAATGATTTTCGATTATTCGTTTGCCATGTTGATTACAGTAAGAACGGCGCCTTAATCGAAAGTTATTGTCGATAACTTTCCATGAAATAGTTCCACCATTCCAATGAAATAGTCCATTAATAGTCCGTTATTTGACTATCCATTGGAAACCATATTTAATTTATAATTTCAATTACTAAACAATCCAGTGAGCTCACCTTTCATTCGTGTACTCGACGAAAACGTGACCTCGCAGATATTGCTGCGGATTGCTGACCGTACGAAAGTTCACAATGGGTCCAAATCCTTCCAGCTCAGGCACCACATCAGAAAAGAACTCTTCGTACGCCGCCTGTATATCGTCATCGCTGTACTCCAGCAGCACGTCACTTCCGTATTCATGATGATCTCCTTGTTCCAAATGCGGATGCGAGAAAAAGTGCCGTATCAGCAGTATACGCGACAGCATCGGTCTCCGATGATTGTGAATGCAAGATAATCCGAAGCGACAGCAGTTGGTGCGGTCAAAAACATGGCAGGGCTCACGGCCGGGATGTGTTTCCGCCAGACCTCGTAACTCTGGTGTCACCTCCATCTCGGGATCAGCTAGGAATTCTTCTAGTCGTTGCATTAAACGTTCAAATTCAGCAGCAGCCTCTTCCTTGCGGCGTCGTGTTTCTTCCCGTTTTCGACGTTTTAATTCCAGTTCAGCTTCCAACGCTTTTTCTTTCTGCAATCGTTCAGCCTCTCTGACGGCTTCCTCAGCCAACTGACGCTGTCGCTCCATCTGAAATTGTTGTTGCGCAACTCGTTCGCGTTGCAACCATTGCTCTTCCAAATACCGTCGTTGGCGCTCATCCGCTTCTCGTTGGAGCTCAAGCAATTCGTTGTGTTGACGCATCCATTCTTGGTAGGCAGGATCTTGCAGTTTAGCCTGTAGCTCTAGTGAGTGCGACTGAATGTAGAAAGGAGGAATTTTATGGCAGTAATTTCAGTACCTTCTTCCAGTTTTTCATCCCTTTCCTTTGCGCTCTTCTGACGAATTCTTTTCCGACGCAACTTTTTCACCAGCGATCGCCATTGCCTTCGTGGGAGAGTTAAAGAATACTATTTAAATTGTTTCATCCAGTTTCTTTTATATATTTCCCTAAATCATAACATTACTTTCTACTACTTGATTTCTGCTTTACTTCCATTGTAACGAAACCTGAACGATGACCGTACACAACACAGCTGTTCACTGTCAAAGTTAGCAACTCATTTATCGACTTTAAATTAAGCATGCACTTCTTTATCGACGTGGGGTGTTTGTACTAACTGTACTTCCTCAAGATGTTTGTATCTACTAGACGAAATCAGCAAACTACAGTACGGATCAAAAGGTTTTTTCGAACTTTTCTTCGTATTTTTGTGTGCATAATTCGAATTTTTATCGCGGCGTAGGTATTCTTCAGATGTTCCCCGAAAATGTTTCGTAACTTTCTAAATTAAATTACTACAATTTTAGAAATATTTGGAAATCTATTAAAATTTTTAAAGCTTTTTGAGTAAAACAACGAACATTTTGCTGAACAAAGAAGTCAATATTTATTATTTGCATGTATGTATGTATGTACGCATTTCATTTGTGTCTCGCCTATCTCACTGTCTCTCTCTCTCCCTCTCTTTCCCGGCCACTTTCTGCCTCAGCGTCTCTAGCAGAATAACACTCGCGCTGTGTTTGTCTTCCTTTCTGTTTGTCTTTCCTTCTCTCTCTGTGTTTGTCTTCCTTTTTCCTTTTTTCCTTAATTACAGATATTTGAAAATAAATTTCTCTCTTATTTAATAATTTCGCTTTTTCTTCATCGCTCTATTTTCTGTCTCTTTCTCTCTCATCCCAATAGAATTTCAATGGATTCAGCTGTCGATCAATGCTGTGACGTTGTCAATTCCAATGTCAGAATTTTCCTTAACCGGCGTACTTGAGGTGAACTGCAAGAGGATGATTAAGTAGGTGGTTAAGGCGCCACTAATCTGAAAAGAGTACAATGGAAACACTCATTAAATCGCGCTTTTATTTCTCTCTCTCTCCGTCTCTTTCATCTTTACTCACAGTGAAATAAAGCGATCGATCGATATTAAAAAGTCCAGCAGCTGTAAAGCTGATTTTCATATGCAGCAACTGCAGCGAAAATTGCTGCAATTTTTCTTTAACTTCTGCATTCGTAGCTTTAATTAGCAGAGAATGAACGATGCCACCAGTTTTCTCACTCTAAAATTAGAATTTATGCTACGAAAGGACAAAGAGAAGCTCTCGTTTCAAAGCTCTCTCACTCACCTTCGAGATGGCACGACTGCTGCCCTCCACGATCGATACGATTGCAATCGCATACAAAACCATTTGGCACGAGAAGAACGTGACAAACTCGACCGTTTTGAATTTGCTCTCGCGCTGCGATTTGCCCAGCAGCGTCTCGAGCACGTAGTAGGCATCGAAGACGATGATGAGGAAGGCGATCGATATGACTGTCAGCAGCTGGTAGGTGAAGTATTTGTTGGCCGTGGAGGCGGCCTCGCAGATCAGCAGGTGGATCTCCATGGCCTCCCGTATGATCTCGCTGGGGTTCTTCGTCACCACGGTGTACATGGAGAAGGAGTCGAGGCACTGCAGCGAACGCTGTGTCCGCGTGACCGCTCTGCCGTCGTCAGCACGGGAGTCCCATTGGTGAAGAAGGTTTTTGAGTACCTGCAAGGAGGGAGTTTTTAGACTACAGGCAACTACGTTTTAGGTAAATAAAAAGTGAAATAAATAGATGAAACTATTTAGTAATGAATTCCTTCACCTTATTCAGCGCTTTTAAATACTCCGTCAAGAGAAAGTTTGCGGTCGTGTGCAGAACACACACGCCGCTAACGAATAACTGAGGCGAGTAGAAGGCAATGCAGGCCGCGGGCGAGGCATCGATGGAGATCCTCTTCAAAATCAGTAGCTTGCTGAACGCTATGTAGCCCACTGTACTGCACATCATTGCGAGCATTCGGCGGTTGAGGCGGCGTGCGAAAGCAGCGTGAAGAAACGCAACTCCAACGCCGAAGAAGTGCGTCTCCAGCACCTCGCAAGCGCGCAGGAAGCGCGAAAAGTAACGCCTTCGCAGCAGGCCGACCAGCAGAACCACCAGAATGCCGAACATGCCATTCAATTTTTGCACTGAATCCGTGAAGTGCGACAGGGATGTGTTGAAAAAATACGCCACCAAGGATTGATCCTTCGCCATGCTGTAGAGGAAGCACGCCAGAAAGAAGACCAAACGCAGCACGACGTTGATGTAGCCGAGCGCGGTGGCTCGCACATGAGTGGCTCCGTCACGAGTGCACACCTGTAGGGGCAGCAGAGCGAAGACGAAGGCGAGCAGGAAGAAGACACGCAGGCAGGCGTGCAGGTTGCGAGGACAACGCACATCCGCAATGAATTCGCGGCAGTATTTCAAACAACACATTTTACGAGTGGAGAACGCGAGAAGCGCGCCTTTGAAGCTTCCGTTGTGCACTGAAAGGGAAGGCAAGAAAAGCTCGTGTGTGTGTGTGGAGTGCTGATGGAAGGATAAGCATTTGCAATGACTAATTAAATTTTGCGGTGGATGAGACACGCAGCTTGATTTTATCGCCGAAGGGGTAAAAACTCTCCCTCTCTCTCTCTCTCTCTCTCTATTTCTCTCAATCCACCTACCTTATTAATCAAGTGGAAATACTGCTGCAGACGCAATCCCCGCGCGGAGAAGAGCACCACGATCATCAGCAGGAAGACGTGCGGCAGGAAGAACGACGCGATCGCCTGATACGAGGGCCAGATGTCGTTGCGGAAAAGCAACCACAGACTGCTGCCCACATACACGCAATTCACGCCGATCACCAGGCAGATCTTCGTGTGCGTGAACTTCATGATGTAGCGGTAGTTGAAGATCACGCCGACGTTCAGGAATCGCCGATCCAAGCAGTCGATCGACTCGCAGAGCCACATGATGTCTCGGCATTTGCGCAAACTGATGCCGAACAGCAACAGCAGGCCCGTCATGCCGATGAATTTCTGCAAAGTGTCACCCACTTTGGAAATCTCGGACTGGAAGAAGAATCCCACAATGGATTCGCGGCGAACCAGCGAGTGTGTGAAGCAGAACATGAAGAAGCACACTTGCAGGATGGTATTGAGGAAGCCAAGGCGGCTGATGCGCAGCTGGTGGTGCCCTGGTGAGCCGCACAGGCGAAACGGTGTCAGGCCGAGCAAGAAGGAGACCCAGAATAGGATCCTCTCAGCGCTGTACGCGTCGCTGGGACTGAAGAGCTCCTTGAGGAAGGATGTCATGCTGAGTGCGAACCACCTCGCGAGCGCCACAACTGCGAACTCGAAGGGAGGCGCAACTCAATTTATACGATTGAAAAATTGCGAAAAAAGGAATTTCAAAATCTCTTGTAACTGATTTTGAAAAGTTAATTGAGCGCATTATGTCGAAAGTTCATTTTCAAACCGTTCGACGCGAGGTGTTAAATGTTGCACTGCGAAATTAGAAGCTGTCAGAATTTTCACTTTCTGGTGTCTTGAAATAATTGAGCAATTGGCAGTTTGTCTGCTCTACTGGGTTGAGTTTGTTTTCCAGGGGAAATAATAATTTATTAATAATTTCATTAACCGTGGTCGCTGTTAACATTTTCTTGTACGTCTCACACGTATAAACACACGCGTGTGCACATGTATAAACACACGCGTGTGTGCACTCGTAAAACAACCTGAACACAGTTACACAGTCATATATAAGTCATAACCCTGCAGAAAAACTCACTTCTTCTGAATTAGTTAGATGCCAATTAGTTACAATTAGTTGGAATTAGTTACAATTAGAATTGTACTCGTTGAAGAAATGGGGTGGTATTAATATTTATTATATTTTATTATTTATCGTATTTGTATTATTAAATTCTGAGAATTTTCATGAATTTATCTAATGACCGTGCGTTTTGTTCTAGTTGGTGTAAGAATTTGACTTAATAACTCCTTTCGGATTTCACTATTGATGTCATCTTTAATTCAATTAAATTAATTGAGAACGAAATACGAATGCAACCAACTGCATTTTACATGATCTTGCAATCTAGACAATTTTCGACGCAATAATCAATCAAAAGCATTTAAAGTGTTCATATTTTAAACAAAAATGTAATAATAAATAATTAGCAAGAAGAATTCATCACATGCAACTGAGAAGTAATGAATGAAAACGAGAGATGAACAATTGAAAATGAGATTTTTCCATTTAAAAATAAGAGAAGAACAATTGAAAATGATATTTTCAATTTGAAAATTACAGAAGAACAATTGAAAATGTGATTTTCCATTTAAAAATAAGAGAAGAATAATAGAAATTGAGCTTTTCCATTCGAAAATGAGCTTTTCCAATGAAAAATCAATCGAAAATGAAAATAGAAAAATTAAAAATGAGATTTTCAATTTGAAAATGAGAAAAAAGTATAGAAAAGGAAATTTTCTCACTTTCAAATTAGCTGGCTTTAATTTCGCGGAATTTTAGACGTTCATTTGACACTCTCGATACTACTTTTAGAACTGGTTTTCTTTTCACTAGATACACAAATACTACTTCCAGAATGAATTACAACGAATACTTCACAGGGGAATTTGTTGCTCCTGTTTTTATTAACATGCATATGTTTGTCAGTGTATTGGTTCTCTTCCGTAGTTCCGTATGTGTGTATGTAAATCTTGCTGTCTGCGAAACCAATTAACAAAATTGCTTTTTCGAAGGAGTTTTATTATTTGAAAAAAGTTCTTTTGATTTATGCTTGACCAAGTTGTTTACTTTACGAAGGAATCAGAAAGTAAAACACGAACGAGTGACTAATGAAAAATAAATTAATAACTAATATTTCAGGAGTATTCGTACCTTATTCATCATGATGAAACGCATTCGCAGCATCCGCATGAGGCTCACATACAACGCAATCACCAGCGATATCACCGAATGCTGCTCTATAAAAGTGATCCACAGTGCCAGAGAAGGCAGCTCCTGCACCCACCTCAGCAGTGAGAAAGTCTCGACGATATATAGCGCATTCACAAGAATCATGGCACTCAGAATCGCGTAGATGAAGCGAAGCACTTTGCTATACAAGATCTGGCAACCCACACGCTGCAGTCGCTCATCCATCTGCTGCACCATCTCAAGGCTCCTCTGCAGACGCCGCTTCGGCACAATGGCGGTCATATAGATCACCGCTACGCCTATGAAGCCGCTGAGGATCTGCAAGAAGTCGCCGAAGCGAGTGATGCTGGAGCGAAAGAAGTAGCCAGCCACCGATTCGCACTGATTGAACAGCATGAAGGTGTAGCAAATCGTGTAGATGACAACGTGAACGATGGAATTCAGGTGGCCGAGGGCCGAGTATTTCAGGCGCTCATTGCTGGGGTCATCGCGTGCGATGTAAAACGGTGCCAAGCCGTGCCAGTAGGTGAGCCGGATCAGCGGTTTCAAGCTATCGTAAAGTCCTTCGGCGGAGAACCATCGCCGTAAGCGGGTGCTATTACGCGCTATTCTAAATGCACCGTCCATCTGACGCGATGTATGTGAGGCCACTGAGTGCTGTGGTCGAGCTCTTCGTCGCATACCTTCGGTCGCTTGCTGTTGCTGGACGGACGGACTAATTGACTGACGACGAGGCTGACGAGGGGACGGACGCTTATCATCGCAGGACATGCTATTAACATGCTAGAAAATGTGGTTCATAAGCTGTTGCTTGCAGGGGTGAAAAGGTGTGGCACTCGCTCATAAAACACCTGTGACAACAGTGAAATCAAGTAATTGCTAATGTTGGAAAATAAAATGTTGCATTTATTACACTAGTACAACCTTCATATGTTTGATATCTCCTGGGGAAAATCAGTGAAATAGTCCCTTCATGCAGAATAACCCTACTACACCACAATAGTTGAAGTTTCCCAAGTGGGAATCCATTGTTTTTATGGCAAATTACAATCTGAACAACTTACTTGTTGCTCTACTCTATCCATCCATTTATCCATCCATTTATCCATCCATTTATCCATCCACTCTATCTAAATCTATTTGTTGCTCTGAAAAACTTGTTAATTTAGATTCCCTTACGAAAAACTTAATGATGGTACATCTTCAAGGTCGTCAGCAGCGTGGTTGGTGGTCTCATTATTCACGATGCAGAGTCGTGAATCTTCATAGCGAACGTTTGCAGGTGCTGGACCAACTCGTCTAATTTGTGCACCATGTGTGCCGCCACCGCAGGTTTTCCATGCTCATCTCGCTGAGGTAAAGTCGGTGAAGTCGGTAAAGTCGGCAAAGACCGACTGCCATTGATGCTTGTTGTCTTCTTGTTTTGGTGTCTTCTGAAGCTGGAACATTCCCAGCTGAGTCGTTGTGTCGGCAATCCGTAATTAGCTAGAATTGCATAGCCTTTTGTTGATGCGAGTAAACAAAAGTAATCATTATTCTTTAGCAGTTATACGCAGATATAATTTTGTATATAAATGCAACGACATTAGAGAAGACACGGCATGCTATTTACATGACGACGAGAACTCACGCAGAGTGAGTCGAAACTAGGTTAACCTTAAACTGAGTTGTCTCGAAGTTTTTATTTAACACTTGTAGTTCAAACTAATAATAAATCATTAAGTTTTCAACGTATAATGAGGATTATGAAATGTTAAAGTCGTCGAAAAAGGTCGCAACTACATCGTTAATGAGTTGAAAGAGCGTTCAACGCAAGCAAGTGCTGAGATTTTGTGAGGTTAAGAAGAACGAACGCTTGCGAGTTTCAGTGTGTTTAGTTTAGTTGTGAAAAAATTATAAATAATTAGCAAAAAACATAAAAGAAACGCATCACAATTAGCGAGATGTTGAGTGACAAGGACACGGAACTTTAAAACTTCACCAAGTTTAAATTTGGTAGCCTTTGAACTCATTGCGACGTAATATAATTTTGTAATTTATTAATTGTTCTGCAAATATTTAGGCTTAAAAGTTATTTATAATTTTAGAAAATAAATAATCATTATTATTTATTTTCTAAAATAATTTATTATTGCACTACTTTACACACTGCAAATAAGAAATAACAATTTTCTTTTCTTTTTGGTTTTAGTTTAAAAGCAGCTAAATAATTAAGTTAACTTGACAGATAATACAAAAAAAGCAGCTAAATAATTAAGTTAACTGGACAGATAATACAAAAAAATACAAATTAATTAAGTTAACTGGACAGATAATACAAAAAAGCAGCTAAATAATTAAGTTAACTGGACAGATAGTACAAAAAAATACAAATTATTTAAGTTAACTGGGCAGATAATACAAAAAAAGCAGCTAAATAATTAAGTTAACTGGACAGATAATACAAAAAAATACAAATTAATTAAGTTAACTGGACAGATAATACAAAAAAAGCAGCTAAATAATTAAGTTAACTGGACAGATAATACAAAAAAATACAAATTAATTAAGTTAACTGGACAGATAATACAAAAATGAAAACAAGTCTACGTTCGTTGTTTTTGCGATCTTTTGTTTTTTACTTTTAAGATCGTAACATCATTAAAAAAAGTGCTCAAAAATATCCGCAATGAAACTTGCAAGCTCATCGACGGCTCTGACGAACATCTGGTCACCTTGGACTTTGCAGACAGCGTTGTCTAGAAAAGAAAAAGACTTTTAATTTGTTGGATTTGATTGGAACAACTGTGCGGTGTGTCGTGGTGAAGGTCACACCAGTGCAGAAAATAGAGGAATAAAAATGTGTTACTTTATTTCGAAGTAATGAATACACAATCCCCGCACAAGGATTTACCTAAACTTATATTTAATTTAATTTATTGCATGTACTTCACTATATAAATAGAAATTGTTGCGCTTATTTATCTAACCTCTAAAATATCAGAAAAACAACATTCTTGTGTTATTCGAAGGTTTTGCTTCTAGTTGACATTGTATTGAGTGCATTTTGAAATTAATGAAATTTATTTGCGAAGATGCAACGAAAACAATCTTGCAACGCAAATATAGAAAAAAAAAGAACAAATTTTAATTAAAGCAAAAGGGGAAAAGAAAAACACAAAACTAACTAATCGACCGTGAAAATGAAGATTCGCTCCATGTTGAACTTGAAGCGGTCCGGCGGCAGTCATTCACTGCGAACGCACGAAACAACAATTGCTTGCCTTTCGAAATCGAATGCCTGCATCGGAAAAACTAATTAAAATAAAACAAAAAATTATGAAATGAATTTGCTACTTGTGGATGTAGCAAACTTTGGATTCGTTTTCATATCTGTGCTCCTGGTAATTTTTTCAATTTAATTTCAATTTACGCAACATAATCATTTAATTATACACTCACCAGTTAATATGGAATGGAAAAATTAAAGAAATCATCCTGATTTTTAGAAGTACCAACGAAAAGACTTAAGAAAGCAACCTGTTACTCATCGGGAGAAAATCTTGAAAATATGCTGGAACAAAAGCCTTCATACGTGTATGCAAACATGTATGAACAATGCAAACACACAAACTCACACCTGCATACATATGTAACATTTGCACATTTCAACGCGAAATCCAACAAACGCACTCGAGTTGCAACCGAAGAAGCGACAAAGCCAACACGGGAACCAGCAACAACAAATTGACGACCCAGTTTAACGAAGAGAATGAACTGCGTACAACATGTTCGATGTTCGATGCCATCGAGAATACAATAAATATAAAACGAAGAACGAAGACAAGAAGGAAAATCGAATGACAAAGCAAACAAAAATTGCAACAGCCGCGAAGAAAAAGTTAACATAATGTAATGCACACGGTAATTGTTGTTGTTGTGGCTGTTGTTGTTGTGGTTGTTGTTGTTGTGGCTGTTGTTGTTGTGGCTGTTGTTGTTGTATCTTGTGCCATTGCTAATTATTGCATTTAGTTAGCCAGCCATGTTGGTGTTGCTGCTGCTGCTGCTTTTTTCTTCTTGTTCCACACACAACATTTCCACGGTGTTTCGTTAACAGTTTTCGCTGCGGTGTTTGGATTTTTTGGGGACGCTATAAACCGCGGAAAGATCGCAGTTGCGATCAGTTGGTAAAAGTGTATCGTTGCGTTTGGTGGAGACGAAGCGAGCGAGCGAGCGAGCGACTTTACAAACGCTGGTGATTTAATTCAATTGTGCGAAAAGGTGATTTCCAAACGAATGCCTTGGCTGACTGATGCATTGGCTGGTTGACTCTTTGGCTGATTGATTCATTGATTGATTGATTCATTGATTCATTGATTGATTGATTGATACAACAGCCATAAGAATAGTGAAGAATAATTGCAAAATTAGAAAAGAAATCGTTTCAGTTGTAATAAATTCTCTACTTTTGTTTACTTTTAGTTTCTGTGTGTTTAACAAAAGATTGTGAATTAATTAAAGAAGAACGGAAACTATAGATTTTATTTAAGGTGAGTTTAAAGCGCTGATCTAATCTTGCGTGCTTTTTTTTCATTATTTTATAGACTTTCATTGAGAATACAAAGCTTGAGGCTGGAGTCTCATATGCAGAAAAAGTGTTTGTGCAACTTTGTCTTCTTATTTTCATTCATTGTTTGCTACTTCTTCTTCTTCTTCTTGGTAGTTGATTTGGTAAATTTAGCGCAAAAGTTCATTGCGATGTGTTGGAAATTCCACAGTAGTTCACCGTTAATTGATGTTGTTGCTTTGTTGGCTGGGCAATTTTGAGGACGTTTCAGCTCCAGATGCAATTTTTAGGACGTTTCTGCTCCAGTTTTCTATTTTATTCGATTAGATTTTGTTTTTTTTTTTATTCTACTTAATTTCATTCTATTTTATTATAAATATAAATTAAATATAAATTTCTTATGTTTTATTTTTTGAAACTGTCAACTTGCCAAACAAATTTACGTTTGAGTTTCCAAGTTAATTTTATCACTTTTTACCACTACTAATTTTAACAATAATTAGTAAAGAATATGAAATACAATTTTTTGTTTTTAGTAAAAAATTGAATACAATTTTTAAGCCTTAAAAACCCGCATATCAAGTTACACGATATCAAATTTTGGAAAGCACTTTCTGTTAATATAAAAAACGAAGCGCAAATTTATGTAAACCACGAAGTCCTTGTTGGCATCAAGCGTCGCCTCTTCGCAACAAACCAAACCTGTCCACTTACAACATTCCGATGTAGAAATCACAAGTTGCACTGCAAGTATTTTTGCTGCTCCTAAAATTCGCAGCAGAAATCGCAACAAAAACAACACGAAACTGGAGAATCCTAAAGTCTGAATGCACGAAAGCAACGGGAATATAAAAGAAACTGCAATGAAAAATGGAAATAAAACACCAAAACCAAAAATAATCGAAAGCAAGTGAAAAAGCGACACCAACTAAGGCAGCCGAGTTGGGATGCGCAGACGAGGCCACCAAGCCAAGTCCAGACCAGGCCAAAACAAAGACAATCCCAGCCAAGCCAAGCCAAGCCAAGACAAGCCAAGCCAAGCCAAGCCAAGACAAGCCAAGCCAAGCTGAAACCAGGCTAAGCTGAGCCAAGCCCAGCCTGGCCAGACGAGGCCAGTAGGCAGACTTGGGAGTCAGTTAATGAGATGAGACGACGATTATTGCGTTCAGTGAGTGTGCAGCACATGCTGACAGAAAAGAAGCGGACACAGAAAGTTACCAGCCGCCACTGATGCCAACACTGAACCTGTTTGCCAACGCGAAACCTGGCAACGCGGCTGAACAAACGTATCGACTATAAATTTTCCCTAAAGTCTGGTTGGTTCTTTGGCTCCTACTTTTCACGGCGCTTGACGGCGATTCGTAGACCGACGATCACGACACGACGATCTGTTGCAAATTCACCGAAGACCGAGTAAAAGTAAATTACGGAAAGATCGATGGCAACAATTACAGTCAAGTTAGATGCTGCAACGTCGCCGCAGCGGCTGTTTCTGAGAGCGAGTTTTTTTGCCAATTTAGAGTAGACAGTCGACTCTGTGAGTTAGTCAGTCAGTTGTGAGACTCCTCAAACACTTGAGGAGTCTCACAACTACAGTCGGTCAGCCAGTCGATCGAGCCATCGTGCTACCAATCGTTCGATTTCACTTTATGATGATAGCAATTTAATTGTGTTTACGGGAGGCGCAACTCCGCAACTCTCGTCGGAGGGAAGTCGGAGGGAAGTCGGAATTGACGGTTTTTCACTTTTCAAATGTATTCACACAAAGTGGAAAATAAAAACTGATAGTTATTTTCTTTTATCGCCTCGCTATTTGGATGCAAGTTGTCATATTGAACGAGCGTCTCAATTTATCACTTTAGGGAGTGGATTGCATTCTCGTGAATGCTTTTATCTCCTGACGAAACCATTCGTTTTCCTCCCAAAAACTCAAAGCGACCGAAAACACGTGCTTTGAATTAGAAACGTTGATCCAGATCTAGATAAGCTTTTCCTCTCGAAGCGATTCACGTGATCGAGACGGCTATTTTTATTCCATATCAGCACCCAGATGAAGACGGTTATTTTCAATCAAAATGAGAAGAGTTCGACAAGGCCATCTTCTCGTATCGTTTTTGAGGCGATAACCGAAATTGTGCTGGCCTTTCGAGTCAAGAGAACGATCGAGAACGACACAACTTTTTTGTCCCCAAAACGAGAACCAAAATAAGTCGGTTCCTTCTACTTTTATCGAATTTAAGGCGATCATCGAGATTGACAACGAGAGTTCCTTCTAATAATCAATAAAATTCAACAAAAATGAAATTCCACCTGCTAAAGAAATCATTTTCATAATTATAACCGTCGTCAGCACCACCGTTATCGCATAAGATGAGTGAAATCTGTCCGAATCCTACCATTTTTAGACAATTTCAGCAGTCAAACTAACCACGCCGTCAACTGTTTCCATCCACTTGACCAACTCAGAAACATGGTCGTCCATATGAAGAGGAAGAGCTGGGAAATTGTTTGCGTGAAAGGTTTCAAGTTTCTTGTAATTTCTCCTGCACAGGAGTGAAACCACACACACAGGTTGCTAGAGTTGCCAGCCTCAGCGAAATAAAGAAGTTTTCTAATTAACACCAAGTGGAAGACGTGGAATTCGCGACTATAATAAAACCCACTTTAATAGCTTTTAATCAGACTTCAAATCCGTTTAGATGAAAACTAACTCTTGCAAGAGCACACTGGTCTACCAGCTTGTTCTGGCTTTCTCGAGCATTTGTTGCAATTTCTTTTGCTAACTGACTGAAATGTGCAGCCATAATTCTGAGTAATCCGTGGTTCAGATTGCTTTCTGTAGCCGCCGCGATCCAGTGATGGGAAAGGAAGACGAAAAATTAGAACGCCACTTGAATTTCTCTGAAAGTATTTATTTTATGAGTTCCTTGCAATGATTCTGAAGTTCATGGTGAAGTTTTGCTTGATGTACTTGGATTTTGAAAAGTAAACTAACTGAAGAAATTATAATATTCAGTTTCGAAATTATGAATTATTGGTGGAATCACAGAAATGAACAGATTTGATGAAAGTATTTTCAAAATTACTCTACAATATTAGCAAAATGATCTGTTTAATCCTACACATCCGTGTGGTGCAGGTGATTTCGGAAATCTGTCCACCTTTAGCATTCCCTGGCGACGACGAAACATCTAAGAAACATCAATTCGTATTCTACAATTCATGAACTCTTGGAAAATCGGCCAACGAACTGGAAACCTCATCAACACAACACACAAAATACCTGATAAAATTGGCTTAATTCCCCCCCCCCCCCCGACCCCCCTCCAGACATTGAGTTGCATAACAAAACTTGCGTAATAATTTTTTTTAACCACTGGCGGCTTGCTTGGCAGCCACGTTTTAGATGAGCTCTAGCAAAGATCCTCAGCAATACGAAGCTCGGCTTAAATTTATTAGCCATGTGAGTGCCGTACGTGTGATGTGTTGATGAGCGTTTCTTGCTGCTGTTTTGCTTTTGTAGTTTTCAATTCATTTAATTAGTTTTCGGTTTTTCTAATTCAAAGATCGAGGATTTTTCGGTGGCAAGCAACTTTTTGTTTAGCAACTTTGCGCAGATTTTAATGTGCGCGCTTTTAAAACTTTCAATTGATTTTCAAGTAATAACATACATTATAAAACACATTAATTCGTTCTAAATTGCATTAACCCATCGTAATCGAGAAATCTCCGTATCGAGTCCAACAATTTGTTTTGCATTTAAAACTCCCAAATCATCGTCATCATCATCACCATCATCATCATAATTTTTATTGATGACTTCTTCAGTTAGCATGCAATCAGCGCATTATGAGGCTATTAATGCAATAACTACACTTAATTTATATATATGTTGTTCAGTTTTACCGACTTACAAAGCTTTACCGGCAGTCAAATTGAATTCCTGTAGCAGCCGGATTGCATAACAGTTGGCAACTCGCCGCAACAACAGCAGCAGCTGCACCAGCAGCAACAGCAGATGATTCGGAAAGATTGCCAGACTCAAAAATACCAAAAGTTGTTTTACCTCATAGTAATTGTTGTTGTTGTGTGGAATTTAATATTATGCAATAAAAAAAATTAATTCTAATAACAGTTGTAATTTGATTGATTTCAAAATCTAAGGTGTGAAAGTAATAATTAAATAGTGATTAATAGTAATCATCAATTTCGAACTAAAAATAATTTTAAACTAATTAAATGACCACGGATTCTGCATTATTTAAAATATTTTATCTTTTCTTGATAACTTTATTATTACTTAAAGATGATTATTATTTTAGTATTTGAAAGTAATGAAAAAGTAATCTAAATTTTTTTATTTTGTCTATAATTCACATAAGTAGCCATTCATTCTTGATTATTTCTTCATTATTCATAGTAATTTAGAGAATATTTTATTTTAATATTTTATAACTGTTTAAATATAATTACTATTGATTACTGTAGATAATCAAAAAGTATACTGATTACTGAGGATAATGCAATTGTTTTTAAATTACCGCAAAAATATTTACAAACTAGTCTAAATTCTTCTCAAAAATAATCAAAAAGTGCTCTAGATTTCTTGACCTGCATTATATTTTAGATTACTTTTCCTTGTTCTTTAAACAATCTTAAAGTAATATAAAAAATAAATTTATATTGATTTTCGACAACTTCAAATAATTAAAATTTAACCTGTCACTGATTCCTTTATGATTTTTTAGAAACAACCAAAAAGTTATCTAAATTTCTTACGTTATGGTCGCAATTCTTTTCTAACTTAAATCTCATTATTTCGGTTACTTTTAAATTACTTTTCCACGTTTCTTAAATAGCCTACAATTTTTTCATATTTTTTAAATAATGCAAAATATATTTGAAATTGCTTTTGATTACTTTTAATAATATAAATATAAATTAGAGAATTGAACAAATAATCAAGAAAATATTCAAAACAGATTACTTAGCTTTTTGAGTATTTGTAAGTAATTATAAAACAAAAGTTGATATATTTGGGACTTCAAGTTTTTTTGAAATTTTGTCAAAAACGCAGTTTGATTACCAACTTTGATTACTAACTTGTCAAGCAACTGTCACTTTCCATGTAGCTGTCAATTTAACCATGACAACCAATTGATTATGCTAATCTTACACAATTTTTTTTTATTTCTAACTTATTTCAATTTGAATTTCTTTATTGAATTTAGTGAAAAATAAATTTTTTTTTTCCGCTAGCACGTAGTGTGTTAACAAATAATTTGGAAAAAAACTTTAATTATATAACAACCGCAGAAACTCTCTGATTCCTAAAACATTTGAACTAATAAAATTGAAACCACAACAAAATATAGACTGAGTTAATATTCGAATTTATTTTTAGCAACCTGTTAACAACTGGGATTTTAAAATTCATTGGTCACCTTTATTGTAATTTGCTTGCTTAACTTTTTTATTATCCTTTTTCGTTTCTTTAAATCAAAATTAATTATTTATTGACTGTGCCTATATTTTACGATTTTATTCGATCAAAAGCTTTATTCATCTCTATTCACATTTTATTTATTATTTTCTATCATTCAGTTATTTTCTCCTTCCACTTCATTCAAGTCGAATTAATTTAACACCGCTTTTGTGGTCGCATAACTTGAATATTTTGCTTCTTTTTTTTCTTTCATGCCTGTATTTTACTCTTTTTTTTTCTTAACTGGCACTTGTTAAGCGTGAAAACCACTTAACTTTCTCTGAACAAAAATAACTGAAAACCATGTAAAGCCAAAACGTAGCGGAAGGTACAGTTTTACTTGTTGTTGATGGTTACGGAGGGGTGGGGGGGCAAGAGAAGAGGTAGAGCAGCGGTTTAGACAGCCGATCTTCGCATTCATATGAGTTCTCCGCATTCAGTTTTTAGATACGCTCTTCAGCTACGCTGTCTGAATATCTAATGAGGAAATGTTATTAAAAGGCAAAGCGACGAAAAAAGCGAAGAAAAAGAGAATACGATAATAAAAATACTGTTAACGGAGGTCAGGTCTTTAAACTCTTCGCAAAACTGTGTCTTTTTATGATTATTCGTTAGATCTGCGCCTTTCTCTGAATCCAATGTGGTTCACTAGGTTACGGATATTTCTATAATATTTAATAATTCTAGAATATATCCAGTGATTTCATTTGTAATTGTTTCTCAACTCGTTTCTTTCCATTAAACATTCGAATTATTAAACTATTAACTAAAATTTATGCAGCCACAACTGAGCTCTGAGAACTGTGATGGCAACACTGGTTACTTTGTTCTCATTAGATTGCAAAAATTGCAAACAAACTCATTGAAGCATTAAATGATGTTTCATACTTACATATGCAAAATAGTAGCAAAAAACCACAACAATAACATCAAACAATATGTTTTCGTACAATTAAACGCGTAAATTTACGTGGAAACATTAACAGAGTCGGCAACAAAAAACAATAGAGATGCAAAACGTTAGCGCAACATGTTGCCGGCCGAAGTGTTTTTAGAAGTGCCATCAACATGACGATGGAGATAGAGGAAGAACGAGCAAGAAATAGCGAGAATAGCGAAAAACTGCAGCACATCCGTTTGAAGACGTAATAAATTATTTTTGCGGGAATTAATAATCGTTTTTAGGCTAATTTCTGCAATGTTTTGCTAATGTTGTTAAGTCTTTACTTAATAACGTACTGATAGATTTAATTTCACTAAATAAAAGCAAAATAAAGATTTTATTACGATAATAAAAATGCAATAACAATAAAAAATTTTGAGTTTTCATGTGAAATCATTCAAAATTAAATCAATTTGTTGACAAAAAATATTTCCAATCAATGAGTTTTAATTTAAATTATTTAAAATAGAAAGAATAGAAATAAGAATCTTAAAACACAACAAAATGTGTAATTTGCACCAATGAACTCTCTTGCAACACAAGCATTCAACCGGAAATGAAAATGGGTGGGTGTGCGTGTCATTATTTGCTTCAATAGTTGGATTTCCCATTGTTTCACTTTGAAAATGTTTTTGGTTTTCTAATTTTCTCTTTATTATTATTTTCTAAGCAAAAATAAATTTAATCTCACATTCAATTCATTCTCTTTTACAGGGTTGCCACGTATCTTGGGATTAAGTTTAGAAAAGAGAATATAAAAAAATTCGTTATCATTTCAAGATGTCTTTGCTACGCACGCTGTTGTTGTTGGTTGCTGGTGTCACCGTCACGTTGGCGCAGCGACGCTTAGCGTTGCCAGATCCCAGAAGCTGTGCAAATCGTAAGTGTGGCCCTTGCATGATTTTGATGAGTGACACCAACATTTCAACTACTTTTGCTTCGTTTATTTCGTCTGTAGGCGTCCGTCACGCCTCTTACCGCGATGCACGCGGTGTCGCCCACTCCTACTTCTTCAGCTGGGAACACGCACCCACTCGCAGCCTGGAGGTGGACTGGCTGGATGCACGCAACATCTGCCGGCGCCACTGCATGGACGCCGTCTCGCTGGAGACGCCGCAGGAGAACGAGTTCGTCAAGCAGCGTATTGCACGCGGCAACGTGCGCTACATCTGGACATCGGGACGCAAGTGCAACTTCGCCGGCTGCGACCGTCCCGATCTGCAGCCGCCAAATGAGAATGGCTGGTTTTGGTCCGGTTCGGGCGCCAAGATCGGTCCCACTTCGCAGCGCAACACCGGCGACTGGTCGCACACCGGTGGCTACAATCAGCCGCAACCCGACAATCGAGAAGCCGCTCAGGGCAACGACGAATCCTGCCTCTCCATCCTCAACAACTTCTACAACGACGGTCTCAAGTGGCACGACGTGGCCTGCCACCACTTGAAGCCATTCGTGTGCGAGGACTCGGATGAGCTGTTGAACTTTGTGCGCTCGCGCAATCAAGGAATTCGTCTGTAAAGCCGCTCAAATTGGATTCATTGACGCGATTAAGTGCTTGTTGTAATTAAATTAGTTTTGGAAAAATTAATGAGATATAAAATAAAATTAATTTTAAGAAGAAAAATATTTATAGAAAAAGCAAAACGTTAGAAAAACAACATTTTCATTTTTGAATTATCTAAGAAATTTTTAAAAAGCTGACAATTTCTTCTTCTTGCTTTTTAACGTCTAATTTAACTGTAATCTAATATAACTGTAATCTAATATTATTTATTAAAATTCCACTTCATTTATTTATTCTTATAAGCAAAATTGTTGTAAATTTGGTTTTCCTTTTCTGTTTTTAAAATAAAAACGAAATTGAATTGCAATCGTTATCGAGAGATTTAATGATTATATGATGAATTATATTAAAGAAGGAACTAAAGATGAACAGAACGAGGTATGTTGAAAAATAACAATAATAAATAATTTAATTAAATATTTTTCAAGATGTGTTTAGAAGCACCGTAGTAAGAGACGGGTTAAGCAAAGAGAATTCGCACCGCAGAGCAGAGTTGGTCACTAATTAGTTAAAAAAGTAACCAGCTACGGTTATCGTTAAAATTTTGCTCAATTTTGCGAACACCTAAGCAGAGCTGGGAAAAATTAATTCCATTCCAATTCCAAGTAAATTCCTCAGGAATTAGGAATTTGGAACTGAGGCTCACTAAAACAAAGGAATGGAATTGAGGGAGCCTCAAGAATCCTACCAGAATTAGAATTAGTATTGGAATTAGAAATCGAAATGGCCTACTATAATCATGATTTTTTTTCCTAAAGATTTTTACTGCCAGAATCGATAGACGGTAATTCGAAACGGTTTTTAGTACAAGAAAAGAAGAAATTAATAGTTTTAAAATATTCTGTATTTTTAATTCATTTTTGAAACACTTAAAAATAAAGCATCGTTAGTTAAACTTAAAACTTATATTAAATTAACTTATTTAACTTATTAAACTTAAAACTTATATTAAGTCGCTATTCGCCTTCAACAATGTCAACATCTCAAAATGGTCATCGGTAATAGCGAATTGATAATCCCAGTCTTGGCGAGTTGATAATCCCAGCAAAGGAAAACAAACGATCGACAGGTGCGGACGATGGCAGTGGAGTATTGGCGAGAAAAATTATGCCATCCTAGACTGAATCTAAATAATATTTACCGTCACCATTGCCGAAGTCGTAAAAGCTATTAGACCCATCAGGTTGCGAGGTGTCTTCAAGTTTATCCAATTGCGCATGGTGATCTTGGGCATTTCCAAAATGTCCTGCTTTGTTCGGACTGCGACATCTTTGAAGATATCAAACCACATCAGCTTTGAGTGGGCATGAAGGACATCACCAACGATTGCGTCGTCTACCTCAGTTGATAAGGTAGGATAACATATTTGTTGAACCTTTTATATAGGCTTTCCTTCAAATGAAGAAGCTGTTCTTTCAGATAGTTTTCTCTGGGACTATTTAAAATCCTATCGACTTTGACTTTAACCGTAGCCAAAGTTGGGATTAGATTGCCATAAAAAATCTCATGTTCACCTTGCCTGTGCCATGAGGCCTGTGTGGACACTCATCAATACAAAATCCTTTTAAACCCTCAAAAAATCTTAAACCTAACCAAAAATTCCCATCGAAATTCTCGGTTTCGGTAGGAGACGAATTTTTTCCGGAACTGTATACCAGTTGATTTATTTATTGCTACTCTTACTGTACAATACACGAAAACTTATGCCCCCTCCAAGCCTTTGAGGGCCGAACTGCATTTTTGATTTATATACACGTGCGTAAATATGGGGTGCAATAGGTGCTGCAGCAATCCTTGTGGACCCTGCAAAAGTCACTTGGTCGTCGACAAACTTTCAAGCGCCCTGTTGCCTGCACAAGAGAAGAGGGAGTTTTAATACCAGAACAGAGAATCGTCGTCGCCGCCGCTTTTACCTGAGAGGAGTGAACAGAAATCTCGGAACCCGCGTCCACGGAAGTCCCTGGTGCCACGGACCCAAGCTCGGGAACTGAGTCAGCCTGCCTGGCAACTGACGCTCCTGTGGCCACCAACAGGACGAGAAGTGAGAAGTTCAGCAGGACTGTGAGAGGCTGCATTTCGACGAATGGCACAGGAGTTACAGATGCTCTGAGGGTTCTGGCACGGATTCTGCTTTCTGGCGGGTTTTATACGATTCCTTCGAAATTGACGTCGAATCACTTTTCGACACGAATCGCGACTAATCACAAAAACGATCAGATAAACAGCAATTGTTGTTGGCATGCGTGATAAGTGCCGCATGCCGATTTTTTATTTGCAATAATAAAACAATAGAAATTCTGTCAAAATTTTATTATACACGCGCTCGATAAAGAAATTTTAATTAAACGGAACTAAACGGAAAAATTTTAAGAAAGAGTTTTATATTTATAAAAGTACCCGCACACATGAACATTCATCGCAGTGATATCTTTATTCACTCGAAAGGCCAGTTGTCGGTCTATAGTTGACCTTAATATAACACAGAAGTAGAAGAACTCGAGCACGTGGCAACAAAAAGCGGCGTCTTTTCGGCGCCAACTCTTCGGTTGACTTTTAACTTTTCAGCGATTTTCGAGAAACATGGATATGAAATCCATGTGGAATTAAAACTAATTGTAAACTAGTTTTGCTATGTTTAAAATTTCAAGTCGGCGTTAGTTTAAAATCAATTGCTAAATTTGTACCGAACAGACAGACAAAACGGGTCCAGTAGTTCAGGAAAACCAAATCAGCGCAGAAAAAGCAATTATCTGCGTAGCACAGGAAAAGGATTTCAAGAATTATCGGACTTATTCCTCACGCCCCCGCCAACAAATGCTGAATTTCTTATTTTGTCTCCATTATTACACAAGCGACAAATGTTCGCTGTGTGATGTCTAGAGTCCAGAGCAGACTCCTAAAAAGTTTAAAGTGATCTGAGAAGAATTATAGTAAACAAAAATCTGAAAACTGAATGTTTTCACACAGGCAGATAAATCTCTTTTTGGAAAGCATCCTCTAATCCAGATTACTGCTTGCATGAGCCTAAAAATGTGACTTTAAAGATCTAAAATTGTAAAAAGCTCACATGGAGAAAAACACATTTGTTGCTTCCTTTAAAGTACATTTATTATTGTTGTTTCGTCTAAATATAAGTGGCTAACCCTATATACTTTGGTGGTGTGCTATTAAATCAAAAAGAATTCATTTTAAACATAGATAAAATATTTCATCTGGATTTTCGTTTTTAACATATATATGAATAAACAAAAAATATATTTAGAAACTTAGTATAAATTAATTGTAGTAATAAACTTAATCAACACAAAAATAACGAAAGTGAAGTTTAAAGCACGACATAAATATGAATAGAAAATATATGAATAACTGCAGATTTTAATAATAAGTATTATAATGACTAAAATAACACATACAAATTGTGCATTTATGCATTTGTAGCTGTGCTTTTATTGCTCTAATTGACTTGCAATATTCCAGTTTTCAATATTTTTACAGAGAAAACTTGAAAGTTTATTAATTCGCATGCGAATTAAGTATGAAATGTTTATTAGTTACATCAAGTTTATATATTTAGTTATTTATATAGTTATTTTTCTATTGTATTATAATTCATGATTTAGTGTAACATTTATAGAATGTTGCGTGGTAAACATACAATTTTTCTCACGTAAATATGTATATATCAAATATCTAGAAATATTCGGACAAATCTTTATACTTAAAAAGTAATGACAAAATTATTCATTACATCGTAATTAATTCTTGTAAATCTTCGATAAAAAATAAAGTTTTACTTTAAAAATAACGTTAAATACAAAAATTATACAGAAGAAATCTACATACGTAATAATATTGATATCGTTATAATAGTTGTAAATATAAAATGTGCGTTATTCTTGTTACAATTTATTGCCTAAGGTTTCTACATTAATAATTAAATAATAATAAAATTAATAAACAATCAGCAATAATATCTGATTCCGATACAAATAACTAAAATTAAATCTAATTTTTGTACGCATACTTGATATTTAATAAAGGTTCAAAAATCCTTAATACGTTAAATTATATATATTTGTAAGGCTTTAAGAATAGTTCTGTGTTTCTTCAAATGCGTACCAATTGGTTGGGAGCTTTTAAGCCAAGTTGATGTCATGTCATGTGGGGGGAATTGAGAGAATAACAACTTTTAGTTAAATTGAATGCGACTGTTTTAGGGTTTATTAAATTATTGCACTAATAAAGCGTGAAACCGTAACCTAAAAAAGATTTTCGCAATTGTAATTATAACAATTTATACGTTTCCAGGAATGTAGTTTATTTTAAAAAAATTGTAAAAGTCAGAATATATGCAAATTTTGAAATTAATTTTGAGTTTGTTATGTTAGAAGCGAAGAGTAAATTTTAGTATCACAAAAAAAAACAGGAAAAGGCAGTAATCGTTAAAAGCAATTGAAACATACAATTTCTATTTTAGTTTAACTGTAATAAAATTAGTTTTTATATTTCTAATGTTAGGAAGAAATAAGCTAGACAATTTTAGTTATTCTTGAATAGTACGTTTTAAAATTTCAAGAATATCAATTATTTTTTAAAGAATATCATTTAGTTTTTAAATAACTAAATGCAAGTTATATAATACTTCTTTTAATCACTCACTTAAAGTACTAATAAAAGAAATTAAAGCCATGCAATCCTGAATGAGATTTCTACGAAACAAATTTCTAATTTTCCCATTAAATCAGTGCCATTAATAATTATTTCGGTTCCGTGCAACGAAAGCGATTTTAATAAAGATGTGGATTGCGAAAGTGAACATACAGCGACCTAACTTGCAAAGAAGTTGAGAGAGAGATTGACATTAAATTGTCAGACAACGAGCACTGCGAACGAATGAATTGTTTTAGCGTAAAAATGTTGCAGGGTTTCAAAGGAGCTTTTTGTGTCTATGTAAACTTAGATAGTTTACAATTTTCTTCTGTTACATGCGAATTTAATTGACTTTGATAGATTTAAAAAGAGTATAGCAATTTAAATTTTTAAAAGATTCTAATTTTTCAAAAAGTATTATAATTTAAATTTTAAAAGGATTCCATAACTATTTTCAATTATTTCTATTTACGTTTATCTACCTTCTATATAGCTACAATTTTTAGTATGATCCGCCTTCCTAACCCACATCACAATCACACATACATGCTAGCATCGTTAATCATTGAATGCATCAACTACGCCCGCTCTTTAGTCTTTAGAGGGTTAAATTTATATTAAATTTCGATCGATACGCTAATAATTTCTATAAATTTGCCATAAAAGTCCACGGATATTCGATTATTCTTAGTAACACATTAAAGTACGATTTAGTCTTGTTAGTCACCGCTGCATCATAACTATTTGGACATTTAAGAATTTCGATTTGATTTCTATGCTGTACTTGAGTTATTCGAAGCCCCGCCGATTGCATTAAAGAACGCCATGCTATTTCGATGTGTATTCGTGACAACATCGTCCAGAGGTGTGAAGGGTTCGTCCAGCAATTCACTGAGAGCCTGACACAGTTTCTGGTAGTTCTCCTGAAGCGCAGAGTGATAGTCCTTCTGATCGCTGCTGATGAGGCGAGCATTCAGCTGCAGTGCTGTGTGACAAACGCCTATGAAGTCTCTGCAGGTGAAACACAGATTTTAATAAATTTAATACCAGAAAATTATTGGTGTTAATGTCATTTAATGTTATTTTCACTTATTTTGTTTGCTTAATACCTGAACACATCCTTTAGTTCCTCCACACGTTCTACCGGAAACCCATCAGTAACTTTAGGATCCAGAAATGCTTGTGCATATGCTAGCGGTCCAGCGTTTACGGTAACGGCGACACTACCTTGTAAACGTAGCTGTAGCTTTTTAACATCCGCCGCTGTCATGATAACGTCTTCCAACTCGGAGACTTTAGTCTGCATCTCATCGATAGCCACCTCGATGGGACTCAATTCGATGATCTCACGTGCCTTAACTTGTATGCGTTTCAACACATAAGGGAAGGTATAGTTGGCTATCGGCAGAAGGGGAGTTAAAATTAAGATTATGTCATATCACATCGACGAAACTTACTTGTTATAATAGTTTTACGCTTCCACTGGTCCTCAACGTTTCCTCTGGCTGGTCCAGACTTAGTGAATGGCGTCTCATACATAAACGTATTGACATCATGGTTTTGCTCGAATTCATTAAAACGTGCTTCCGCATCTTCCTTGTTATGGTAAGGTACCACATGGGTTACTTGTATGTAAGCTAATTTTGCATCCAAAGTATTCACATCGATCTGGAGTTATAAAATTGCAAGGTTATTTGATCAAAAAGAAAACTTCGAAATATAATTTTTCCAAATACTTTTTGCTTTCTAATGAATGTGTTGTATTATTAGTAAGGAATCTTGTATATTATTTTTAATAAAATAATGTTTTGAGAAAGTTAGAGACTCAAAAAGTAAGTCGCCCCCGGGTGGGCTCGAACCACCAACCTTTCGGTTAACAGCCGAACGCGCTAGCCAATTGCGCCACGGAGGCCACATGTACGTTTTAGTTTTAACAGCGGTTATATTCACAACATAAAAAAGATATTACACCATATAACAGCATTCTTATCAGCAACAGAGAAATCGTATTCTGAGAGAAGAACTGACAACTGACAACCTATCTCTGTTCTTCAAGCTCTGTTATCCATTCTCTGTTACATCTCAACTACAAAAAGGATTCTAAATAGCAAAAAGTATCACTTATATTTATATTCCAGTAATTTTGAGACATTCCAGAAGGAATATTTGTCCAAGAATCCAGAACTACTAAAGGAATTTCCATAAATACATACAATTTTCTCGAGATCTTCGAGATAGAAATGTTCAGATTCAGATCTGCAGATTTAGTTTACTGTTAACAGAATTTTCGGCATGTAAAATTTTTCAAATATTCAAGGTCAAAGTAGGCACATTTTGGAAACAGGAGATACTGGCAACACAAAAATTTGAAAAAAAATCACAGCAGTCTGTTTCTGTTGCCATTGGTTACGATATAATAAAACACAGTTTAGAACGGAGAGTGAAAGGAATATTTTCCGCTGGATTATAGAAAATAGTGTCATCTAAGCTGTGGAATAACTTAACAAACTTTCCTGAAACTTCATCTGGAGCAACGAGCGTAAAAAATTTAATATAAACAACAACACAAAAGTTACCTGATAACACAAAAAAATTATTTATAAAATTAAAATTGCCACATTTCAAACTTCATTTACTATTTGAATAAAAACAGTTTTGATAATAGCTAAAAAAATTTAAAAAATTCTTCATTTCTATAAGTTTATATACATCTAATCAAAACCTCTAACTATGGAAGATAAGAACCAATCTGTGGAACCTCAACTTCGAAGCATCGTCATCTCGAATGGGTTAATAATTCACTCAAAGTTAAATCCTGCAGCAAAAGAATTTTATCCGTCATATATAACACGACGACATCAAGTGTTTCAGGAAATAATTAGGGAATCTAAATCATCTGAAAATTTCTTAGAGATAATAAGCGAGGAATTTAGGCAAACAACACGAAGTCCAGGATATGCCTACAGGCAAATTACTGACAAAGCAGTTAATGTAATTTTACCACCAAAGCGAGAACAAGATGGTTTCGCTGGTGCATCAAGGCCCGAAATGGTGCGAACAGAAAAAGAACCCGAAATTGATAAATTTCGTAGAGAGGTCAACGATACCGGTGAAGCAACTGAGAACGTTACCCGTAAAGAGACCGGGAACTCGGCAACAATGATAGGTGGTGCCGAAGCTATTGTATATGATAAGGTTTGTGGTGACGTTTTGACAATGAATACCGCTGAAGTAATTGAGAAAAACTTGAGCCTCAGAACAGAAGTGGATTGCGAAACCACGAAAGTAATCACTGAAGAGTGCAAGACAGAAAATAACGAAATACCGAATTCATTAGCGAAGACTAAGTCCGACGAAAATGTAGAAGCATTAATAAAAGAGATAGAAAATGAAATCAAAGCGGATACTCAAATTAATGAAGAAGCTGCAAAGGTTCCTGAAACAGAAAATAGGACAGAAACCACGAATCATAATACGGCAATCGCAACCCAAAACAAAGTTGTGGCGGAAGAGCTCCAGAAACAAGAAAAGACAAATGGAGTGGTTAAAAAGCCCTCAACCATTAAACGCGTTTCTAAAATCGCTTTCAGCTCCCTGAAGAAGGCTACTACTGGCTATTCCGCACATCAGCGTGCCCCCCCAAGTTCAGGAAATCCAGCTTCTAGCGAGAAATCTTCCCTTCGAAAAAATGCAGCATCCTCCTCCTCTTCTGGCGGCATGTCACGTACGAAGCGTTTCTCAGAAAGCTTGCACAACCTATCGGCCAGCCTGAAGTCAAAAGCTATGGTTACTCTGGATTCAAAGGCATCGGGGGCTCCAACTAACAAGGTTCCACCACGCAGTACAACCTTAGCAAGAACCGTAACGCGTACGCGGAACTTGTTGAGTAAAGCTTCCGATATGAAAGGCCCGAAAAAGGTTGCTGTATCGCCGAGATCTTCGAGTTCTACGGAGAAAAGCGTAACATCAAAGTGAGCGTGAGAATTTTTCGAGCTATTTGAGTAAAATGAACGATAAATTTCATAAAACATCATTACAGATCTTTAATTACTGCATCAGCACACGTTGCAAGTAGCAAGACGTTGCATAGTAAAACATCCACTGCTGTGAAAACCACGGAGGGGAAAGCGACAACAGGTTCTCCCACTGTAACACCGTCTAAGAGTGTAAAAGATTCTGCACCAAAGCTACCGCGTTCAACGGTTGCTTCAACTCTGAGACAAACTGAAGCACAAAGAGTAAGCTGAATTCTTCCGTATGCAACTACCATTCCTCTGAAATTTACACTTTCATATCTTTTTTCTATGTTTCACATACCATTTTCTATGTTTGTTGAAAATCTGTGTATCTGTAACCTTTTCTCGAATTTGTAAAGCGGCGAAATTTGTTTCCCAATGATGATCTCGACTTTAATATTAAGTTTTCGCAATTCCTCTTCAAATAATGTTGTAACCGAGTGTTTTGTATTTACTAAATTTGGAATCGATATATTTAAAATTGAAATGTATATATTGGAATTATCTATACAAATGTTACGCAAAATTTAACTTTTTCGAAATAAATTTCAACACTGTAAAACTGAACTCTGGATCATTTAATCTAAGGTCTTTATGCAGAAGAGTTTTTTACCTCTTCCTGTATAGTACTTGAAATTTTTAGAACAGTTTAGAAGAGATAAAGATGAAATGCACGCAGAGAGTGAGATCAGATTGCACTTCTAATCATGGACGGGATCTCAAGAAGTTCATGGGACCGGAAAACTTCGTTCTTCGCCAGAGTTGGACAATTCTTTCAAAAAGGTATAAATTTATTTTAACCTTCCACCTACCGGACATGAGTCCATTATCATTTTAACAACGTCGGCACCAAACTTCTCCTTATATTGCTTCTCCAATCTTTCGGAAATTTCACTTAACGATGTCAGCTTCGGTTCCTTGTACACAAATTCAACACCATGATCTTCTTCGAAGAACATCTAGAATAAATTTAGCGTTCTGTTATTAAATAGCAGTCTCGTTTGAAATATTCCTTACCATTCCATAGAAAACGACACGGTAGAAACGTCCCAACATACGTTTTCCCGTACGATTGACTTCGATAATCTTATTATAGGCTTGCGTCAGATGTTCATATGAAGTCGCCAAAGCAATATAGTTTCGATTGCGTTCGTAGATTGGTAAAATTAGCTTATACAAATCACCTAAGCATTCATAGCGTTCCGCACGATCAAGAAAGTCTGCACACTCTTTCAGCTGATCCAACAACATCTGCTCGGTATATTGCGAGTCCTGCGCTCCAGAGTCTAATTTTAGTCCTTTCTCATCACGTGGTATGTTACGCGATATTTTGGTAAACGCAGCAGAACCCCAATTGATTGTACAACCGCCACGCAAGCGTAAGTATTCCGACATCAAAGCCGCAATATGTAGATGACAACAAGCCGCCTCTGATATGTTACCGTTCTGCTCATGATTTCGTGCCATGGTTATCAGCCATGTATGGCGCAGTTCGGGTGTTGACGCATACGAATTGGCCAGCGAGTATTGTAATTCGAGTAAGCGTTCAGGATCCATATGATGAGCCTGCATCTGTGCAGTAGCCATGAGAACGGTGCGTACACGACGTGTGAGATCCTTAACCTCTATCGGGAATCCTGTACCCTTCATAGCTTTGTCGCTGTTCGCGTAGCTGTTAATCATCGAGAGACTTTCCTGGAAACGTGCGTTGTTTAGACCGATCACGTTTCCTATCATTTGTGACACTGAAATGATGACCTGCAGATGTACTCGCGTCAGACCTTTACGACCGCTAAATTCGAAATTACTACGCATGAGCAAATATAGCACAGCACACGATTCGTGGCGTATGGCTACTAGACGGCTATCGCAGGCTTTTAGCAGTTCATACACCATTTGACCACAAAGAATGGCATTTCCTTTAAACAGCGCCGGAGAGAAGTTGTTGATGAAGGCTCGCAGAGCAGCGAAAACATGTCTGGAAAGATTCTCGGACTGGCCCAGCTGTAAAAAGCGCAGATACACACGAGCTAATTTTGGCAAAACCATACTGTTGTGTAACTTCTCACGAAATTGGATGGCATAGAGGCCCAGACAATCCAGTATGATCATGCCAACTTCGGTCGCTAAATTGGATTCATAGAGCGCTAATTGATTGCGCTCTGTTTCATCCATAAGATTTTCGCGATTTTGTGTAAGCGTTAAGGTGCCTGTTTCGTGAGCGTTGCTGCCGTTCTCTAAGCTCGGTGGAACCATTCGTGCCGGTAATGTGCTCGCTTTAGCTGAACGCACCGACCGACCATCTTTACCATCTTCATTAAGATTTAGATTATTTTTACCAACATAACGAAAATGAACCAAACATAAATCAAGAATTCCGAGGAATGCCAGTGTCTCAGACTCATTGCAATTTTGCCACCAGCCAATAATCTGTTCCTGTGATAAATGTTTGATGACGAAAAGAAAGCCCAACAGCAAGTCCTTTGTTTCAGATTTCGTAAATGTATCAAATCGCGCCATATGTAGAGCTTGTGTTACGTTGACAGATCGATTGTGACCATTGCGGAGAGAAACTTCGGTATCGTGATTGCCGTTGGTAGCGGCAATAGCGGTGATGTCCTGGGAGGCCTAACGGGATAGAGATGAAAAACAAAGAATTAAGATTACAAAAAAACGTGAACGTATAGAAGACAGGAAAAAATAAATTCGGTTCTAATTCATTTCCACCTTAGTAGCCCCAAACTTTATATAGCTTTTTCTAAACTTACCTGCGAATCAGAAGTCAATGAATTTAATGATGTGTCCGAGTTTCCATTTGCTATAACCTGACCCGCAATTGCAGCCAAATAATTAGCTTCTTTTAAATGTACCGAACTACGGCATGGACTCGGATGTTCTATGTACAAAGTTATACGATTTTTCGAGCGCGGTGTGGACGAGTTGGAGGGTAAATTCGAAGAGTCCTTAGTAAACATATAACTGTTTGAACATGAGAGACGTTGTGAGTAGGAGGCTGAATCAGCATAAACATTGTTATTATGACCACTAGAGGAACTTTCTGAAAGATCATCTATACGCCGTAAATTATCCATCACGATGCCCAACCATGGCACGTAGAGAAGAGCAATTCTTGATAGTTGCCCACGATTCTGATACCGATCATCCAATTCATGTTTGGCTAGTAGATTCTTAAATATATTAAGTGCATGGCGTCGAACATTACTAACTTCGTTGAGGCTACTCTTTAACTCTTGCAGTAGCAAACCAGACAGAAAATGCTGACGACAAAAGTCCTCGGAGAGCGAAAAGTGTTGCATCATTTCAGGCGGGCGGTTCTTCGGATTTCGCACAAAAGGTAAGTTTAGAGGAACGTAGTGTTCGTGCTGGCAGATTTCCTGTAGAAAGTTAAACTTAAATTCCTGCAGAGTGCGTGGATCACCAGGAGCAAATTGTTCCATATACAAGCGGATGAGTCCGAAGACGAAGCCGCGATCCATGAAAGTTAGACATCGCCGAACGAAGTGGGATAACGACTTATTCAACTGCTGCGTCTCCACGGGTAAGTCTTTGTAGCGTGAAATAATATAGGGAATTAGTACTTTGATTAAACTCTCCAGGTTAGTTGCATATTCTTTGGGAAAGCGTTCATTGCGCAGCATACGGATGCGTCCCGTAGCGAGCAAATGCTGTGCCATGCTTTTGACGATCAAATCGAAGAAGATGCCCGAGTAACGCATGAATTTATTGACGACCAAGAAGTCAGTGTTCTTCGGATGCAATATCGTCGGCAAATGTTTGCTCAGCTCGCCATGTACGGTACGAGCCGTCTTCTGACTGTAGTATGGTGTATGGAAGACATACTTTACGTACGCTGTAATTAACTCCTTACGTCCTGCTTCCTCGGTGATCATGTGAATAACATTGATCAGTAAACGTATCACGTTAAGTCCGATTTCTTCCGATTGGGTATGCACCAGAAGAGTGAACAGCTCGTTGAGTACAGTGGGCAGAAAGGTTATCAACGAACAAGTGTCAATGGCATGGGCAGCCTTCAGTATTTTACATGTTTCAGTTTCGGCTGGGATGGCAGAAGTCTTTCCACCCTCCAGAAGACGTTCGCAGTGCGCAAAGAAATTGTGTAGATGCTGATCGGCTGTGAGAACGGTGGAGTCCAAGCGAATGGCAACTGCAAACAGCGGACGTTGGTTGTCGATCCACTGAATGTCCGGACCGCAATTCTGCTAAAAATATGGTTTCGTTTTGTAGCCAAATAATAGATAGTACGAAAAGTGTGATTGAGTAGCGACGATCGAAAGTGATGAATGTGAAATGTAGTCGACGACCGTGTGCGTTTTGTTGCATTTTTATGCGAAACGTTTCATAAAAGTTGTTTTTGAAAGAGAAACATGAAATGCAAAAACATAATCAAGTTATAGCAAGATGTAGTCAATGTAAAATAAATGGGAAATGTGATACGTATGCGAAGAGCGTTTAATAAAAATATTAGTAAAATTAAGTTTTTTAAAAGTAAAATTTAATAAAAATGCATGAATGAGATAAAGTTTAGAATAAGATTGTATTGATATTAATATAAATGAAAATGGATTAAAGCGTCAATATCTAAAAAATTCTTGGGAATTGATAATTTTGAGTTTTCAGGAAGTTTATATTATACAAAGTTTGAACGACTTCCATCGATAAAAAGAGTATTTGTACAAACAAAAAATTGCAAGATAATCCGCGTATAAACTGTCTATAAAATAGAAATAACCAATTTTAAAATGCTATTAAATGAGCTTTTGTTTTTTGAATTTCAACACTGGGGAAATACAAAATTGTAGAAATTATTTGCACAGAACTGTGTTGGACTGTTTTGCAATAAAATTTTTGCAATCTAAATTTGCTCTAATTACTCTCAAACTAAGCGAACTACAGTGGACTCCGTGGCGCAACGGTAGCGCGTCTGACTCCAGATCAGAAGGTTGCGTGTTCAAATCACGTCGGGGTCAGGTATGTGCACAGAAATATGTGGTTGTATACACATTTTTTTACTTACTGCTATTATCAAAATTAATTTAGGAAGCAAAATTATTTACTTAACCTCTTAATATACTTGTTTTTTAATATATAACTTGATTAACAAAAACTTTACGACTTCTCAATTCCACTAAAACCCCTATTTATTCCCTCATACTTACGCCTTTTCCCAACCCCAACGGTTGTATGGACAAATAGCCCACCGGCAATGACGCTGCTACTGGTAAAACTTGTTCCTCCAAATAAATTTTGCCCTTCTGCAGCAATGGCAACCATGCGTATCCGATTGGTGTCTCGAAGGCTACGTTTGCATCACGCTTTTTGCTCAAATTGCAAGAAACGTGATAGAAGGAGAAGAGCAAGTGATGCTCAGGAAAGATTCCCAGTGGTAGACGCAGTTTAATTTCTTCATACCAGGTGGGCGTGGTATTGTGATGCAGGACAGGACAAGCGATTTGTGAGACAAGGAAGTCCTGACCGGGACGACCGTAAATGCACTAAAATGACAACATTAGTTATTCCAGATTTCTTATTTATTTTTTAATCAGAACCTGAAGTCTTTTGCTATCTTCGGCATCAGAATCACGTAACTCTACAACGACTGTGATGTTACGAGCACGCGAAAAGATCTTCTGGCTATCGAATTGTAAACTCAACGGGTAGATGAATAAGTGATTACAGAATGTAGTGTATGGATAAGTGTCGCGTTCGCAGTTGCTTTGGAATTCGGTTAATTCTAAGGTCGGTGGCTTTGGTGGCAAGCTGAAGTTAGCAAGTGGCACCAACGATTTGTTAAAGGAACCTGAAAGTTTTGAGAATTAAATAGTTAAAACTAATATTCCGGATGAAGGTTGGCATCTACCAACCTTGAACCCTATCAATTTCTTCGATTTTTAGTTTAAAATAACCCGGTATGATGGTTAGTTTGCTGAATTTATCCGGCTTTTTATACTCAGCCAGCATCTTCAGTAATTCTTCATCCTTCAGCTTGTTCGGTTCTTGGCGATAAATGGTCGTCAGTTCGAAGACATCATTTTCCGTGTCGAGATCACTACTGTAAGGACGGAAAAGCGGCTTGGCAGCCCAAGCAAATGGTTGTCGGTAGTGACCGATTTGCTGAGCATAACTACGCACTGACTTGTGCAGCTTCACGGCGGCCTTTGCGTCTCTCCCAGCCTTTACATACGGCTCTGCCGCTTGTACGATGTTGCCTTGCAATATCTTCTCCACCTTCAGGACGAGGAAAATTTCAGAATGTGGTGCCATCACCGAGAAGATTCCCTGATGCAGCCGCGCAAAGTGATCCTTGGTGCAACGAAGAAGATCAGCAGACAACAACTCGAACAAAGAATTCTGAGCCTGCGTGGCGCCAAAAGTTTTCTCTTCTCGCGCACGAACTGGCAAACAACAAGCCGACACCGAAGTAGGCACCGGCGTTGAGGGCAGCATATTCTGCAAATGCTCCTCGTTGATGTTGAAGTGGAAGGATTCTGTTATTTTGCGGCCAGCTTTGGCATCATACAAAGCCAGACTGGTGAAGTATGGTTCCACCTGGCAAAGATGCTCACCATCAGAAACTCCGACGCCAGCGCCACCGGCTTGTAAACGAAATTTTAGACTTCGACAAGCAATGAAGACACGTTTGCCGAACTGTTCACGATATTGGTCGACATTCTCGGCACTGAGTGTAGCACGTGCTGGAGACTGATAACAAGCGAAAAGACGTCGTCGATGCTCACGTCGCGCCTGCGCTATTGAGATATCAGTTTCGCGTCCATATTTAATCAGCTGCGGATTCATGGACTGATCGAGGCCTTTCAGCGTGCCGAACATGATCGTGCTGGGAGTGGGCGGTGGTGCTCGCTCCAGAGAAGCGACACGCTTGTCCTCTTGTATCTTATTTTGTTGCAGTACCGACGACAACTTACTTAGCCAGTCTTTAAGATCCTCTTCATTCTCAGCAGCCAATGTGAAGGATTTGTGACCAGCAGTCATGCGAAGTTCGAAACAGTAGCGACCTCGTTTCGGATTCTGGTTGGAATGAGAATCAGGGGAAAAAGAAAGTTAAATTGACTCAGTTCAAGTCTGAACACAAATATAATATGACGCTCACCTGTACAACATCGGTGCAGAAATCCATAACTATGGTTGCCTTGGCCTCGCCCTGTTTCTCGTCCTTATGTAATTCGAGTATATATGTGCCATCAACTTCTTGACGCAAATAGCAATACCTGTAAAGTCCATTCACTGAAATAAACTAGACATTTTTCATTGATTCTAAAAAACCTGCGCTTAAAGGACTTGTTGCCGATATTGGCAAACATGCGATCTGAGCCCGAATCAGGACCCTTCAGCAGGTAGCCCTGCTTTGTGATCGAATCGGCTTGGGAGCGCGTCATCTGCTCGTCAATACGATCTTGATCGGCGTCGATTTCGTAGACTTCTTCTCTTAGAGTTTCGGGGGGCGTAACTCTGCATGGAGAAAAAATTACAATAGTTTCTCTTAAAATCTGGCTGATAGCGCACTACTTTGGTAAATCATGACATGTTCCTCCGTAAGCGCTGTATTTGTAGTGAATCAAATGGTTCTTGGCTCGATACGTGTACAAAGCCTGACGAGTGAATCGTGTACATTCGGCACGCGTGACCGACTGACCGGTATTCAGATCATCGCCAGCGTCGCCGCATTGAGTTCCGATTGTGGTGAGTTGCGACTTTAGCGTGCAGGTGGACGATGATGAGGATGAGTTTGTTGTTGTCGCCATTCCGGCCCCCGCCGTCACCGATGCTGCTACTGATCCTACCGAACCGATACTGGATAAAGCCGATTCGTACGAATCGTGTGAAGATGTCGGTGATTTAGCGGTACTCGTAGTTTTCGTCGACGTGTGTGAATTTTTGCGCGAAACATTGCCATTTTGCACACCACGCTGTGTTGCTCTTGGACTGCTATTGCGACTATTTTGGCGACTGTTACTTGTGCTGTTGTTGGCAGTTATGTTGGTAGCAGTTGAGGACGACGATGATGATGAGGACGAAGAATGCAGTGCGACGCCATTGTTGGCACCATGTAGTGGACACACGATAGCCTCGTTTGGTGGCTCAAAACGTTCCGTTATCGATTTATTATTACTTGTGCGTAATTTGCGTGGCATGATGATTTCCTAAAATAAAATGTGAAAATCGATGGTTAGATATTTGGAAGATATTAGTAGTTGCTTGAACTAACAGAAACATCATCGTTTGGATACAGTAATAGTTCCCGCTGCGGATCATTTTGGATCAGGGTTTTATTCTTCGCTATGAAGCCTTCAAAATCGATGGGTTCCACAACAACAGGTTTGTTCTGTAAAAAATATTAAGGAACTTTAGGTGTTATTTTCAAAATTAGCGCAACAGTTACGAGGCAACTACTTAATCTGGAAAACATTGTTCTCAAATTATATAAAAAGTTAATCGAGCTTATGTGGATTTTTACGCTATTGTGGGCGTCAAAGTAAAGAACCGTCGTTAAAACTGAATACAGGAATACATTTAGCAGACACTTAAAGAGGTAGAGGCGTGTGTATTCTTGACATGCAATGAACATAAAACGCAGTCCACGTTTTACATAACAATCCGACAATCATAATGGACGAACAAGTTTCTTAAAGAATCTTTTTTAACGGATTATTTCTTAAAGGATCTTTTCTTAAAAAATCTTTAAGATAACAAACATGGTACTTAAAATGTAAGCCAGGGTTAAATAAAACACCGAGCACACTATGTTCCCTATCCCTCTCTACTGTAGAATCTACTGTGCATTACATTAAAGTAAAAGCAACAAATTCAGTTACCATAAATCTTTCTTTCAAAACCATAGTAAAATTAAAACAAAAAGCTAAAATCATTTGCATCTTTCAGGCGTTGATTCGGTTGGGGTAGGTAATGAGCTGCGCCTTTTTGCCAGGCTGAGTAAATAGACGACCCCAACTTCGTAATCAGTATCAACATTTATGACGCTTCAGCAGAAATGCTCTCTGACGTAATATTATTCTATGGTACTCATATAATATTTTCCTTTCTTTCTACACCCTACGCTCGAGAGGAACAGATATATTTAGTTCCTTGTCCTGTTTGTTGCAAAAACACAAACATTTTTTGATAGAACTTCAATACGTAGTGAAAGACAAAATAATAAAGATTAAATGATTACTCTGTAGCGACATCTTCATAAATTCCAAAAACATACTATATATTCTAGAACAAATAATTCGTTACTTGTTGCTTCGCAGTATAGAATTAGATTTGTGGCTGATGATATTATTTCGTCTTCTTGAGAATGTTGAACATAATCATGAGAAAAGATAATTATACAACTTTTATTACCTTTGAAAGATAATCATACAACTTTTATTTTGAATCTCCAGCTTCGGAGATTCATCTCCTACTAATTTCGTAGAAAATCATTAGAAATTAATTCTTTTCAAGCGGTGATATTCATAAACTTAGAAAGTATTTGCTAACACTCTACAGAAATCAAATAAAAGAGCGAATGAATAGAATTTATATTGCAGAAAGTTCAACGGTTTCTACGATTTCTCAGCCAACGCTACTTTGTTCAATATTAAGCATTTTATGAGATGGCTAAGTTTCCGTATCGTTTTATTATTAAAATATTTCTCTTTTAAAGTTTTGAAATACGATCAAGCAAAAGTACAAATCCATTTAAAATCACAACAAAGAAAAGACATCAACATTGTGTGCTGTTTCAGTTTTAGGATTTTTCAAAAGTCTTAATAAATCTGTTAACAACTAATCGATAGTGTTGAGAGTTATAAGTAAATGTCAATGATCTCACTACTCAACGCCATCATCGACTCGAAGCTGAAGTCTTCCTTTACATCGAATTATAGATCGAAGTGTAAATACCAATTACTACCTGTGTGTCAAGAAATTTAAATTAGCTTACACCGAATCTGAGTAAACAGCAGCAAGAATTGATAACGTTGATCTTGAAATCGAAACTTTATATAGTTTGTACTCGTTCGCTAACTCAATGTCTAGTTCAGTGTTGTTATTTTTGTTATAGATTTTTATGTGGGATTTCGTCTCGTGTGTTGTGTGGTATTTGCGGTTATTTAAAACTAACCATTATTATCGTCTGGTATTGCATGCCTTCAGGCGATAAAACCGAACTTGTAACATTGTTATGGCGATGTAAAATCGATTTTGTTGCAGAATTTTAATTGAATTCCAGTCTAATTATTCGAAGTATTAATTTTCAGAGTTAATTTGCTGATTTATGTGATGCGTGACCAGTGGAATGTAATTTATGAAATTCAGTTTTAATTTCAAGCGAATGCATAAAATTTACAGTCGTTGAAATTCATCAAAAACAGATCCTATATCCGTTTCTGCTTGATATCTTTATTAAACTATAGGTATCTGGAATCTGCTATCTGGTGGTTATTTGATAAGTGTATTTAATGTGTGCTATCCGATAGTCGACAATTGTGTAATGTCATTGGGTTCGCAAATAAGTTCGTTCGGTTTTTTAGAGTGGAATAAAACACAACTTTTTGGTACACAAGATTAATTTTAATCTATTATATATTGGCCAAATTTATAGATGACATCTTTCCACCAACGTCATTATGCCGCGTTCGTAAATCGTCTAGAGCTTATCTGTGAAAAACCAGTCCATGTGGTTTTTAACGATCTCTTGAAGGTTCTCCGTTCATAGAGTTCTGCAGCGATCGGAATAAATGATAATCACAAGGCGCAAGATGCGGTGAATACGGAGAATGAGACAAATTGCCTTTTTAAAATAATAGAGCAAAAAGTGACGATGTTACTTATTTCCATGCACACACAATAATGATATTGCCACACCAAACGCAGCACAATATAAACAGTAAAACATATCCTTCTAAATGTGAATTCATTTTGCACAATAGCGCTGAGAAGAAGCGAATCCCACTGAAACAAAAACCGAACCATTTGCCAATCCAATATTTTTACGGCAGCCATTTTTGTCTGCATCTTTGGACCATTTAAATTTACAACTTACATAATTTCTCTGGAAGGTTTCAAAGTCAACGTGTGTAGACGGATTGAAGCTGTTTTGTCACCCCTATTTTAAATTATAGAAGATACAAATTTACTTACGGACACCCTTTTCAGAAGAGCATTTGAAAATGCTTCCTTATTTTTCCCCCCTGAAATTATTAAACACGTAATGCTATTAGCACCTCAGTCCCTTTTATCGTTCATCATTATTAAGTTAGTCGATAGAAAGCCTAAAGGAGAAAAAGATACGGCTGAACCAGAAGCCAGACATCTCAAGTTCCCTGAAATGCCTATACTTTAGTACTGATTAATCGAAGATTGTATGCATAAAACAAGTCGAGATACTTAAAAATAACTCACTGAAAGTATGCATTACATGCAATCATAGGGTTAGTGCATGGACGCCGCGAAGAGGGAGGTGACTCTGTCCCTCCCGACTGTGTGGACAAAACTCGCACTTGACGCAATGCATACATTTTCTGCATTACGGTCGTCGCCATTCAAGTTGAGCGACGATTGTCACTTGAAGTTAAGAAGCCAACTTGAATGAAGGCACGGATTAAATTGCATTGCTTAAAAAGCTTCCGATATTGAAATGTTATATACTTTTTAGTAAAAGTGAAAGCAACTATATAAAATTCAAGTGCTTTGATATAAGCGGACAATAAGTCGGCGTAGACTGAAAGGTTGTCTTTTATTTTATTTTTAATGCTGTGCTTTTGAAAACCACTTGAGTCGATTTCTAATGTAATATGGATCTCTTGTAACTTTTACTTTACATTTGTTTATTGTGTCATTTTCAGAACGAATAAAATTCACATTATAGTTACGTACGAAATTGTATTTAAGAAGTTATTAGTTAGTTTCGTAGGACCAATCTGGCGATACAGCAACATATTCGATATGAATTGTTTTCGAATTCAGTTTCAGTTCAGTGCATCGTTGAATGCAGACCTCCTCGCTTTTTTACAATCAACTTTGAAGTTGATTGAACGCAATTATTTCTGCAGTAATTCATTCTGAAACGGAATGAATGGACAGAAGCGGAATTCGTTTTACTGGAATTCCGTACGATGCGTGCAGAATGCCTGCCGCCTTATTTTCGCTTCCCTTCACACTAATAAGGCGAACTGCATTCTCTGTAAAAGAAGAAAAATTGCTCATTGCAATTCGATCCGAATTACTTTCGCATTGGAAATTTATTTATATATCGCTGTTTTTGCACTTTTTGTTGTTGTTTTCATAAATATTTACGAAATTAATTTATGCTATTATTAAATCATCGAAGTCATATTGTCATTTCATTTTGTTTTTGGTTGGATTGTGTAAATATTTTTGATAAGAAAGAATTAAAGTAATTGATTCAAGTTATATTTTCTGCACAGATATATTTACATTTTATTCTTTTCGCGTATTAAACATTTTATTCATACTTGCTTTTTTATTTGATGCCTTGCAATTTATAGCACACATTTAAAAAGTTCAATGAACGCTAACAACGTCAGCGAGTTCATTCTTGTGTCCATCAGAGAGTCAAGAAAATGTGTCAAGTTTTTATGCTGAAAACGTGATAAAGTCGACGGCGTGGAAAGTGATGTTGCAGTGATGTTGCTCTCATCTGTACACTCTACGGCCAAAGAATAACCTCGTGCTTATACTTTGCCACTGTGTGAAAACGGAGTAACTAAGAAAATAAATAATAAAACTGTCAACTATAACTAGCAATCATAATGATTGCCTATTTCGGGACTGAACATACATGACGCTTCTTGTTGGGTTATTTTTTAAACAAAACAGAAATTAACTCTCAGGATTTCGGCCCAATATTTTTTAATTCTTCGGGGAATTAACAAGGAAGTAAGTTACAACGAAAAAAAAGTTTAATGTAATCTTAACATAGCCAAAACAAGCTAAAAAGTTAAAAAGAAGTTATTTACACAGAAGTACACTGAAATTTCATTGTATAGTACAACTAATACAGAATTTCAGAATACAGCAATAATTTCACAACAAGAAAAGGATAAAATGTGAATGACATCATATGAGACACTAATAATCTCGGGCATGTAGATGGATTTGTGGGTTACATTTAAGGACACAAAACTAAGGAAAAGGAAGTATAAAGCAACAACAAAAGTCCTCTGAACCCCCGGTCGCAATGCTAGTGAACATCATTTTCGAAAGTAGATAAAGTCTGTCTATACTTACATAACATAAAAATTCGCAAACAAGTTATGTGAATGTGAAACAAAACGATACGAGTGACGCATACAAATCAGATGCAGCCGTCTGAGAGGAAGGGGGTGGTGTGGGGGTTGGTGGTAATAGTGGGGACAAGTTGTTGGGCGACATGACACTCACTGCATGCACTTTGAAAGCATTCACGGTTGGGTGGATGGGTAGACGGACGGACGAATAGATGGATGGCGGGATTATGAGTGCGTTGAAAACAGATTTATAAAAGTTTTAGTATGCATTTTTGTGTAAGCAGGTTGCTGAAAAGAAGATGCCAGAAAACCATTGCTTTGCGATTGTTTATTGGGATTTAAACGGTTTTCTTTAACATGCGAACATTAATTTCACACTTTTGAGATCTCCACAGGCTGTTTTATTTAACTTTAACTAATGAAATCTAATGGTGATCGATATTTAGCTCACGTTACTCCATTCAAAACTAAACCATTCATTCTTATAATAAAAAATAAACGAGAAAGTCGAACGCACATTAACTTCGTTACCAAGAATAACAAAAGAATACTAAAAACCACCTACTTTTACTTTAATTTAGCATAAAATTTGCAATTCGCAAAAAGTATACAACGAAGAATTGGCAAGACTTTGAAAAATAGCTATCTTTTCCCCAGCGTTTTTATACATCTCTTCAGCTTTTTGTTCGAACAACCTTTTGCATTAAAAACCTGTTGTTAGTAACTTTTAACTGATGTTGTTTGCTTGCTTATTGAAGTACTTAACTAAATGTCAGTTGGAGAGGAGTGCCTACGGAATTTTAAATTTAATGTTATTCACTTTAAAAGGATTCCATTTTATGATAAGCGAAGGTTATTAACCTACAGAGCTTAAAAAATTTATATGGTAATGCAGTTAGTTACAAAATATAACTAACTAATAATGACTTCTATATAATTGCATTAACTAATTAAAATTCTAAAAGCGTTTTCGTAATTATTGAACTCAACTTATTTAATGAATACCAATAGCAGTCTCCCGACAGAGTCTTCTTTCACGCTATACTTTCCCGCATTCTTAATTCATCTTTAGGATTTTTACACATATTACTGTTGACTTTTATGATATAGTTAGTTACGATTAGTTTTCTAGTAGATGAAAAACTGTCGAGATATTAGAAAGTTATAAGGTGTTGATGGTTGTTTTTTCTGATTGTCACGTCGTTTATGAAAGTTGTTATGGAATGTTATTTCTTAGCACAACTTTGTTGCTTTGCTTTATCTAATTTTGGTCATTCTCAGGGAACATTAGTGGAAAATTCATATAGTTATATGTGAAAAATACGTTTAATAACAACTTTTTCCCTGTAATTATTTAATCTTTCAAAACTTTCCAGCTAAACAATGTAATGAGTGTTCGTATGATGTATGAAATCAGAATACTTACTTTGAAAATCTAAATCTGAAAAGAAAATTTCAAGAATTTTTTATATTTGGTGTCTCATGTTTTCCTAATTCTCAATTCAGTTAGCGAGGACTGAATAATTTGTAGTTTTCCGACCACAGATCATGAAAGATTTCTGCTGAGTTCGTTTCAGTGTTGAAGTAACTACTTGAAATACTTATTTTTAGAAAATTTCTAATCACAACTTGAAACACAATACTTGTACTACATATGTTTTGTTAGCCTTTCTTTTCTACTTGCAACTGGTGTAACCTGCACCCAATTTCCTGACTCACTCTAGTGTGTTCCGTACTGCGTGCGGTAGCTACTCGTATTATTAGAAAAACTTTATTGCTTCTTCAGTTCACTTGTATTTACATTTCATAAAATTTTATTGTTTGCCTTCGCGTGTAGTGAAACAACTTTCCAAACAAGAAAGAACAGAACGTAAGTGGTAAGAAGTTCGTTATGTTGAAAGAATTCTGCGACTAGACAGAGTCGAAGCTGTTATTATATTTCGCAGACGCGACCTCTATTGCGCGTCTGGGTTTGGTAATGCTATTTATATTTATACTACTTTTTATTACCACAACTTGTGTTCTTCGTTTGACTTTTTTTTCCGTCAAAGCAGATGTTTTGTTATGTTGACTGCTTCTGTACTGATGATAGTTTTAATTACTTTAAACGTAGTCATTGTGCGCCTTTTAATTGATTGCTTAATTTTGTATTTTTCTTTTCTGTTTTTCTCTTGTTAGAATGTTTCTTCAACTGTTTTCTCTATTTGTGTTGAAGAAAACGGTTTGTGTTGTATGTTTACAAAATAACACAATTTATTCAGTTTACATTACAAATCTTGAACGATGGAAAATAAACACACATTTTTCGTTTGAGTGCTGATTTTTCGAAAACATATTAAAATCCGATAATGATTTCTTGTGTTTTCCTGACATTTTCACCACCCGCACGGCCTTCTTACCTGTATTTCTTTGCTTCTTGGCAGAGAAACACAATCACTGAACTTATAAAGCGAACAGTTAAGTAATAAATTTCATTAGTAAACGTTTCAATGTCAATTTAATTGACACAGTTTTGGAGTCGACCAGAAATCATAACAAGCTACCTACACTCTGTGCGTGCGAGGCATAAAATAAACTGCTAATTTAATTTATAAAGATTGAGCCTCATTTTCGAATAGAAACGGATATTTCAAATAAAAACTAAATTAATTTAGTGTTATTACGCTAGTTTTGGTTACTTTAAACCAATTTTTCAACCCAAACTGAATGAAACAACTCATTACATTAACTTTTATCAAAGAATTTAAATTCACTACGATTATTTATTCAAAGCGCGTAAATTCAACTGTTTCGATCGATTTTAATAAGTACACAGCTGACTTTCACTGTTTTTGCATCAACAATAATCGCCCAGATTTTTGTTGAACACAAGCTGATTTTATTAAGTGGAATAGAACTGAACAGAAGCAGTTGCGCCTGATAACAACGGGAGAAAACTCTAATAAATATTAAGCAGCAACATTGCATGTTTCTTCTTTTCGGTCTAAATGATGACCAACTTCCAGGTTTTTGTGTGTCAATTAGCACAATTTGTTTCCGTGTAAACTGAAAACGAACTCAATTATATCCAGAAGAGAGGTTAACTACCTCTATTTAGAAGTGTCCGTCATTTTAGTAAGCTATTATGAGTTACAAGTTATTAATAAGTTAATGCGTGCTGAAAATAGTTTCAATTTTGCAAGGTTTACAAAGGTTTTCTTTTCCATTTGGTAATCTGCTTACTGCCCCTTGTTATGTGGAATAATATCACAAATAATCAAAAGATCTGAAGTTATTTTGCCTATATCAAAAACTTTGTATCCATTTCCTAACTTAGGGAGGGGAATCTTCTAAATTTACTGGACAGCGAGAGGCTATGAAGTACGCACAACATTCTCAAAATCACCTTCAAGCTTCGATCTCTTGCTTTTATCCGTAGCTTAAATATCCTCACTATTTTAGAGATATTCCCGCTTGATTAGAATGTGAAATGATGATGTTCACAATTTTTTAAGATGTGAACTGATGTGTGCTTTGCTTTTTTGCACACAGAAGCAGGTTTCCATGTTTTATTTACTTTTCCTTATAGCTTCATTACATTGAAAATAATTCATAAAGCAACATAATGATTGAATTTAATTGCATGATTGCTAGTTGGCTTTTTTTATTACAGGGAAATCATAGTTTTTACTCTCAGGGTGTGAGCCATGAGCTCTTGTAGTGAGCCATGATCGCGGTGGCAGTGGCAACGGCTGAATTAAGCGATAAATCGTTGCATAGAAACTTACTTTAATCTCGCAAAAACTGTTCATACCGAAACTGTTTACGGAACATCAAGAGGATAACAAAATATGTTATTCTTTAGACACTATAAAACTCTCGATAGCTAGAACTCTCTATGTAATTTTTCTACAGCAATAAGTAAATTTCAGAACGTGACTTTACGTGATGTATGTATATATAAAAATCTTTAAGAAACAAGAAAATTCTTTATATTCCACTGATCTAAGTATTAAAAATTGTGTAGAGGAGGGCGAAGCAAGAGTGTAAAAAGATTTCAATTAAGTAAAAAAGCATGAAGTGGAAGAATTGACAATGTATGGATGTGACACAAGGTTGCATCATGACACGTTTTACGGAGCAGACTGAAGTGTATCAAATAAAAGGGAAATTGTTTTCAGTGAAAAACAATGAAACATAGTGTAGGAAAAACTACTGAATAAATCACTAAAGAGATTTAACATTTCTTTTGTCTAATCTGTAGATGGAAGAACATATTTGCGTGATTCTTATGCATTTTAGTATAAATTACATTTATGTATGTTATGGACTGAAATATTGGCTGCACGATTCTTATTGTTTTCAACTTAAAACTGTATATTTGTAGTGCAATATTTAATGAAGCTTTGAACAGAAGTATTTAGTTAATAACAATGTTATTAATTTAGCTAATAACAAAGTTAGATCACCAGTTAGATCATTAGTTAAATCATCAGTTAGATACCAGTATTATACACAGAAAAAGAGGAAAGAAATACACCCATTGTAGTTAATAAAAATCTAAACCACACTGAATACACATCCAGTAAGAAAGATTTCAATTAATTTACCGCAGAGTCCAGTCTACGTCCAGCTGGATGCTTCATCTAGAAAAACATTAATTTCTAATTAATTTTGCAATTTAAATACATATACAATATTTTGAATTATATCAGTAGTTACGAAAGAATAACTTTCTTGAGAGAATAACTTTCGAATATATTAACTAGAGAACAATTACAATTTTCAATTCAATTACAATTTACAATTACAAAATATTCGCAGAATATTTAGCATTATAAGGAAAAAAGTAGGATTGTATCTTGCAATAATTGAAAGACTTTTAAATACAACAACAGAATTGAATTTCAATAGAAACTGAAAAAATTCAAATTCAACTTAGATTTCGTTGACTTCATTCTTTATTCATCTCATCAATTCTTTTGCCATTTTTTCAAATAATGAACTACCAATAACTAGTTAACCTTATTTGAAAACTGATTGAAGTTTGATGCATACAAATGGAGTTTTTAAAATTTTTGCCGCTGACTGGCCTCAACCGATTTGAGAATGAGTAACAAGTGCTGCCCCATTTTACCAGAGAGACGTATATATGCAGAGTATGCAAAGTTATAACGAAAACGCACACTTGTTAGTCTCGGAACAAGATTTTCGAGTACCTTTCTGTGAAGCCGGTCAACATTTTTACAGTGTTTCACTGAACTTCAACATTTTCACAGTGGTGCTGCTTAATTAAAATGTTGACCAGCCTCGCAGCAGTCGGTCTGCCTCAACAAAGTACCCACAACGCTTACACCGAGACTAACAAGTTATAAAACTTCGGATACTCTCTCTATATTATATACATTCTTTCTGAATTTTTAATACCCCATTTTGAATAATACCCGGTACTATAGATTTACTCAATACATTATACCAAGTGAAAAAATTATAGCCAAATATATAGTTAGTAAAAAGTGGTAAATTTATGCGTTGACATCGGACACCGGTGTATCTGAAAGTATAGCCAACCTACTACTGTTCACGAAGCGTGACGTGATGATCAAAGAGTCACACTCAGTCGGTGTGAAAAACCTAAATCAAGTTATTCTGTTTTAGGAACTGTATTTCATTCTTTTTAATTTCATTATAGAATATCTACACGATGACGTTAATATGCGTCATCATTTCAAAAACTATTGTTATTGAAGTTCTTTTCATTTCTGAAAGCGTAGACTTGTAAAAACCTGATTTAAAAAAACAAACAAATCCGAACAGAATTCTTCGATAAACAGTTGATAGTTAGTTATAAGCAATCTTTCTTTCTTGTTTTTTTCTAGTTCGTAAATATTTCGTTTTGGAATAGTTTTTGCATGAAATCAGAGAGTTTGTAAAGCGATATTTGAGCGACTCATCAAAACATATTTTTCGCCGAAGATCTTGTACTTAGAAAAATATATCAAATAAAAAAAATATATATATATAATCTTCTTTATACTTATCTCTCCATGATTAATGAGCTTTTTCTTACAATTATACATTCTTGCATAACAATTATTTCATTGCAAAATCTCATCAGCTTTGAAAGAAACACGCTTCACCAGCAATTGTACTGAATAATTAATACTTATTTTATCTCGTTTTTGTAGCAAGAAAAGTGGAAAGAAAATCTTATCCGCAGGCGTGTGAATGGACAGAAACCTTGGCCTCTGAAAAAATTATATTTAAATCAGTCAACTCTGGTTCGCGAAAGAGGAAATGGAATTATATTTTTAATAAATAGTTTAATCAAAAGCTTTTATGATTCAACAACTAGATAAACAGTTATAACTATTGAGAAAAAAAAATAAATAAGAATTTTTGAGACTGATTTGGCTCTTTAACTTTATTGTAATCATTGTTATATCTTGTTTATTTCATTTTTTTTTGTTAATTCCTTTGTTGACCAGTTCCTGTTTATTGATTTGTTTTAACAACAAGTGTAAAACCTTCAAAATTAAATTTATTATGAAATCAGAACAACTTTGAGTTTTGAACGACAAGTCGAAATTAGAGCAAATAAAATGTGGAATGTGAATACAAGTTTGAGAACCTTAGTAAAAATAATAAAAAACCAGTTTTAATTAAAAACTGTATTCACATAATTACACAAGTCTGGTATTTATTTTACCAGAATTATTGCAGACAGACATAAAAAGAAGAAAGTCGTTTTTATTGCTACAAAAGTTTATACAGTATCAGTTTATTTATATTTAAAAGAAAATATAGGATGAAATATTGCGCAAATAGTTGTTGTTAATAGGGAAACTTGTTACTAATTCTTACTTTAGTTGTTTTACACAAATTTTAATTATTATACAAACATTTTTCTATTTCAAAACTCAATTAATTAGGACTTATAAAAGTACTGAAATCATTTTTATCCCTACAGCAACGTAGACAGAATATATTTTCGGGTCAGCACAGACGGATTTAAGTTGGTTGAGTATTTAATTGGCTCAATTTCGGGAAGCGTTTGAACTCCTCTGAACTACCCACTCCACATACGCCACTGCATCCCTTAGCATTGATATTGTTCTCCATGATAAGAACAAAGCGATACAAATTTTCCTTTCTTTGGGTTTTTCTTTCTCAAATGAAAACAGAAATGTTTTCGGCTATTTTGGCTGATAGCCAAATAAGTGTGGTGTTGCAATATGTGGAAATCGCTGCAAGCTATTCATGTATTTTACGACTTTTCCAAATTTTTCTTTTAAGTTTCGGGCTATTTTTACATATCTTAATAGTTTGCCTCAATTAATTCTTTTTTTTTTTTTTTTGTTTTTTGTTACTAGCACGATTCGTAAATTGTGTAAAATTATAGCTTTCAAATTAAATAAGTGCATTAATTTTTCCTCATTATTCAATTTCTTATTGAAATTCTAGCAATTAGAAAAATCAGAACTTTTCGTATTATATTTTTACATATTTTATTAACAATTCTTTAAATATAAATATAGAAAATATTTCAATCGTTCTTTTATTTCTCTCCTTTAGTACAGTTATAATGTGAAATTAAGCTATAAAAAAACTATAATCACAAAATACGCTTACCAACACTGCGCTCTGCACCACCTGCGACACCGTCTCTCTCAATTGAGCAGCCATTCCCGGCTTTTTCAAGCCACGCGTGAATTTTCGTTCCGTCATAATGTTGTTGTTGCTGTTTTTGTGGTGATTCCTATTATTGGAGTTATTGTTGTTTTATTGCATTTATCAGTGTTGCTATTTTGGACAAAAACTGCATTAGGCAGCAGTTTATAAATTGCAAGGAAAGGGAGCGGCAAAGTAATGAAAAACTTGGTTTTGCTGTATAAATTAAAGGAATTTAATATAACAGCAGCATAAAGGATGTACTGAAGACCGGTTACAGTTTGTGTTGAATGAAGGAGGGGATAGGGAAGGGACTTCACTCGCAAAGGGCACAACACGCTAGAGATGACGGAGTGTTTTTGCGGCTGTTTTTGTATTTGATGAGTAATCCTGCTTCCAAAAACAGGAACTCCTTATTGCAAAATTCCAGGAAAACTTAGCTGACAACTAAACTTCTTTTATTATTATTACTTCTGATATTGTTGTTATTTTTTGAAGGCTGTTTGCAGCATCCGTCTATTCAAGGACGTACGTTTGTTCGATTTTTCCAATTTTGTTTTTGCTCTTCTTGTTTTTTATCGCTTTTCGTGTTTATTTGAATATAGAATACCTTTGCACACAATTTTCTAATACTGTAGGAATTTGTATTTCGATCTATTTTCAGCGAATCATGTAATTAAATTCTTTCTTTCCAGGTTGAGATATTTTTGGAAAGCACAACAGCAGAAGCAGCAGCCGTTTTCGCTCATTTTAAGCGCTAACAATTCAAAAATTAGCACAAACAAATCACTAGGAAACGATAAACTCACGCGTATACACGTCATGCCATCAATTCAGCACGTTCCTTTAAATATTTTTTCCTACCGAACAGAAAATATGTATATGAAATAAAATTCGGCACATCAGGAAAAAACCAGAGGGCGGCATCCACTGGTCGCAGCACGACGCCCAGATAATTGCCAACCGATTTCAAGAACGCGTCGCAATCGACTGAAGTTTTCCAAACCAAACAAAAACAAACCCCAGCGCATATGCGTTGCAAAGCGTTGTTTGCCTTGGTCAGTGTGGAACTCGATAATGTCAGTTGTGTGGATTGAACGAGAAAAGTTAATTCCACAAATATGAATGCTGCCAATTGCGGGCGTTAGCCAAAGTAAAGAATGGTTCGTTTCTTCGCTGTTTCCGGTTACATTGAGTTTCCAGTAAGTTGAATTTCTTGCTGGTTGTGTGGCAGCTTTTAATTGTGTTATTTTCTACTTTAAGAATAAAATTACACTTTTATATTTGTGTGAAGTGTGTTACAACTTAAAGGTGAGTAAATTTTATAAAAAAAATTGTGCAAAACCCAACTGGAGGTGTCTGTAAATTCGAATAGAGTTCGCTGAAGAAGAAACTTCGTTAGAAAAATAACGGTATAACTTCACGGTATACCGGTTCATTAGAAATAAGATGAAAGTGTGAGGTTACATTGAATTTTCTTTGAAATCTCGCCAGAAATATTTAAATATTGTGAAATTAAGTAACATTAAAACACATAAAAAATACGTAGTCCCAAAAAAAGGAAAAAAAGAATTTCCAGATAAACCACAATAAGAAATTGTATAGGGAGGCCAACTTACGCTTTATTTCGAGCACCGCAAATAAAATAAAATTAAACATACAAATATATTATGAAAATTTATAATGATTTTATTTCTATTTTGATTTTATTATATGTACATTTTTAATAATTGCACATAATTATGATTTTACATGTCAACGTAATTCTTTCACGTTTATTGAAGTTTAATGCATTTAGGAATTAAATACACAATTAATTTTGCAATCTGATTAACCAAATCCAAAGCACTTATAATTTAAGAGTAAACTAAAACTCTCTCATAACTTTGGTGAGCTCTTCGGCTTCCTACCTGACTTGTTTACCTGCTTTGTTTTGATTTGCTCATACTTTGCGTCGTGAAAAGATAAACATATAAAGCAATTGAGAGATACGCCAGAAGTCACTGAGAAACTGTTGCATTCATGTGGAATCGCTGGGCTGGGCTCGATCGAGATCTCAGAAAGCGATGAATGCAATCCAGGTCGAGAGCCAAAGAGTGGAAACTCCACTGCAACAAAGAGTACAAATCTTACAATCCAATTTTGAGTTTTGAGAATCCACAAGTTCCTCTGTTTATTTTCTTCTTGGATTTTTGTTTTTATTTTAAATACATTTTATCTCTAAGTTACGGTAGCTCTTGCTGGTGTGCGTGTATGTTGTGTGGTTTAAGAGAGCATCGTGAGCTGTGTAGAGTGCGGTACAGAGTGCTATGCAATCCAAGGCGCGTACGACGATTTTCAGTTTAGTTCGGTGATCTTGTGGAAGAAGTTCGTTTGGACGGATTGGATTTTGTGAGCTGCAGAACAACATAATTTTGTTGTGTGTGGAAATCTTTATTTTTATTTCTTTTTCTGTGTGGTAAGTAAGTGTAACAACAACAACAACAACAACTACGTGATAACACAGGGATTCTTGAAGTTCTCAGTCGAAGTTTTCTCAGTTAAAAATAACAGCAATGCAATGTCTAAATATTTTTACAAAAGAAAAGGAAATACATTGTGAGCGGACACCATTTTGTTTTCCCTTTTCTCCTTAAAATTTCTCGCTTTAACTTTTTTTCAACTTATTACTCTGCTTCTCCCTTCAAGACAATTTCTGTAATACAAGGCAACTACTTTGTTCTCGCTGCTCTTACAAGGATTCATTCATTCATTCATTTGTCGGAAGAGGGCTGGAAGAAAGTTCAAAGTGTTATCGCTCTTTACTTCGCCTTCTATGCTCGCTCACCGCCGATTCCTCTTCGACAAGAATCTATTTCTGTTCAACTTCTCGAGTTTATGTTGCGCCGAGTGTCGTCTTTTCTTATCGGCGACTTGAGTAATCGCGACCCAAACTGAAGTTCCACGATCGAAAGAAATGCTTTCTGTGTTGTACAGCATCGTGTTACGAACACATATAAGTGACACAAAGAAAAAAGGCAAGAAAACACTTGCATTCCAAGAATTACAATTAAAAGACTGCAATCGTAAGCAGAGCATAAAATTTACAAACTCATATGCAAGTTCAAATTTATCGCTCCACTGCAGCTTAATTGTTTGTCCAAGGAAACGGCGATCACACAAAAACGCAATATCAGATTTAATGACAAACAAACAGGCGGTGGACGGACAGACAGACAGACAGATAAACGGAAAGACAGACAGATAACCAGCCAGACTTTAGATGACATCAGATGGTTGCTTGCACCATCCAAGCTGCCCAATCTAAGCAGGTCTCGATCTTACTTTTAATTGTAACGCATGTTTAAAATCTGGTACTCGACTTAATCACACCCTCTCACTTCCAGATTTTCTTTATTAAGACGAATTGTGCTTGGCATTCATTATTATTACGTATTCTTCTTTTTTCCTTCGTTCCATCCGGTTGGTTTTCTGATACATTTTAATTACATTAACACGATCAGCGCTTTGGAGTTGAAGAAAAAAGAAACCCAAACATTTTGATATGCTTGATTAATCCATTGTTATTTCAATTATTATTCCTAAAACATTTTCATCAAAAATCTGTTTGCTTTTCAGCTCTTTTTTCCATTTTGCTCAAAAATTCTCTGTAAGAATTTTTAGATTTTTTGTATTAAAAAAAATTCATTTGTTTTAAGTGCTGATCTCACACATGTGTTTCGAATTTCCTCGAAACTTGTGCTGTTTTTGCTACTCAACTGTAATTTAGATCACGTTCAACATGTAGCAGCTTCGTCTCGCCTAGTAGTGGTGGACTTCGCGGACTCGCTATGCTTCTCCCGCAGCCCACAGAGTTTTGCCATGGTTGCAAACTGCAGGTACTTCATAATTAGATACCATTGCAAACACCTACTTAGTTTCGTTATACGTATGGTGAGTTTAATAATGGTGGTCACCGATAACATGACTCAGTGAGTGATTTTCTGCTTACGCCGCTGAACACCTCTGCCATCAGAGAGTATCAGTCTGCCGGCCGGTCAACTGATCACTCAACTTCTTTAAATGGATTCCATTTTTTAATTATATGTGCTTGTATTTCTACTACTCTTCCTATTTGTTTATAACTTCTTAATATTTTTTCTTTTTTTGTTTTTGTTGGTTGCTTTAATATTGCCGCACACATTTTGTTCATTAATTTTCAGTTTGAGGCTTTTTAATTTGTTTTCTTTTCCAATTGTTTACACTGACCAAGGTAAAGAAAAATATTAAAAACGATTCATTAACCCATTCGTGATGTGTGTAAAAATCATCATCAGTCTCAGGTACACCGAAAAGAAATACTTTTTCGTCTTCTTACGATTTCAACTGTGAGAAATAAAAGTGAAATTAATTAAAAATTTTTTGTTAAAAAATTTAAAAAATAAGTTGTGTATTTCTTTGTTAGAGGTTAAGAAAATTTCTGTCTTCTTTCCCTTTACTGGGACCATTTTCATGTTGTCTTAAAAAAGTTGCGAATTTGGTTAAAAATGCCGTCCTAAAATAGAAAACAAAAATGCAGACTTACTTTCAATATCATCTCATCACAGTACACATGAAAATAATACTATTTGCAACCAGCAAATAATGAAATACACATACATATATAGAAGTACATTTATTGCAAATTAGCAAACAAAAAATTTCGTGAAATAATATTTGTATAATTCGTTCGTTGAGGATCTTAGAAAATAGTTAAAAAACAAATTTGCACAATTATAACTGGAAAAACTAATAAAACTGAAGGAGAAAGAAACACAGTTTGAGTTTTCAGTCATGTATGATGAGCTCATATGACTATTTTATGTTCTGTGTGAACATTCGAAAAATGCAATAATAATTTAGTTCGTTGCAGTTAATTTAGAATCTCTAGGAGAATTTTAACTAAAATAAATTGCATGTAATCGTTTAGTTAAACGATTCATTCTTAAAGCTCTAGTTGAAACTTAAAACACATTTTTGCAAAATATTACAGATTAGCAATGATTTTCGTAGTTTCTTTAATTTCATTGTAATGTTGTTAAGAAGTTCTTCCGAGTTTTACATAAAACATAAGTCGGTAAATCCTTTAGAATATCATTACATACCTACAACAATAAAGGAAGCACATGGGATGCTGTTGATAAGAATAAATAATTCGAAATGAGTCCAAATGTGGACGAATGCCGATGTATTTGTCGTCTTCGCACTGATAAAAACAGTTTGAAGCAACATAATGAATACTGATACAGTAGTATTTCCTATTCGAAATAATATTTTTATCGCTATGTTCGAATATTATAAAGTTTTCGTGCTTCTCGTTCACAGTGGAAATGAAACTGAAACGATTTCAGTTCCATCGTGAAGTTTGTCGAGCGTTGTACGGTATGCAAAAATTTTTATTACATTAAACGGTTTCGAAGGATTAAATATATATTATATTCAAATAAAATATCACGGATTTAGGAGAGTAATGAGTTAAATAAGGAGTTGAAAGTGGACTAATGAGTAGATTCGAAATAAGAATGCATTTCAGCATCGTTTCCTGTCTTCAATGATAAAAATGACGTGTTGTGAAACTCGGTTTGAAACTAATTCAAACCGGTTTTAAAAATAATTCCACTTTTATGTTGTACTGTATGAATCAATGAAAATATTAATTAAAATACAAATTAACACAGAATTATCATATAATAGTATTCAAAATTGTGATTTCAATTTTTCTAATTGATTTCACTTTTTTTTATTTTTGTTTAACTGAAGTATAAAAGAAAGGACATCCAAATTTAGCGGACTTCAAGAATTCCTTTTATTCTGCGTTATCATCTACAAAATATTCTATTTCCCCTGACTATTTTTGCAGCTCAACCTCGAAAGCTATCCTGAAATAAGTTACACGCAAACTTTTAAACGACTCCACACAAAAAATCGTAAGTGGCTTCTTTACACTCTATTGTAACAGGAATCTTTTAAACCTCGTCCTTTTTTAGGTGAAGAGGCGAAAATGACAGGATGTCCGCATTTTAAACCAGCCAACTAAAGAGAAGGAAACATTCTGCGTGTTCAAGCAAGAAAACAAAGAATCAATTGCTGCCTGATTACAGCCGGAAGTTGCTGTAGCCACCGCAGCGGCTTCTTATTACCCCCCCTACTTATTACTAAAGCCCCCTCACACACCCTACACCTCATCGCTCGGGCTCGAAAATGCCGATGCCACGTTGGGGCAGCGGTAGCACCGACTCCGTGATATGCGTGCCCAACCGTTCTGCGCTTATCGCCACAGCAACGGCGCTCATTACACTGATTTTACTCAGCAGTTGCTTTGCGGCCGGCAGTGCGCAACAACACCACGGTGGTCGACGTGACCGTCCACGCAATCCGCCACGCCAATACGTCAAAGTTCACCCGTGCGAGCGCTCATCATGCTACCCGGCTACAGGCAATCTACTTATAGGCCGTGAAAACCGTCTGACAGCCTCGTCAACGTGTGGTCTGCATGCGCCGGAACGCTTCTGTATCCTCTCGCATTTGCAGGACAAGAAATGCTTCCTCTGCGATACCCGCCCGGAGACACGCAACGACCCATACAAGAACCATCGCATCGGGCAGATCATCTACAAGACGAAGCCGGGCACAAGTACGCCCACCTGGTGGCAGTCAGAGAATGGCAAGGAGAACGTCACCATACAGCTGGACCTGGAGGCCGAGTTCCATTTCACCCACTTGATCATCTCGTTCACCACCTTCCGCCCGGCTGCCATGTTGATCGAGCGCTCTTTTGATTTCGGCCAGAGTTGGCATGTCTACCGCTACTTCGCCTACGATTGTGCGGAATCGTTTCCCGGTGTGCCCACCATCCTGCGCAACATCACTGATGTGATGTGCACCTCACGCTACTCGAATGTAGAACCCTCGCGTAACGGTGAAGTGATCTTCCGTGTGCTGCCACCAAACATCAACGTCACCGATCCGTATGCCGCACACGTCCAGAACATGCTAAAAATGACTAATCTGCGCATCAACTTCACCAAACTGCACAAACTGGGCGACAATCTGCTGGACAATCGACTCGAGATGGAGGAGAAATACTATTATGGCATCAGTAACATGGTTGTGCGAGGCTCCTGCTCGTGCTACGGTCACGCTTCGCACTGCCTGCCTCTGGAAGGCACGGAGAGCACTGAGTACGATATGGTGCATGGTCGCTGCGAATGCACGCACAATACGAAGGGTCTGAACTGCGAAACCTGCGAAGACTTCTTCAACGATCTGCCATGGAAACCAGCATTCGGGAAGCAGACAAATGCTTGCAAGAAGTGCGAATGCAACGATCACGCGGTCAGCTGTCACTTCGACGAAGCAGTTTTCGAGCACTCAGGCGGCATATCGGGCGGCGTGTGCGACAACTGCATGCACAACACGCAGGGTCAGCACTGCGAAGAGTGCATGCCATTCTTCTACCGCGACCCCAACGAAGACATACGTAGTCCGTATGTGTGCAAGCCGTGCGATTGCGACCCGATAGGCGCGCTCGACGAAGGCATCTGCGATTCCGTCAACGATCCTGAGAACGACATCGAAGCCGGGGCATGCCACTGCAAGCCTAACGTGAAAGGTCGGCGTTGTGATGTCTGCAAGGATGGCTTCTGGAATCTGGATGCAGCCAACCCCGACGGCTGCCAACAGTGCACTTGCAATATTCTCGGCACGGTAGACAACTCCGGCTGCAACATGCACACTGGCGAGTGCACATGCAAGCGTCTCGTCACCGGCAAAGATTGTAACCAGTGCACGCCTGAGACGTACGGCCTCTCGGAGTCGGAAGACGGTTGCTCGCCATGTAACTGCGACGTAGGCGGTTCGTACAACAATTTCTGCGATGTCATTACAGGTCAGTGTCGCTGCCGGCCACATATGACCGGCCGCACCTGTTCGACGCCTAAGCAAAACTATTTCATTCCCCAACTGCATTTGGTGCATGAGGCAGAGAGGTCCGAATTGTGCATCACATACACGAACAACGGCAACTGCTCGACAGTTCCGTACCAGCCTCCCTCAGATCGCTTACCCGACTGGACCGGCATCGGTTACACTCGGGTACCCGAGAACACCGAGTTGACCATAACAGTCGACGACATACCACGTTCCATGCCGTACGATGTTGTTATTCGCTATCAGAGTACTTCACACGGCGACTGGGAGGATGCGTACATCACGCTGTTGCGTCCGGATGAGGTTAACCCCGAAGGCGAGTGCGCAGCTTCCGTGCAGCCTGGCTCCAGCATCTACGAGACACGCGTACCCTTCAACCTGCCCGACCGCCAGCACCAAGTGGTCGCCTTGCAGAACATCTGCCTGGAGGCCAGCAAGGTGTACAAATTCAAGATACACTTCGAGCGCCGTCGCCACAACGAGGACAACCCTACAGCCACCATCATGATCGATTCGCTCACACTCATACCACGCATTGAAGTCACGTCGATCTTCAATGGATCGCCGCAAGCCGAATCCAGACGGCGCGAATACTACCAGATGGGTTGTAATCAATCGCTCTACGACACCCGCTACAGCGCGGTAGTTAACGAGCGCTGCAAAGAACTGGAGAACTACGTGAGTACGGTGATTTATGATGGCGCCAGCATGTGTAACTGCAATCCAACCGGATCGTTGAGCAAGGAGTGCGACGCAAATGGCGGTTTCTGTCAATGTAAAAGTAACGTTGCTGGACGTCAGTGCGATCAGTGTGCTCCAGGCACCTACGGCTTCGGTCCCGAAGGTTGCAAAGCTTGTGATTGCAATAGCATCGGCTCAAAGGACAACAACTGCGACCTCATCACTGGCCAATGCGCGTGCCATCCCAACACCTACGGACGCGAGTGCGATCAGTGCCAACCTGGTTACTGGAACTTCCCGAACTGCCAAGTGTGCGAGTGTAACGGACACGCACAGCAATGCGATGCACGCACCGGTCAGTGTTTGAACTGCATGGACTTCACCACCGGCTATGGGTGCGATGCTTGCTTGGACGGCTACTACGGCAATCCATTCCTGGGAAGCGAGATTGGTTGTCGTGCTTGTCGTTGTCCCGACACCTTGGCCAGTGGCAACTCGCACGCCGATGGTTGCAGTTTAGACTCACGTAACAACAACATGATTTGCCACTGCAAGGAAGGCTACGATGGCTCGCGTTGTGATCAGTGTGCGGACAACTACTTTGGTGACGCCGAAACTCCAGGTGGTTCCTGCTCAAAGTGCGACTGCAGTAACAACATCGACCTGTACGAAATCGGCAACTGTGATCATCGCACGGGAAAATGCTTACGTTGCCTCTACGATACTACAGGCGATCATTGTGAGCTTTGCCGCGATGGCTTTTACGGCGATGCGTTGCAACAGAATTGTGTGCAGTGTGATTGCGATTTCCTGGGCACAAACAAGACAATCCAGCACTGCGACCGTTTCACCGGCCAGTGCCCCTGCTTACCCAACGTGCGCGGTATACGTTGCGATGAGTGCGTTGACAACCACTGGAAAATTGCTTCTGGCGAGGGATGCGAGGCTTGCGACTGCGATCCGATCGGCTCAGTTTCCGAACAATGCAACCGCTATGATGGTCAATGCGAGTGCAAGGACGGTTTCGGTGGTCGTGCGTGCAACCAGTGCCAGGCTAACTACTGGGGAAACCCGAACGAAAAGTGCCAACCCTGCGAATGTAATCCAAGCGGTTCAGCGGACTACCAATGTGATAGGGAGACCGGGCAATGTGTCTGCCATGAGGGAATCGGCGGTTACAAGTGTAACGAGTGCGCGCGCGGTTACATAGGAAAATTCCCATACTGCACGCCATGCGGCGAATGCTTTAACAACTGGGACCTCATTCTACATGCTCTCGAGGAGGCCACTGTCGAGACCATACAACGAGCCAAGGAGATCAAAATGATCGGCGCGACCGGAGCCTACACAGCCGAATTTAGTGCTCTAGATCAGAAACTACAGAACATACGCGAACTACTACAGAATACAACCTTCAGCTTACTTGATATCGACGGATTAGACGAAGAAGCTGGCGAGTTAAAGCGCAAACTAACTGCATCACACCAGAAGCTGGTCGAAACGGAAGAGAATCTGGAGAAGATCTATTCGGCGCTGAGCTTATCGTCCGTCGAATTAGAGAAACTGCAGAATCAGTCAGCCCTGGTGAAGAAGCTTTCCAAGGAGTTGAAAGAGAACGGTATACAACTGCAGGAGTCGAATATCGAGGGCGCTCTAAACTTGACCCGCAATGCTTTCGAGCGCGTACTCGATCTAGGAACCATGAAGACGGAAGCTGAAGATTTTGCGGCCAGTGCCGATCGCAACTGCAAACGCGTCGAAGCTCTGGCAAATAAAATGAAGGATGAATCGGGTGCCATCACCACCAACGACAACATTATCAGCGAATACAGAGATGAACTCTCCAATCTCACAGCTATGATACCCGACTTGAATAACGAGATATGCGATAAGCGCGGCGATCCGTGCGACAGTCTTTGCGGTGGCGCTGGTTGCGGCACATGCGGCGGACTCTCTTGCGAACGAGGTGCTCTCACACGCACTGAAAAGGCTCTCAAGGTTTCCAAGGACACCGAAGAAGAAATAAAAGCCAAAAAGGACCAAGCTGATCAAACTATACGATCACTCTTCCAAGCGAAGGTGAATGCGTCGGAAGCCTATCAGAAAGCTAAGAGCGCCTACGAAGATGCCGAACGCTATTTGAATCGAACGGACAAGAGCATCAAACAAGGCGAAGAGCAGATCGCGGCTTTAACCGATTTCATTAACAACAGCACTGCTTTGCCCGGCGAAAGTAAGGATTTGGCGAAGCAAACCTTGGAATTGGATTTAACACTCGATCCCAAGGAGATCCACAATCTGGGTGTGAAAATCAACGAAGCGGTGTCGTCTCTGAAAAACGTCGAATCGATCATCTATAACACTAGACACGACCTGGCACGCGTCAACAACCTGCAGGCCAAGGCCAACGCCACCAAAGAGACGGCCAACGAGATACTCAATACGGCCAACTCAGTGGTGAAGAACCTCGACGATGCAGACATCTCACAAGAAAAAGCTCTGAGTGCCATCAAACAGGCCAACAGCAACATTGAACTCGCCGCCAAGGACCTCGATCAGATCGATCTGGAAACAAGTGAAGCTGAAGCACCCGCCAACACAACTGCTGAACAGGTCGAGGAGTTAGCTAAGAAGGTGAACCATCTGCAGAAGAACATCCTCAAGAATGAACTGGACGCTAAGGAAATCAAGAAGGAAGCTGACAGAGTTAAGGAATCGGCGATGAGTGCTCAAAGGGATGCCAACCAATTGCAGTCTTCATCACAGATAGCCAATCAGACCCTGACTGATCGCGCCCATCGATCGGAAAGTGCACGGGAGCGCGCCAAGCTCCTGTTGCAACGAGCCTCCAAGCTCACAGTGGACACCAATGAGAAGCTGCGCGAACTACAGCAGATGCAAGACACGTACCAGGAGAAGAACAATATACTGCAGAAGCTTCAGGACGATGTTAAGCCATTAAATGAGGAGCTATCGCTTTACTTGGGCAAGATACAGGCGCAGGCAGATCGCTACAGACAGTGCACGGTGTAGTTCAGATTCTGAGTGTAGAGCTCTCTTCATCAAGCTTTCTTTATGTCTGCATTTATACTTAAGAACTCGTTTATATTGTCACTTTTTTGAAGTTTCTCGAATCTGTTTGTCGCCATAAAAGCCACTGCAAAGGAACAAATCTTAGGCTAGCATTTAAAATCTGACAATAGATAGTCAGTGTCTTCTGTAAGAATATGTTATGTTTTATATATTAGTCTATTTAAATATATTTCCCTAAAAAATAGAATTAATTCACAGCCGAAAACGGAGTTTTAAACAAACACTACTCGCAATATTAATCTATAGAGTGAAGTGAACCATTCTAAACACCGACTATGTATTTATAGCGATGTGCACTGCACATAGATACATAAATGTTTTAATTTAACCAAAAGTTGTGTGCCTTAATAACTGAAAAGTCAAAACTCGAAAGAACAACTAAATAACAACACATAATTTTTTATCATGTTTTCGTAATAATTTTAAGTTTATTTTGTGTTAATGTATCATTGATAAAATTAAAATAAAATTCTAAATGATAAAGGGAAATGTTTTTAATGAAATCAAATTGATAAATTGAAGCTTTCAGTCGAAGCCGTTTTCAGGAGAAGAAAAAGGATGCTCATTGTCGTAACTGCAAAGAAGGTATACGTGTTTCAATCAGAGCCTGAAAATAACTCCTACTCAAATGGATTTTTAAGTAAAAGTCAACTTTTACTTTTAAAAAAAGCTTTTAAAGACTTATTTTTAAAAGTCATCGATAAAGTCTTTGAAAGACTTTTATTTTTAAAAGTCATTTTAAAAAGTCTTAAAAGACTTTAAAAAAAGGTTAAAAGGTTACAACGTCACTTTCTATATTTCTTGAATTGTGTCGAATGTAAGGCCTTCTCGATCAGTATTGATCTAGAACTCGATCATTGCTTCAAACTCGAGATGTGGGAAAAGGCGTTTATCACTTCGTTTCGAAAATTACTCGACTAAACAGAATGTCTATTGTTATCAATCTCGATTGTCGTCCAGAATTCGAGACAAGGTAAACACGATAACAAGATATATCTGTTTTGTTTTATCTAGCTAAAATCGGTTTAGTGGGTTTTAATTAATGCTCAACCTGTTGCTCAATAAATCTCTCGACAAAAAGGAGTCGCCTAAAACCATGCTATGCCATTATCGTGAATAAATTTTGTTTAGATTTCTGCAATCAGGCGGCCAATAATTAAAGCAATTTTCGTAATCTTAATAGTATCTAATTATGTTTTATCTTAATCTAGCTTAATTATGCCTAACGTAAGAGATCAAAAGAAGTCTCCGGAAGAACATAACTTGGCGGTGGATCCGTATGCACTAATGAAGCAACACGAACAGTCATTACAAGATTTCACACGCTGTGAAAAAGCGAAAATACTCAATTTAAAAAATACTATAAAATCGCTAACTGAAGAAACCAAAAAAATGCAACAAGGGTTCTCGGCAAAGGACGACATTATTAAGGAACTACGCGAAGAGTAAGTCTTAAAACCCTTTTGTGATCACACTTGAGAGTAACAATGAACAAATGTCAGGATTGAAGTAAAAGAGAAAGAGATCGTAGGTATAACAGAAGCTAAGGATATCCTTGGCGAGGAAAACAAAATGCTGAAATTGAATTTGTTGACCAACGAAAGGAAGTTCTCTAACCTGGAAATAACTTACGACGAGAATATGGCTGCTTTACACCACGAAAAAGAGAAAATGCAACAATATATACAAACTCAAACTAATGCCTATAATACACTTAACGAAGAGGTTGGTGTGAAAATTTTTTTAAATGGCAGTAATATTATTTACATCTATTTTAAAGTTGACATCCAGTCGTCAAAAACTGGAAGACGAACTGCGTGACAAATCAAGGAGCTTGACGGAGTGGATGGAAAAGTTTCAAAAACTTAGCGAAGATTTTGATAACTATAAAGTTAGGAGCTCACAGGAACTTGAGAAAAATCTAGCGATTTTAAAAGTAATAAATGACTATATATTTAGAATATAATACAACTTACAAGTTGTCATATCTTTCAGGATGAGTCTGCTGACTTGAATAAGAAACTATTCAAGAAAGACGAGGAGCTGGCACAGATAAAAAAAGAGAAATGCGAAATGGAGGAAGCTAAAAATGTGATACGAATTCCATTCTTTTTTTTTTGCTATAACCTTTTTCCCTATAATCTTCTTTTCTCTTCTTCGCAACAGAAAATCATAGACGAGCTGCATTTTAAGATCAATAAAATCGAACGTATTTTCGAACAACCCCTTCAACGTGTACAACCGCAGTCGAATCCTCCTTCTTCAAGTCCCAATCAGGTTGCTCCATTTCAATTTTCCGACCAGACCGCAGTTACTGTGGTAAAATAAAATATTAAAACTAACAATAACATAATTATAATAATACAATACGTTAAATATTGAATTTAAAGAATGCTTTTTACAATGCACTTCATTATAGTCGAACACCAATATCGTAGCTACACTGCCAACCGTTTCATGTCCTGATGCCCAGCAATCAGCACGTGCAAAACGGAACGGCACTTCAGGAGAGACCCTTAATGGTGGTCGAGCTGCTATCTCGACTACCATCTCGACGCGATCAAGCAAACGCCGCTTTACGTCTTATCAAAGAGATGATCAGTCCTCTGATACCGACTCAGATATATCGGTGGTTCCAATGCATTTTTTTAATGTTAGTAAAAAGAAATAGCCTTTGATCCTTATTTAACATTATATTTTTGTCTTACATTTTTATTCGACAGAATATCCATAATGATCCTCCATGTATTCCAAGCGGTTTTAAACTACCAAAGCGACCATTAAGGGTGAGGGATTAAATTTCTGTGTGTTTGCTGCTATGAAGAAGTGATTTAATTTTCATTTAATTTTTTCATTTTCGTTTTAATTGTTTTGCAGGGATCCGACGAATCTTCAAAAACTTTTGATAATTTAAAACGTTCAAAGTATGATTAGAATGTATAGCTATTTATAGAATTTTCTCTACATATGTATACTATATATATAATCTACTTAAATTTTGTAAGCAACTCGAATTAATTGAAGTTTTCAGAAGATTTTAAAAATTGACTTCAATAGAAGTACAAAGTAAGTTAAAATACCAATTTGAAATTGTTAATATAAAAATTGTATTTCACAAAACTCAATGATTTAGAGGATTCCATGAATTTTTAATCAATAATTCCTAAAATTCTTGCTTTGCTCAAGAAATCCGTACGCTGAACATAACAGCCGGTCATTTTTCGGCAGCCCGTGTATGCATTACGTCCATGAAAGATCCTCCAATTGTCGAATATTACCATCGTGCCGGGATGCAATTTGAAGGCCCAACTATTAGCAGTATTCTGAACAATTGCCAAAAATTCGCGAAAGCTTCTGTAGAATTTTTGCATCTCCTCTTGCGGCAAAGTATCGAAAGCTGCGCGATCATAAACATTCAAACGCAACTGTACGATTTCGCCCGTCAGCGGATCGACTCGTATAATGGGTGCCGAATATTGATGATGCTCCCCCTCTTCAATGTATTCGGCGGGTACATGAACTCGTGAAAGCATCTCAAAAGCATCCGGGTTGCGTGTTTTTAATTCGAGCGCCGCGTACAAACCATCAACGAAGAAGTTTTCACCACCCTTACAACCCTCATGGAGAATGCAATGTAGCACCTGTAATCCAGCTGCATCACAGAAGTAGGTGTTGTCGGTGTGCGAGCCCAGGTACTGCTGGCTATAAGCAGTGTCTGCGTGATCGGCAGCGTGATCGCTAAATGTATACATCTCTCCGAAAAGAGTTTTCATCACCGGAAAGACACGTCGCACAGCCAACTCGGTCATGGTCGTATTGGCTGGTACCTCATCCACAAGAGCAATGCCATACCGTATTAGGCTCTCAACAAGGCGGTGTACCGCCTGATCAGAACTTACAAGCTGCGAAAGTGTAACACGCAATTTTGGCTCCGAATCCAGCACGATCGCACGACTCCATGGTATACGCAATGAGTTGCTTGTCTTCCGTTTTATTAGCTGCTTCAGTTGTGAATTGTAAACGAACTTCAGGTCGTAGTTCGATACATGGCCATCAGTCCCTGAGAAAAGTACAAAAATCACCAATCAACATAAACGAAAGTTTTCCTCTTTACATGTAACCTCAAAGCCAAGTTCATTTTTGGTGTACGAGCACTTGAGTGGTTGTACGTCCACCGGCAGATCGAATAAGTTGTATATTCTTTGCTTTGTATCTCGATTATAGCACTTGAAGCAGCGGCAGTGGTCGCGTAACCAGAATGCATCGATACTGAGAGTTTCTCCAGTGGGTTTGTATTTAATTTCAAGCATTTCTTTTGGGTTTGTGAACTTTTTTGTTAGAATCTTAATGCACGACTAACATTCAGACTATTTTGGTCCACGCATTTATTAGTATGACAGCAAGATGATCTTTGCTTATCATTCTTGATAAGAAACCTTAAATAACTCAATTCGTTCTTCTAATAACAGCTCATCTAATGTATTCTTTAAAGATGATTCCAAATAGTTGTTACAAAGTTCAAATACTATATCTCTCTAAAAAAATAACAAAAGGATTACATAAATTTAATAAGTAAAAGCTGTTTTCATAAATTAAATTGTTTTTTATATCATCTACACAGCAAGGAATTGTCTGTCGTTATTATATATAAAATTAGCTGAAAACTTTTATTCTTCAATTAATAATTTTACTCATTATAGAAATTCAACAACAATTTTGAATAATTACACTTGAGTTACATTGTATGTAAGTTCTATTAAATTTTTACATTATTTAAATTGTTATAGTGGTCTATATAGTGTTCTATAACAATTTATTTTATGCTTTTAAATAATGTAAAAATTTAATGTAATAACTTACAAATAATGTAAGAACTTACATATAATGTAACTCAAGTGTAATTAACCAAAATTGTTGTTTATTTTCTAAACAACAGGAACAGGAGAACAGTGTAAAGGAGAACAGAAATATCTGAATTAAATAAATTAATCATATGACGCTGAGCGAAAAAGGCTGTTGTTGAAACTACCTAAAAATGCATACAGTCTGCAATAATTTGAATAAGGGTTAACTTGTTATTGAATTGGGAGTTCCATTATGCTTTTCACACGGGATTTGTCGGGTTTATTTCGTTAGAAAACTTGATAAATTGAATTAACAAAAATCTGATTTATTTATTAGATAAATTAGTTTTTCAGGTTATTTATTTTAGTTCATATATACTTATTTTGTATTTCTTACTGGGTAATGATCCAAGCTACTTGAGAAATTATAAATCATATACTCGAATTACTCTTGTCTTTAGAAAACAAAAGTTTTATCCTTTTCGTTACACAATATTTTATTTTTATACAATTTATAAATATTGCTTAGAAATACAATTTATATTTCTACAATAGATATACAGTTGAACCTCGATCAGAAGGAGGCTGTTTAGCGCCTTCCTTCTGATATCGAATTATGCGATTTCCGTTTTAGACTTTTATAGCAAAACGTTAACCCAGACAAGCTGCAGTGATGGTTCCATGTACTGGAAGCAACAATCAAACTTGCAAATAAACGTTTATTCGAATTTATAAGAGTGCACGATTCCGAGAACCACATGTGTTTTTATTTTATCTGTTCTTAGGTTTTGCTTAAATTTGTAATTTGTCTTTGCTGTTTATTACAAATTGCATTTGATTTTTTGCTTTGTACAATATTTTGCCCTCGATTGCGAGAAAGTGTGAACCAGATTAGCTTATGCCATATTTAGTTTTCTACGGCAACGTGTGCGGGACGGTCATAGTCAATATTTTGTTTACATTATAAAAATATAGAAATAATAAATACGAAATAAAAAAAGCAAAACAGCGTAAATGATTTTGTTAAACCTCGCTGTAAGTGATGAATTTACAGAAATTTAATGAAAAAGTAATGAGTAGTGGTAGTGAAAATTCGTTAATAATGAAAATCAATCGTTTTAATTGTAGTGATATATAATAATATAAACAATATACAATAAAAAGGAAATTTTATAAAAATGCAAGAGAAAAACTTAATAAATCATAAAAATGTGAATATAATAATGCAATTACTGGATAAGTAAATTCAAAACTATATAGTATCACAGAGATACCCAGTAAACAAACAAGGTCTACATGAAACATTCGCTTAAACGTACCATAACAATAAACACAGGTATTTATCTTAGACTCTTTAATTCAACAACAATCTTTATACATTTCATATAAATATGCATTTGTAGGTCTGTAACCAAGAAAGAAAAAACGCTTATGAAATTACGGAAAACGAATTTTGTTATTAGAACTCAAATTGATGAATTTAAACTTAATTATGTATGGTAAAGTTATACATAATTTTATATATTCGATATTAGATAAAAAAAAATTGGATATAAAATCTAAATAGAAAACCAACACATAAATGCAAGAGGATTATATATTAATATAAATCCTATATGTTTAGAAACTCTTTAATTTGGAATAAGCGCTTATTCTTTATTTCTACAGATTTTTCAACATTTTATATTGTTCATTTAACAAATACGCAGAAAGCAAAACCTCAAAATTTAGAGATGACATTTAAGTAATGTAGACGTGTGGATGATCAAAATGCCAATATTAGAGGTTCATTCTAATAAATAAATATCAGCGAAACGGAAATATCAATGCAGATGCATATATCGAACGATTCTTTCACTGCAGAATGCTGAACAATTTTAGCCGGTATGTTGTTGGTATACACATCAGGTTTGCTATATACATAATTCATGGTGCGTTATTATCAAACAAGTTCAAGTCTGCAACAAATGCAACGCAATGACCACTGTAGGGTTAAGAAAATTTTCACAAATCTGATTTTGTGCTGACATTTATTGGTTTACGTTTTTACACGAAAATTATAGATGCGCAAGAGAAAATTGCTCACGTAAAGATACAATCCTCTCTTTCACCCCATTCGGAAAAAATCCTAGCAGCAATTAGTCTTTAATGAACTGTGGAACAATTAACAAGTGTAAAATCATCGCGTGACAAAGAAAAATTATCTAGAAAATAGAAAATATAATAAAAAAGAATTTTTTACTGTGTCTAAATTTAGTATTTTTATTTGAAAGGTTTCGAAAGGTGTTCTGTGCCTATCAAATTTTGCAAAGGTTATTTCACATCATAAATTCATTCTGGCTGAAAAAAGAAAAACTAAATAATTCTAAATAAAGAAATTTTAAAGGGTAATTGTCATTCCGTCCAACTGAGATCAATCTCACTGCAAAAGAGAGTTGCCAATTCTTCGTTACCATTGAATTGAATTGAATTGAAATTTTATTGAGCCTTTTTTCAACAACATTATAAGTTTACAAAAATTCAAATTACAATTGTGGATAAAAATTAAAGACTATAATGTATTATCTAAAAAACATATATGTACAGCAGTATCAAACTTATTAATAAGAAGAGAACATTGAAGAAAACAATAACATGAACATTAAACGCTCTTGCTCCCGGAGCTGACATGGATTGAGATATATAGATCACTTAACCTAGATTAGATCTTAATGCTAACTTAATGCTAACTTAGTGCTCTAAGAAAAGAAAAATAAAGAAAAAAAAAAAAATAATAAAAAATTAATACAAAACCAAAAAAGAGAAAACAAACCTTTTAGACACATTTGAGTGCTAACCTCTATGAGAATCAGGAACTGTATTTTTATAAAAATTGTGACAAAGTGACACATTTAAATCAAAATTAGCGGGAGCTTCGTTAGCGAAGCCAATGGGTGATAAATACCTTAAATTTGACCAGCTAAAAACTCTTTGTTGGTTGAAGATATCAAGAATGCAATCGTTAACATGGCAAGAAATTCTATTGATAAATCTATGTAGAATATCTGACACGTAAAGGCCAATTGGGCAAACTTTAGCTTCCGAATAAACGAAACGATTCGAGAAACGTTTTGTAGGCGATTGGAAATACTTTCCAATGCAATGACGTAAGACCTTGCGTTCTAAAATTTCAAATTCTCTAATGACAGTTGGAGAAACGTTAAACCAAATAGGAAATCCATACAAGATAACAGGTCTAATACAGGTTTTATACAACAAAAGTTTTGTCCTCTTTGGTAAGTTTCTGTTCCAAAAAATACTTGAAAAAGTGCCCAAAATTCTGTAAGCTTTTTTCAGTACAATTCTTGCATGTTTGTTAAATTTCAGAAGACTGTAAAAATTAATGCCAAGATATTTAATGGAATCCTTGAAAGGAATCTCAGACCCATTCAGAGCGAATTGTAAAGTTTTGCTTTCAGGCACAACAAACGACTTACATTTCCCTGAAGCATTCCTTATGCAAATGGCTTCACTTTTAGATGCATTAACTTTAATACCCCATTTCTCGTAGAAACGTCGTACAATTTGCAGATGTTGCAAAGTCTGATCTAACGCCAACTTAGGGGACTCATGGTGAGAGTACAGAAGAGAGTCGTCAGCATACAAAAGACCCGTCGAATTAGGCCCAAAGTGTGGGAAATCGTACATTAAAATATTGAAAAGATGAGGAGCTAAGATGGAACCCTGAGGGACTCCACAACTTATGTCACCAATATCCGAAAGCAATCCATTAAAAAGAACGCAAAACTTTCTGTTTGCAAAGAAACTCTTGAATAATTTAATAATTGAGGGAGCGAAACCAAGTTGAAACATTTTAAAAAGAATTCCGTTATGATATGCGCGATCAAAAGCCTTATCAATGTCTAAAGAAATTGCAACGGTGCAACGACGATTACGCAAGTTAGAAACTATATCATTTTGAAATTTCAATAAAGCATCAACTGTTGAGTGACCTTTTTTAAAACCAAACTGCAAATTTGGAATATAAGATGGATCCAGCCCGACGTCCATAATTCTGCGAATAACGTTTTCAAAAAGCTTTCCTAGATTAGACAACAAAGAAATTGGTCTCAGATTATTTACCTCAAAGTTGTTTGACTTTTTTTGAATAGGAATAATCTTAGAGACTTTCCACGCGTCAGGAAAATATGAATTATTTAAACAATTATTAAAAACAATTGCAATATATTCAAAAGCTTTCATAGGAAGTCTTTTAATTAAGAAATTAGAGACGTCATCTAGACCAGAAGACCTTTTGCTATTCAGTTTAACAGCACAAGAGAAAACTTCGTCCAAATAAGTCAACCTAGGAAGGTGGCATTCATTGAGTGCACTTAAAACATTACTAAAAATATGGATGCTTTGTGGAGATTGAGCAAAAATATTTGTTAGCGAATTTTCTATATAAGAAATGTCCCTGCCAGGAGGAGAACCCTTGTAAATATTGGAAAAATGAGCTAGCAGATGTTGCAGTTTTTCATCGTTATTTTCAATATCGACGCCGTTAACTGAAAGGTTTTTTGCTAATGATTTTTTTTTAGCTCCTATTAAACTATAGATTTGTTTATGAGCCCTTGGGCCTGGCACAATTTTGCTCAGTTTAACGCTAAAAATTTTGGACTGTTCAATTTCTACTTGTTTTTTAATAATAATGCTCAACAGTTGAATTTGCTTAGACAGGAGTAAGTAACTTGGACTTGAACGGTTGAAATTACAATGATAAATACGCTTCAAATCCCTCTGCCAACGATGCTTGATTTTAAACAAATATTTTATATTGTCAGAAATAATAATTTTTTTATTTTCTCTAACAATTCTTTCAGAATGAAGTGTAACCAATGAATTTAAAGAATTAGAAAACAGTGATATGAAAGCATCAATTTCGTGATTACTTAAATTTCTACAAGACGGAGGAAAATGATTTATTATTTCATTAACGAAATCATTTCTAAACGTATCCCAATTGGTTCTTCTGAAGGAGGTGAAAAAATGGGGGGAATGGAGAAGAAACTCAAAATCCGTGAATTTAATATGCAATTTAAGAGGGTAATGATCAGAAAAAGTAGGAAGACTGGAAATTTTAAAATTTGGATTTGTGGAGTTTAAAAGATTTGAGCTGATTAGGAAGTGGTCAAGAAAAGACGAACCGTTAGGATAAGAAGGTGTTGAGTCCGATAACCTTGTGAAGCTGAGAATATTGTGCTGTAACCAACTGAAGAGTGCATTACCATTGGTATTATTAATGGAATCACCCCAGTCAACGTTTTTTGCATTGAAGTCTCCTCCAACAATGGTTCCATCAAAATTTTGAGACAAGCGCGCTTCGTTACCATTAAACGTATAAGAAACAAATTGTCATTGTATCTAGTTTTTTATTGACTTTTGTTTTAAAACAGTTCATATTGATTTTTTTTAAAAAATATTCAATAATGCTTCTAATATAGTTCGAATATATAGTTCGAATTTAAAGCTGAATTGCAAAATATGTATTGAATTTTTTAAGTTAAATTTGATTCAAGGTGATGCTAACAAGTTTTTGCTACCAGTTCTTTTTTAAGCACAAATGCACAAAGATCACAATATCAAAAAAAGACGAGTGGAATTTATCAAGAAAACTAACTTACTAAGGAATTGTTCACGTCACAGCTAAATCCTTTGGGTGTGCGTTAATATAATAATTACTGTAACTCCCTGGAACCTATCTTTACTATTGCTATTTCTGCAGAGCACTGATTCGTCTTTTACTTGCTTTTATATCTTTCCATGCACGGTAAAGAGCAATCACAAATAATTCAGTGTGAATTGGCAACTCTGTAATAAAGTCAATTTCTTGACATCAATTAATATGAGACTGCAAGAAAAAGATTGAAAATAGATTTAATTTTCTGAAAAGTTTCGGAAAGTACAATTTTGTTAAAATAAAGGTTTAAAAAATATTTTTTAACTAGATAGGACAAATTCTAAATCTGTATAAATAAAGGAAACAAGAAACACCTAATGAAAAACCCAAAACAAAACAAAAACAACTGTTAAAAAAAGACGGGTGAAAACATTTCCAAAAACACAAATTCATCTGCTGCTTGATAATCTTCGGCTGAATGGACGACGAGCTCGAGGACAAAGTATTTTATCAAACATATGTTTCGCACATGAAGATCTTCTCGAAATTTGCGGTTGGCTTCTCCTCCATTAACTCACCCTTGGCGTACGTTTGGAAACTATGTCGTCTCTATTTATTGCGGCCCGAAGTCGTCCTCTGCGGCCTGATTATTGTTGTTTTTCTCATTTACTTACAAGCCGTGGACGTCTGGACTCGCAATGTGCTTGGACGCATTCAAGCTTCGTTGGGTCGAAAAAGGACGCACAGGCTCAAGATGGAAGCGGCTGATGAGAACCCACACTGGGAAGAAGTACGTCATCAAAGTTCAGCGTTTGCTATACTGGGTCGACGCGCAAACATGGAAGACAGGTAGGAATCACTGAATCAAATGCTAACTAATTAATTAGATCACTTTTAATAATTTTGAGATGAGTGGAAGTTAATGACTGTTAAATGTGGGTTGTGGGTTTCTCAATAAAAGATGATCGAAAAGATGAGTAATATGATAGTTTACTGTAATTAATACTTGAAATCTGAATATTTTAATATCTTTTAAATTCCTAATAACTGCAAATGTAAACTTTTAAGTTCATTGAATTACAAGTACATATATTCTGTAATTTGAGAGTGCAACCGATATTGTGGTAATGGCTACCGCCCTGTCATACTCGATTACATTTTAGCTATTTTTAGGTTTACCTTACTAAAATAAGTGAAATAATTATAAAGTCATACCATTCCGTCAATAATTATGAAGTCTGACTAATGAATGACGTCACAGAAGTGTATCAAAGTCAACTATATGTATGTGAAACAATATGCACGAATTTTCACATCTTTCACGTTTAGGTAACTTCAAAAGTTTTTACAAAAGAAAAAGTTAAATTTAGACTACAAAAACAAAAGAAAACAAACATGTGTGTATATGCCGGGCAATTTTAATCTATACACAAAAAAAAAGAAAAGACATTTTTAATTTATTTAACAGAAAAATTTAGAAAAATGTAAAAATAACAAATCGTAAATATTTTTTCTCTTGCGCTGTTTTTTCCACTCGCATATATTCTGGCTGTAAACACTTACGATGTGTTTATGAATTCAAATCTATGCTACATACATATATGCTATATTTTTAAAATTACTCAAAAAAATAAGTCGGACATACATAATATAAAACATTCTCTACAAAAATTTTTTTAAAGAAAACCAAATTATAATTTTTCTTTTTCTTTGTTGTTTATTATGTATACTTTTAAAAACGACAAAAACAAAAAACTAATTCAGATTAATCTATATATATAAAATAATTATTTAAATCAATATAAATTTTTAAATGTCACGTTTTTAAGACGGACTAAAAAGTTTAAAATAATTTTTCCTAGCCCCATACAGATTTAAAACGAAAAACTAGGGCGCATGCAAAATTCATGCATCAGCTACTCTTTACACTGCGTACTATCTTGCACACCGCTTTTTTTTGCTTTAAATCTGTATGAGGCTAGGAAAAATTATTTTAAATTTTTTAGTCCGTCTTAAAAACATATACATTCCTATATCATTCAATTGCAATTGCAACGATACTTTGGTGAGTTGTTATGCTCGCGGCCGCAAAGATTTCTCTTATATTTTTTTATTCTTTAATTTTTTTTATCCAACTAAATTCTCGAATTAAATTGATTTGCCATACATCCCGCCGCACGTTTTAACATTGAAAATTGACATATCTATCATTCTTCTCCGAAACATGAATCCAACACGACTTTACAACGGTAGCGGGCTTTCCGGTACGACTTTACAACGGTACCTGGCTACAAATTGGTTAATCTACACCTGAAGCACAAGTTAAAGGCATCACGACTTCAGACACGGACGAGCAAAGGGAAGCGAGACTGGAATCCGTTCGATTACGCACTGCTCGATCCAGATGAACACTGCACGCTGTTTTAAATCTTTGTGCATTCCATTACCATGCTAATGATTACGGTCTTCATCCAAGTGTGATTATTGAAAAATAAATATCGCATTACAATGACGACCACGGGAACGAACTCGCGGGGCAGCAGCTGCTTTTTTTATAAAAACAAAAATATAACAAATTGACAAAATTCATGTCAAAAGAAAGTTCGGACATTTGGCAACACTTTAGCCCTTTTCGATATTTTAAAAAGGGAAAGGGATGGTACCTACACCCGAAGGGAGTAGGGTATATTCACTTTGTTCTTCCGTTTGTGACGCAGAGAAGGAGACGAGATAGATCTAGAAAAGTATATATATTCTTGCTCAGCGTCACCTCCTGTCCGTCCGTCTGTCTGTGTGTCTGTAATTTGATCGAGAGGTATCTGGAGGCAATTCCAATCTGATCGCCAAAAATGGGCATGTCATGCCCACTCATAGGCATTACCTATCTGCTTGCAGATAGATATGGGCTCATTTTGGGCTCATTTGGAGAACCAACTGAAAAATTGTACTATTTTAAGCAAGGAGGATTTGGAAACTTTACTTAGGGATGAGTAGGCTAAAATAGGTCCTTCGGTTTGCAGAAAATTAATCGAATCAATGCCAAAAAATGCAAGCTATTGAACTAAAGAAAGTTATTGAATTTTAGTTACTAGTTATATTATAATTATTAAAGGTATTTAACCTTCTCCTCATATACAATTTTCAATAGAATTTCTGAGATTTGAATTTTTCCAAACCTATTTTATTCAGTATATGTATAGTAGCGTTTATTTTTCCAGCGAATATAATTTTGAACAATCATAAATAAACGCCAATAAGTTTTCCCATTACTATTACAGAACGATTTCATTATTTTATCCAACGTTAGATTTTAAGTATCATTCAGTAGAGTGCTTAAACGTTCTATTGTTTTCAATGGTTAAAAATAAACCCATCATCTTCTACATAATGTCACTCGTTTATCTTTTTAAATATGTATATTTTACAATATTATATTTTCTTTCAGACTTATATTGTTCTCGAATCTACGCAGAGAAAAAAGTACGCATGTCGGCGAATTCAAAATGCATTCATGTGTTATTAACAAAAAAAAACAGACTCTTGTTAGACTCTTAAAATATTTATGTGCTTTTTAATGCAGCTTGAAAATTGAATTTCTCGAGAGCTTTGCAAATTAGTAGTGAAAAAAGTGCTAAACTGGGACAATGCTGTCATCATTACATGCAGAGCTGAAAATGCTTGCTCTTTATTTTGAAGCGCAAGCATTTTCAGCCACGAACAAGTAATTTCCGTTGAATTATAATTTTGCTAATGTTGCACTTAAATTTTACTCGCTTGCGAAGTTTTTGATAAATCAGCTGGCTGTAATTATAGAATTTATCAACTTCAATAGAGGAGAATTTAGCATTTTTAAGTACATTTTCGTAACTTATTTATTTGGCAAATATATAATAAATTCCTACGAATGTCATTATTTTTGTCGCCATCAGATTCATCATCGAAGAAAATGTTGATAACAGTACGGGAATTTCATTTTTTGCCGTTTTCGATGGACATGGCGGGGAGTTCGCTGCAGATTTTGCTAAAGATATTTTAGTGAAAAATATCTACAACAAAATTATCGAAACAACCAAACTGCTTAGCAGCCAGAATCAGCAGCATTCCGCAGCAAGTGCTGCTGGCATAGAAAGATGGGAGTATAGCAGTTATGATGCGAGTCCCTATGACATACGAAAATTCAGCCGCAAGGATAAGAGCAACAAGGAAAATGAACCGGTCGTGCGGCGACGAGACAGTCTGCAAAAGTCACAGAGGTAAGCTGAGTTGCTAACGTAAAGTACAACTAAGTTATTGACCGAAATGCTCTTAAACAGCATTTAGTATTTAGATTCAATACTGTCTTCTTCTAGATATATACTTCCTACCCAATTTTAAAAAACTGCGTGAAGTTCAATACGTATTTAAGTTGAGAAGATAAATACGTATTTAGTTTAGCAAAGGCATGAACCGCAACCCGCCCTAGGATCCACAACATGATCCACATACACTGTCATGATGGAGAGGCCACTGCCCACTACATGGTCCGAGTGCGTTGATAAAATTTAGCATTCTGGAAAGCTAATGGCAGTACCTTTTCACCGATATATGCCACTAGGTCAAGATATTTTTCTAAAGTTACGAAAGAAGGTACTGAAAACGCGCATTTTTAGTTAGCCTACACTGGCATGATGAAGTGGCCGCTGCCAACTCCATGGTCCGAGTACGTTGATGAAACTTACCATTCTGGAAGGCTAATGGCAGTACCTTTCCACCGATATATGCCACTTGGTCAAGATATTTTTCTAAAGTTACGAAAAAAGGTTCTGAAAACGCGCATGTTTAGTTAGCATGATGAACACTGGCATGATGAAGTGGCCACTGCCAATAGGAACTATTATACACTCGAAAGATACAACTGAAAGTAAAATAATTGGATAAATAGATTTTTTTAACAAAAGCGTGTGTTCAAACATTCCTGAAATTAAATGTGACATTATGAAATGTGAGGCCATTAAATTAATTGCTCAGAGAGAACTACTAGTTGAATCATTGGCCAAAAATGCTTCATTAAAGCGGATTGCTTCACCACTTCATAATGATGAAATGGAATGCAAAAATTTATCAACTAATATCTAAACAAGCCTTCTTGCATTACTAGATTGTCAATCGCAAAATCCTACATCAAATAACAAAGCAGGCTGTTTCTCAAGCCCTATAAAATGTGAAAATTAACATGTTTCATGTGAGAATAATTTAACGGATATTAATATGACAATAAAATCCATAACTATAGACGACTTTAAGGTCATTAGAATATCAGGACAAGCAAATATTAAATCTAATAGAGCGACTAAACTAATAAAAATAAAGGATTCACCAAAAAAGTACCAGAAATAATATCAAAGCGTCCCAGAACCTACGAATATGAGGATGCTTGCTTTAAAATGCCAAGTGAAGTTACTAATTTAATTTACAAGAAATACGTATATCTATCTACAACTAGTACAATTTTTGGAAGACGTAATTCGTGAACAATATAAAATATATAAAAGAAGTAAGGATGCTGGGGAACGTTCAGGGCGTAATCAGTTTAGCAGTAGCTCGAAAAATAAGGTCCGAAGCATGTAGAGCTTTTGATCGGATCTTGATCCATTAATTGATTGAGTAAGAATGAGGAGCGATAAAAATATAGAGGCTTTATTTATCGAGTTTATGAACCAATTGAGTTGTGTTTATGGCCAGTATCACAACTGATACTTCTAAAAAAAAAAACAAGAAAATTATGAAGAAAAGTAGAAATACTGTTTTTATTTATATTCCACTGGTGGAGTGGTGGCGAAAACAGAACAAGATTCTAAAAAATTATACTTATATAGCCTCATAGTACAGATGAAGAAAAAAGGACTCCGGAACAGTGTTCCCAGTGGCAGAATTTATTCTGTCAAATTACTTGTGAAGATATAGAAAGGTCTTTATTAAACTTAAACGTATTTTGTTTGCAGAATAAAATTGTGTGGCCTATAACAAAAAGAATAATAACAGACTGAAGCTTTGCTAGCATAATTGCTTGCATCAAAGCTTTTAATAATAAAATAAAAATGGCATCGATGAAAAGCTTTTATGTGCTGTGCTACGATTTTTGCTTAAAAGCTTTAAAGAAGAAAAAACGCCACATAAACTTTGTTATTGTTCAAATATGTTGCAGCCATTTTTCAAAAACAATGTTTAGAGATGTTGATGAATATATTTTTGACGATAAATAATTGAAAATATACATTGGAATTGCAATAAATTTGCAAAATAAAAATATTTCGCCTGGAAAAATAAGCACTTTAAAAAGGCTTTTCAATTTTTAAATAAATTAGATGCAAACACGATATCTATGGAAACACCACAGACATATGTTGCGGATACTAAAGAGGCAGAAACCATAACAACAACCATCACTTACAAAAGCAGCCCATTTTATTGAAAAAAAAGAGATATATTTGTGACATTATGCTGTCAAGGACAAGCCATTTTCTTTGCTCCCACAGAGGATATGTTATCAAATGTAAATAAAGGATAAATCCGTTTTAATAATGGCTATTTTGCACAATAGGCGCCTTACCCTTGCCTATGGGAATTTTAAATCAAATAAATTTACCTACATCGACACTATGAGGGAAAAGAGAGACAGTCCAGGGAAAATATTAAGTTCAGGGAACTGGGACCATGGAGTTGGCAGTGGCCTCTTCATCATGACAGTGTATGTGGATCCTTGGCGGGTTGCGGTTCGTGTCTTTGCTAAAGTAAATACGTATTTTTCTTCTCAACTTAAATACGTATTTATTTTCACGCAGTTATTTTAAAATCCATTTTGAAATTCGTGTTTTGGTGATTTATAAATTTTTTTTCTTTTCTTTCATTCATATCAAGTGCTTCAGACGACTGTCCTTCTTCGAAACAGCAAACGAAAACGAGTAGCAAACAAAAGCATATGGACGCTTTGGCTTTGGACATTATGGCGTTGATGCACGGTGGCAGAGACAACGTGTTCGGCAACAACAAAGATTCCGGCAGTCCCACCAAGAAGGAGCCTCCACCCAGCTTTGATGCTAAGCGCTATATCGAGAATGGAAAAATCAATTTTGGAAAGATGATCACAGATGAAGTGTTAGCAGCTGATTATAAATTGGTAGAGGCCGCCAAGAAAACGGTAAGCAATTATTAAGTGGTACTTTGATTCCAAAACCCCGTATTAAACTCCACCCTCTTTTTAGACGAACATTGCTGGCACCACAGCATTGATTGCTATCATACAAGATAGCGTACTGATTGTGGCCAATGTGGGCGATTCTCGTGGAGTCATGTTTGATGCTCGCGGCATAGCGATTCCATTGTCATTCGACCATAAGCCGCAACAGGTGGATTTGCTTTTTTGCTTTTATTTTTGTTTAATTGTCGTCCACGGGTAGGTACGTGAACGCAAACGCATTCACGACGCAGGTGGTTTTATCGCCTTCAGAGGTGTTTGGCGAGTCGCTGGCATACTGGCCACCTCGAGGGCACTCGGCGATTATCCACTGAAGGACAGAAACCTAGTTATAGCGAATCCTGATATCTTAACATTCGATCTAAATTATCACAAGTGAGTCTTTAATTAAATATTGTATAACATTTTTCTCACTCCTACCCACCACTCGATACATTTGCAGGCCGTCATTTCTAATACTTGCATCCGACGGACTGTGGGATACCTTCAGTAATGAAGAAGCCTGCAACTATGTCAAAGAACACTTGACCGAACCCGATTTCGGTGCCAAAAGCTTAGCTATGCAGTCATATCATCGCGGCTCTGTAGATAACATCACGGTTTTGGTGATTGTTTTCAAGGATGGCAAGTACCGTATCCATTCAGCGTCGGCTGCTGATAATACGATTGAAACCGCTAAGTCAGCTTCAAGCGAAATCAAATAAATAGCTCAGAAACAGCGGTCGAAAATGGCTTTAAATAATAGTCAGGAAAGCAGAGAACTGAAAATCCGATGGATCGTAAAAAGCAATTTTAGTCATTTATATGATGCTCTCAGTGTTGGTAGGATATTCGTCCTTTGCGCTCTACTGAGTACACTTGGTATTGTTAATTTGTTTCAGTTTTATAGTAAAACTTGTTTTATTTATACGTGGAAAAACAAAAAACTTTACAAAACTGCTGTTTAAATGCGTATCAATTTGTTTAATTTGTAAATTAGAGCTTTCCCTATATTAAATATAACTTAAATTTTATTTACAATATTATGGCCACACTTTTTTAAATTATAGAATAATAAATACAAAACTGGCGAACATAATGCGTTTCATATTAAATCATAATTTTAAATTTATGTATATACATCGTCTTTTGCGTTCATCTACACCTCGAGTTGCGGGTCCCACGCATTTCAATGTCCTGTCCTATTAATCTCGAAACCCAAGAAAATTCTTAGTTTCCAGATAACTTAATACATGAGGTACAAAATATAATTTCCCAAGCAACTAAAATTCAAAAACATTTGAACTTGCACTTTGATCTTAATATAAAATGTCGCTTTATATTTTTTTTTTATTTTCGAAGTCTTTAGAGAACACGAAAATTACAAATAAAATTAAACTCTTTAACTTGAGGAGACTGCAACTTGCCACACTCGAATAATGTTGTCCGAAAAACCAGCGAACAAAGTCTGACCATCAGTAGACCAGGCCAGAGACAAGCATTGTGGCTTCTCGAATTTGGAGGTGGAATTGGAGGGTGAAGTGGAAGAAACGAATTCTGGACCAAGTTCTTCAACAGTCTTCTTGCAAGCAAGATCCCAAATCTTGATCGATGAACCGTAAGCAACACACAACCAATAACGGTTGGGCGAGAAGCACAGAGCATTAATGATGTCGTTGTGCTCCAAAGTGTACAAATTCTTGCCATCGTTCAAATCCCAAAGCAGCGCTTTAGAATCCTTGCCTCCAGACGTGCACAACGAACCATCAGGCGAAACGGTAACAGTGTTCAAGTAGCCATTGTGGCCATGATGGTTGTTCTTCAGCTTGCAGTTGGCCAAGTTCCAGACTTTAACGGTACGATCCCAACCGCACGATACAATTATGGGGTTGGAGTGATTAGGCGAAAAGCGAACGCAGGAAACCCAGTCGGTGTGGCCATCTTCTTGAATGGTAAATTTGCACTCGGCCAAAGTGTTCCACAGTTTGATGGTCTTGTCACGAGATCCAGACACAATTTGACGGTTATCAGCCGAGAAAGCGACTGAGAGGACATCCTGCATGAATGGTAGAAATTAAAAAATTAGTAAACAGTCAGAATGTTCTAAATTTAAAACTGTTGAAACCAATAATAAAGTAGTTAAAGGAAAAACTTACAGAACCGGTGAGACTGTCGTTTTGCATGGGGTTGCAAGAGGACGGGCGCTCCACACATTCAACCAGATTTCTGCCTCGCATAGGCGCTTATTTTATGGTGGTGCTTATTGGGTATGCAACTAGCTAAACCTGTCGAATCTGATCAGCTGAAGCTATCAAAACCTATTACTACCTGGCACCACCAAATCTAAAAAATGCCCTACACAACAGCACGAACATGCTGTTTCACTAACTCTTAACTGAACTTCCAACTACGCCCTCTCTACGAGCATATATAAAATGAAACATTTCCCATCACCTTGGTGTGATCTTCGAAGCGGCGAGTAGTCTTGCCGGCGGCCAAATCCCATAGACGCAGAGTTTTGTCCCAGGAACCTGACAGCGCGTAATTGCCGTCAGATGAGAGCACAACATCACTGATGAAGTGCGAATGGCCATATAGGCGTTTCTGGGGATAACCGTAGTTGGTGTCATCGCGGGTCAGCTTCCAAACAATCAAAGTCTTATCTACAAAAGGGATGCACCAAGTACTCGTTAGTGGAATACAAGAAAATAAAACAAAATTATTTCAAAAGTCTGGGCCGATTTTTCCCAACCCAAACTTTGCACTATAGCTGGATACGTACCACGGGAAGCCGAGATGATTGTGTCGGGATCCTTTGGGTTAGTAGCAATTTGGGTAACCCATCCATTGTGGCCAAGAAGGCCTCCACGCAACTGCAAGCTTTCGCTCATAATTTCCTAGCAAATCTCTAGAACCACACAAAAACCACTCTACACCCGGAGAAGTCGAGTAGAAAAAGAAGGAAACGGAAGTGCTGGTTAGTGAAGCAAGCTGCAAAACAAAATATCGATAAATTAGAGACTTGAAGCACTAAAGCTGGTAACATACGGATAACGATTTCATGATAGTTCAACAGTAGCTTTTCTACAAAATGCAGTGGGGAAGGTTAAACAATACCAGAAAAACTCTGCCTCTCTGTTTCGATTGATTGAACACTAACGCATACACATGTTTGGGTTGGTTGCTTCTCACTTATTTAAACTCAAATGCAGCCCAACTCACTCCCGCAAATAAATAAAGTGCCATTACAACCTGTGCATTTTGTGGCTAAAGTCACAGTTTTTGCGTGTGATCATTCCAAGTGTGACATGGATCAGATTTCACAATCTTCGGATGGGGGCTGATTCTTCTGTATTTCCTGATATTTACTAGAAAATTATGAACGAAAGAACATTTTCCCTCTTGCAACATATAAACAGGAAAGGTTTCAATTTCTTGTAATGAAAAGTATACATTAAGGTCCAACGTTGATGCGTGTTTACAGTTGAAGCAGTTCACCTCATAATTTATAAGGACGCATTTTCCCTTAATAAATTTACGAATTAAATTGTCTGTTTTTTGTTTCGTATCACGCGCATCATTCGGTGTAATTTGGTTAATTTTATTGCACAAAAAAATTTTATTTGTTGTCGATAAAACTTCGAAAACAAGGCAGCAATATATTTTCATGGGTTTTATAGTACGCATTGCTGCTAAATATGCCAAACCACTTTCAATGTATCCACGAATGATGATTGAAACAACGTGTAGTGCTTCCCATGAAGATGTTGGGTTGAAAATGTATACTAATTCTATAACAAACCCTTTAAAATTTCACATTACAAACTAAATCTCGGTGATATTTCGCAGTCCAATAAGGAAAAAAAGAATGAACAACATGTGGACTTGATTTCCCAACCTAATTAACTTTAAAACGCGCAAAAAAGGAAAAAGTGTTATCATAGCTTTCATTTTCTATACGAAATTTGAAAGAAAGTCACTCCAATTGGCGTTCTACAGTAAGTAACAGTAACTTCAGCAGGACTTCTTAGTCAGTCAGAAAACAAATATGCTTTTGTCTTTAGTCAAATGGGCGGCAGCCGCTTTTCAATTTGCGTCGGCAGGAAGCCGACTGTAAAAAAATTTGCGCAGGTTCATCTAATTCGGAATTAATTCTAAATATTAAAATTATAGGCGCAAATAAAACTGAGCAAGATAATAATCAAAACAAAAATATCATCGGGATCACGATATCATTTCCAATTTTCTTTATCAAAATATAATGGGAATTTGGGGGAGTGATAATGAAGAAATTCAAAACTACCCAGTGTTGATTTTTGCTTTGATTTTTCATCTAATATTAAAAACATTCTCCGCACTTACAATAAATCTCATATTTTGTTTATTTTATATCTACTATTTATTTTTCTTGTCTATCGTTTCCATTAAAGTGCTTATTGAATATTTGACCATATATTTATTGTTGTAGTTCACTTATATTGTTACAACATATTAAGCTATATCGTTCATCTAAGTGTAATATGGTATAATTTGCATTTATCCTATCGAAATGCTACAATAAATTTCTATAAACATATATTACTTGTTTCTGTTGCCGATACATTCATTACGTCGCGGTATTTTATGTCTTTTTTAACGCAATAAACATTTAATTTTGTGGTTTAGGCTTTATATTATCTTTTAATAAATTCTCGTTCCCTAGATAACATGTGCTCACTTGCTAGCTTGATGCTTAAAATTTTTTTACAAATTCACCTCGGTCCCACATACTTAAAATATAAAAAATTTGTTTTTTTTACTTAAATATAAATATATACATATTTCTGTGGTATGAAAATAATAATTTGTGTACTGCACAAATGCTTCAAATTTAATAACTCAATACTAACACAAAACTAATACAAAAACATGTTGGATAAATGTTTGATTAAATCGAGTTTCTTAAATATTTATATATATTTATGGATATATATATATATATATATATATATATATATATATATATATATATATATATATATTTTGTAATTTGTAAAGCAACTACATTATATTCAGAAAATTTACCAAAATACTAGTAGAAACCACTTTAATTTAATTTTGAAATTTACAGAATCTTTTTATCAAAATTTAAATTTCAATTAAATTCTAATTTTGGTATGAACTCGAATTAAAATTTATTTTGAAAGAATTAATCCGCCTCTGCACTTTAATTTCCTTCGAAATTGCATATTGGCAATTCCTACCGCAAGTCTAGATTAGTCATTTTGCTACTTTGGAAAAGTATTGCGATTTCAAAAAGAAAGCAATATTTACTCAACTCAAGAAAATATGTCAAAAACCTTAAGAAAATAATTTTCCTATCCCTTCATATCCTCAATCTTTCCTTACTCCTGACAAAAGCCTTCAGTTTCTTCAATGGCAAACGTTAACTTCTCAACCAGCTGATCATAACTCTTATACGGTGGCAGATCCAAACGATTGAAACATGTATGCGAACGCGGCAGCCAAGTTTCTTTGCCCACTTTCTCGATGCAAAAGCGTTGCGGTCCATTTGAGCCCATCAATTCGGCAAAACCACCAACCGGAACACGACATGTGCCAGTGACGAACTGTAGCAGGCGTGCACGTTTCTCATTATCGGTGTCACGGACAAACTGTAAGGAAACATTACGGTGATTAAATAAATGGCTGGGTGGATTTCACTCTTTATTTCAAGCATTCTCACCTGCCAAAACCAAACAACCTGCTTGCTATTGCGATTGTAATGTCTGTAGATGGTATTACGTTGCCAATCGTCGACATCGACATCTTGCATACCACACAGTATCAGTTCCAACTCCCGCTCGTCGAAGTATTTCAACCATTCTAAGGGCACGACTTCATTAAAACCTTCCAAGAATGTTTTCGTCTGCTGTTCAATGCCTCTGTGCACATAAAAAATTAAATTTGATTCAATCATTATAACAAAATAAATATAATCATTATTTGCAGTCCCTACCCCAAGACTTTCGAATATTTCGTTTTCTTACCTCGTCATCCTCCACTCGGTCATCAGTGTAATGTATTCTTCTTTATTTTCTTCGGTCACGCGCTCCTTCTCACCGTCTTCTTTCAGTTCATGATGTATTATTTGCCCCAACACTTCAAAGTCGACACTAAACCACAGTTCCAGACCGCACTCATCGATATTATTGTCACGCACCCAAATCAACGAATTATAAAACTCTGGATCGATTGTCTCGATGTCTTTAATCGTCAGCTTTTTGTTCAGCATACGCTTGTAGAACGGCATCGTGAAGCCGGAGTAGATGAAGCGACCGTGATAGAGGGCCATAGCAATGAAGCGGCCAATAAATTTAAAGTACTGCAAGTGGTCAGGATTCACATATGAGGCAGGATTTATTTGCAGACTGTAGTTGTTCTTGTTCGCGTACTCGAAGAGGCAATACATGGGATTGAGAACCTCATGCGAGAGTAGGAAGAACCACTCACGTGATACACCTCCATAATCAAGACCCTCTTCGCCACGGAAAATTATATACAACCGACGACGTAACTCATATGCTGGCAATCGCATGATCTGATGATAGGAATCTTCGAAAAGCGTCTGTCGGGTTACAGTGATTTTTATGTGCGATGGTAGAGCGTTGCTCTGGCACAAATACCGGAACTGCGACAGCTTCCATCGAAAAGAGCGTTCGTAAGCGCGTGGCACGCCATAGACACCCTTCGCACCTTTTGGTGCACCTGGACGAGGATCTTCGAAGGTGGTACGACGTGTATTGTGATCGACGAAGAAACGTTCACCGGTTGCCGTATAGCGAATCTCCCATCCGGGCGGCAGAGCACCCTCGTTCATGAGGCTCACTTCTTGACCTTGAGATGAAAACAAAAAATTAACTTCAGATCAATTAAATGGAACCGGTGCAGCTACCTTGTGTTCTCGGGTCTTCCCATTGCGTGGTGCGGTTTTTGTGGTTCACAAAGTAGGCGCGGTTATCCGACTGTACCTTCTTCTCCCATCCATCTGGTAGTGGTCCAAGCTGATCCTCGTCGTCTTGTGTAACGGTGGCGGTAACTGCAGTGGGCTGCTGCTGTTGCTGCGAGTAAAGGAACCTTTGATTGCCCTGTGCCACCACATGTGCTCGCTGTCCTTGCCAGTGTTGGAAATGCATGAGTCGCTCACTGTTGGGACGCTGCCACGTGGTGGTACGCGTGTTGTGATCTACATAGTAGACACGTCCATATGGATCTTTGCGTATCTCCCAGCCAGGTGGCAAGGGTGTCGGTTTCTCCCAGTAAGTAGAGCGTGTGTTGTGATCGACGTAGTAACGACGTCCGTATTGGTCGAATCGTATCTCCCACCCGGCAGGTAGTGGCTCGTCATCAGCCTGGGCAGCCTGCAAAAGAAATTAGAATGAAATTGTTGTTCAGTAACTCGACTGTTGACAAAATTCAAAGATACCAATCGAAACCCCTAAGAAAAATTGTTAAAGCACCATGGTATACATCACCAATAAAAATACACTCAAAAATTTAAAAAACTGCTATGTTAAAAGAAAAATCAGCTATCACTCCAGCAGATATTTATTGCGTCTCAGTGATCATGTAAATCTTTGGCCATATCTCTTCTAGATGGTAGTGATGAGACAAAAAGGCTTAAAGGATACATGTTCTGGGTCTGCCATTTAGAAAATAAATAGTTCTTGGTTCTTTGTTATAAAATGTTTATAAACATGTACATGTAATATTTGATTTGAGATTTAAGTTGATATAAGAGATAAGAGAACAACCTAAACTGACATTTTGAATGTTATGTAAGGCGAAATAACGGTACTTAAATGTAAATAAAACTCTCGTATGTTAAGACCGTTTATGTGAATCATGTTGTCCTATTCACTGGAGCTGGATCTACGAAGTCGAGCGTAACTTTACTTACATCTAATATATTGGATAATTTGCCCATTATCCTAAAGATAGATTGCAAATGAAGTTGTATTAAAAAAGAATTGTCGGTCGTTGTCTTCGAGTAATGGATTATAGTAGACAGGCTTAAAAAATTACCTGCAGCTGCTGATCTGCCGCATTCGACACGGGCAATGCATTTCCCATAGCCTGCACCTCGTTCGTCATCGTGGAATTCTCAAGTTGTATTGGTGCCGGTGCACCGTTTGCATACACTTGTGGAATTGAGTTGGTTACAGGCATGCGATGCTGTTGCGCATTTTGATGCCCTGTAGCGACTTGGTGTTGCTGATGCTGTTGTGGTGGTGTCTGTTGTTGCTCAGATACGGGCCCAACAGTTGCTCGTCGTACAGCACCAGTGTGAGGTCCGCCGCCTCCGCTATTACCACCGCTTGCTACCGGAGAACGAGACGCACCACTCCCACCTGACATCACAGCCGCTGTAAGAGTGCCGCCGCCGCCGCCTGGATTTTCATGCAGATTATTATTGCTAGGCAAGCGCATGCGTGCTCGTACTCCTGTAGTACCGCAGAGTAAATAGAACATGCTGGTATCGAATTTAGGGTCTGAACTTAAAGATGACTCTGCAGTCGCTCCGGCCACAGGACTCACACCATTGCCATTCTGCTGGACAACCAACTTCGACATATCCAACCTCAGGCCATTTAGGATGGCAACCAACTCGCCGCTCTTCTTTTTGCGATTCTCTGACTTCGAAGTAACTAGCAAGTCCATAGTGATCTCGAGAAATTCACAACGTCCGTTGTAGTGTTGTAGCACGTTAGCCATTTTTAGGGAACGTTCACCGAGCATGGCGTCCTTGCGGAAGCTTGAATGATCCAAAACCTTGAAGTGCAGTACTGAGTTTGGTGTAATCTAGAAAATAACAAATAAAGACATCTTTTAACTAGTTGCTCTCAAACCAATCACGGTTAGAGGAAAACGATAAAAAATTGCTTTGAAATGTGGCGCAAATGTTCTTTGTGTTGAAGAGATGCAGTCCAGGATGGAAAATTAGCGGAATGATTAAGTTCAAACGAATCGGTTTAATTGAATATTTAAAATAAAAATAAAGAAAGGCTGCACCTAAACATTGACAAAGTAAACACCCACTCACCCACACTTACCAAAACTGTGAAATCCTCATTCCATTTTGGCGAATAAGTGTTCTTGACCACATCGGTTTTGCGTTTGCTTTTATTATCGATTAACAACTCAACATATGGATTGGGTTTCAAGAAGCTCGTATCACGTAGTGAGGCTTCTTCGACTGTAACAAGAAAACAAAAGCAAAGTGAATTAAAAATTTGAAGGACATTATTGATTTCTATAGATATCAACGTTTATAGAATTAAAGCTGTAATTAATTTAAAATCAAAAGTTCGTCTTACTTGTTACACTTAGCTGATGATAGCCTTGATGGCTCGTATGATGACCTCCTCCGTTTGCAGCAGCAGCACACCCAACGGCACCTGCCGATGTGATTGCTGCTGCCTCATCGCCATTACAATCATCACTAACTGCATGTCCACCAGCAGCTACTGATAGCAAAGCGTTTCCCTCGGCCATTGCTAAATTTCCCGACTTGGGTGACGTTTTTTAAGACGTCTCCTGTACTTTCGCAACTTTTTCTCGTGTCTTAAGTGCTCTTTTTATATTTGTTGTAGACTAAAATAAATTACAAATTAAAAGGGAATTGTAAAATAATAATAAGAATCCACGGTATAAGTTTGTATAATACAATAAAAAAAAATAAAGAATTTCCGTTACTCATAACTTCTGAGACAAGTCTCAATTGATAAGATAAGACTGCCAAAAATTCAACTCTAAAATATACTATCACTAGTATATACAAAGGTAACCATGAGAAAGGTAACACAATTTTATATCATACAAACCTTATGGCATAAAAATGGTGCGGTTTGGTTAGCCGGGCTAGTCTCACTTATCAGTTAAGTTAGGAAGAGTATTAACTACATTAGATACCCAGTATTTTTAAGGGAGTCATGGAGGCTTTTAGTGCCGACCCTTTGTTTTGAAATGTTCAAATAAATTCACAATTCTTACTGAGGGGGGATGTTTTCCCGGCTGAAACTCCCTCACATTGCAACGCTGTTAAGTTTATCAGATATTCATAATACTGTGTACATATAATATATATTGCTTCGTTCATATATAAATCCGCAAATATATTCCAGATAAACAAATGATTGCCAACAATTGTTGCATTATACTGTAATAATACAGATTCTTACTAGAAACAATAAAAATCAAGAAACAAAAACAAAAGCAAAAAAGTCTCAAAACAGCCATTGAAACTCAACAAATCCGAATGCGATTTTACAAGTTAAGGATTTTGAACTGACCGTGTCATAAGGCCAAGTCTCGGAAGCTTAGTTGGGCAGTACCCATTGGACATTAACATTTGCGTCCTCTTCCATTCACCAAGGCAAATCGTTATTTCGATAAAGCGACTAACACCAACCACCCACACACACCCAAAACAAGAGTTGAATTATCGGAATTTTATAACAACTTGATTGGAATATATATAGTGCACGTTTTAATATTTTAAATGCATCTTAACTTACGTCAAGTACTGTTCAATGGCTGTAGGCGATGAAATCTAATTCGGTGGCGACGTCAATGAAGAAAAGGGTTTCAGCAACTCACGGCGATAACATTTCCATTCAATTTTATTCTTCTCTATATCCTTTAGCAGCGCACATCTCACTGGCTTCTATTATACTTATTTAATATGAAAATATTGCTTCTGTTGTTTTAGTTGGAATTATATCGTTCAGTCCAAAGACAACAAGACTGGAAACTCATTTTTTGCTTTCACTGTGTTAGTGAAATCAGGCTGAAGTGTGTAAATTACACAAACAAAATGCATGCAATTTTGACAACTTGAAGAAAATTTTGACAACTTGGAAAAATATTGTTTACAAAATTTTGAGAGAGGATTTACATTTTTTGAGAGAGAATTGCAACTCTTGTTCTTCTTCACCGCACTAGCCTAGAAACATAATTTTTAAAATACGTAAAGAAGACAAGGAGATAGGCTTTAAACCAACTTATGCTTTTATAAATGCACAAGAAATCTTTTCCAAGTCATGCAGCAGCATTATATCATATATTTTGCGAAGGAAACCAAGTCAAATTCCATAAAATTTGCTCGATTCGCAAATATAAACAGCTGTTTTTACCTACCACACGAACTTTTAGCTGTAAGAGATGCCAACATATTTTACTTTAGAATGTGGTGTAAATTTCCACACCACCTCAAAGAAATGTAGCAAAAACTTTTTTATAAAGTTATTAAAATAGTTAGGAAGTAACTTAAAAATCATTGTGTTATAATGTTTAAAAGGCTTTTCTTTTACAAATTACAAAACAAGTCAGTTTACATTACTGCTTACATATTGTTTATTGTTTACATACTGTTTGTTGTGTATTTCCAAACAGTTAAGGAATCATCAAAACCGCGCAGGATCTTACATTACATGAACTTACAATGAAGTTTTTCTATTAAAGCTTACTTAAAAATCTATATAAGTAATATTTAATAATTGTGTCTCGTTGGTATCCCTGTCATGAACTCACCCCATCATCTTAAGACGGTGTGGTAACAAACCGGAATGGTTTACTTTTCCAGTTAACTTACTTTGCAATAGCCAGTTTTAGCTTGTAACAAGCAGGCAATTTCACCATAAAACTCACATACGCTGTATGTGAGCGCGCGGACGGACATGTTTTCGAGCTCGCTCACGAAATGAGAGGAGTTTCCAGTCTTGTTGTCTTTGGTTCAGTCTGATTTTCCTCCGCAAGGAAAAAGTGCATCACAAAAATTCCTAATTTTTTTCAGGGTTGCTTGTGGGTTCCTTCGATGTTTATTTCGCCAACTCAAATTTAGATGGCGCAACTTAGATATCGATTATAAAAATTGGTGCGTTCGAATGCATGCAAGAGAAAAATTAAAGTTTAAAAAAATTTTCATCTTGTTATATTTCTTATATTTTTATGACATCGAGAATTGTAAACAAATAATTCTTTTAACCTCACAGCCTCACAAAAAGTGAATTGACCTCTACAATTATTGTTTCATTTTTACAGATTTCCTCACGAAAAGCAAGCAGAAAACCTAGTTTATATTTTACCAAACGTTGCATTTTGTGGTACAGAAGAAAGAGAAAAGCATAATAGGTTTGGAACTATGTTCCAGAAGCCGTTTTGAAGTGAACTAGAAAGTAAAATTAGAATTCGAGATTGTTGTCATTTGCTTATATAGTAATTATTCCTTCTAGTTCCAAGAATGAAAAGACACTATCTACTATCTACATACGTTAATAATAGAGAGATTATTTTTAATCTCTCTATTTTATATATATAATTTAATTAAATTATATATAATTTAATTAAAATTAAAACCATGTGTCAACAGTTTAAGTTATTAGCTTTGCTACTTTTTTAACCATTTAGCTTGATTTCACACAGCATATTCAAGTAGGATTGAAGTGGGCTCCAGGCTATAATTTCGGTGACATTTTCCATTTTCAATGATTAACTAAAGAAAGCTCATCCCCAACCGATATATGAAATTTAACGATAAATATTCATCCCTATTTAGTCAAACAGGTGTTTAAAGTATATAATAGAAGGAATGGCAAAATGCTTTGTTTATATTATAACGAAAAATGACGGATTTAATAAATGTTTTTAATAAATTAACTGAGTTCTACGATCGCACATTACTGTGGGAACAAGTTGAAGAAATATACGAGAGGTCGGTAGAAACAGCGCCGCAATCAAAAAACAAATGTAATAGTAAAACTGTTCCGATCAACGACCGCGGAGATGATAGGAGCGATAACGAACCCTTAGGTGGCTTGGGCAGTACTTGTGAAAGTATCCGTAATCTATCCGTAGTGCACCGCGCTCTGAACGATCCGCAAGTTCTTCCGACGCTGCTCGAACTCTGCACAACGATACGCAGTATACGCGAGTCTGGCGTCAGCTACGACAATACCTACGATTGCTGGGATCAGGTGGTTAAGGTGTCCCCTCGTGATTCGTACTTGGCGTTCATATATGCGCTGGCCGGCTTGTCTAACCTTGATGCTGCGAATGCCCAATACACGAAGTTGGCGTTGGCAGCAGCCAGCACTTACCTCCTCTCTCTTACCATACCGGGTGCTAAAGGATTCCACGTCTTCGAAGAATATATTATAGCACATGTGTTGCAGGTTTTCAAGCTTATAGAAAAGCTACATAATACCCAGGTGCTAAAACGTATGAGCCGTCAGCGGCCTATAGAGATTTGGGTGAACATTGCCACATTATGCGATGATATCAAGCTGCTACTGCGTTACGTGCACTTTAATGATCAGAAAACAGCGCTTGACCATATACTGCGCAAACTTATTGACATCCTGTTCCTAAATCACGAACATGGCTATGCGAATATATGTGAGTACAAATTATTAGACAAAAGTAGATGTTCAAAGTCCACCATTTTTCTAGTTCTTGGGCTCTAACAGTACAGATATCTTTGGGCTTTTACAATCAAGATATCCAAAAGTATATACATTTTGAAGAACAGCAAAATGCATCTAAAAGGTCTTATTAAGTTTAATAAATTTATGTTCACAAATATGATGTTTTTTACAAATTTTATTATAGAATAACCCAATACACATCCCTAGACGTACCAGTTAGCCTATGGCACGTTGCATGAAAATATTTTTTATCTGCGGTATGTTGTGTGTCAATTGCAATCCCAAACTACGAAGCAATACAACAGGACTGAATGTAGTCGAGTACAACGAATGCAACCCGTGCACTCCAATCATAATTGGGACATTCTTAGCCAAGCTTTTCTGTTCATACTTCATCAAGTACTGCTTGTCCCCCAATAAAGCCCCAGCATAGGCCGCTTTAGTGATAGTTTCGACCAAATTGCGTACATCACTGAATCCCAAATTAACTCCCTGTCCTGCCAGCGGATGCACACGATGCGCTGCATCACCAACCAAAGCAGCTCCTGTGCAAACGTATGACGAGGCGTGCAGAAATCCAAGAGGGAAGCAAGCACATGAGTCTTTGACCACCCCACTAACCTTGGGTGGATATTGCCGTTCCAAATTGTAGCCCATGAATGAGTTTAGTGTACGAACAGCATTAACCACAACATTATTCTTTGGATACTCTTTGTAGAAAGCTTCATTTACGGCTTCAACGAATTTATCCTCTGGCATTGAAGCCAATTTCTTCGCTTCTGTCAGCGTTGTGCTCCAAACCATCGAACTAGTATTTTCGTTTAGTGGTAGCAATGCTACCGGGCCAGTTGGTATGAAACGCTGCCAAGCCACAGAGTTGTCACCGGCTCCTTCGGCTAGTTCGAGGGTAGCCACAACACCCATGCGTTCATAGTTTATTGAATAAACATCGACACCCATTTGCGAGCGAATAATTGAATTGGCGCCATCAGCACCAACCAGTAGATCGCAACTAAATGTCTCACCGCTCTGCAGAGACACTTTGCTGTGAGCACTACCAGTGTCTCGCGGTAACTTCACCGAAGCTATCCGTGATTCAGTGCGCAATTCCACATTTTTGGCACCTACATCTTGAAGCTGCTTGTATACGGCATCCAAGATTAGGTCGTTCTCTATAATACAGGCAACATCCTGGCTGAAATGTTCGAACCGAAAATCTATCATTGCATCGCTACTTGCGTCCCACACTTGCATTTGCTTGACGTGCTTTACGCGCTGCTTCAACATATGTTCCCAGGCGCCAATATTCTTAAAGAGCTCGACGCTAGCGTTGTTAATTGCAGATACACGATTGCGATACTGACCGCCCTGGAAGCCCTTGAAAGGTGATGCTCCCTCCAGCAGCAATACGCGTTTATCAGCAAGTTCCTTTGCTTTGCCCAAGGCACAAGCCAATGTGGTACCTACGAGGCCACCACCGCCAATAATGATGTCATAATGTTTGCTCTTAGCTGGATTGTCCTCAGGGACTGGTCCACTGGTATACCTGGCATTGCATGAAGATACGGCTCGTAATGTTAAGAGATGGAGTGTTGGTTTTTGCTTCAGCAGTGGAAACATATTGAATTCGATCTTAGAATACGTATTTATGAAGAATTGTGAAATTTGTAAAATGCTAATTTCGGAAATTTGTTTTGTTTTTCACTCCAAGCTAAATCAAGCCAAGGAACAGCTGATTGAATAGCTTCATATGTACTTTATTGTTATCGATAAAACTACAGTTATATAAAGGCATGCACACATTTCACTCGTGCATTCTACTCTGTTGTGCGTTTATCGCAGCGAAATCATCCTCACAAAATAACCACGGGTACTTTTTCGAGCTAAATATTAATGTACATATTAATATGTGCAGCTAAATATTACTTCATATAAAATAAGGCTTATTTCACTACCCAAAATTGGACATATATGCCTGTTGAATAATACGCGTTTTTACTTGACCTGTATTAAAGTTTAAATTTTTTTTCGTACAAATTATCTATTATCAGTAAGCTGGAGATCTTGCAGTAGCGGTTGACTGATTTCTGCTTTTTAAGATATTGACATACCATAAATCTGATCATCACTGTACATATATTTATATCTTGAACATGTGTAATATTTTATCACGGCTTGTCCCTCATATAGTACGTACAAGGTCTGTCTGAGAAGTTCTCGGAAATTTTTTTTCTTTCAAAAAGAAAAAGGGAAGAGGAGAAAAAGGAGTAAAGAAAAAACAAAATAAAAGGAGGAGGGAAAATTTCTTTTATTGTTGGGCCGAGCTTTTCGAACTGCTCTCTTATATTCTCTTACTAGCTTTTTCTCTTTATTAGTTGCAATATCTTTCCTTGGTGGTGCTGATGATAGTCTAGGGAGTTTGATAGGACGTAACGTGGGGTTCCCGGTGGCCCGGCATGTGGTGTGTACAGGCAACATTGGCTTATTTTATTGAATCCTTTATAATTTGTGATTATGAGTTATTGTATAAAAATATGGGCATTCAGGATTTGTATTTTATTTAATTGTGTACAATTTGCATAAGGTATTTAAAATTTTTTGTACTTCCTGAATGAATTATTAAATAAATAAATAAAATAAATAAATAAATAGCAATTGTGCTAAAAAGAGATATTTCAAAATCTTTATTGAGATTTTGTATGTAGTCAAGTATTGTATTAATTCGAAATTTAACAAAATCCTTTTCTAGACGCCTCCAATCTGCACAATAAATGTTTTGAAATATTTGAGGAAATGATCAACGCTCACAATGGAGAACCAGAAGAAACTCTGAAAAAGCTTTTGAGCAAAACCATTTTTTTGCATGCCTACGCACCAAAACCAAAGGCGCCACCTGGAAATAATGATTACGTAACCTCTGTGAGTCGCTGTGACCACATCTCCGATTGGTTCATTCAGTGCATAGCAAAATATCCACGTCTCCTTGCTAAGGTTCTGAGCTTTTACATAGAATCTATGGTAACAAACCAACTTAAACAGGTAATATTATTTTATTTTCAATTGAATTTGAATTTTGATATATTATTTTGGTTTTATTTTATTATGTCTACATATTTCCGTTCACTCCACTACTCATAGTGGAAAACTGAGCAGATCCTACGCGCTCTTGACTATGCAGCCAAATATGATGCAGCACTTTTCACCAAATGTAACGTATCCTGTGTGGAGTTCCTTTGTGAAGCTGTATACTCTGAGGAGGGAATGGCACGTTCACGTGCAATTGATTTAATGGCTCGAATACTATTGATAGAATCCGAAGTCGACTGGCAAGTGTTTCGTCATGAAGTCTCAGACATTCCACGTGAATTATATCTCATCAAGGAGCTCATTGAAAGCTTGAAAGATAGCAACAACACAGTCAAGTTAAAAGCAGTACAAGCACTACAATTAGCTCTGACGCGTGGATCACCGAATGCGCAGAAGATTCTTAGTGAAGGCTTAAAATTTGCTCATTTTAATGACCCAAACGTTATGTTGCCGGAAGAGCCACGTATACACAAGAATGAAATACGTTATGCAAAACCTTTGGTGTGGACGCCTGCGTATAGTTTCGAAGGAAGAGGCTTGATCGAGTTATCTTTCCTGAACTTGCCACAATTAATATACACCCAGCTCTTTCGGAATTCCCTCTCATATATACGCCGAGCTGGAATCATGTTTATGGAACATATCGCAAAATTGAATCCTCTAATTATTTTTAACACAAATTTTGTGGCGGTGAGTTTTGGTATTAATGAAATTAATTTAAACAAAGCTAAGCACAATAAACAAAAACAAAACTACATAAAGTGAATAAACTAAAATATCTTAAGTAAAAAATTAAAATAAAAATATAAAACAAGTTATAATGATTTTAATAAAACCAAGAGATAACATGAACTTGAAAAAAGTAATATGAATTATGTAGCCCAAATGAAATCCAATGAATATACTTTAAAGTTTAGATTTGATTTACTAATATTATTATAATCATTTTGTTTTAATATATTTTTCTGCATGAACCACCAGGAAACCTGTCGGTTGGTAGGTGAACCAACCGCTCTAGTGCGAAAACATACGTTGAACATGGTGGACAGTGTTTTGTCTTGCTACCCGAACTGCTATCCTGTAATCTGGGTGTGGTGCAACATAATTGCACGAATGCTCCGAGATTCTGATCCCAAAAACATTGAATTGGCTATGGAAGTATGAGAAGGTTGGCCGCTCTTAGCATATACTTCTTTAACCTGTTTTTCTTAAAGTGTTTTCGCTCCAAAGTACTGCTCAACATGAAGGGCATCGATCAGTCAAACCAAGCCGAGCACTTTATGCCTTGGGTTATCATACGAACCATGCTTTCGACTGAAAGTCGTCTGTATTTGCAGACGTGCTTTCATTTGGCACTCCAACAGCGCATGATTAAGTATATCGAATAATATGATTAGAAGTTTATCACTGATCGAAATGATGCTTTTAAATTTTCCCTTAGCTCTGAGATCGTCAGCACCATCGAATCCCATCTGGTCACCACGAACTCAACGGAAGCCTGGGTTGTTTTGAATTTCATCTCAGCCAAGATGAAAAGCAAAGAACCAGACTCATTAATTCACTTATTTACATCACTTGAGTCAGTGAGTACAGCAGTTCCCATTTAGCAAACGCTTCCTTTAGTGTACGTTTTATTAAATTCACTATTGCCCTTCTCAGTGGAATCAGGAGTCAAACACGCTTATTGCTCTTGAAGTACTCGGCAACTACGTACAGGACTTCTCTCATTCGGCCCTTAATTTTGCTTTCAATCACATACTTAGCAGAATGCGGGATGGATCCATGCTGTACACAGTCATTAGCAAAGCGTTCGATTTCCTCATGCTGATCGACCATATTTCACAGAAACAACGTGCAACAATGACCAGCACGACAAGTGAAGGGGACAATCACTCAGACTCTCTCATAATTGACAAGGAGTGGCTCGTAGACCTTCACAATTTCGTTGAAATTCGTATTCTTTCCGGCATACAAGACTTCCCTGACAACCGTGCCACCTTCATGTCTTACTTGCATTCGTACTCGGAAGCCATTCTGCAGATGCGATTGCCTGCCAACAGCACAATCATCAGCTTTGTGCACAAGTACATTGGCGAATGCCTTAAATTACCAGAGTCTGAATTGGATATGGAGAATGAGCGCCTCTTTAATTCCATACTTTTGATTACCGGACGTTTTTCGTTGCGGAACGCTTGTGTAGCCAGCACTACCTGCCGCTTGTATGGCATCGTTTTGAAAAACATTGACCGACCTCCTATTGTAAATACAATTATAGTTGCAGTTACGGACCTCTGCAAGAAACATACTCAAATTGTCGAGCGTATTATCGACAATATGCTGCATAAGCTGGAATCACCCTACACCGTCAATCGCTTAGAAACATTTAAATGTTTTGAGCGCTTAGTGTTGCAGGATCAGCTAAAGTTGCGTGGCACATTGTTGCTCGCTCTAATGGCGGCACTTTTAGATGGAAGTCAAGAAGTGGCCATGCGTGCTCGGAATTTTTTTTCCCAATTCCTAAGCAAGAAAAATCCAATGTTGTTTCAAAAATGTCTAATCGAATGTCCTTTTGTACTGAATGAATACAAGGTAATTCGAATGACATAGCGGTATAGTTGAATGTATAAATTCCTCTTTCTCCGTAGAACTTCGAAGGCTTGGATAGTTTTTCAGAAGCCAACACTAGATCCCCTTTGAGTGGTGAAATAAATCGTAAATCTAGACAAAAATTATATAATTATCTCATGAGCACAATGGACGAAATAAATTTAGTGCTTTATTTTGGCCAACTCAAACTAATTGCAGGTAATATCATTGTCTTGTTAAAACATAATCTTGCAGGAATTTTTTATTTATTTTATAGATAAATCTCGACACGATCCTTTAATAAAATCACCCGAAGGAGTTGCTTTGTTAAAAGATATCCTGTATATACTGCGACGTGTTTGCCAGCTCAGTAAAGAACAAAAATGCACATCAGAAAACAAGGATCCAAGCGAAACTAATATAGACGATATGGAAGGAGCAGATATTTCAACTGCGGTTGATAAACCACAAATATCATCTTCTGCAGTAGCAACTCAAGCTGCTGTAAGTTCAGCAGCTGGTTCTGGTGGACGTGGACGTCGTCGTCGTGAAGTAGCTACCATGTCAGATGCGGTTTGTATAGAATTTCCAAGATCACTGCGATAAAAATGCAGCTTTAATAATTTGATTTATTTTATAGCTGAGTCTTCTTGAAAAATCGCTTGCCTTTATTCCGATAATTTATCACAATACGAAAGAACTTGATTCAACAATTGAAAAAAGTTTCGATGATCTCGGAAATGCTCTAGCTAAGCATTTCCCAAGTCTTATCGATTATGCTCAACCTGCAGAATTCTGGAATAAATATCGACAATCGAAAGCAGCACAACCGAGAAGAAATAAAGGAACTAAAAAACGTAGATCAAACCAAAGCAACGATGATTCCGTAGAGTTAGACGGCCAAGACCTCGAAGAAGAAATGCAAATTGACAGCGGGCACGATTCAGATGATGCCAGCGAAGTTGAAGCAAGTAATTTTAAGCGAAAGAAATACGCTGTCAACAGCTCCGAGCTGCTAATGGAATATCTATTCAATCCGAGTATTAATAATTTGGTAGTATTTTAATTGGTTTTTTCGAATAGTATTAATTGTTGTTTTAAGTTGTCTATGCTGCACATTGTTATATGTATATATTTCTGAATATATTTTATTGATAAACTTAAATTAGTTGCTTTCGTATAACGGGTTTTTTGAAGAATAATTAACCCCCAAACGGAATTACTGAGAACGAGCGACACAGTCGCGGGGTGAGAGTGTCTGCTCAACTGTCAACTACAAGTAGAACACATGCAAATCGAAACGTAATTCTAATTGGATTAAGCAGGTTTTACATGTCAAGTTCTACAGCGATGCAAAATTACATTTGAGTACAAATCAGTTACTAACGAACTGACTCAAAATGAAGACGTTTAGACGCTTAAATACGCGAAAACAGTAGTTTGACGCTAGAAAATTTTAAATATAATCAAATAAGTAAAAAATAAATATGAGCAAAAGCAACTATTACACTGAATTTACACGGAATTCCTTTGAAATCGAACAACATTTCGGGAATCCAAACGCATCTACGGCGACATCAACTACAAATGCTGAAAGCACCGAAGATAATCTTCTAACCGACTACGAATTAGTAACCAATGAAGAGTTAGATGAGGAAACTACTAATTTCGATAGGTCATCCACGAAGGAAACAGTATCATTATCTGACAACTACCAACGAAATCCGAATGATATGCCAAAACTTAATATTGTTCTCGATGTAGAGCAAATAGCTTTGAAGTCTCATAATACGCAGGTAATCGATAAATCAACACAACAGGAAGCGGAAACACAAAAGCAGCCCTTGTTACTAGAATCAGCCATAGCAGAGCAACAGACACAGCAACAACAACAAAATACTTCGCTTCCCTACACAATCATTCCCATTGATGTAACACATAGCAAAGCGTATAACGGCAACATATTGCCGGATACCGCTCTCAATTCCTTTAGAACGAAGAACTCTGCTGCAACATCTAAGAAATCAGCAACGGTAACATTTCGTACTCCGCTGAAGCCTGCTGCAGATTTAAGCAATGCGAGGCAGCAAGAGCAGCAACAGCACCCGAGAGCAACAAGTTATCCACCAATTTTGCTACTTCCATCAGAATCTGCAGCTGCAAGCGACTCGATTCAAACAGTACTCGACAAATCCCTACAACACGAAACGTATGAGGACACTGAACTTAATTCTCAGCCAGGCAGTTCAACTTCGCCGGAATCCTACGTGGACCATGTTTTGAGTGCAGCGTCATCAGTGTCTATGCGTAGCAGCAGTCTAAGCAGCGGTACTGAAGTGACGAATGAACGATTTCCGGTTGTTGGGATGAGCTCCAGTGCGATAACAGCTGGAAGAGGTACAGAATTGAAAGTGTTTGGAGTTCCTATGAAAAAGCAACAACAGCGTCCAATGGCAGCAAACGCTACGACCGCTAATCGTACACTGAACTCGTTTAAATCCTCTGTTTTGAATACAATGTCTTCTGTCCGACAGCCAAGCATTGCTGCTGCTGCTGCTTCCACCACTGTTGCTGTTGCCGAGGGTGGAATGGAATCGCGAGAGAAAAAACATATATATCAACACCAGTCGACTGTAACGTCTTTGCCACCCTCTGCAAGCGAAACGTCAGAAACGATTTCGAATCATTCAAGGTTAGTTAGTTCAAAAATACTACTACTCGCATGGTTCTCGTTGGTTTTGTTTTTATTTTCTCTTTTATTTTACTTCATTGCGTTGTACTTTGCTTTCCTTTATTGATTTTACTTTGCTTTATTCTGTTTTGTATTATACATTACTTAATATATTTTGTTAAAAACGTTAATATTCATGACAAAGATTGTTACACAAAAAATTGGATGGACATTAAGTTCAAGAAAGACTTTTTTTATCAAATCATTCTGGTAGTGATATACTAAATGTAAGTAGCATGCTCAGATCCATTCAAAACCTATCTCAAAGTTCTGTTCCTGATGTTTTTCAATTTTTACATGTAAGTGAATATGATGTTTTCAAGGCAGTTTTTAAGATTTCGTCAAAATTCAATTAGTGTGAATAGTGTTTGTATGCGGTTCTTTTAAATCATATTCCCATTTGTTGTTGGCCAATTTACTCATATTATAAATCACTGTTTTACCACATCTGTTTTTCATTAACTGTGGAAGGATGCTATTGTTCTACCAATTGTCAAAAAATCCAATGCGTGTGAACCTGCTGACTTTAGACCTATAAGCATTTTGTCACCTTTATCGTAGGTTGTTGAATCCCTTATGGCAATTCAATAAGGGATTCAAGAGGATATACAAATATCCTCTTTTTTGTCAGATCGCAACCAGATTAAGGCGTGTCTATCCGGATTCCGAAAGGGTCGCAGTTGTACCACTACAACATGGAAAGTTCTAAAGGATATTATACCCTTTTATGACAATGGATTTAGTTTGATCCTTAGCTTGATTGAAACTTAGTTTGATATGCATAATAGATTCCAATAGATAGATTCCATTCTCCAAAGCATTTGATGTTGTAAATCATGATCTACTGTGTTGTAAATTAAAGTGTTTGTTTCGCTTTTGAGAGAGGTATTCGCACATATGAGCATCTTGGCCACTACAGACAGATAAAGTATATTAGGTTGTAACATTTGAAGTTACCTTCAATTAAGACAATGTTATTTCTCTATAAACTTATATATACCAATACACCCACTTATCTCTATCAAAACTTTAATTGCAACTGAAAAGAAATTTGTAGTACTTAAATTTCTGTTCTTATGGACTTTAGTGATTCTATTTAAGACAACATTGCCTGTTTCTAATAATCTTCTTCAACTTTCCTGTATTCACACTTCCTTTTTAGCCTTATACGATTCGCTTGCCTATTTCTACGCCCTCCAAACCAAACACCTTATCCAAAAACCTATATGCTATAAAAGAATATATTTTCTTATTGTACACCAACTTGTATCACAAATATTTTGAAAAATTTAAATTGAAATTTTATTTTTTCTCTCGATGTTGATTTTTTGTTTTTATGTGATTTTATTTTATTTGATTTAATTTTACTGATTTCAACTTTTTAGGAATTCTTCACCCAATCAAATTAACTCAATACGTGCCGATTCAAACGCATTTCCAGAGGAACTCAAGTGCTTTATATGCTCAGAAGTTTTTTGCGATCCTAGAACTCTGAACTGCCTGCATTCGTTCTGTTTTCAGTGTTTAGTTGATGAGAATTTCAAGCATGACAACAGTATACCATTTTGGTCCCAACCAGGAGCTGCAGAAGCAGATTGGAACAGTAAGCTATTGAGATCATAGTTTTTATTATTATTGTTCTCATTATTTCAATATTCTAACTACTTGGTTTCGATTATAGACGTAACAGTTTAACATTTCATTATTCCATATACATATTTTTCTAACAGATTTAGTTCTACATTTTTTTTTGTTTCATACACGAAGGCTTTTCCGTGTATTTGTTTTTATATAAAGCTAAATTCCAATATTTGTCCTCTATATACGTATATATCAGTTGTATGTATATAAATATCTCTGTCTACTGTAGATGTGATAAATTGGCGTTAAGTTTCTTTGTGATATATCCTAGTAACTACGCAGATGTATTAAAGATTTCGAAGATCGCTACTAAAGTAATGGCTGCACGTTTTAACAAATGGTATTATTTAATAGTTCATAGCAATTCAGTCTTCCCGCAATGGCTTCGCGTCGAACCTTCAAAAGGTTACGAACCCAGTGGGTGGTCAAATCCAAGTACTTCGTTTTCGAGCCGGGACTGTAGTCTAAAAAGCCAGCCTTCGGGAGGACCTCTTCAATTTGACTGCCATCCTGCCAGTTGTTGTAGCTGGCTATACTTATGAAGCCTACGTGGTTAATGATTGCCGTACGCCAAGCCACGCCATAATACTATGAAATTAAAAAAGCGCTCAAACGGGTGTAATTTTTAGTAGCAGTTAAAGATATAACGAAATAGATGAATAATAATTATATATACCCTGCCATTGCTGCGATGTCGTTGTACGTCTCCGTGCCGCGGGAACTTATTGCGTTCGGCAAAACCTGGTCCTACAGTGGGTACGAATAGCATGTTGTACGTCTGCGCATATGTTTTGAGATAGGACCAATTTTTCCAGGTGCTTGCATAGGTTGCTCCATTGCTGGGCAACCTGCTGTAAAAACCGTCGAAGCACAAACGTCGCAGGTTGTCAGCATGCGATTTCAATCTGTGAGCAAAAAACCAGAATAGCAAACCTTAAAAGATTAGTTTCCTTTCAGTTTACTTACTTTATGTGTCCCACGAAGAATGCGTCAAATGCCTTCCTTTCGTTACCTGAATCCGTTCCACAAAATATTCCCACCGAAGCAGGATCACTCAGCTTGTAGGCGTGGCCGATATACAACACAGGCATCGTGCGATTTCGTGATATCGAATAAACCCGATGGAAACCAACCGATGTAGAAAAATGACGAATCGCTCTCAGTTGCTGACGTACAAAAGCTTGACTCTGGTTGCTGCTCAGACTAAACTCGAAGGTAACACTTAAATTGTAGTTGGGCGCTAAATTCAAAATGCGCTCATACAGCTCTGTTTCACCTGCTTTGGTGCCAGTATAGGCGAGTATAAGGACGCCGATGCCACATCTGCGTATATTTTCGAAATGCTGTTGCAGCAAGCGTATCGTCGGCTTGTAGAGGCCTAAAGCTGGATAAAAGGCGCTGTTGAGGACACGTGCGCTTCTTGTTGGGCCACCGAGGAGTGCACTAGAATTTGAGAGACCATCCGGTACTTGTAGTTGCTGGGTAATTGTTTGTTGTTCCTGTTGTTTTTGGTTTCCTTGATCGTTCTGCTCTCGTTCTTCTCTTCTTTGCTGTTGCCTCTGCATCTTCCTATTTTTGTACCACTGAACTGGGGCGCTATAAAAGATATGAACCGCACTAATGGTCACATCCAGATGTGTGTGTTCCTCATCGGGGTCGATGGCATTCTGTTCTTGTTGCCGCTGATGATGCTCTTTCAGTGTTTTTATCTTGTCCTTAATGATGCGAGCCTTAATTTTGTGCTCGTCATATTTTTCTGGTATGATGGGCACTCGTTCCTGTTGTGACTGCACCAATGATGCCTGTGTTACTTTTACTTCATCCTCACCACGACCTTCGCCAACATATGGCGCTGCTGCTGCTGCAATAAAACGTTCATCCAGCAAACGTTCCCGGGACAGTAGAGCGGGTGATGAATTCAGAAATACTATAGTGGCGACAATGAACGCAATCAAGAGGAGAAATAGTACAATTTTCAGTTTCCTTCGATTTTTTATACACTTGAACAGCAACATTTTTGTATGGTGTCTGCAGCATTTTACATCTGCTAGTAAAAATATTTACAAGTATTATTTCCTCGACTTCGCTGAACAACACTCGTCGCCCGTCGTCCTTGCGCGCGACATAATAACTGCAATCTACCGAGAAGGATGCCTTGTTTTCAGATTCACTTTGTGAGATTTCTTTTGTGGGAGTGTATATGCCACAACGAGCTACAGACACCCTCTTCGTACCAACCCCCGTTGACAAGTGCTTTTTGTTGAATACCATGTGCTTCCGAGTCTGTGTTGATGTTTTGATTTCGCAGCCTCGTTTAAGCTATCAGCACCGGTGTGCGATTTTTTGTAATGAGAGCGCATGCACAGTATTTCGCAACAGCAATATGAATGGTGCAATATAACAGCTATTTACTCTCTCCGAACTTTTTCAGAGATGGTTACTCTTTCTTTGAGTATAAACGTTTTCTCAATTCAATATAAGACCGCATTCGGAAAGGGGCCTAGTTTAGAAAAATCTGACTCACAAGAAAAGGTGGAGTGTAAGAGTTTCTTTCTTTTATATGAGCACAATGCTATCTGCAGAACCCGGACGAATCCATTATCCATTGTACTGAGGCATTCGTTTGTTTTTGACCTACCACGACGGGATTGGACCCTACGACCTCTGCAGTACTAATCAGGGGCCTACCCATTGTATCGCGAAGATCGTTCAGGGTATAACAGTTTCTAACTGTTTTACCCTCTCCAGTCTTGCTTATTATAAAATATATAACGCACTTACTTATACACTTGGTATAAGTTGTCTTTTAAATAACGACTCTCAGTTATCTCTTAAATAACGAATTATCCTCTTTAAGAGAACCTATAGTTCTATTAACAAACAAGCACCTTTTACAGCCCATGGTACAGTACAGTCCCAAAGCATTAAATCCTCGAAAGAAACATCTCCGGAGAGATCCTTAAGTAATGTGACAGCTGATAACATTCCCTCCGCACCGGAACGGCAACGTTCCTCTTTTAGTTTTCGTCGAAAAAAATCTCTGCAGAAACCACTACTAAAGGTACGAATACATCATTAAAACTGTATAATTTGGAAGCAAAGACAACAGGATCTTAAATGTTCTTCAGTCCAAATCAGATGGCCGATCGTCAAGTAATTCCTCTCCTATACGTCTGCAAAAGCCTTCAGCTGCAGGTGATGCAAAAAGGAGCAGTGTACTGTGTAAAGTTTGTAGATATGATACGGAAATGCCACTGGGTGGTCTACGTCAGCTGCCGCAAAATTTCCTTCTGGTGCGTAAAATCGAAGAATTCAAACTGACTCTCAGTGAACGCATCATAACCAGGATATGGTGTAGCCTTTGCTTTGAGGAAACAAATGTAAGCTGTTACTAGGAAGTTGTAAACCAATCCGATGATCGGTGAAATTTGAGACACCGTTTTCTTTGTAGGCCACGTATCATTGCGTCACCTGTACGCTGAATTTGTGTACGCTTTGCAAGGAAGCTCATGAACGCCAACGAAGCACTACCGATCATCATATACGGAACATAATGGAGCTACGTAAAATCAGGAACAAGACCCAGAATGGTGTAAACGATAAGTCGAGGTTTAAATTGAAATGCTCAATGCATCCTGGTTTCGAGGTGAAATCCTTTTGCACAATTTGTTTGCAGGTAAAAAAGGAAATAATAGACTGAAATTTTTTCATTTCCACCGTAAATTAAGAACTAGACCAGATTTAAATAGTGCTATTGTAACTTTCTTACTCTATGAACTCGTTTAAAAATTCCCTGCCTTTAAGAAAATGTAATCCCTGATCCCTGATATTCAAATCCCACACTCCATGATTCCTAAGTAATACGGTAATCAGTAGAAGAGGATTTATCTTTTAAGAGTACAGAGGCATTATCAAGACCTTGACATTATCTGGTCTTCATTCCTTGTCACTTTCCAGCTTGCTTGCGCCGATTGTTTGGTGCTTCTACACAAGGGCCACAAGCATGAACCCATTGCTAAAGCTTCTACAAAGTTCTCAAAACTTTTGCGAGAATCAACCGATCAGATACAACCTCTTTGCTTGTTTGCTCAACATTCTATCGAGCGACTGAATGAAATTGCAAAAAAGATCAATAGGAAATGTGATGACATCCAAGGCGATGTAGAAGATTTCATGACCCGGTATTGCGAAGCTGTGGAGGTGCATCGCAAAACCCTTTTGCAGCAGGTGCAGAGAGCACGTGAATCAAAGGTGGAAATGGTCCTGGAACATCAACTTGATTTGGGTATGAAAGAATTCAATATTTTGTTGGTATTTTAATAAACTTTTATTATTTTTTTAGAGAAACGCACTTCAGAGGCTATGGATGCTGTACGTTTCAGTCAAGAACTCACAGAGTTAGGTTCTGATGTAGACCTCTTGTCTTTCGTTAGCATTCTGTTGAAACGTTTCGAATTTTGCTCCCGGTTTAAAGTGCCTCAAGATCCCAAGGTATGATAACTTCTTTACTTCAAACTTTTGTATAGTTGATTCAAATTTTCTTACGCCAAGCTTGTGTTGATTTGCAGATATCTGAATCTCTACACTTTCTGCCCCATATCCGTGCACCCTCTACAAGAACCCAAAACAACATTCCCCTCTTCGGTATTATAACGATGCAGACTGTAGAGCCAGCACTGTGTACGGTGGCAACCGAGGGTAAGGATCCTCTCTTCATTTGCATATTATAAATTTTCTTCTTTTCCTTTAACCGTTTTAGGTTTCACTCACTTACGACTTCACAGAAAAGTAGAGTTGCTTCTGCAGGCACGAGATGCTGATGGAGTGTCTTTGTGCCATGGTGGGTTGCGGCCGAAAGCCCACCTCAAGTATAAAGAGTTCACTTCAAAAACATTGCCCGTTGAGGTATATGAGGATTAGTTATCTGTTGAAATCTTAGACTCTTTATAGACAAAGCCAAAAGAAAGGGGTTCTAATCTTTTTTTCTCACAGGTTTCAGATGAGCGTGATGGTACTTACATCATTGCATTCGTTCCTGACACTCAGGGTACCATATCATTAACGATTACCATTAATGATAAACCAATCAAGGTACGAATGCCTCAAGGACTTCATATAAATATAGACCATTTACTATTTCTTGTATAATAGGATAGCCCTTTTATCTTTCTGGCACGTACTGTGCGACCACATAACGGCATTTATCATTGCTGCGCCTTCTGTTCGAGCAAAGGGAGCAAGTTGGCGCGATGTTCCTGCCAAGGCCGTATGCCTGGTTTTAATGGTTGCGGCCATGGACACACTGGTCACCCGGGACGGCGTCATTGGTCTTGCTGTGGCAACGTCTTGGAAAATTCTGAATGTTCGATGGCGAATAAGTTATTGAATACCTAAAAGAAATTTATAAATATACTGATGAATTAATTTATTAAAGAAATACAATTAAAAAACTGTCATCTCAAAACTGATTTGGCTAAAAACGGTTTTCGCCTTTGTAGTGTCGTTTGTTGTATCGTCTTTGCCAAATTCAAGTTGGACACACAGTAAAGTTTTCTACAGACTCAATTTGCGAAGTAGGAACTTTTTGTCAGTCTCTTGTTCTCCTAAACAGAGAGAATCATTTAATGAAGATAAGAGAGTTAAAGCAATAAATAGAGACTGAACTTATTTGAAAGAGAGTATAAACCAATATAAACAGCGCAAAAGCTTCACGACATGCGACTAGTTGACTTGCTATCTACAAAATTGAATTTAGTTTTGTTTGAGGAACTTAAGAAACCGGTGCTTATTTCAGACAATTACTAGGATAAAGTGCGAGATGCTAACAACAATTAGATTCAAATCAGAATAATCATACATATGCAAATAAAATCTTTGTATTTGCGAGAAATCAGCAAGAAACTTATGCATTACTCGTGTGTGAAAAATCAATATTATTATTTTAAAAAAGTTGTGATGTTTAATATTACAAATATATTTTATTTGCTCTAGGCAATAATTTCGCCCTCGAAAAAACTCGTAATTTTGTTTGTTTAAGTATTTAAAAATAGCTGTTGATAATTGTGCATATAATCTTTATTATATTTATCTAAGCTCTTAAAAAATTACTTTTCAAAGCAAAATACGAATTATTGATCCACATTCTTACTTCAGAAAACAGAAACCTATTTTAATAAGAATAAGAAGAAAATAACTCTCTACACCTTTAGCGTTCTTAACCATTCTTCAGCGAGCGTTGTTAATTATTGCCAAATATTGTAAAGTACAAACGTGTTAGGAATAACAATCAATCGTTTCTTTTAGACCAAAGCCTTCGGTAGAAATGAGCCCATTGTGTGGGTGATCGCAGTGTAGGCGCATTCAAATGTTGGTCAAGCTGCAAGAAACCTCATTCGATTTAATCGAGAAATATAATCGTACTTTTGAGCTGAAGTAAATTTCCTCTTACCTCTTCATTCATTTCGACTTTTACATGGCACCTACCAGTTTCTTTTACTTTTTCTATTATGCGCGTATGTATGCGATTCCACGTGTGAGCATTGGTAACAATCCCTCATTCTAAAAAATTTTCCATTTATGAACCACATGATTAACTCTCACTTCTTGTATGCACCGGTTTGTCATTCGGTCTTGCATTTTTTAGTATTGTCCATTCATTTTCGATATAAAGACGTATTTTAGTTTTTCCGGATCACCGAATTTTTCACACTTCGAGTTGGTTTTTTAATTAAATACTGTAATAAATATTAAAATTTACAGATCTTTTGAGTAAGAAATTTTATTAAAGGTCTAAATTCATACAACTGAGATTTTGCTTCACTGAAAACGAACTTTTTCATTGTTTTATTTCAAATATATATGTTGTATAGTGTTAGCAGTTTCTTACATTGTTTAATTTTTAAAATAAATAATAAGAAATAACTTAAATAAATAAATTATAAAAATAATAAATAAATAGTATTAAGAAAAATGAAGTTATCTGAAGGTATTGTGTGTAAAAATATATTCTGGATTTTTTTAAGCACTACAGGTAAGTAAAACCTTCTATCTTAATTAAAATACAGTTGAACCTCGATTATCCGAGTTGCTCGGTACCGAGCTCATTACGGAAAATCGAAAATAGCGGTTATAAGAGGTTATATATAAACATTTATAAATTTTATTATTTTAATTTATTTTTAACAAGGACATTTGAATTTGCATCTACGAACATACATACGATATACATAGATATCTTATTTTATTTTATAAAATATATTTATTTAAAACAGTCTATTAAGGTAGTCTTTCTATTATCCGTGATTTTCCTCTGAAATCACGAATAGAGGGAAATCAACTTAATAGAGATATAAAATTAACCACAGCATCCCGGTAAACAGATGTTATCGGGTCATAGAGGTCCGGATAATCCAGATTCAACTGTATGTAATTATTCCTCACTATAAGTTAAAATCCTGCTTAATTGGAATAAATAACTATACACGTTTTGTTACTTTTCAATCATATCGCATTATTTATTACACTGTGTGGATGTTTGTACTGCTGGATGTTCACTACTAATACAACACACTTACAAATAGCCTTCTTTTTACAATAAACCACCACCATTATTTCCTTAGTCCCGGAAAATACCTCATAACAGGGACCCTCATGTACTCTTCGTTTAACCTAGAAATCTTAAAAAGTGTGTAAAAAAATCATTGTTATCTACAGTTTTCCTTCCCATCGACTGCAAATCGAGATTTTTCACCAACAATTTTGTACCTGCCCAACCAAACGGACACACAAGTCCAAACACACTACCGACTACAACCACTCCCGCTACCCCATCGCGTGATATTACAATCGGTCCATGTGTCTGGGCCATCGATCGCAAGTGCCCAGATGACGATATTAAGTTCTATTTATACACGCGTAAAAATATGATGGATCGTATGAGTTTGCAGGTTGGAGAAACGTTGGAAAAATCAAATCTGAGCAATTCCTACTTTGATCCGAAGCATCCGACTAAAATCATTATACACGGTTACAATTCGGATATGTTTCTTAATCCGTTACATGTGATGAGAGAAGGTTTTGAAGAGAAAGTAATTCTATGAAATATTTAGTCGACTTAGAAAATTTTCTCTACAGAATATCTAGCTTTGGACGAGTATAACATCATCTATGTGGACTGGAGTATTCTGTCGCCGGGTCCCTGCTACATCAGCGCTGTACACAACACACGCCACACGGGCGCCTGCGTTGCCCAACTGGTGGAGAGAATTCTGGATTTGGGTAGCGCGGACATACATGTGATCGGCTTTTCATTGGGCGCACATGTTCCCAACTACATTGCAAGGAATTTGGGTTCCTTTCTGCTACCAAGAATAACGGGTGGGTTCGCAGGGAGTTTTTAAGTAGTTGCTTACAAAAGTTTAGTTCAATCGTTATGTAGGCCTTGATCCAGCCATGCCGTTGTTTATAACATCGTCTCCTAGCGAGAAACTGGATGCCAGCGATGCTGCTTTCGTAGAGGTTCTGCATACAAATGCCTTGGTCCAGGGCAAATTAGAGCGCTGTGGTCACGCTGACTTCTATATGAATGGCGGCATAATGCAGCCGGGTTGTAGCAAACCAGGCATAAGTAAGTTTATTGCAATGAAGGACCTTTAAACAACCATTAAGTTTTGAGTTGAAAATGTGTTCTTTTTCTCTCCAGACGCCGTCGCTTGTAGCCATCAACGGGCACCGGCATACTTTCTTGAATCCATACGCAGTCAGAAAGGTTTCTGGGGATGGGCATGTAGTTCGTATATAGCCTATCTGCTGGGTATGTGCCCGCCAACGAATTATCTGCTCGAAGCTGGCGAGCACACTAAGAGCAGTACGAGAGGCATGTTCCTCGTCTCTACCAATGATACTGCCCCATACGCTTTGGGCAAATGGACGGATTTACCCACGTTGGGCACGAAGCTACCCACAATAGCGCCCACCCTGACGCTGAGGCCGTCGACATACACATACGATCCGTTGATACGTCAGGTGGATGAGTGGGGCAAGTTAGACAGTAGCTTCAATAATGTTCAACACACTCGGCCCACACCTTACTCTCAAGATCCATACGGGGAAAGCTGGACTTACTTTGCGGCTAATGGACCCAATGACGTAACGAATGATCTCAGGGATAATTCTGTAGAGAAAGCCGATAACGACATGGACCATAGGCGAGGAGTAGACGGTGTACACTTTATACGACGAACGGATGCAACAACTGAAAGGCAGTTCGGTTTCGCATGGAGTGAATACCGGAGAAATTTATCAGAGGGTTTTGTAGATAATAATGTATTCCAGTTACCTCAGATTAGAGTTTGAAGCTATTAGAATTGTTTATGGATTAAGCTTAATTTGTTTATTAATTTAAGTGTAAAATACAAAATTTTTTTCAAGTCGTGTGTTTTCTCCTGAAATTTATGTATGTTCTGTATTCAGAGGTCAATGGTTTCTACAGATGCATAACAGAATGTTGTTGAAATAAAATTGTGATTTAGAGATATTAGTAGATCAGAGGACCAGAAATCCCTGATTTGAAACGATTGCTTCGGAATTACATACAGTACGTAAAATGAAGTAAATTTTCATCGAGAGGTTGTAGGTCTTTCTTGTAATGATTTGTATATGCCTTATCATCTCCTCGATCAACTCGTGTATGTGGTTTGGAAACATACCTTAAATTAGGGTTGGACACCTGTTCTTTTTAAAATTGGTAAAACCCACGTTTTACATATGCACATACGTACTCATAATGAACTGAACTTGAACTGTAAAACAGCATGGAAATAAGTACTTTTGTGGCTTCCTATCACTTATATTTTCATTTCTTTTTTATATTTGCTGATATCGTACGGAATTGTAACACATAATTGTCGATATTTTATACTTAGTTACTACTAAATGTGTACTGGGTGTAAAATGGTTTTGAGTGTCTGAGAAATACTTTGCGAAGTAATTTCAACTGAGAGAGTATTGTGAAATTATAACGAATTTAAATTATACCCTTCCGGGCTTAGAAATCTGTGTGCGGCACAATTATTTCTTCTTTATAACTCTAGCAGGCCTTTTCTTAGGCGTTTCAACTGGTTTCGACTCCTCTTCTTTTACCTGCATTTCTGCGGAGTCCTGATGATCATTTTCATCATCTTGTGCTTGCGGCGATGGTGGTGTATCACTTTGCACACCATCTTCCTCTTCGGAATTCTTCTCCTCCATCTCCTCGTCCTCTTGTGCTGCATCGCCTATGCCTTCATCGTCTTCTGCAACAGTTAAATGATACAACCGTTTCTCCTCTTCAGAAATTGGCACCGGCGCGTTTGAAAGCGGGTCACGTCCGTTCAGCGACTTCGGAAATGCAATAACATCACGTATGGAGCGGGTGCGACAAATAATTGACATAAGACGATCTAAGCCTAAAGCAATGCCACCATGTGGAGGACAGCCCGATTCCAAGGCACTCAGTAAGTGCGATAGATGCTCATGAGGAATTTTCAGAATCTGATCCAGCACAAAAAGCTGCATATCGCGATTGTGTATGCGTATAGAACCACCACCGATTTCCTGACCATTTAGCACCAAATCATATGCTTGCGAGCGTACTTTCTCAAAGTCTTCCGCTTTGGAATTAATAAATGTGTCCATGTCGTCGGGATGAGGTGCGGTGAAGGGATGATGAACACTCTCGAGTTCCCTTGTGTCTGCATTACGTATAAACAGGGGGAAATCGATAACCCACAGAAAGCTGTTATGGGTGTACTTGGCGACTTTTTTATTTTCAAGCAAGAAGTTTTGATAGTCAACACGTATGCGACCCAAGAGAGTTTGCTACGTAAAGAAGAAGACATAATAATTGATGTTATTTGGAATACAAGAGTATTGATATAAAATTGAGCTAAAGGAGAAGAATTTCAGCGTTGATGTTAATGAGATTATCAAAATTCCATAGTTACTAAGAGATGACTCTTTTTTATGCAGATAGCATGAGTTACTGGCAGGGATGATAAAGGGAGCGGAAGGGAAGGGAACTTCTTTTTTAATTACCAACTGACTCCGGCAAGTTGCTACACAAGCTTAGAAGCTTTTCTTTTTTCTAAAAAAAAAGAAGAGCTGCTAATTTCTCATTTCACAATTTGTAAATTCGGTTTTTTTCCGATTTAGTGACGGAAATCTTCGACCGCCCATTGTCCGATCTGAGCTTCAAGAGGATTTATTTGCGAAAGATTTTTCAGGGCAGAATTTTAATCATAAGCGGCGACTTATTCGATTCGAAATGATTGCAATCTTCTCCAATGGCTGAAAATGATAACCAAATAATACTAACCGTTTGAACCTTCTCTCCGATGCCCAGGAATAGAATGTCTTCAGATTTTAAGAGTAACTCACTAACTAATTCCTTGGCAACGTCTGCGCCGAGTAAGCTTGCTAACTTATCGTTTACATCTTTTATACTCTACAAAATTAGTCAATATTAATGATAAGAATGCCGTTTGGAAAAAGGTTTGAAGCTTACCATAAATTTACGTACAAAGAGCTTGCCGGGAAACTCATTGCCCAAGTCTTCATAATGCTTACGTGCGGAACCGTTCCAGAAAGCTTTGTCGCGTTTCACTGGTAGCGCATAGGCTGCAAAATCCACGTATTTTTCTCTTAATTCCTTATTATTTTTTACGATAGAGGTAACGTTCTTTAGCTAAAATTAAAACATTAGCATTGAATGCAAAAATAACTAAGAGTTGAATAAAGCAATTAAAAGTCACCGATTACCTACCGTTAGATCGAATCTGGTATCAGGTTTGTCTGTGCCGTATTTCTCCATAGCCTCCGCATATGTGATCCTTTCAAATGGTGTTTTGATTTTTGGGAATTCTTTAGGCCACGAATAAAACAGCGTTTCCTCCACAAGCTGCATGATATCTTCACGCTTGGTGAACGACAATTCAATGTCGAGCTGTGTGAACTCCGGCTGACGGTCTGGACGCGTGGCTTCGTCCCGATAACAGCGTGCTACTTGGAAGTAGCGATCAATGGCGCCGGCCATTAGCATCTGTTTGAATTGCTGCGGGCTTTGAACAAGCGAATAAAAATGCCCCGCTTTCCGTGTAGGCACCACAAACTCTTGTGCTCCTCCTGGCGTACGCCGGAAGAGCGTAGGCGTCTCAACCTCAATAAAGCCCAAGTAGTTGATAAGGTAATCGCGCATGCGCATGATAACTGCTGAGCGCATGCGCAGATTGCGTTGCATGTCTGCAAACCTGGCAAATAGTAATTAACTTATATGCTATAGCTATTAGAGCTGATCTAAAGCTTTATAATAGTGCTTATGTTTCAATTTGACAGAAGCAATATTTGATAATCGAAAAAAAAACATCTTTTACAATAAAATTATAATTAATCGAAGAATTGCCGCATACCTCAGATCTAAATACCGGTGCGTCAGGCGCAAACGCTCTCCAGCACGATTAAATGTGCGTACCTCGAAGGGCAAATTCTTGATCGATGGATTGAGTACCTCCACTTTTTCCGCATTTACTTCGATCTCACCCGTTTTCAATTTTGGATTAATAGTCGAACTTGGACGCGGTATAACTATGCCCTCCACACGCAATATGGTCTCCAGTGCTAACCCATTGGGGTAGTCTTCCAAACCAGTAGTTTTCTCTGTGATCAGAATCTGTGTCTGGCCATAACCATCGCGCAAAATCAGGAATCGACTCATGCGTTGGAATTCAAGCCAACCGCAAAGTACAACATTTTCGTTAATATTCGCGGAAGTCAATTCGCCGCAGGTATGTGTACGATCGGTGAATTTGCAGACATCAGCAACCTTGACCTTTTCACTGGCAGTGGTAGCGCTGACATTTTCAGTAGCACCATTTTCCGCGTTGGCGGCTGCGTCATCAGACGTCTCCTGTTCGTCGAGATTGTCAATTGACATTTTAACCACCTTTTCCTTTTCTTTAATGGGGCCATCGTAGGGATCATCGGGGTTAAGTACCTTGACCTTTTCGACAATAACTTCAATCTCGCCAGTTTCATATTTCTGTTGAATGAGAAAGTGTTATTCGATAATATTGGGTTTAGTAAAAAGTTCGTGGCATTGTCCAACACACTAAGCATCCTTCAGACGTGCTTATAATACATAAATAATGAAGACACTCCGCCCAATTATATGCTGACCATCTATCCAATTAAAAAATTCCGATCCACCCCCAAAAACTGAAAACATTGATATCATAACGAATGCATACCATGTTAACATTATTGTTAGGTCTGCCCACCACTTTGCCGGTAACTTGCACTATGGTTTGATTTGGAGCTGAATTAAATGTGTCTTGCAACTGGAACGTAGAACGATTAAGTATGATAAGGGTACTGATTTCATCGAATAAGAGGAACTTACAGTTGCATCTTCTACAATGATTTGTGTCTGGCCGTAGCCATCTTTCAATTGCTGGAACTTGGAATTATTTGACGACGGTATCCAGCCTACTAACGTGACCGTACGTCCAACATCCTCATAGCGTAAATCATTACAGGTAAGTTCACGATTTTCGAAGTACTTCAATATATTATCTCCCTCTGAAAAGGAATAAATTTATAGTGTAAATGGTTTCGTCGTAAACAAACATTTATTAAAAAATCAACATCGAAAGCGGCAGTGTGTACGCACTCGCAATTTTATACTCTGTGCTAGTGATACTACAGCTCTTTGCTTGGGTCATCGTACTGTAAGAGCGTTTTTCGCCGACGCGCCGACCTCCGTAGGGGAACTCAATCCTTAAGATATCCTGCACTTCGACTTCAATTTCACCAGTAGGCATTGTTTGATTGCAAGAACTCTTCGGACGCAGCATACAAACGCCACGAATAGTGATAATCGTGTCAGCGGGCATATTGGCGAAACGTCGAGCTATTCGTGGATACTAAAGAAGCCATGAAGGTAAAAAGAAATGCATGTAAAGCAAATAAAAATAAACATACTTTATCATCCACAATTACTAACTGCGATGCACCCCCCGAACGATCACGTATTTCTGCGAAGCGTGACACACGTTTCTTGATCAAACGACCTGTCATCTCAACCACTAAACCGTTATGACAAGCACGCAGCTCACCACAACTGACGCGCATTGGAGGCGGTGGTGGTTGATTTATATTGAAGTTGCTCGCTAATACATTCATTAGTTGCATCACATCGTTGCTGTTAATATTATTGCCACCATCTACTTAAAAAAAGGAAGAAATTAGTTTTTGTTTAGTCGCTGGTTAAAATAGTACTTACTAAAAGGGTTTATTCCATTGGCAGGTCCACCGAAAGGACCAGCATTGGGTGGGAAGCCACCGCCACCATAGCCTCCACCACCAACACCGCCACCCCCACCGCTACCGGCAAACACACCTCCACCGCTGCCACCACCGCTACCAACAAACGCACCTCCACCGCCGCCTCCACCGCTACCGCCAAACGCACCTCCTCCACCACCGCCGCCTCCACCGCTACCAGCAAACGCACCTCCTCCACCGCTACCAACAAACGCACCTCCTCCACCACCGCCGCCAACAAACCCACCTCCACCACCACCATATCCTCTGCCACCACCACCACCGCCAAAACCAATTCCACGATTGCGAATCCGGCCACCCATTATCTGAAAATTATCTGTTTTTTATAGCAAATCTTACTATGAATTGTACTGTTTTGTTAGTTTTATAACGGAGCTTGCATTTCAATCCCCGTGAGTTTTCAATTTTACCATCTTACATGACTTTTGTAATCACCAACTTCCACCCCAGCTGCAGATACTCGTATTCTAGTCTCAGTCGCTGCCGACGGAAGAGATTTTACTGCTTGTACTATTTTCAATCTCTCCCCTTGTTCACAGGCTAGATGTAATTTCAAAATATTTTTATTTTGTAGCAACTTCACTGATTGCAAAAACATTTTATTTTAACAATATTGCATAAAAATCACATGTAATAAAAATCACACGTAATAAAAATGGGAGCCCAATGGCTCCAGAATATATTTCCCAAAAGTTCAGAGTTCCAAGCCGAACAGTTGCGGCGACTGCCTTTAAATTTATTGCGGCTGCACCTTACCTCCAAATACCACTGGCACAGAAAAGAAAGGCAATATTGTAATTATAACCCGAAATCAGTTTAAACATAACTAATGGCGATAATAAAAGTTCTTGCAAAACTATATCTTGTCAAATAAAAAGGTAAAATCACAGATATTAAACCAGTTGGAAGGAACACTAGCAAATCAGCTTGAAGTGCTTAAGCGGCAACATCGACATATTAAGGCATAACAACAAATATAAATCGGCGTCGAACTCTATATTATGTATATATATATATATATATATATATATATATATATTAGATATATATACAATGCAGAAGGCGACAAAGTGAAAAAGTTAGCGGAATTAACCTTACCTTTTCCGGTTCTTTTAACACTCTAGCTAAAAACTTGCAAATATATTTGTTTAGCTAAGCGTAAAAAACTGCACTCACTTTAGCTTTATATTATTTGCAATAAGAGTTCACGTCCTGGGAACCTGTATACTTGGTGAACTGCGTGCTACACACCAGTCGGCATCGGTCCCTTCGAATCGGTGTTGCCAAAACGTAGAATTTTATCAATATTCCGAATTTCTAAGGTTCATGGGATATTATCAATTTATTGAATTGATATACATCTTGAGTACACAGTAATGCATTTTTTACGCAACACGATTATCGTAACACATAGCTTGGTTATTTATGCAACCTCACGTAGAATATAAAACTATTCTTATATGCGTAACACCCGGTTGTATGGCGGTCAGATCGAGCATTAATGTCAGATCGACAAATTTTGGTAAAATAAAAATCATTGCAATATATGTCTGGCAACACCTCTTTTTTAGCCTTCTAATGGAATGCCACCTAAAATAAATAAAAAATTGGTTGAATTTCCCGAAACACTTCGAATTATTGAACAAAACGAGGTAATGCAAAGTTTTAGGGATTATTATTGCAGCAATAGTGCAATCTATTTACATCTATTTTTGACAGTGTCGTGTATTTCCAAAATTAATTCCGTTTTTGGCACTTTCTTCACCAGTTCAAGAAATAATAAAGATTAGCCAATTTACTTTAAAAATATATTTTTTTATGATTTTAGTACATTGAGCATCATTATTACAAAATTATAAACGATTTTATTTTTCTAAGAAGTATCTCTCTTTATATATACAATAAAAATATTTGTTTTAATTGCGGTATATTTTTAACACATAAAGCAAACTTTTTAGTTTTCATAATTTAAAAATAATAAATGCAAACATTAATCGTACCGTTGTGTCAAGTGCACAGTGATGTAAGAGCCGTGTAGTTATCATCTAGGATTGTTTGAATTGAACAATAGCAAGCAATCTCTGTAGTAAGTAGTATCTTCTGTGATATGTGAATTCGACGTAATTCTATGTCGTATTTCCATATTGTGTGAAAATGTAATTTAATATTAGTTGACTTTACTAACTCAAAGTGGCTAACAGCATTGGCTCAAAATGTATAAATACATAAATGTATAAATAGCATTAACTAATTGCTATTGTAGATGGTGCTGTTGAGCGCATCCTGGAAGTGCGTCACCACATAATCGTGATAATACATCATAATACACAACGGCTGGCCAAGAATAATTGAAGCCCATACAATAATGTTGCCCATGCGAGGACCTAGCTTGCGCTCAACAAATTTCGATATAACTGAGAGTGGAATTTGACCCATCATACCAAGGAACGCCCAAATCTTGTATGTTTGCAAAGGAACCGATACCTAAGAAATGAGAACCCAAAAATTAGCGTACATAATTATTACTGAAAAGGTATATACGTATTTTTGCTTTACCAAATACTCATGGAAGAAAGCGCTAGTCAAGAACACTACCGTTGAGGCCTGCCGAGATGAATAACCCATATGGACCACCGGGAGGTACAAATGACGAACACACCATCTAAAGTTTTTTTTTTTCAAACTCACATACATACATATGTGAAGTAAAAAGTTATTAAAGATTTTACCTGTGGACTGGCATATTCCATGTCCTCCAGAAAGTGTCAATATTGATTGCGTTCCACCAATCAGAATAAAAATTACGATCAGCGAAGTGCAAGAGTTCACCAACAGCATTCAGGAATGAGTGAAACATAAGGTAGAAGAAACAAAGCCAAACCAAGTGGTTGGGAAGCTAGGAAGAGAGGATGTCGTATGCAGTCAAGCAATTAAAAAATTTTTCTTATTTCAATACTATAAAATACTTACAGCAAGTTTCAACAACCGCTCTGTAGCCAGTGCAATATCCATGTTTGAAAAGGGTATCAGAGAATTGCGCACTGATGGTATAATCCATTGCTGGAAAAGCGCCATCACTACATTTACTCCAAAAATCACTTCCAGTAAACGTTTGAGCAGGAAACGCTTCCGTACGCGTGTTGTGCGAGGGAAGTTCAATTCATAGCAGAGCGTTGGAGCACAGAGAAAGTATAACAAATCCTTATAACATAGATTGTCAGGATATTGTACCAATTCCGGCAAGGCTTCGTCGCGTTCTTCGTGCAGAAACTCTCCATTTTCTAAGAAGTGTATTCGAAATGAGATTTAATAAATGTTGAAAATTGTTTAGGTTACTTAATTCAGCAAGTGTTATACTTGGACGTCTGTCTCGTGGTTTATATTGATTGAAATGATATGCCTGTCGACACCACATATTTGTTTGAACGTAACTCCATAATTTTAAGAACAGGATTGAATAATAGAAACATGTTGTTAAGGCACCCACTAAATTTAATAAAAAGAGTGTAAATTCATGTGTTAAAATATAGGAGATAATAAATCACCTAAACTGAAAGCATATCCTTTTAAGTGAATTATAACCACAGGAAGCATAACAACGACGATTATATTTGTAATTTGTATTATCATGCCAAGTCCTTCCGATATAATTTCCTGTGAATTAAAGATAATTTAAATATTTTGAACTTTTAGGGTAAAACAGGAATAATCCCTGTTAACCACGAAACGTTGTTTGAGGCGGTAATCCAGAAAGAAGTTTATAAAGAGGAAGTGATTTAAAAGAAAAGTTAGAGCTATCGTAAAATAGATTTTAAATCTGTCGTAAAACTATAACTATCTTTTACTTAGAGTAGACAATTGTTTTCCACCATTTTGTAACAAAATTAATTTAAAACAAGTAAAAGTGTTGTCTTCGTCCCGGCCGAAGTCTAAATACCCTACACCCAAGTAACTAAAAAATTATAATTTCGCCACTTAACAACTTTTGTATAAGGACCACGCCCATTTTTGGCAAATTTTTGTAATGTCTAGATACTGCTGGATAGAATCACGTATTAATATTTTCAACCTTCAAATTTTATGGGATATTGACAACTTTTGCATAAGTGGGCGGACCACGCACATTTTTGGTATACAAATTGGTAATACCTGTGGATACATCGTAATAAAATTATGTGTTAATATCTTAAAGTGTTTACAAGGTATTGACAACTTTTGTATGAGTGGGCGTGGGAGGTGACGCTGAGCACGAATATATATATATATATATATATATATATATATATATTTTTTTTTTTTTCTATATATATAAACTTTTCGCATCTCCTTCTCTGCGTTACAAACGGAAGAACAAAGTGAATGTACCATACTTCGGGTGTAGGGTATAAAAATTGCTTTCTAAAAGTTGTCGAACAACTCGTACATATTCAACCAATTGTTGCCTGATATCGAACAAACTAATTGTGCATGCGAACATCAGCGAAGTGTTGCCAACTACACATATGGCAAATTCAAGAATGTGGAACAAAAAGAAATTCGCAAGAGAGGTTTTTAAATTTTTTCGCACGCATTTCCCGATGGTTGGTGGTCGGTTTTTTATGCAGTAGTTTTTGTGCAAAATTGCAGAACTGCAGAAAGGTCTAACGCAATCATAAAAGCAATTGTTGTGTAGTTTTAATTCCAGTAAGCGGATTATATTTTAATATTGGCGAGGTATGGAGGTCAACGCAGCTAACCTGGAGCAATTAGCCGGCTACCTTCAGCAGACTCTCAGCCCAGATCCTTCTGTGCGTCGGCCTGGTAAGTGAAGCATATTAAGCCAGTAATTTTTCGAATGACCGTCTTCATGCAGTTGAGAAGATGCTGGAGAGCATTGAGCTGCAAAAAAACTATCCCGTGCTGCTGCTGAATTTGATCGATAAGCAGGAGTTGGACATGACAATTCGCGTGGCGGGTGCGATTGCATTCAAGAATTATATCAAGCGCAACTGGGCGGCTCATGAGGTGGGATATTGACTGATAGGCTGCCCTTGCTTGATCGCTGTTTAAAGGCATCCTTTCATTTCTAGGATACCGACGACGTCGATAAAATTCATGCGGACGATCGCGTAGCTATCAAGACACTCATTGTTGCTCTGATGCTTCGCTCACCGTCAGCACTGCAAAAGCAGCTCAGCGATGCGGTGAGCATAATCGGGAAATATGATTTTCCCCAAAAGTGGCCGCAACTGATCGACGAGATGGTGGAGAAGTTCGCTACCGGCGATTTTAATGTCATCAACGGTGTACTGCAGACGGCACACTCTTTGTTCAAACGCTATCGCTACGAATTCAAATCACAAAGATTGTGGGAGGAAATCAAATTGGTTTTAGATCGCATGGCCAAGCCACTTACTGATCTGCTGCTCGCCACCATGCAACTGACCAAAGTGCATGCTGATAATCCACAAGCTCTAAAGGTAATCTACGGCTCCCTGGTGTTGATGTGCAAAGTTTTCTTCTCATTGAATTCGCAAGACCTGCCGGAATTCTTCGAGGACAACATGCCGACATGGATGAAGGCGTTCCATGAATTGCTGACCGTGGATGTGGCCAGCTTGCACACGGGTCCCGAAGAAGATGCAGGCGTACTGGAGCACCTACGTTCGCAGGTTTGTGAAAACATCGGTCTCTATGCACAGAAATACGATGAAGAGTTTGGTTCCTACATGGAAACGTTTGTGACGGCGGTGTGGGAGTTGCTGGTTAAGACAGGCATACAAACGAAATACGATGCGGTGAGTTGGGTGGGTCTGTATTTCGTTTTATATGAAAACTGAAGTTTCAAATCCTCTTCAGCTTGTTTCAAATGCTTTGCAATTCCTTTCTGTTGTTGCGGAGCGCAATCATTACCGCAAAATATTCGAAAACCCTGAAATTCTTGCAAGCATCTGTGAAAAAGTGGTCATTCCCAACCTGGATTTCCGACAGTCGGATGAAGAACTCTTTGAGGATAGTCCTGAAGAGTATATCCGTCGTGATATTGAAGGCTCTGACATCGATACACGCCGCCGTGCCGCCTGCGATTTGGTCAAAACGTTGAGTCAGAATTTCGAAGCTAAAATATTTGCCATCTTCGGTCAGTATTTAGAAATCTTGCTTGGCAAATATAAGGAAAACCCGGCAACCAACTGGCGAGCTAAGGACACGGCCATCTATCTGGTTACAGCATTCGCTTCGCGCGGTGGAACTCAGAAACATGGCATCACGAATGCTTCCGAATTGGTTCCGCTGCCACAATTCTGTGCTCAGCAGATTATGCCGGAATTGGAACGTCCCAACAGTAAGTTCTTTCCATATCTGACCTTACATAGATCTCGTAATCACTGTAACTGCTTTTTCTTCCAGTAAATGAGTTGCCCGTTTTAAAGTCTGCCGCTATAAAGTTTGTAATGGTGTTCCGTAGTTTGTTGGGTCCACAAACGCTTCTAGCCAGCATTCCTCACTTGATACGTCATCTACCGGCCGAAAGCGTTGTGGTGCACAGCTATGCCGCGTGTGCCATTGAAAAGATTTTAGTAATGCGGAATTCACAAAATGCGTCATTGTATGTGTGGTAAAATATCAATTAGTTTGCAAGTCTAATGCGATCTCGCCGACAGAATTAGTGCTCAGCTTCTGGCTCCGTATACAAACGATTTGCTTGGTGGTTTGTTTGCTACTTTATCCTTGCCTGGTTCCAATGAGAATGAATACGTTATGAAAGGTCCGCCGCTTATACTAAATTAAATTAAACTAAATTGCATTTCTAAGTAATGTTTTTTTTCAGCTATTATGCGCAGTTTTTCTACTTTACAAGAGGCAACTATGCCATACATGGCTGTGGCTTTACCGCGTCTCACCGAAATTCTCACATTGGTCGCCAAGAATCCTTCGAGACCGCACTTCAATCATTTCCTCTTCGAAACATTATCCTTGGCAATTAAGTAAGTGCTTTTATTCCACAGAGTGTAAGAATTACATGAATCAAGAGAAAATCTTCTTCCCACGAGTTCTTACCATTTTGCAACAAATGTTCGCTTCTGTAATCATGGGAGCGAAAGTTTGTACTGGTCTAGAGACATTCGCTCAAAGCGCTGTAATTTCTTAGGGGTATAGGGTTGGAGGAAGCACTGTAAATCGCGGGACAAATGAAGGGGAAGACAATAGATCTTATGGTCGTAGTGCCCATATCCCACCATACGCAATACAATACAATACCATACATCTAGCAAATTCTTAAAATGTTCCTTTCTTTGCAGAATTGTTTGTAAGACTGAAGCATCTGCGGTCAGTTCCTTTGAGGAGGCACTCTTTCCCGTTTTCGAAGGCATTCTTCAGCAAGATGTTCTCGAATTTATGCCGTATGTTTTCCAGATGTTGTCACTTCTTTTAGAAATACGTGAAGGCACCGGTACCATACCAGATCCCTACTGGTCTCTGTTCCCCTGCTTGTTGGCACCTGCACTGTGGGATCGTCCCGGAAATGTAACACCTCTAATACGCTTGATTACGGCTTTCGTCAAACAGGGATCAGCACAAATTTCAGCCTTAGGGAAATTGGTGGGTCTCGGTTTCATCCGTTCGAAAATCGAACCCAATTTAATGCTTTTGTATTCTTGCTAATTTAGAATGCTGTCCTGGGCATCTTCCAGAAGATGATCGCCTCGAAATCGAACGATCACGAAGGTTTTTACCTCATGCAAAATTTGCTCACTTACTATCCGCTGGCAGAGCTGCAGACGAATATGCGTCAAATATTCGCCTTGCTTTTCCAGCGTCTTTCGCTCTCGAAGACCACGAAGTACGTTCGCGGCATTATTGTTTTCTTTTCTTACTACACCGCAAAATTGGGCGCTTCAGCTCTTGTTGAGCTCATCGATCAGATACAGCCCTCGATGTTTGGAATGGTAATCGATCGTGTCTTCATACCGGACATGGCTAAAGTGTCGACCGAAATGGATCGTAAAATAGTGGCGGTTGGTGTTGCAAAAATCCTGGCTGAATGTCCTGCGATGCTAGCGCCGCCATACGTTCAGTATTGGTCGCGTTTACTACAAGCTTTGATTGAACTGTTCGAGTTGCCACCTGATCAAACTACTCTCGATGGTGATCACTTTGTGGAAGTGGATGATGCGCCTGGCTATCAGGCAGTTTTCTCGCAGCTAAGCTTTGCTCAACCGAAAACGCAAGATTTCTTGGCCGACATTGCGGACGGGCGTAAATATTTGGCTGAATCTTTGGCCAAATTGTCGCAAGCACGTCCCAGCGAGGTGCCCACACTGGTGACGGCCATTGGTGATAATCATAAGCAAGCACTGCAGAAATACTGTGACCAAGCAGGCGTACGTATAATATAATCTAAGTTTTGATGTTTTGAAACATTTTGCCAGCTTCTGTTTAATCCATTTAGTTTTGTTGCCCAGGATTGGATTGAGAATTTTTGTAAAAGATTAGATTTTAATTTTATAAAAGTATTTTAATCTACATTATACATTGCTTGTAAGAGAAATGAAATTCAATAAAATTGCAATGTTCTACAAGTTTTTCGTCGAATTCTTTTTTTCTGAATTAGTTATTTGTTTAGTATTTTACTAGATAATTGGAAATTGGAGTTTTCCAAATACTTTCTTAACTTTTTCCTTTTTAGAACCTTTTCTTTAACAAGTTTTTAACAAGTGATTTCCAAACTGGTGTCCCGGTCGCACAATTTTGTTTGCAAACTTTTTATGAATTTGTTCGAAGCCTCCTTGGGAGCTATAAAAGAGTTTTGAATCCTTTACTGATCCTTTTGATGAATTTTCACAAGTGGCTTCTGATTTTGTTTTCGTTCTCCAAATAAGTTGAATGAAGCTTTCAGTACAGTAAGTTAATTTCAAGCATCTTCAATGTACACTTATTGAATTGTTTATTGAGTAATTATTACTGCACGTATATTTTTTCTATTTTCATTTCATGAAATTCAACTGAACTTTTATTACTTGACAGTTAATTTTATCAACAAACAAACAGTTTTCCAAAATTCAAAATCTTATCAAATTTCTTCTCTGTGTTGGAATTTATTTACATTTCACCAAAACAAATGCAAATTTTAAGTTTTTAAAGCACTTGTGGACAACTAAAGGAACAGAATTGCATTTGAAATGCACAGTTTTATGAAAATCTTTTCATCAGTTCGAACAACAGCGAAATTTCTGCAGAAATCTTTTCAACTCAAGTCGGGAGCAAATCGTAAGTTGCTTATTTCATTGGAAAATCAACATATGTGATTAAAACAAAGTAACAAAACTAAACAATATTCAACTAAAGCGTGTGATGTGTGTAGAATATCGCTGACGTATTTAAACTCTTAATCTTGATTACCTTCACGGTAACCGAAGCGGAGCAGTTTTTGCACTACACTAAATGAAAATAAAAGTGGTATTTAGTGCACGGTAAGATATACTGGGTTACTAAGTATGATTAGTGTGAGTTTTTATGATAATTAATTTTTTACATGGGCAAGTTCAAGTTCACCTTCTATCGTTCAAGTTCGCGCCTATTGTAAAGGTAGTTTGTAACAAATTTTAAATCGTCTGTTTATATTTTTCTGAAGTCATGTTGGAGATAATAGTGCTTTTAAGATAATCTTTCCGGTTATCGTAAAATTTAGCTTTAGATATCATATCATAGAGAGTGTTTTGTGTTTTATCCTATCAATTATTTCACTTTATATTAGGTTGTTTTATTTTATTGTATTCAAGTTTTAGAGTTTGAAGCTTGAATTCGTAACTATTCCAGTTCAAACCTTAAATGCATAGGATTAAAATAATTTAAAAATACACAGAATTGAAATTGAAAATCAAAAATTAGCTATCTATGTTATAATTCGAGGAACTACCGAATAACTCTGATAGTCTTTCCAAGAACCACACAGAGTTTGAAGTTTTAATTAAAAACTTGGAAAAAATTGCTGAATCTAACCTGGTTACAATTCCATACTCTACTTAAAATCTAGACTAGCCCTATGGCCATTCAGTCTACAGTCGCGTCGCGTTTAGAGTTTGTTTGCGGAGGGACACTGAAAGCGTACGTTCATTTGGATTCGGGCCGATTGTATTGGTTGCGCCTTGTCAGTATCTGTCGGTCAGGATAAATGTCTGTGGTTAGTTTTATAATCTGTTAGGTCTTGTCTGCTAAATGATGACAAAAAACAATAACTAATGGTTAAATAGATAAATAAATAGAAGTTAAAATATAAGTACATAGAAGATTTAGGATATTATTTTTGATAGGAAGATGATATTATTTTTGGAAAGACGCCTAAGGAACAAATAAAACAAGAGGAAAGAAACAATTGTTTAAAAATCTGCCGTGTAGGCCTTGGGAATCCCAGGAAGCTTTTCACCTTCTGTGTGAGAGGTTCATCAGTTAGGGTTATTTTGTTGTTTTTTTTGTACGTATGTATCTACGAGAGTTCGGTATTTCATATCATATCAGTAATGGAAATGGACATTTCACACTTCTTACCACTTACAGCATTTTCTTAGATATATGTATCTTCTATATTAGACTTTTAACAAAGAGGACCCGGGCCCGTTTATTCTTACCCTACGAGACTGTTTACTTACCCAAGCTAAACCCTTTTCGATTAACAAACATATGGATATATGAACAATGGAATCTGTGAAGAAAGAATAAGAACAGAACAAAATGCAATGTAGCTCATTGTAAACATCTTCAAAATATTTATAAACATTTAAAGAAGGTTGAAAAATAATTTTAAAAAATGTGTAAGAAGTTAATTCCACTTATTTTTTCGTAAAAAAGATGTTTTAAATGTTTACGAGCAACATAAATAGTTAATCTAAACACAACTAAAAACGGTTGTTAATCTATAAATGTTGTTCAACATGTGGAAACACTTCATACGACTGCACGTACAAATAAAGTAGGTACGATAAGACTTACACGAAATAAGCATCAATGATGCATGTCCTTCGCCTTCATTTTTGCCACTCAGGAAGAAATACCATTCGACCGGATTGATTCGAATGCCATATCTGAAAACAAATACATAATGAAAGCAACTGATGATTACTTATATCGTCATCTGACAGTTGATTCAATAGCAGTGTATAGTGTAGTTGTCCTAGATGTCTATCGCCTCTCTGCTCTATTTTCTATTACCATCTTTTACTTACTTCAATAAATTCTCCAAACACAAACGGAAGCCACCAATAGACAGCAACAGGAAGCCCCAGTTTACCAAACCAGTGAAATTACTGAATCCAGAACTCCACGAGAAGAGCGAATCTCTAGGGCGATGACAGCTATGAAGATTCAAATAAAGACAATTGGAGTGAAATTAATTCAAACAATTCCGCAAAGTAAAGGAAATATTAAAAACGTGATGACTTACGGTCTGTCGGGTTGTTTCTGACGTTGTTTCTCCTCTTTTGTTGTAATCTCTTCGGCACGTGTTACGCTCTGCGTACGACGGTAACGTGATTTCTTCTCCGGGTTCCCATTGCCGTTTCCATTTCCATTTCCACTTCCGTTCTCGTCCTTATCGAGCACTTTGCGGAAATGACGCAGGTTTTCGAAGGTACTATCTTGATCGTAAAAGCCTGGATTTGATTTACGCTTACGTAATTCGCTCACATAGTGTTCTGTGGCGGAAGCGGAGCGACGTAATTTCCTAACGATGCCAAGGCCAATACCGTCATTTTCCGCACCCTTTGGCATGGCGGACATAGATAACCTTTTCTAAAATTTAACTAGAAAGGAATAAGACTAATTCGAATTAATTTGCTATCAAATTCTATGGTGCGCAAATATTAAATTCACAAGCTACAAAATTAATTCATGTTTTTATTGACCTAATTTTCATTAATAAAAAAAAATTTGAGCACGCTTATTATATAGAAGTGACTGCGGAATCTTTTCTCAGCCTTTCTACAAAGGAGATGAATTTATTTTGTATATTTTCAATTTAGTCTATTTGGCCTCTATTAATAGATAACATTATACAGGGGCAGTGTCCTATGATATGGATATCAAATGCAATCAGGACTTCATATCATATCAAATTTTAAGTTTAAAATGTTTTCCTTCCAGGGAAAATCTCAACTTCAATGTTAGCTTTTCGTCGTTTCACGATTTTTTTATCATTCTTGAACATAAGACGCTAATTCAGCATATTTAATTATAAAACCGCATGCGATCCTATTAAATCACAATGTCAGGTAGAGTTGTTAATAAAATGTTTAATTTCATAGCATTATATTTTTTCTATATTTTATCTCATATATTTCGTTCTTCTCTTTTCACTCAATTCGGGTTCAAAGGTTTCATTCGTGATTATTATCTGTTATTTGAGATAGGAAAAAATAAAATAGTTTCTGAATAACTGAAGGCAAATTAAAGTAATTAAAGGTATTACAAACAAATGAAAGTGTTGTCTTCGGCCAGGCCGAAGTCTAAATACCCTACACCCGAGTAGATAAAAAATAATAATTTCGCCATTTGACAACTTTAGTACAAGTAGGCGGACCACGCAAATCGTTATTCTGAGCAAGAATATATATTAATTTTTTTATATCTACAACGCCTCCTTTATTGCGTTACAAACAGAAGAATAAAGTGAAGATACCCTTATCCTTTCGGGTGTAGGGTATAAAAATATTCAAATCAATGGTGTGGGCAGGAAACAAGTTTATAAATATTTATTTGCTGTGAACTCTCGTATTCTCTCATTCTTTATCAAGTCTATTTGTCACATTTGATTCATTTTGTTTACCTAAAAGATGTTGTTGCACTTGCATGAGGTAAATATTTTCCATAAATAAATATTTCGGTTAATCTGTACATATATCTTATCTTTTTATAGCATTTTTATCAATGATACCAAATAAAAGGCAAAAATATCTTTCTTTATCTTAACATTCCAGAGAATGAAAATTCATGTGCTCATCACCAAACAATTTTTCTTACAATATACATAACAAAAAACTTATTTCCGCGCAGAAGAATGCCAAGAATAACCATTTTTCTTGATCAAGTACAAAAATAACTCTGTTAGGGACTTCATTATTCCGTTTGTAACGTAAAGAGACCAGATATGTGTAGAAATGGATATATATATTCTTGTTCAGCGTCACCTCTTCAGCTGATTCAGTCTTGTATGTCCGTCTGTCTGCTGTTTGTCCGCTGAAATCATGATTACAGGAGAACCATAAGATTGTCGCAAATATTTCTTAGAGCTTGTAGAGCGGCTTGACATTGAAAATTAACGAAAATGGTTAATAATCACGCCTCCTTTTTATCTTTTAAAAACACCTCTTTTTCAGAATACTCAAAATTTAATAACTAAAAACGATATGAGATATGAAGACACAATTTTATTCTAGAATATCTAGCGATATTAGCACCGAGTTAACAAAAATGGGTGTGACCCGCCCACTTTAACGTTTTTAAAGGATTTCTGGGTGTTTAAGTTCAATGCGTCTTCTCTAACTTTCCGGCTGGAGGATATTTAGACTTTGGCCTGGTCAAAGCTTTCTTAAACGATGCTTAAACTTTCCTTTTATCAAAGTCCACCAGGTGCTCGGGAAATAATACGATGGCAAGATTATTTATGTATTCTGACTTTATGTATTCTACAATTATATGTATGCATATAGTGCAAAATATATTTTTGGTACTATGAAAACGAAATACGAATTTCTAGAAGTGACGAAGGTTATCTATTCAGAATTTCGTATTAACTATAATATATTTCTTCTATAACATACTATAAAAACTGTTTTCTATTTATTTATATATAAGTTTTGTAGATTATCTGAGATTACTATTAAACTTATATAATAGTATTTTCCTTTCTCACTATTTTGTGACGCTTGAACTCTTTTGAAACTCATACTTTTAGTTCTTCAAAAGAGTTCAACAATTTTTTCATTTATCGCTAAAATGTTTCTTCTATTTTATTTCTATTTTTTAGAATCAATTTTTATGATTAAGCTTAATTAGCAATTCTTGCAGCAATTTTCGTTTCATTTTTTGGTCTTAACGATTTTTAAGTGTATAAAATTGATAACAGTGAAAAAAATCGAAATAACTAGAGTAGAAAAGACGACAAAAAGAATATGTTAATTTTATTAATTACTTAAAATTATTTAGAACTTTAAGTTTGATTATTTCGTTTTAAGCTTGACGATGACAATTGCTTATTAGATTTTGTGAAATCTGTTTCGCGTAACTAAAACTGTTTCTCTTTTCATATGAAATTTTGCTTTATTTTATCAATGAGTCGTCGTCGTTCGCACACATAAAAATCCGTCTTATACTTATCAAGCGATGTCTGGAATAGAGCAATCAATAAGTCTGAATCCATGTCTTACTTTGTGCTGATAAGCTGTTGACTCTACGTCATTTTGTAATGTCATGCCGGTTGCTGTAATTCTTTATGTATTATTTTCTATAAGGCTACGCTTAAAAGTAAACGGGAGGATATACGAGAAGATATATTTGCCTTGTCGCCTTTTATGGTAGCTTAATGTTTTTGTTATTGTAAATAGCAACTAAATTGATTCATTAAACGATGAATTTTCTCGCTTTATTGAGTTAAATAATAGTTGTTGTTTTCCTTGTATTGAGAGGATGAGGAATCTTTAAAATTTCCTTGGAATCGTTCCTTTTAACACATTAATGTTATAACATGGTTTAAGTAATTTCGGTGGCAATCTTGCTATTGTCTTGCGAAACTTTATTAAAATATCCAACCATATTTAAATCAGTGCTAATTTCACAATATGTATCTATGGAATACAAACGACGAAAGGTATCGATCATTATTGATAGATCAAGTTTTGATGTTTTGAGATAAGGAATACGTTAGCATTTACTCCCTCATGTACATATAAATATCGTATCTTCAATATACTACACGTACATATGTTTCTTTTTCGGATAACTGAGGCATAATTTTCTGAGTTTAAGACTAAATTAATACCAAGTTCGCGAAGAGAAAATGTCTCTATTGCATTGAATATCTTAGATTGTCCTAAATATTAAAATTATATATTTAAATGTATATCAAAAAATTGGGATTGGGATTGGGATTTTCATAAAGATCCAGCTTTATTGATAATTCCGTTTTCTAAAATTGAACAAAGTTGGTTATGGAAATGAGTGTTTGTTTGTTTCTTCATAAATATTTTAAAAATATATTAAATATTTTAAGTTAGAAGTTTATTACAATCCAATTAAGCAAAATTTATCGAAGCTTTGCTTTTAGGAATCACATAAAGCGTTCAAAGGTTGACGAATCATTGAAGTAGGATATCTTTTAAACTGTAAAGATATGATGATGTTTAGCAATGGTTAAAATCACAAGGATGTTAACTGCAAGCTTTTCTTTGTTTAAGCTTTTTAAACTTGGACAAATATTTGTTGAACGAAATTTAGGTAACTTTTTATTTAAGAATAATCGTTTAAAATAACCGTGTTAGTATTTTAGACACATACATAGTAAATTTCTAATTTTGTGAGAAATAAAGAATATTTGGTTGATCATGGCAATTCTTACTTATCGCCAATTTGCAATTTTTTAGTACCTTTTATTCGACTTTTTGTTTATACTTTTCACTTAATTTTTAAATCTATTTAATATTTTTTCAAACCAGAGAAGAGTTTTGTAATAACATTCTTTGTTTTTTGTTATTTATGTAAGCAAACAAATAATTAAATTATCAACCATTTGTGCTGACAAGATCGTTTTAGTGGTCCATAATTGCTGCTAAATTAAAACTGCATTATTTACATTTGAGAACGAAAAGTTGGCATCTCTAACTCGAATGTTTTGTAGTCAAGTTGAAAATCCCAATAAAAACGAGTGTAAATAATGTCTCTGTATACACAATTCGATCCACAAATAAAACATACGAACTTTATTTAATACCCTCCGCAATCAATTTATTGAAACACCCGGCACCAGAAGTCATGGAGCAACAAACTTGGAACTGAGATGTTATTTTTGGCACGATCGTGGATTACGGTAGCAACAAAGTAATGTACACCAATTAAAAAAACCAGCAGAAAATAAATAAAAACTAACAAAAACTTAAACAAAACGCGTACAAACGAATTAGTTTAGCATATGGAAAGATGGAAGACCTCCGCGAATAACACGTTGAAAACAACTGAAATTAAAAACAGTCAGCCAAGTCATAGAAAAAGAGCAGCACCAAGAAGGAGAGATTGTGTTGTGATTGCTGATGTTCTGTTTGCTGCTGCTTGTTTGTTGCTTTTGCAACGGCATACATTATCAGCAAGAGAATTAATAAAATAATTTGTTCTTCTTTCATAACAACACAAAACACATATGATAAATAAAATTTTCCAAGAAAACGAGGCAAAGAATCAGGCTGAGGAATTGAGAGAAAATATAACAGAAGTGAGGTTGTGTTTCTGTTTTCATGTTCTTTCTCAGTACGTTCTTTCTCATAGTATTTTAATTCGCCAGAGTTATCAGCTTTGCGGATTAAAAAAAGTTATATATGAAGTAGTTGATACAGCTGTTGGGGAGTAGGGTGGGCGGATCTAACAAATCCGTAGTTTTTATTAAAAAATAGAATTTAGTTTTACAAAATGCAAAAGAAAGATTTTAAAATGTTAAAAGGAAAGGTGCAATTAAAAACATTTTAAGGCAATTTGAGTTTTGTAAATATAAAGGAAAACTTTTCAGTTGGCATCTCTTTAATCTGCTCACTTGATCTCGGTTTGGGACCCACTCTTCTCATCTTTCACTCTGCAGCAATTGTGACCCCACACCGGCTTGTGGTGGGAGATCTACTGGTTAGAAAAATGAGCCGAGGGAAATGAATCCAGTTTCCTTTTTCAGCGTCGCCCGCTTCCAATCGCCATCCTTTTGCGGTTATAATTAGCTAATGAAAAAATGTTCATTCTTCGTTGAGGTTAATTTTTTAACATTGCATTTTATTTTCCCTGCATTTTTATCCCTTCTTGTTTATCACTATTTCTTTTCAGTGCCTTCTAAACTTTTGGGTTAATATGAGAAACCCCTAAAAGTATGCTAAATTTTTCTCCTCTATCTGAAAAACTTGCTTAATCTACGTTATTGAATCCCAACAAAATCGTACAACAAATTAAATCCCACAAAATCCGTTTTCAAAAATTTTAACTCTTGAAACGTAAATACAAAAAATTACATTTATCATACTACAATAGCAATTTCCTTTTAAGTACAATAATATTTATTTTATATTCTAAAGTACAAAACTATTTATTTCGTTGGTAAAAATATTTATTTTAAAGGATCAAAAAATATTTCACATTAGCTTCGAAAAATTTACTTACGCAAAAATATATTAACTTAATACTAAAACAAGTTTTAAAGCCGCAGAAAATTGCGACAATCGGAAAAGATTACTTCGTACTTATTAATAAATTAATAAAGTAAGAGATAAACAATAATAAAGCTGCAAAGTATTTACATTTAATTAAAGAATTGTACAAAACAGATTTGGCGTAGAGTAGGGATTTGTTTTTCTAATTAATATATAGATTTAAAAAATATATTACATATGTAATGAGAATGATCAGAAGACAATAGATAATTATAGGTGACAATTTCGATAACAAAACTTTGTTATAGATTAGAAATTATAGATGACAAGAAAGCCGAAAATATGCTTAAATTCAAGGAAGTGGTTATCATATTTTAATTCATTCATCGTTTTTTTTTTGCAATTCGATTTTGTTTCCAATTTTAACTTTTTTCTTAGTCCTCTTTCATGACTTCTTCTCAACTGAAATCCTCGTTTCCTTCGAATGCCCACAATTTTATCGCTTTTAAAGATCACGCTTCACATGGTTTACAATTTATGATTTCTTGTAACATCCGCACCATTTTTAAATCTTCTGCCGACCTCATCTTCATACTCATCTCCACTTTCATCTTCATTTTGCTTCGTGTCGTGCTTGCCTTCTGGATTCCCTTTGTGTTTATTACCAAACGCCACATTGTCATCTCCTTCGTAATCCATCAAGTTACCATATCTCTTGATATCTTCTCCCATGATATCTTCAAATTCGTCTTCTTCATCATCACTGTAAGCTGTATATTTCGCCCAATCCTTACCATCTTCGGTATCTTCATCCTCATAGTTGCTGGCATCTTCCATGAGTTGCTTTAAACGCGCATCTGGTAACTGATCGTAATCGAAAATTTGACGAGTTCCACGCGGAGGCGCTTCGGTGATGTCATCAACCTCTGGTTCGTCCTTCTCAGCGCTTCTCTCCTCCACTGTTTCCAATTCTTCTACAATGGCTTCACTTCTTGTGCCAACACGTTCATTCAACTGCGGTCCTCCCATGGGATCTTCGTTCTGAAAGATACTACCTAGCGAAGCATCCAGTAAACTCAGTAGTCCTTGCATTCCTGTAGGAGGCTGATGTGAAGGTATTTCATCCATTCGAGACAAAATTGTGGATGGACTCTTGATGTTGCTGAGGGTTGTGGTGGGTACCGTTGTTGTCCTAAAAGCCAAGGATGTTGTTTTCGTAGAGGTCGTGGTTGGTGCTTGCGTAGAAACGATTGCTGGTCGCGTTGTGGTCTTCATGCCTGGTTTCGTCGATATTGTTGCCATGCTTGGCCTCGATGTGGATGTCGTTGACGCCGCTGGTTTCTTTGTGACTTTTAAGGTTGTCGTCGTTGGTTTCGGTGTTGTTGTTGTCGTTGTTGTTGTAGTTGGTGGTATTGTCTTAGTATGCAAGTGCTTCACCTGAAAAGTCTGAACTTTAGTACGTTGATCATTCGGATCAGCTATCCTAACAACCGGTTCGCGTTTCGGTATGATCGGCACAATTTTCGGTTGCCGAGGATCGAGTTCATTTTGACCGTAGGTCTTAACCTTCGAGTGACCTTCAATGATTAGGTACATCGGACCGATCAATGGTTTTTCCGGTTGATTATAATGAGCGAAAAGTGAGTCCGTAGTCATTTCCATGGGGGCAACTGTGGGCCGAAAAGCCATGTTACTCGTCTCAGGTATTAAAAGGCGTGTCGCGCTATATATGGGAGTCTGTGTGGTGGTTGTTGAGCGAGTAGTGGTGGTGGTCGGTATTGCAGTCGTTGTAATGTAAATGGGACTGGATATGTGCGCCGGAGTCGTGGCTTTGGGGACTTCGGATGACGGCAACGTGGTGGTGGTGGTACTTGTACTGGTTGTTAAGAATTTCACTGGTGCAAAAGTGGGACTGTGACCCACATACCCAGGAGACCCCATACTGTGACTCGGTTTCGTGGCAGAACCCATAAGGAATTTCGTAGCTGGCATGGTGGGCCGCACAGGCTTACTGAACTCTTTCTGTAGCAACTCGTGCACCCAGGGCTTGCGTCCGAATGAAGATCCAGTTTTTAGGACATTCTGTTGAGGGTGTATTGAGTTCGGTGAGTAGGGCTCCGAAGTATGCGTCATACTTGGACGTGTGTAACTCAGAAAGTGTTCCGATTCTTGGTGGAGAGAGTCGTAAGAAGGGCTCATCACCGGAATCTTGTATGCCGGGTGTTGCATTGTTGTTGTTGTTGTTGTTGTTGTGGACGGACCAGCATTGTGTGAGTGAGCATAGGCATGCGCGTGCGTCCAGGGAGAGGTAGCCATCGTAGAATAAAAAGATTTGGTATGCGTTGGTAAGCCCTGAATTGACGAACCGGATGCTGAAAAGCTGGTCGGCATGTTATGTCTGTATTCACCAGCGGCAGCGGCAGCGGCCGACTTCATCACGCTGTTGTGTGATGCCGCCGCAAGCGTTTGCATCGGCGGTGGCATGAGTCGCGTCGGCAGTTGTTGTGCGTAATAACTGCGCCGTACAGAAGTGTATTTCGGCTGAAGTAAAGGAAGCTCGCCTTTACCATTTTGCAAAGCATTCGGTGCACTAGGTCGCGGTCGTTCGTGGGAGACGCCCAGCAGCAGAATGTCGTTTTTACCGCCAGCTGCAGCCTTGACATCAGCCGAGTCGCCTTCGTGTTTGACATCCTTGTCGCCGCTGTCAGCCCAGTAGCGCACGCGCTCCAAGGCGGGCGGGCTGTAGTCGTAGGTGGGGTCGTTCTTCAGTGGATCGCCTCGTCCCACCGGACGCCACTCGTTGTTGTAATCCATGCGTGGATTTAGCATGCGTGCCGGTTCGAAGGCCTCAGCTGTGTGGGGGAAAACGGAGATTAAATAATAGATCAAATGCATTCAGTAAGATACGAAAAAAATTAATGTAATTCGATCTCTCGATTGTGGTGAGTTTTATTGCAAGAGCGATGATGTTGTCGCCGTAATTGCAACAACCAACACCTGCTCCAGCCAGCTCTGAAAACATCAACAACACGGCGTCTACACAGCGTCTGCCGAACGAGTTTGCCGGCCGGCAATGACTTGGATGACTCGTAGTGCATTTTCCCAGACATCTCGAGACCAGCCGTCTGGTGTTTCGGGTGTCTCTTTCTTGTTTTCCGTGTTTCTTTTCATTTTGCCGGTCTCACGCGAAATAATCGAAAAAAGAATCCCTGCTCAACAGGTAAAGAAGGAGAGGGCAGGCAGAATTAAAGATGGAGAAGTTGATTTTTCTGAACGTAACTATGAGAATAATAAAGAGCGGACGAATGGCGTAAAAGTATCCAGTCTCTGAATTCCGATTAAAAATCGAGTGGACTTAAAGTCAAAAATTAAAAAAAAACAACCAGCACAACATGAGTAACAATCGCACGAGTTGCTGATGAATTATTAGTTAAAAACCTGACAAATCGCTTTCCATTTTAAAATCACCAGAAAAAAAGAGGAAAACAAAACTGCAGAAAAGACGAATTAATGAAAAAAAGCATTAAAAAACAGCATCAAAAACCAAACTGATTATTTAAAATTGGATGAAATTGATCGAATACGAATTCCGGACTGAATTTATGAACTCATTGAGGGGAACGAGAAATGTGAGTTGAATGAGGAAGACGCTACTGAATTGGACGAGAGGAGCGGAGAGGAGACGAGTTGGTTCCAGTGCGACTAGATTAACGCTTGACTAGTTAGTGATGACGATCTGTTAGCCGCCTCTTTGGCTGCAGACGTCTCAAGATTTTGATTGTCGCAGCTTATTCAAATTACGATTTTTTCTCTCTCTTTTGTTTGCCAATATTTTTAATAAATACAATGCTGTGTAGCCTTGCATAAGCGGCGAGCTTTTCAACTACTAAATTTTTTTAACAATATGAAATTTGTCCACTTCTTTCACTTTCTTTGGTTTCTCAGCATGTTGTAGCCACTCAATATGTTGCCATTGCCAATTTGTCATGGCACTTCAACACGTTGAAGCTTCGCAACATGTTGCAGGTACTCAACATGTAGCGGTTTCTCAACATGTTGTCGCTTCTCTCGTCAGCTGGCCGGAACAGAAATATTGTATTGTTTTCAGAGTTTACATTTATATTTTGTTCAATGAATATAATTAATTAATAAATGATATTTATACAAAACAAGAAAAGTAATTAAAAATGTTTTTATTGTTTCAATTACCTGCAACATGTTGTGATTGGTTGACATCATTTGTTAGCTTCTGCTGCTGCTGTTTTTGTTGCTCCTGCTGTATTGACATGGCATTCACAGACGTTGTTGTCATCACTGCTAGAAAGCTCAACCAACAACATATCGTCACAAAGTGGAATTTGTTGCGATCGGTAATCATTGCTGTCAGGGTATCTAAAAGATAAAAGCAGAAGAAATCGTTTATTGTAATCAATTTTAATATAATATTTAGCGTGTCATATTTCCTAAATTTCAATTTCTTAGAGTAAATCCTCCTCCTGTGCCCCTTATTCCCCCCGACCCACTCTTCCTGCTTTTTGAAACTCTTATCGCAACACTTTTCGTGGAGGTCGAGTCAGTCAACGCATGCTGGACCGGCGCTCAGCCAAAATCTTGCAACTTAATTGTCGGCCGATCAATGCCGGCTCTTCGAACGCGAAGTCAAGTCACATCACGGGAATAAAAACGCAACAACAACAGCGACGAGCACAACAACACTGCAGTGGTAATAAAACATTTTTGTGGGAAGGCAGAACACGAGAGAAACAAAAAAGCCAGCAGGGTGACTTCAGTTCATTGAATGGATGGACTCGTACCCAGTTTTCAAACATTCGTCTGTCCGTCGGTCACTCGCCTGTCCGTCGGTCAGTCGCCTGTCCGTCGGTCATTCGTCCGTCTGTCGCGCTCCGTCCCCCGTCCACCGCCTGCTCCTGTTCAATTTATGCGCTCGTACATCGTCCGTCTTCCCCATGCAATACATTATCTTTGCACTGTGACTTTATCAAGCGATGCCGCCGCAAACTGCCGTTTTCCTGGCGGTAACTTGGCGCTGCGCATGTGAAATAATCGGAGATGACTTTCGATTATTCTTGCGGGGCGCTCGCGGCGGCATGCTTTCGTTTCGTGTACCGCTCAAGCCCAGTCGATCAGCTGCTCGGTGTGTCGGTGTCGTGTTTTCATTTTTTATGCTTAAGTTTTGATGTTTCTTTAGTTTTATTTCCTCTCCCTCCTTAGCTTGACTTGCGAACTTTATGCGTTTGGGCTGCGTTTTAATTTCCATGACGTTTTGATTTGTTTTATGGCGAAAAGAAAGGAAAGGCGGTTCCCCGAGTGGTGCGTGCATGTATGTCATGTTCAGAAAAGTGAAACGTTCTTGCGGGTGGTCCGTTCAGCGAGGGAGGGAGGGAGGAAGGGTTGCATTCGTGGGAAGTTCGTTTTTGTTTCAGTGAGAAACCGCTATTATTTATTACTTTCGAAACAACAACGAAGCGCGGGATCCTTCAGTTTGATTACCAGCTAAATATTTGGTCATCAAATGTGATTGTAAAGCTTGTTTTTGTGGTTATTTTTTGTCTGACTTTATTCGATTTTATTGTATTTGACTTGATTATATTATATTGTGACTTGATTTGATTGTATCTGACTTAACTTGACTTTTTTTTTACTCAGACACGGACTGACTTAGACCTGGACATAGACATGGAATTGACTTGGATTTGAACTTGACTTGGACTTTGTTTGATTTGATTTGACTTGGCTTGACTTGACTTGGACTTTGCCTGATTAGATTTGACTTGGTTTGACTTGACTTGGACTTGGACTTCGACTTGAACTTGGACGTGACTTGGCCTTGGTCTTGGGCGTGGACTTGTATTTGGTTCTAGACTTGACTTGGACTTGATTTGGATCTGGCTTGGACTTGACTTGGACTTAACTTGGACTTGACTTGGACAAGACTTGGGCTTGACTTGGACTTGACTTGGACTTGGATGTGACGTGACATGGGCGTGGACGTAAACGTGGATTTGGTCTTGGTCTTGGTTTTGGTCATTGTCTTGGTCTTGGTCTTGGTCTTGAACTTGGTCTTGGACATGGACTTGGATTCGGACTTAGTCTTTGATTTGGACTTGGCTTGGACTTGGACTTCGACTTGAACTTGGACGTGACTTGGACTTGGACTTGAACTTGGACGTGACTTGGTCTTGGTCTTGGGCGTGGACTTGTATTTGGTTCTAGACTTGACTTGGACTTGATTTGGATCTGGCTTGGACTTGACTTGGACTTAACTTGGACTTGACTTGGACAAGACTTGGACTTGACTTTGACTTAACTTGGACTTGGATGTGACGTGACATGGACGAGGACGTAAACGTGGATTTGGACTTAGTGTTAGACTTAGGCTTGGACATAGTCTGGGACTTCGATTGGACTTGGTTTTGGATTTGACTTGTATTTGACTTAGACTTGACTTGGACTTGACTTGGTCTTGGTTTTGAGCTTGGACTTGGACGTGACTTGGACTTGAATTGATTTGGACTTGGTCTTGGAGTTGGACTTGGATTTGGACTTGAACGTGGACTTGGATCTGGGCTTGGATTTGGCTTGGCCTAACTTGGTTTGATTGATTTTCGGATTGAATACATTTTCTTTGATTTTCATTTTATTTTGCTCGACTTTATTCTGCTTTATTTCTATTCTGTTTTATTCTCAATAAACATATTTGGTTTTTTTGGGAGTTTAAAAAGCGCTTCATAAAGCGCTTCTAATGAAATCAGTTAGCATCGCACAGCGTTCGAGTAAAATCTTAAAACAAATATTAATTGCGCAAAATGTGTCGCAGCGGCACCAGCAATGGCAGCAACAAAAGCAACAACGACAACAACAACAGAAGTAGCAGCGCCAGTATTTGGTAGCACTGGTGGTGGCAGCAGTTAATTTCATTTAAAGAATGTCATCTTCACTTTAAGTGAAAGATAAATAGCTGAATGCAATAAGTTAACATAAGTTTAAATCATAAGTGGTAGGAAAAACTAACAGCAACAACAACGACAACAACGACAACTCGCTAATAGACTGAAATGGACCGTACAGCTGTCCGTCTTGCTGTTTGTTTTTCTGCCTGTCTGTCCGTTGGTCGGTCTTTGAACGCTTTAACAAAAACTCAGCGTTAAATATGAAGCTGACAGCGAAGAAGTGAAACTGATGATAATGGGGTTGACACTGCTAAAGGTGATGATGATGGTGATGGTGATGATGGTGATGGTGATGATGGTGATGGTGACGGTGATGATGACTGTAGAGATGATGTACTGATGGAAATGATGACGATAATGAAAAGCTGTAACTATGGCAACGCACGAGAGATGGCTTTGAAAATGAATGTCGTATTAATTATTTATCATCATTAGTGACGACGAAAGGATAATCACAGTGATATTTATAAAGTTGGTGATGATGCTAATAATATTGATGATTTCCACATACAAGATTGAGAAATTTTGGAAGGTAATAACGGTGGTTAAACTTATGATTTACTTAATTAATTAGAATCTTCACTTAAAATGTTACTTTTTTTTCAACAAAAACGCACCATAAACTGTGGCAGGCAGTATCCCGAATAATCACGGTATTATTTGTTGCAATTTACGCGGAGGACCTCAAGATCAGGTGATTTTTATTATTGATTAAGTTTTGTTTCTGAATAATTCCATCACAAAGAAAGGAAAAAATAACGCTAAAAACCTATTTTTGGACACAAAACCGGGTTTTTTATTTTTTCCCCGTAATTATCTCGTCCTTTCCAATATCCTTTATTTTGTAAGAACGAAGACGCGTTTACTTCATTCACTCGGAATGGCGATTCTTTAAAAAATTTCACTTATTTTCGGTGTAAAGATTTTTCGCGTTAATTTCGTGCGCGATCGTTAACCGATCGTTAGATTTTTCCCCACGTCTTTCTAGCTTCCGTCCAAAACATCTGCTCGCAGCAAGGCTCGTCCGCTAACTGATTTCGCGTTGCTTCCGCGCGTAACCAGCAACTTGTCGAGTGTCGGCGGCGGTGGCCGCGCCGTGTTGCACACAAAACATCGCTAAACTGCGTTTAGCGCGCATCGAAGCCGTCGAGCGGTGCTCTTGACCAAAAACTGAAAATTGTCTTCGAGTTGCTGTCGCTACGGCAGCAGTTGCTAGCAGCTGTTGGTGCTGCCAACATAGTTGCTGTTGCAGTTGTTGTTGCTGCTCGTCTTTTGCCTCCGCTGCACAACTCCAGCGCGTGTTTGGTGGTCGCAAGAGCTTTCAGCTTTTGATATTCGTATTGTCCGTTGCTCTGCTGCTGCTTCTGCTGTTGCTCTTTGCAGTTGTTTCAGTGTTGTTGTTGTTGTTGTTTTTTGTTGTTTACTTTGCCTTTGGTTGCGAGAAAAGAAGAAATTTCTTCGCTTAATTCATGAATTCATTTTCGCCGAAATTTATGCTGCAGCATACAACGCAATTGTTTATCTCTCTTGTTATCAACATGTTGATAATTGAGAGGAAAAGTTTATAAACACATTTTTTCTGTTCCAATGAAATCTGGAAATTCATTCACAAATTTAGTTTTTTTTGCTACTTTCGTTGGTTTGTTTTTATCTTTTTTTTTACTGATGTTGTTGTTGTTTTCTCTGTTTGTGAAATACATGGATTTTGTTGTTTCATTTCTGTGTCAAATCCAAAGCAACTGTGCGGATCAAGTTCGTGTCTTAAGTTCTTAAGTTTGAACTCCCAGTAGCGTCAAAAATGAAAACTTAATAGAATTTTTGTGTGTTTAATAGAACTCAAATTATGTTATTTAAAAGTCGTTAGTTTCTTATTACTATTTCTTTTAAATTTGTGTGGAATTGTTGCATGTTGCATGCTGTGAAGTCGAATATGCTAATTGTATGCAAATGTTCAACATTTTTAGAGTTGTTGTTGTTGTCATTTGGGTGTGGAAACACATGTAAAATACAACTACACACTTGTGCTACGAAAATCTAGACAGATGAGTTGAAAACGCCGACTGCTCATGCTCACCATCGCCAGCGACGACAGCAGTCTCAGTCAAAAAAAGAAAAAACAAGTGCATGCGGAGAAAAATGTTGCTGAAAATACAGATTGTATTTAAATTACATAAAAGAATAAAAAAAACTAAAATGATAAAAGAACGGAAGAGAAAAACAAAATAATTTAAGGAGAACTAAAATTAGTAGCTTCGAATTTCCGACGTCCGCGACTTTTGCAATTGAGAGAATTGAGAGAATTGATATTTCTACTCGATGTACCTCCGCAAATATCACGACCAACTCGAATGCATGTGTGTACGGATGTACGTATGGGTGTATGAGTGCACGTCAGCTTCATTAAGCGTCTGATTACAGCGCGGATCTTATCGGCAGACGTCTGTCTACTCAAACTTCATCGCGATTGCGCGACGAGACTCATTTGTGTGCAGACAAACAGGAGGCAACAGCAGCAGCAGCAGCAACAACAAAAACAACAACAACAACACTAATTGACAACTAACTGCATGCTAATCGATATCAGTTTACAATATAATTCAACTGAACTTGCAAAAAGTGAAGTTTATTGAAACCAACGCAGTCACCAACTTGCCGACTAACTTACTGACCAACTTATTGATCAACTGATTGACTGACTGACTGACTGACCGACTGACTGACTGACTTTATGATCGACTGCATCATCGTCCGCCCGTCCACCAGCGAAACACACGCGTGCAGCCGTTTCGGCGATAAAGCTGAAAACAACTTATGGAAATATTAAGTCAACAACATGATGTTGCCGCGATTTAGAGAGCAACTGCAACAGCTGCACCCAGCTAGAGACTGTGTGTGTGTGCGTGCGCGTGTGTGTGTGTGTACGTGCGTGTGTGTGTGTGTTGTGTGGGCAGGAAAGCATCGCATCAGTGGAAACGCCAACCGCCATCGACGCTTGTTGCATTTCGTTGTTGCTGATGCTGAATGAAGTTGTTAGTAGTGCTGTGCGAATGTTGTTGTTGCTGTTGAGCTTCGTATTGTTGCTTTGTGCTTCTTATTTGTCGTTTCATTTTTATTTTTTTTTTTTGTTACTTTATTTTACGCACGAGCGTAGTTAACGTTGCAACCAGATGCCGAGTGCACGCATGCGCACGTTTTGCATTTGCGTCTCCTGCAGAGAGGCTGCCAGAGATGATGGCTAGTTAAGGCAATAAAAGTTTCAATATCACGGAATTTACGATACTGCTTTGAATTTTGTGCTTCGAAATTATCACAAATACAAAAGTGAAAAGGGCAACAAAACCGCTTCGAGTAGTTTGAAGCAAACGAAAGACTTAAGAAAGCAACGCACCAACGTATTCCGAAAATGTTTCTCTGCAAAACGAACGACTTAAGAAAGCAACGCGATGCCATGCCATGCGTGTAAAACGAACGCTTTCAGCATGCTAAATGCATAAAATCCCAGTTTCTTCCCTTTTCCTGCTTTCGATTTGGAATCAAAATTCACGAAGTTCATGCTGCCAACTAATAAGAATTTATTTTAATTTCTTTTCACCTTTAAAGCAACCAACAACTTTCCACAACGTCGCAGTCTGCTGCTGTTGCTATTTTCGATTTGGCATGCGGCCGACGACATTTGGACAGCAATTCCAACACTCGAAGCGAAATCACTTCACGTTTCGTCACATTCAACAGCGCGAAGTCAGCGATATGTTGCTGGTTTTCGAGTTGTGTGCAGCGAACGCCTCTCGCAGCACGCAGCACGCAGCAGGCAGCACGCAGGAAGACGGCTGCTCGTCGCAACATAAACACACTTATTATGCAAATTTCTCGGATTGATAGTTTGCACCAAGCAGGTCGGCCGGCCGCGCGAGACGGCGTTTCTTCGTCTGGCTGGCTGGCTGGTCAGCGAGCCTCCCTGAGTTTCTGTTGGCGGCTGTGGTTTCGTTGGTGGTTGTGAGCTTGTTGTTGGCGCGCGCGCTGGCTCATTCAGTCGATCCATCACAGGCCGTTTGATCATTTGTCAAATTGTCAATCGCTTGTCATAAAAAAATAAAAACTTATCATTTATTTTGGTGCGTCTTGCCTGAGTGTTGCTGTTGTTGTTGTTATTATGTGGTTGGATTTAGCGCGGTAATTTCTGTGTGGTTCTTTTTTGTATTTGTAGGCAAATTTGGCTGAAATGGAAAGTGCTGAAAGTAGTTTTAGGCGCGTCTGTGGCTGCCTTTAAGGTGAACAAAGCTCAGGCTTAGAAAATTCAGGTGTTTCTCTAATCACTGATGTTGTTGTAATTTTTATTTCATTTATTTACTTACTGCATTCGCTGCTTTGTTGGCATTTAAGTTTCTCTAAATTGGTTTATATATTTGAAGAAACATTAATAAAATGTGAATGAAACAAGGAGAATAGAATAAAATAAAAAATAATGTAATTTTATGAGCAAAATATTATTATAATTTTATATGAAATAATCAGATCTCGACTACTTCAACCCGTTTTTTTATTTGTTGATCTAATTAATTCTCTCATCGTAAAACTGAACTCGAATCGTTTATCTTTCGCTGCGCTTAAGTGAAATTAAAACAAAACGAAAAGAAAATCTTACTCATTGCCAGCAACTCGCTGATGTTTCTAAGAAATGGCGAAATTGCGGGTGTTTTCACATCTTTTCGTCCAAACGGTGGTGCAGTCGCGTATTGACTTTTATGGATTTGTGTGTCTTAAAATCCACATCATTTGGTTTATCAGCCGTGTAACCAGCTGCCTGTGCGGACGACCAGCCAGCCAGCCAGCCGGCCGGCCGCCTTGCTCAGCGCTGCCACTTTTCTTTGACCAAAACAAAACTCTGACCGGCAACAAGCGCAGCAAGTTGGCGTCGGTTTTATCATGTTTATCATGTGGTCGAATGTCTGTCCAGCAGCCAATCTGTCTGTCTTTCTACGCAGCAGACTGCTTGTTGATCTGCTAGCCAGTCTGTCTGCTGATCTGCTAGTCAGTCTGCAGTGATCTGCTGTGAAGGACTGATTGATCATTCATTCATTTCACCAATTGCGACTGACTTTGCTTCGCTTCGAGTTCATGAACGAACGAATGAATGAATGAGTGCGTGAATCACTACTCGACTAGCAACTTTTCGTGGTGGTCCGTCTATAATTAGGCATATTTAAGCCACTACTACAGCTTAGTAGAGTCACCTGAAAAGGGCTGCATGAAGATATTAACAAAATCCGAACCGTCAGTGATGAACTTTGTGTAGCACTTTTATTTTATAATGCATTTTTTCCTTTTCTTTCCTTCAACTTGCCCATGCAAAATTCAATATTTTATTCTAGACATTTCTTCTTGCAACTTTCACTTTCATTTCCTTTTTATGTTTTTATGGTTTTCCCCTTTTATCGGAATTCGATTTGGTGATATTCGAACGACATGCAGGAATTTCGTTTATTTCTTCACGAATTCAAATTCTCATCATGTACACGGGTGCAGGTTTCTACATTTATATTGGATGTAGTTAGAAACTTCGAAAATAAACAACTACTTCAGCCACATCGCACATAATTTACGCTTTTTAAGGCCAAAACAAACATTTTCTTTATTGTTACCCACACTAATTTATTAGGGGAAAAACTTATTCTACTTTGCTGGAGTGAAATGTTTGGAAAAGTGAAATATTTCTATCAAGACTGAGACATGAAACGTATTTTAAGTGTCAGTATCACATGCATTTTGCCCAAAAAAAAAGATTTCACAGACTGCTCTCGTAAAGCATGCCAACTTCTTTTTACAGAACGCAGTGTAGGTTCGTTCTTCAGGAGATGGAACACGAAAATCGAACCCAGACAAACGCTACGCTGGGCCATCGCGCCCATCAGCTTGGTGGGCGATGATTTTGCAACCGCTTTACGCGTTCTGCCCAAAGACCACCACACTCTGGTAGCATGTGCAGCCTGCTACAAATCGCAAGCGGCAGCTTTTTCGAGGAAGCACAACATACCCAAAATATTTACGAGTTTCTATGAACTGGCCAGAAGTAAGGACATAGGTAATCGAGAAATATCCCTCCAAATTCACTAAACTATTCTCGCCTTCCATGCCTTCCAGATGTCGTCTATATCTCACCACAAAATCCAATGCATTTAGAGCTGGGCAACCTGATGCTGTCGCATGGCAAGCATGTACTCTGTGAGAAGCCTCTGTGCGTTAATGAGGACCAAGCGGTACAGCTTGTGGGAAGGTCGCAAGCCCAAGGACGTTTTCTCATGGAAGCGATGTGGTCGCGCTTCCTGCCCGCCTACCAGTTCATACGCGAGAAAATACAGAGCAAGGAAATGGGCGAAGTATTCGATATAGACTGCACGTACGGCGTACCGATGATGAATTTGGAGCGCACGGTGTAAGTGTTGTTGCGTGCCTTCGGGTCCGTTGAAAACTCTTTCGCTTTCCAGCAAGCATTCGTTGGACGGCAGTGTTACGCTAGATTTAGGCATCTATCCGATACAACTGGCTCAAATGGTGTACCGCTTGCCGCCCCTGCGAGTCAGAGCGACTGGCGCTCTGAACGATGACGGCGCCGATACTGAAGCCAAAATTGAACTGGATTACAGTTGCGAACGCACGGCCAATATTACGTTAAGTGCAAACAAACAGTTTGAAAATGTGGCTAAAATCACGGGAACGAGGGGCGAAATGAAGATCCCGGAATACTGGTGCCCCACCAGAATCATCTACAATGGCTATTTGCACACGTTTCGCCTGCCTCGCCCCGACATAGAAACCATATTTCCAAAACGCGTGGGGATGTGTTACCAGGCGGAAGAGGTTCGCCAGTGCTTGCTGCGAAGACAGAACCAAAGTAATCTCATGACTCACAAGGAGAGTCTGCTGATTTCCAACATAGAAGACTGCATACGGAAACAGATTGGTGTACAAGTTCCCGAGGAGGAGGAAAATCTAATAGAATTCGAATGTCGTCAGTAGGATGTGAATTCGATGACGTGAATCCCGCGGAGATATTTGACTGCTCTGTGAATGCGATTTCTTAGCGCTGATATTCAGTTACAGAACGGAATTTCCACGCTAAGATGTTGCATTTACCGAAAGCCGAATGTAACCTTTCAATATTTCTTCCAGAAATACTTCAATTTCAAATTAGTAATAAATCCATAAATTTTTCTTAACAAATTTTAGAATTCTAAAACTAAATGGAATTGTGAAGATTAAACTCAAATAAGATGAATTAATCATCTAAAGACAATCGTTTCTTAAATAATTTAATTACTTATTTTATTGTTGGTAAATAAAACTAATATTCATCATCATCATCACTACTTAGATCGTCCTCTTCTCCCTCACCATCCCGAGAATTTTCTCTTTTGTACAGCTCCACAAACGCCTCGTACTCTTCAAGCCTGACGTGACACACTTTGGTTGCAAATGTTTTTTCCGAGGTGTCACAGATCTGATACAAACGATGGTTTTTGCTCGGTATGATAGGATTCTCTTTTGGAGAGCGTGGCTTGAATAATCCCAGTCGCTCTAAGAATATATGGCGACACTGAATTTCAGCGAGCGGTTTCGAAAGCGCTTCAGACTTCACGATTTCCGGAACCTCGATACGCATGCGTTCTCTTATGTATTCGAATTTCTTCGTGACGGACTCCTCCGACTGTTCCAATATATCCGGCGAATTCATAATCAGCTTCCAAACATTCTTCCTACTACCTACGAGGCTACGTAAGAGTTCTACATGTTGGAGTAGATGCATTTCATTTCCGACATCGAAGAGGTCCGGGTATTTGACGAGCATCAGATGCAACAGCTTCTCACCAAATTGGCAACTACGCCACGTCTCAATGCTGCTAATTATTTTCTGTGGCGGACGAACCAGTAGGGCGGGGTTTCCGCACACGATTCGCAGAAAGCCAATTGTATCCAGGCCATGGTTTATGAAGGTCTCGTGAGTTCTCTGCCAGAGATCAGGAGGTGCGCTGATTAACTTTGGCTGTAACTTGACAGCTTCCACTATCTGCTCCGGAAGAAGGGCATACGGATTATGTCCTTGGTCATTGGTGGCAGTGGATGAGCTGGAGGTGACAGCATGCTGCGAATGGTTACGCTGTTAAAAAAATAAGTAAGATTAAATTGTTTGTGGAAACCATATTTTTTACCGATTGCAATTGGTAAAGCTCATTATGATTTTTAATTGTATTCCAAACTAATTTTCTGAACATTTTGAAATGACTTTATTTACAAACCACCAGCTGATTCCACACGAACACATGTGGCCAGACTGGTTAATGTAAATACAATTATTGGAAACTAAAGCCGACCCCATACAGAAATTAATGTGGCCATTATAATAATAAAAGTTTTCGCTATACCAACAGCAACCTAAGTTGCTCAATATATCTGTGCAATTATTTATAATTAAGTGACTACAGCTTGTAACAGACATTGAAAATTTTGCGGTTTTACAAAATTTAACGTTACATAAAAAATGCATTTTTTTACTAAACATTACATTGAAAATATACAGTTTTACAAAATTTAACATTACATAAAATCGGTTAAAATGCGAATAACTTCAGTATTTCTATGTGTTTTTCTATGTGAAAAATTTGTGTATATTAGTCATGATGAAAGTATACAGGGGAAGTATTTCAATCAATAAGAAAAAAATGTGTAAAAAATGTGCAATGGGAAATGTCAAATAAAGTCAAACTATAAAGGTAAAGTACTTCAATCAATGAGAAAAATTTTGTTAAAGGGTAATTTGATATTATTATAAAAGAATATTTGGGTTGTGAGAATATATAATAAATTATTTAGAAAATTACTTATATAGAAAGTTCAAGAACTTTCATTATACTGATAATTGCGCAAGCCCGCCATTTTGTTTAGCGTCCGCTCAGCAATATTCAATGAACGCTTCAATGTTGGACGCAGTAATGCACGTTGGACGCCAAGTGACTGCTTGTTCCAGAGAAGCAAGGCCTCGTCTCCTTTTTGCATAAAGTGTAACAAATTGGGCCATACAGCCAATTATAGAGGTTGCTCCACGTGCAAAGAGCATCTCCAAGATCAAGAAAACAGCGTGCGGTCATAAAGAAAGAAATCTGATGGCTAGGAACACAGTTAATTCTGCGGTGAAGCATTCCAGTTTGATTGTACCCTCCAACTCGTTCGCCAGTCTTTCTCACAGTGACAAGTCCAGCCATTATCCTACCGCTCACACCCATTCAAAACATGATTTAATTAACGAATTCTTAAAAGCACCTTTTCCGACAATTTTCCCCTAAAAAATACAATTTGTATTCTTTACATTCATTGCTAATCCTCCAGGGAATTTTCACTCCTTCGTCAACACTAATTATCTACTGAAAGTAAGGAATTACATGTCCCAAACGATATTCAAAACCTATTTAAAAGCAAATAATTTTGGCAAAGAAAGAAAGTTACAAAGATAACTATAAAATTCTTCGCAAGAAGTAAAATTTTGGTTTTAGCAAAGTCACTTTCGGAAATAACAGAATTACAAAGACTTTATTTTTAATAATGATGTTCACAACTCAATTGAAATCGTGAAGTCCCGCGTAACCCAATAAACCCTTTTTACATTAGTTTCGGGTTGTCAACATCCACGAAGTTCAATCTAACATCGACCAGACCCTGGACAACATTTTCAATAGCCCTCGAAATCATATTTACTATTTCTCTCCGGACTTGAACTCCCTCTATACCCCTGATATCGTTCACATTATAGACCCAGGAAAGTTAAAAAGAATTAATAAATAAAGTCAAAAAATCTGCGGACAATTATCAAATGTCTACCTTTATCATGAAAAAGTCACTTTAAGTTTTAATTTTCTAGCCATAATATTTAGCAACTGCCTTAACAACGGCTACTTTCCTTAGGTTTGGAAAATCGCTAAAATTATCCCCATACAGAAAAAACCAAATCAAGATGATATCAACAACTATAGACCCTGCTCAATGCTTTCTAACTTAGGCAAATTGCTAGAAAAAGTTATAAGGATAAAATTAGACACCTGCTTGCGTTTTGATAACATTCCCTGTTACCAATTCAGATTTTAAAAGGGTCTACGACAGACGCTAAAATTCCTAAAATTCCACAATGATATCTTAAACCTAAGAGAGAAAAAAGAACAGTGGCGATTTCACTTGACTTTGGAAAAGCTTTCAATGCAAACCACTCAGGTATATTATTCAAACTAGCACTCATCGGCTTAGACTTCTGTATTTTAAGGTAATTAAAAAGCTTCTTCTCAAACAGACTTCAAAGAAATTAATGTTCTCTCTTCAAATTCTGCCCAGGAAGAAAGTGGACTTCCTTAAGGATCGATTCTAGCTACACTCTTATACAATATCTTCATTCACGACCTCCCTCACACAACACCCGATTTCAAAAGTATCCTATATGCAAACGACTCACTAATATACACTCACACAGAGCCAAAAGCAAATGCCCTAAATATGACCTCGAATCACCTATCCCTGATCAATAACTTTTATAAAACACGAGGCATAAAGTTAAATTTATTAAAATCGGTCGCCATAAGCATCAGGAACGTCTCAGGCAAATGAGCGAAATATGTCGTCCCTCAAAATAAAAGAACAATGGCAACTCCATCGGTTGTCAATCCCAACGGTCATTGCTCTAGCTAGGGAATGGAGATGTGTTCAGGCAGGTGGCTAGCGAAATTTGTGTTCAGCTTTGTTTTAAATTAATTATTAAATATGTGAGTGTTTGCAACAAATATTATTTAAATTAAATGTTATTAATAATAAAAAAAATTTATACAGAATGGATACGGATGAGGAATTAATAGAGGAGGTTTGGCAGCATAGTTGCCTTTACGATTTGACTTCAGACTTGTACAAAAATGATATACACAAGGACCTAATTTGGGCACATATTGGGCAGAGCCTGAATTTGAATGGTAAATATTTTGCAAATAAATATATTTTAATTAAATTATTGGCAAATTAATATTTTAGGAGACAGATGCAAAAAGCGGTGGAAAGGCCTGCGAGACACCTATCGGCGAGTGAAACGTGCGCATATATTAGCATCAGGTAGCGCTGCGCCCGTGCCTAAAAAGATGTGGCGGCATTTCGACGCAATGGCTTTTCTGGACGATGTGCAGTCCTGCAGAAAGTAAGGTGCGCTTGTCTATTTAACAACCTCAATCTCTTACTGTTGATCGGTATCAGTACCGTCGGAAGCATACCGCAGCCAACTAAGACAAAAACTCCTGGAGAATTTAAATACATCGTTGGCTCTCCACTCGTTTCGCTGTCGGACGCTTCGTCATTTTCGTCAGAGGCTTTGTCGCCGCTTTTGCCACCAGAGAATACGACGCAGTTTTTCACATCGCGGACGTGTTCAACGTCTCCAGTAGTTAAGCCGGATGGAAATTCTGTAAAAGTAAGAAGTTTTGTTTTTGTTACGTATAACTTTAAAACTTAAATACTAATACACTTTGTCTTCATTTCAGAAACAAATTCAGCAGGATTTTTCTACTTTTTTACCAGAGATGTCGACGATCGTAAGAGAGTTGATTGAAAGCGTCAATCAAAGGAGCCGGGAGACGCCGACGGAGCTACTGTTCTCTAGTTTGGCGAGAACGCTGGACGGAGCAAACATGCCACCGCTTGTGTTACAATCTGCGCATCAAAAAGTGGTAACTTTAGTTTATAGCATAATGCAGAATTGGCATTTATCCAAACCTACGAAAAAAAGGAAAAAGGAAAAAAATTAAACATATGAAATCAAATGTCAACTTCCCAAGTTTCTCTGTCGTACACTCTGTTAAGCCATTAGAGTAATACTGTAATAGGTTTTAAGTTTATATATTTGAGATGTATTTATAATTCTGTACATGAAGTCTCAATAAATTGAATTGAATTGATGTTAAATTTTTGTTTTTCAATGCTGGCAATGCTGTCGTCCCTGCATCAAAGCAAATTAATTTTGTCTAGCAGTGGTGTTAATTAGTTATTTTAAGGTTGGTAAATATTGATATATTCAGAAAAGAATTGGAACAGAAATGTTATTAAAGTGAAGAAAAGGCACAAAAAAGTTGACAAATTACATTTATTTCTGTAAGTGGTTAAGAATTGGTGGTGGCTTGCAAAAGCTGGCACTAACCTTGGAGTGCTGCTGCAAATTGAAGTGCCACTTGATTGTTTCCTTATCAGAATAAAGATTCAGGGAATTATTTGCACATATCACAAATGAATTGCTATATAACAAGAGTAACAATTTTAACTTATAGTTTATTTAGTTCTTTTTACCATTATGACGCTGTTACGCTGGGGTATCGCTGCGGCTGGAAAAATAAGTCACGATTTTTGCGTTGGCCTCAGTACTTTGCCGTTCGACGAGCATCAGATCACTGCGGTTGCAGCGCGTCAACAAGAACGTGCCGCTGAGTTTGCTAGGATTCATGAGATCCCTCAGGTATTTGGAAGCTACGAGGACTTGGCAAAGTGCGAGGATGTGGGTGAGTTGTATATGTAGGCTTCAATGGTTACTAGGATTATTTTAAACTCCTTTTTGCGAGCAGATGTCGTCTATATTGGATGCCTTAATCCTCAGCACTTCGATGTAGCCATGATGATGTTGGGACATGGTAAACATGTGCTGTGTGAGAAGCCACTCTGTATGAATCGGGAACAGACAAGGAAGCTTATTTTGTACGCTGAACAAAAGAAGCTCTTCTTGATGGAAGCTGTGTGGTCCCGCTTCTTCCCGGCCTATCAGTATGTTCGAAAGCAAATCGAAACCGGTGTCCTGGGAGAAATTCAACGAGTTGAAGCCTCCTTTGGATTTGAATTAAATGATGGCGATCGAGTGCAGTGCGTAACTAACTAACATTTATTATAATAGAAATATATTCGAAGTGGACGGGGTGGCTTTGGGACTCTTTTCGCGTTTTTTGTTTGTGATTTTCAACTGTTGAAAGCACAACAGAAAAATTGAATTAGTGTTAATTATTCCCATTTCAGGAAAAAGGATTTGGGAGGAGGTGTTGTTTTAGACTTAGGAGTGTATACTATACAGTGCGCTCAGTGGGCCTTCCAAGAACCGCCGCAGAAAGTAACTGCCAACGGTGAACTGAACTCGGAAGGTGTTGATGTTGATGTGAAAGCTGAGTTGCATTATTCGGGTGGTCGTGTGGCGCAGATGGCTTTTAGCTCTAAGCAGACTTTAGACAATAAAGCGGTAATCATTGGAACGAAGGGTAAAATAACTGTAAGTTCTATACACAGGTTTTCAAACAATTCTGCTGAAATTCATGAATCATGTTGCTTTCGTAGCTTCTGAACTTCTGGAGTCCTACGAAAATCATCGATATTGATGGCAAAGAGAAGGAATGGATTCTTCCTGAAACCAAGCTAAAAACAAATTTTGTCAACTCACAAGGTCTTCGCTATCAAGCTGCCGCCGTGCGTGCGAGCATTCTTAGTGGCGAGTCACAAAACAGAGATGTGAGTCACAATGAAAGCTTGCTATTTGCACAAATTGAAGATGAGATAAGAAAACAGATTGGCGTCGTGTATGCAGAAGATGAGCGGATTAAAGAATGAAATGTGCGAGTGAATGTTTTTACATATTTTATATAAATCTTGTACTTAAAAATATGACGGAAATGTGGTGAGTTAATAGAAAGTAAGAAAAAGAATGTCTTTATTAGAAACCTGTAATGATAAAATAAAACTGAATTTTGATATAAAATAAAGTTAAATTATTTAAAACTAAAATTGAACAACGGTAGCTGAGTACTTGGAACTAGAAAACAATTTTTTGTTTAGAGTTCTAAATTCAAGACATCATCGAATTTTACACCGATTTGTCGACGTATTTCATCTTCAATTCGTATCAACTCCAAGCTCTGCGCATGCGTGTAGAGAGGACATTCAGTGAGACGTTTCTTAATACACTTGCGCACCTCCTCGGCCTCATATCGTAAACCACAAGAGTTCGTATGATTGAATTCCCCTTTGGCCAAAGGTAGGGGCCATATTTCCGTTTTACTATTCGGTTTAGTTAGCGATGTACAGCACCAGTAATTTAATAGCTGAAAAAATGAGAAATACATCAAAATAATTTACAAATTACTGATAGTCAATAAATTATCATCTTAATACAACCAACAGATATACAGACATATTTTGTAATTTGTCGGCATTGATCTTCAGTAGATCGACTACATCAACTCACTGATAACCTTTAGAGATTACTAAAACCAGTCTAATGCGCCCATTGGAAGCGCGCCCCTCTCCTTCCTGCTGACCCACCTTTACTTCTCCTTTGTTCCCAACAATCCTAGCACAGCTCTCCACATCTTTTTGACCAGTAATAAAAGCGGTTAAGATGCGATTACCTCCGTAGTTCAGAGTAAATTCACATTCCTCATCTACGCCGTCCGCGTTGAGAGTGGCGCTGGCCTTTATGCTCACCGGTGCGCAGTCGTACACAAACTGACCCAATTGCAGTGCATACAGACCGATATCGAGTGTAATGGAGCCGCCTAGGCTACGCGTTCGAATGCGTTCCACATACTGTGCACGGAATCCATGCTGCACCTGTATGTGCGACACCGTTCCGATGCAGTCGCCCAGCAGTAATTCACGCAGCCGTTCATAGCTGGGAAAGAAGCGTGACCACATACCTTCCATGAGGAAGACACCACGTTCGCGAGCGAGCCGATAGAGCTCCTCAGCCTGAGCATAACACAAGCAGAGGGGCTTCTCACAGAGAACATTTTTACCACGTTCCAGCATCACGCGCACTACAGCGTAGTGGAAAGGATTCAGTGTGCCGACATAAACGCAGTCCACTTGCGGATCCAAAGCAAGAGCATCGAATCCATCGTAATATTTGGGAATTTGATGCCTCTCCGCGAACTCCTTAGCACGCTGGACATCCACATCCGCTACAGCGGTGACCTTATGCAATGCGTGTTCCTTAATTGTTGTCAAGGCGGTAACGAAATCGTGGGTGATGCGTCCAGCAGCTGCGATGCCCCACTGAAGTTGCTGCTGCATTGTATGAAGTTGGGATGCAGAACTGCAACTGCTCACTTACTAATTGGAAGATGCCTGTAGTCGAAAGTGCTTAGCTGATATTGTTATCAATATAGAAACTAATTCTAATTACAACATTTTACTTATAAAACAATCGCATGAACGATCATCAGATTTTAAGCTTTCTGAAAAGTAGTTATTTTTCCCTGTTGATTCCCTTAAAGTTTGTGTACTCGATTTTAGTTTCAGCATTTTTACCAAAATCTCTCGTAAACGCTTAATTCAATATCGGTTTTGCGACGAATTTTCTTTTTATTTATGTATATAATTCTTATAAGGAATTTCTATATTTTACGTTATACAGCGAAAAGTGAGCAAGTTTAAATGATTTAAAACTATTTGGTTAAAGAAATTACAAATCTAATTATAACAATATAATAAATGTTTGACCTTAAGCGAGCCTGCTAAATTTCTAACAAACACTTAATTATTTATATCAATGATTTCTTATTTAAGCTTGTTGGCCCCGCCTGGAGAAATACAACTCTAACAAAAACTAAAAAGCTAATAAAAAATGGAAAAATTAACAATTCTGTCCATTTTGAATTACTGGTATGTCGATTTTTTTCGTATATTAAACTTCTGCCTAAAAAAATAGTGTATGTTTATATAAGATTTTAAAATAAAATTAAATACGAAAGAAAATGAGTTTATAAAATTCAACATAGAGTTGATATCGACAATAAGAAATCAAACCAGTTTTAAAAGCAAAAAAATACATTTAATTAAAGAGCCAAGTTTTTAAATTTAATAGTTTTGCGTAAAGAACTTTTAAAATCGGCATTAAAACATTTCCTTAATATATGTACAATTCTGTGTTTGTTACGACGACCATATACGATCAGAAAAAGCGTTGGTTCGTCTATAAGTTGTTACTTATTAAAAACAATAATCAATAATTATTATTTGCCTTTAACGTTAAGCATAAATTTTTAATTTAACAAATTAATTAAAATTAATTTGTTAATTTTTTAACTAATACAAATATTAAAATATAAAGTATCCTAAAATTAATCTTCACTATTAAAGTATGTATATTAAAATCGTTCGTTTGAAGTGTAAAATTTGTTGAAGAAATTTTCAAAGTTTTTCATTTCTTAGGCAAACTTTGTATTCTTTTTATATCTTTCAAATATTTTCATCCTTGATGATCCCAAGTAGACTGACACTGATTATTCGCAGAAAATTCACTAAACAAACGCTAAAAATTAACAGCTTAAAGTAGAAACGGTCTCTGAAAAAAATTTGAATCTCTGAAAATGCGGCATCGATTAATTACGGAATCCCAGGGAATTGTAAGCTTCGATACCTTAATGCGAAAGTCATACGTGTATTATCGATTATTAAGCCAAGTTAACAAAATAAATGCGGTATATAAGACTGCATTCGACTGGTGAGACCTTTCTAGTCTTCTGCGACTTCGTAGCGTTTTCACCGAGTGAAATTCTGTATACTAAGTTTGCCTAATTTTTGGAAGGTCTTTTAACCACTCAGGGGGTTGAGGTTGAAAATATTTATATTCTCTTTATTGAACGGATATTTTAGTGTTGGTTTACTGACTGCACAAAAAATTTCCGCTAAGAATTAGGAAAATATAAGCTAGTCACTGAAGTAATTAAACAAATTTTCTTTGAAAATGAAACTCTGTAGTAAACGGTGTTTACTAACCGAACGCAGAGCATTAATTACATGAAATTTATATTACTATAATCCGTACGTGTGTGGCCTTGTTTATTGTACATTAATATTAAGTTACTTCTACGCATTGGTTTTACAAATAAATAAAAAAAGTTGCTCCGACTACCCTTTATCATTAAGGTTTTAAAAGTGTTTATCGGTATTAAACTCAATATTTTGTCTCTTCTACTCGTTTGTTAGCCAAGTCCAAATTTATACTTTTCTACAGAGCCACCACCTGCCAAGGATGCTGCTTCGTCTACTGTTACTGATATGTTAGCCATCACCACCAATTGAACGGTGAACTGGGTCTTGTTTTTACATGACTTTCATGCGTCATAACACTTTTATGTGTCATGTAAAAACAAGATCAATTGGTGGCGACAACTAGCTAATCAGCAGGAGTAGCCACAGCAGCAGCAGCCTTAGCAGATGGTAGCTTTGTAAAAAAGTAAGTATCATGTAAAAACAAGACCCAGCTCACCGTTCAATTGGTGGCGACCGCTGGCATATCAGTAGTAGCAGCAGCTTTGGCAGATGGTGGCTCTGTTGGTAACGGTTTAGTGAACACGTCAACATCCACAGCATCTGCTTTGATGGATTGTCTTTCCGTCTCCGTAATGAGAGGTGCTGTTAATCCGTCGAAAAGCAGACCGCACGACAGAGGGTTGGGAGGAGTTTGGACCGAGCAGCTATTGATCGCCGTGGAATCAGTGTTTGTACTGCAGACCATATTGTCTGCACTTGAAGCTGTATGTGCGACGGCCACTAAGGCAGCCGCCGTATTGCGATTGTGTTGCAGCAAATCATTGATGACGGAGAGGCGCGAAGAACTGGATACCGGTGAGTTCAAGTTGATGAAGCTGCTGCCACCATCAAAAGTGCTGCAGTTACTATTGCTCGAGAGAGAAGGCGTAGTGAGTGAGTTGGTCTCCAGCGAGCAGCTGCTGACGATGCCGCCGTTGCTGTGGTATTCCATGGAGGAGGCGGCAGTGGTTGTGGCTGATCCGCAGGGCGGTGCAGAAGGCACAGCACACGAGCTGAAACCTATTATGTTGGTGGAATCGGTGCTTGTGGCTGCGGCAACATTCAGCGGCAGAAAGTTCGCTGAGGAGGTGACATGATTGTAGGATGAATAGGGAAGCGTGGAAACCTGAAATCCATGGAGGAAAATCAGACAACGGATGTGTTAACTACTTGAATTAAATAATTACAGCTGAATTAGTTGTTATGCCATTCGAAACACTTGCATAGCTTAAAGGAGTGCGACTGTCAGCACCGTACGACGACATGAGCTCGTTATACGATGGCGTAGCGTTCACTTCGCCAGAGAAAAGGCTTGCTTCCAGGCATCCGCCCACTTGATATGCTTGCGGTGGTGCCTGCCGTAATGAGGGGGCGTTTTGCAATGCTGCGTCGCCGTAATGCTGTTGACCCTGCTGCTGGTAGTACGCTGAAGAAGGGGTTTGCTCCATGGTTGCATATGTGGGAGAAGCATAGCCTGAGCTGTAGTTGGACTGCGGCGGTTGCACGTTGTAATAGTTGTCAGCCATTTGATTCACTGCGTTTGAGCAGGGCGTGGTGGCAGCTGCCGATGGCATGCCGTAGCCCAGATTCGCTATCTGACTGGGCTTTTGTTGTTGACGGCTTTCCATCTCCAGTCGCATGATGGTGTGGATGAAGTGAGTGCGCACGCGTGAAGGATTGAATTCAACGCGCCCTATAGTGTTACCACAAGCATCTCGTGAACAGCCACAGGGAAACATGGCGCGGTCAACCTAGAAGACAGATAAGTTGCAAAAATTAATATTTTGTTGTATTTTTATTCCTGATTTTTTTTTTAAAGCTAAAGAATTAATAGAGCGCTTAGTAAACTACATAATGCATAATTGATTAATACATTGCGATTAACCGATCAAATAATCTCACTGAAATATCCGGGAAATCTCTTTTAAACTTTATCTATTGAACAGTAATAAGCGGAAATTGATTAATCGCGTAAGTTCAATTCTAATTAGAGTGTGCCGAGTCACAGTCGGGCTTTTTATGGAAAACCATACTCTTGATCGTGTGAAGACCTGTAATCGCATCATCATGTCTTCCCTAGAGGTTTTGGTGTCATGTTTAAATAGACGAGCTTCATTACTACCATTATTTGACCTCAGAACATAAGGAGTTTTTAAGATCGTCGTCCACCGACTCTTGTTTCAGGCCTTATGTCTGCATGGGACAACCCGACCGACAGGTAGCGGCTAGCATGCAACCACCACCCCGAGTCCGGCACCAATGACTAGAACCAATGTGATCCACCACAAGTGGATACGGTTCGACCGTGACTCCCATCAGATCCAAAGCCTCCGAAAGGCGGTAGAAATGTAGCCGTCAATGCTAATCACAGGCTTCATTGACGGCCCGACCTTGCGAAAATCAAAGAGGATGAAGGAATCATATATACCTGGCACTTGATGCCCGCTTGGCTGCAGGCACACGTTTCGGGATCGCAAAAGTCAAGGCAGGTGCATCCGCACAGCTCACGCGAGTTCCTTATATCGCGACATTCAACCTTCTCACCAGCATCGATTTTACGCACACCTGCGGCTTTTAATAGAGCTCGCCTTTGCTTCGGCGAAACAGGCTGAAGGAAACCTCCAGACTCTCCATCCGCATCAGATCCGCTGCCCTCACTTAAGTAATCTTCTTCGCTCTCCTCACTCTCGTCACTCGATGAGCCAGCGCCCCCACTACTGCGTGTAGACACACCTTCTTGCATCTGGTGTCGATGAGCTCGTCGCAGCTCAGCTGCATGCTCTGTCAGAGTGAGTGTCTTGAAGGCGATATGTTGGGCACCCATACCTAGCGTGCAGCCTCCAGCCGAGGGCACACAGCTGAAACCTTGTTGACGTGGAAAGTAGAAGACATGGACTTGGTCAAAATTGATAGAGCGCTTTGGTTTCTTTTGCTGGGAAGAAATATCGCCGTGGTGTCTGTGTGAGCTCAGTGTGGAGCATTCTTCCTCCATCTCGGAAAGACGACGCTTTAAATTGGAACGCATTGGCTTTTTGGCAGATGTGGGCGCCGCTGGTGTTTCTTCCGACTGAGGAGCTGCAGTGGAAGTAAGATTACTGGAAGCAGAAGGGAGCTGAGGAAGAGGAGGAGGCAAAATCTCTTTTTTATTTGCGGGCGTATTAGTGGGCGTGATTGTCGAGCAGTGACTTGTATCAGTTGATTGCGATGTCAAAGTCTCTGAGCCCAAGCCGGAGTCTGAACCTTCGCTACGTAGTTCTTCACGATGGTCCACGTCACTCTGTTCGTTTAGGGATTTGTTGAGTTTAATAGATTTGGTTGCTGGCTCACTGCTATCTTCATATTTCTCAGGACTGGTGGGAGTTACGAGTGGCGTTGCTTCGCTACATGATTCTTTTTTAGGACTGGTCTCTTCTTTGATAGTTTTATTGTCATCTACGTCAAGCCAGAGCATATCGGTAGACGAATCGATCTGTGGTTCCAGTGGGTTCAAAGAGTCTTTTGCCGGAGAAGGCTGCATGAAGTCATCGATAGCTAAAGGATCCTCGGAAAGAACATCTGAATTAAAGGAATCATTTAGCTCGTGCTCCTCGAGAATAATCAATTCGTTGCCTGAAAGTATAAGAGAGAAGGTTAGTTATGTAAGGTGGATAAGCCAAGCACAAATCCTCGGACTTAAACCACAAACACAAAATCCATAAACACAAAATCCACAAACACTAATGCTAAGCAAACACTGTATAAAGTTTTTGTAAAAAGTGGAAGTTAGGTTAAAAATCAGCAATTTTCATACGAAAATTGCGAATATTGCCTACAAACTTTACAAATAGTTATCGATTTATAACCAAACCGTAAGCGATTAACATTTTTCTGTTTTATGGTATGTAATTTGAAAGCGGTAAGTGCGAACTGGATGCACTATTCGGCATTTTATGAATATATGAATGCTGAAGTGTAGCGTATGAACCGCTTGCGAAATTGTGAAATTAATAAATGAATATAAATATAAAATATGAAGTATAAAATGAGTTGAAGTTTATAATAAGTAAGAGTTGATTTTGGCCCAATTAATTTAAATAAAACTCTATATATAAACCAGTTTGGATCTTTTGGGATTTTATATAATTCTTTTCCTGAATTTTGTGTTTTATCTGCCTTGTGAAATAGAATTGCTCTTCGGAACTCACATGGAAATGCTACCATCTCATTAGTGGCTATATTAAAAAAGCTGGCTTCTTCTTCTTCATCGGGAATAAGTACAACTTCCTCCTCGTCGACTGCTTCCTCGCTGTCCACAACAGAAACAGTATCTGGATCAAATACTTTCATTTCATTGCTGCTATCAGTTCGATTGTGATTACGATATTTGATGGGTTTACGCATCATTACGCTGCTTCTAATCTGCGTCTCAATATCTTCGTTATCAAGATCAGCGAAGCTGTTGATATTATTTGTGGGAGCCGCCATTTTGGCTTCGCTTTGTTTCGATAATGATTTGATCACTTTTACTGCATTTGAATTGCTTGCCATATCACTGTTAAAGCCTGCAACATGAGTTTCTTTTCCAGTTCCCGGCAATGTTGGTGTCAGCGGTTCTGATGGCTCCATAGCTCCTCCAAATATAGACGCCGCACTAGCATTCTTCTGTATATAAGTTAAGAAGTTCTTAATGGGTCTGAACATTCTACGTTTCTTAGGGTTGTATGTTTTGTAGCTGCAACTGTTGCCTCAATATTAAAGCTAAACACTTAAATGGGTGAATTTTCTTGGCGTTTTACAAATTGTTTATTCAACAATGATAAGAAATCAACAGTGCGATCTGTAGAGCAGAAAAATTTATTGAAAATTAGAAGTTACATGTAAGAAACTAGAGTTGCGTCCCAGAAAAAGTGGACACAGAAGTAAATTTGGCTTGATGGTGATAACCAAAGAGAAAGTAGGGCGCAGATTGTTGAAAAAGTAACAACATAATTCAGTTGATCAATGTAAAAGAAAATATATGTAAAAACACATTCAAAATTTAATAAGATCTCTGAAATGTAGAAGAATTTTCGTTTAGATAATCATTTGGTATCTTAATGCTACAAGTAATTATTTTTACTGTGATGATTATATCGAAATAATTCGAACGATTAACAAAACAGATGTTATGGCAGATGTACGGGTATGATACAAAAGGAAGTGATGAATAGATAGTTTCTCAATGTTCTTCTATAAAGCTTACAAAAGCTGCGTTAGCCTTCACAAACGCTTAGAGCGTTTAAGTTGAATGCGTTACCAACTCTGACTTCTATCACACGAACCTGTCCATGATTTTACTTTCGCTTCATCATTTAGCAAGTTTATAAGCGGGATATTTTAAAGAAATACATGTTTTGGACTTCAGATGTAAATGCTTTCCAATTACATTTCGAGAACAGCGTACAGCTGTGAATCTTAAGAGTAAAATATAGCATTAGTGAGACTCCTTGGGCCAAATATAATGCTTTTTATCAGCGAAGTCTGATCGGAGAATGAGATTACATAATGGGAGTTCTATACAAGACAGAAAAGAGATCTACGTACCTCACAGGATAAGAAAGTTAATGTTTTGCAGTGAAAGTATGACAGGATTCGTGGGTTACGTTTGTAATAACAAGGGATGTTTAAATGCAGCATTGTTAAAAGCGAGTTTAGTACATGTTTCAGCGGATGACGTGCGTTTTACTGAGGCGATAATTGCAAAATTTCAATCACTAACAAACATAAACCCTTTCTAGACTTAAATTGACAAGAAAATTAACTGAATAGTATTAAAAGTCGTTCCTTACCTTTTTTGGTCTCCAGACTTTCAACAGGATACTTCTTCCTGAATGCGTATTTGCGGAAACTATGTCTTCCCTTAATTCGAATTGTCCAGCCTTATTGTCCACTGGAATTTATAAGTTTTCATCCATTCAGCTACCAGTTTTAATTTCAAAATAAACTATTTTGGGTTCTTCAGCACATTAGATTTTAATCAACTAACTAGCGCTTCACCACACACGTCACCCTGTTAACTTTCTTCATTCCATTTGCGTTTTAGCGTAAACTTCTCTCACCTATTGCCTTTTTCCACTAAATTTCTATATTTGTTCGAATTATTTTTTATGTTTTGTAGCAAATTTTTGAAAATTTACAAATATTCATCAGTTGCGTGAGTTAATATTTTTTTTCAGTTAGGACGACTTTCACGGACACCATCTCCGTTCCTCGTTCCGTGGAATTTGGTTGCCTTTTTGATGGAAAATTTCCATTTGCAGTTATTTTCCATACTTCTTTTTTATTTATAATTATTTATGAATTCCAACGCCTGATATTGCCTGATATTCTGAACTTTTTAGACATATTTTACTGTATGAGATTGATCTAAAATTAATGCTTACATTCAAACGAAAGCAATACTTTATTTTGGCAACCTTGTAAGTCAGTAACTGATTGAATTCACCGCTGTTTGCACAGCGCAGCGGGAATTATTTCCCCTTCTTTCTTTTTAATGCCATCAGCAGCATTCCTTGGACTTCCACAATTTTACAGTTCATAAGTTTGAAGTCCTCATAATTCCACTAAGGTAATTAGTTAATTAATAGTTTTCATTCGGAACGCAAGAAAAGCTGCTTCCAAAAAGTAGCCCTCTAAATTTTATTTAGCTGTCTTCGTCTGAAGGGGATAAATATTATGGTCCTTTCTTCTTTTGCTCCTTTCTTTTGTCTATATCCTAATTCTTCTTTTTCTTACTCAAGCTTCATCCGTGTACCCAATTCACATGACAGGTCAGAGCACTAAAGTTTACATAGTTTTGCTGTTGCTTCTGCGGTAAAACCAAAAACAACACTAAGTGAACGTGACTACTTTCATGGACTGTGTGAGTTCCCCAATCTTTATTTCTCTTGGCAAATTATTCGTTGAATACAGCAATTTAGTGTTGCCTGTTAAACAGGATGGATTTAGTGCAGGGATTTATAAGAAGTTATCAAACTAAGCTCGATATATTTAGATTAATTTCATCATTTTTGGACAAGGAAAGGGCGAAGAAAACGCAGCGTTAAAGAACAGTAAATACAAATATTTATTAATATCGCAAAGCTTTTGATAATTAATTCGTATATTATACTTTGATGCTTGCGTAAAGAAGGGTTTTCTAGCTCATAACAGGGATAAAGAGATACGAAACTTTCAATCGCTGTCAAAAAAGTTTGTCTGTTTTGTGAGATGGCCAATTTGTGGAAACCTCTCTCATATTCACCAAAAATTATTTTCCCACCTTAGACTCTTCTTATTCCAAATAAAGGATTTCACCACTTCTAGGCACCAATTAGTCCAAGTACAACATACTTGCAAGAAACTCAATACACAAACATTTTTACGCGTTGCTAACTAGTACTATAATTAAACTATATTTAGTGCATTTAAAGTAACTCAATAGTAACACTATTTAAAATTTTAGTACGAATGCGATAAAACTATCAACAATTAATATTCCATAAACTTATTGTTAATTGCCAGATTTGATAATATCATTACTGTTATATCGTAGAGATACTTTATTATTCCTCCAAACAGCCGCAATTAACATACATTGTTTGAAGAAACCTTAAATTAGTCCTGCAGAAATTTGAATGGTTGAGCAACACTTTTGCATAGTAAACAAAACGCTAAGGTGAAATTTCCATGCTAGTTGCTTTTTCACCCTATTAATGATCATTGATTCATACAAGAATGAGTAATTGGACTATTTTCCGCCAGAGGGGTGGTGGAACACGTAGCCGAGACACATTTAGTCCGTGACAGCTTCTTTTTCAGACGTAAACCGTTTGTTGTATATACAGCGGCTATTGGAACACGTTTACGAAGAGCATCCAAAAATCGATGCTGATCCCTGCCTGACGGTAGTGAATTAATTGCAAATGAAATGTAAGAACTGAAAAAGAAAAAAAAACGAATTAAATCAAGGAATAAAACTAAAATAATATAAATAATTTATGTGAAGCGCTTCAGACACCTCATCAAGTTGCTTTTTTTCAGATGCAAATTTCTAGTGCGTAAAAAGTGTGGCGGCGTCTGTAGTGATCGAATGAGTAGGCGGCGGCAGTGAGCCAGTGATTGGAGCCGCTCGGCATTAAATCAAATGCGTCGATTAAGGCGAGGACGTTGACACCGGTCATCAAGAATACCTAAAATCCTCGGAATTCTATTGATTTTACTGTTTTTACTGGGGGAAGAAGAGTGGGAAATTGTGTTGGTATTAGTTAAAAAAATTGTATTTTATGAGCGAAAAAGCTATTGAACGCGTTCAAGGATTTCTGAGGGTACGTCGTCGATCCCGTCTTGTTTGTTACTGATCTGAGTTTAAGGGGAAGCAATAAGCGAAAAAACAACAACACCACCACCACAACCACCAAAAACAATATCAAAATTAGTTCAATCCTAAAAATTGTGAATACTTAGATTTATATAAAAAGTTTTTTTCGGAAATTTATTCCTTTTTTACTAATATAGAACGAGAATTATTAGAAAATTATAAATTGGATAGAAATTTTAAAGTTTATTAATTTAGAAGCACGTATAAAGCGCTTTGATTATTTGAATTTTACACAACAATGGAAAACACTTTGCACAAAATTTCGATCATATCGCAGGCAACTGTCAACTGTGTCAAGTGTCGAAAATTTTCGCATTCAAAAAATCTGTGTAACAGCGCCGTAAGCAACAACAAAACAAGTCTCAATC